>CM053610.1:103962738-104026802 GCA_028646535.1 Procyon lotor
TGACCCGGCCCGTACCTGGCCTAAGGGAACCACTGTAGTCTCTGGATAATTCCAGGCTCCTTGTGGGTTGCTAAGAGCCTGGCTGCCACCTGTCAGGAATTTGCGGTCAGAGACGTGGCAGAATGCGCCGTTTTCCCACACTCATATTTTAAAAGGTTACAGACCATGTGTGCGTAACAGGCAGAACATTAGGTCACTTGTCTCACTTAGAACAATAATCCGTTTTGCTAGGGGTCAGGTTGACACAAAGAATCTGTCCAGACCAGGTCTCTGGATGGGACTTAGCCCTCCCCTCAAACTAATGAAATTTTCAACTCGTGGGTACTTGAGTTAATAAAGTGTGCCACACATCTGCTCAGGCCGCTGGCAGAAGAAAGCCCTGGGGTTCAATTTTGAGATCACTGACATAATGTTTGAGTGGCCTCCCGCTGGCACCCGGTGGGACACCAAATTAAGGAAAGCCGCACAATGAATGTGTGAGAAAAAACATTAGTGTATAAACACAGAGGCCAAGGCTCCCCAAGGGGAGGGTGAGGGAGGAGAGGCCTTGGAATTACAGAGAGAGGGTCGGTGGGGGCTACCGCTGGGATTTCACGCCAATGGCCTGCAGGTAATGAATTATTTTAAAGGAAATTGGCACCAACATGATCTTAGGTCAAAGAGACGAAAAAAGTAAAAAGAGCATATTTTCTATGGCTGTTGAATTAAGTGCTAAAGTATAATGTGAGCGGTTCTAAACAAAATAAAAGCCTGGAGGTGAGAATATAAAACAGCCCCAGGAGAGGTTACAATTCAAGCCCATGGGCCCCTGAGAACCTAGCGGCTCCCTCTCAGGGGCCCAGCTGAGGCAGAAGGCCTGCTCCCTCCGGGACCCAGGGAGGAAGGAGTCCCTCGCCCACTGGGACAGGAACTCTTCACCGTCTTTCCCAGCAGCCCACAGATAGAAAATCAAACTGAAAATTCCTCAGGAGACGCAAATTCGGATGGCACCCCTCCCCCAGGCTCTTAAGAAGAAGGGGACAGGTAGCATGCTGAATTTTCTCTGGTCTTTCCTTAGAGAACAGGGAGAGGCCTTCTTACGTCCATGGCCCGGCTCCCAGGAAATGCCATGTGTCTGCTTTGAGGTCCGTACAGGTCAGGCCTGAGACCTGCCGCTGACACTTGCCCACCTCCCCCCTCCTGCCTGGTGGTGGTAGGCTGTGGGAGGGAAGGGAGCAGAGAGCCCCCCAGGGCCTCAGACCAGGCCTCCAGGCTGCCGGGGCAGGGGGGGGGGGGTTGGGGAGGGTGTCCCGGAGGGTGAGGCAGCATCACTGGAGCAGGCCAGCTTCCCACCAATGCAGAGGTTGTGCAGGCCGAGGAAGGATCTACCTAAGGCAAAGTGAAGGCCACCTGCAGGCTTGACCAGTCTTCTGTTCCAGGTGCTCTGCTGGGGCACTAAGGTCAGGGTAGGGAGCCAGCTGGTGACTAGTTTTTTTGTTCCTTCAGGTGTCTACCATGTGCTTTGGGGCTCCGCCCCTTAGGGGACACAGAGAGGCCAGGGTGAGAGGAGCACACCAGATGAAGACATAAGCCTGTGCCAGGGGATGGGGTTCAGCCCTCCTGACATAAGCCTGTGCCAGGGGGCTCAGCAAATGTGATCCCCAGGGCTTTGCCCGCAGCACCCCTGCCCCTCCTTTCTGTCTATCCCTTTCCTTTGGGAAGACTTCTCTGACTCTAGTCCTTCAACCTGTAGGGCCCTACCTATCCTCTGAGCCATGAGCCTTCTCTTCGCCTGTGTGCTTTCACCTGAGTTTCACGCACCTGGTCCCCTCTGTAGCCTACCGCTGGGGCTCAGGCTCTTGCTGGGGCTGGGGGGGGGAGTGGGCGGCCAAGACCTTGTAACTCAACTCTGGTACCAACTACACACCTTCTGGAAGGCCAGGAGCCTACCCACCAAAGGAAAGCCATGGTCTGTTTCTCAGATAGGACTTAGCAAGGGAGTGGGGAGAGGCTGGGAAAGGTACAGCCGGTCCCCACGAGGGGCCACGCTGTGATTAATGATGTTCCCCCGAGGCTCTCCCAGCAACTGCACGGGGCCACTGTGGAATGCAGAGCAAGGGCCTCTGGGAGCGGCCCGGCCATGCCACACAGCTGAGGCCTTCCCTCTCTGCTGGGAGAAATGTCCATGCTTACAGCTTCCCAGATTCAGCCCAGATCTCCCCCAGGGGAAAGAAGAGGCTTTGTCCTTCGGTCCCACCTTCCAAGGAGGACACAGAGAAAACAGACTCCACGCCCGGCCACCTGGATCTCATTCCAGCTCCCTCCTGGCCTTTTGAGGGCACTGTATCTCCATTCCTCATGTGTAAAATGGGGATGATAACAGTACCTACCTCAGAGAGTTCTGGTGAGAATGACAGATGTTCATGTGTGTCAATGGCTCCGAGGGGTGGCAGACACAATGCAATGCTCTATACATACTTGCTACTTGTATTATCTGATGATCTGATTTCAGAAACTTGCTCTTCCTGGAAAACCAACTCAACACCTCATGGGCCATCAGCCTCTACCTCCCTCATCAACCCCTGAAAGTAGCAATATATTTCTGGAATATTCAGTACCGGGTACGGGGAGGCCTTGTGTTTCCTGAGTTTCTTCCTCTGCCTCTAACTTAAAGGCAGCATCTATGCAGGCCTCAGAAGGTAGAGAGGAGGTTTTGCAGGCGATGGGCCCCGTGCAGCCGAGGGACCTGCACACACCAGCCAGGACACTGCTGCTCCCAGCCCGGAAGGAGCCCAGCGATGCCGTCGCCGCTTCTCCCCTCTCGTCAAAGTCACCAGGACCCCAGGCCTCAGGGAGGGTACGTGGAGAATGGGAGCAACAATCCACGTGTTTATCGAAAGTAAGGAAGGTCTATATGGCACCAATGCCTCACAAAGTCCAAAGGGCAGCTTCGGAGCCCACGCGCAGCAGCATGAAGGCTATTCCCGCCAGAGGTCCACTCCTCAGGCTGCTGCCCCCAGGGGGTCCTGAGGTCAGTCCCATGTCAGACTTCTCCAGACCACAATGGGCCTCTCTGTACAACAAAACAGTTGCACCTGGTGATTTCTAAAGGCCTTCGAGTTCTGAAAGACTGCAGAGGGGTCCCTCCATTGCCTTTACCATCATCATCAGCAGCAGCAGCAGCAGCAGCAGGAGTAATAACCAGACTCATCTATAACTACTTACTTTGTGCAAGGCATTGTAAGTAATCAGAACAAAGCCATAGTAACATCTGTGGTCCTCGTGGGGACCACAGTCAGGGAAACGGAGATTCAGAGAGGCCAAGTAGCTCATGTTATCAATAGCAAAGTGGGCTTAAAATCTAGATCTCTGTGGTCTCCAAAACCATACCTGGTAACATATACTGTGTCATTTTTATGATAACAGTGATGACACCGGGGCTGTTAGCAACTCCTCTGTGCCGGCTCACTCTGTGAATGTGATCTCATTTCGTCTTTACCCTGATCTTACCTAAAGGTAGGTATGGTCATGGTCATTCCAATTTTCCAAAGGCATTATGTAACTTATCTAGACCCAACAGTGTCTTTTCTAACACCAAAATCTGATGCTGTCGCTCCTTTTAATAAAAATCCAGCTCACAGTAATTTCCTTAATTACTCACCCTACTTGATTTTCGGTGACAGCAGAACTGATGTTCTTCCCACGAGCACAAGGAAAACTATACCAGTTATTAAAATATTGAAATACATCTGAGCCACTGGTCCAAGCTCCCCGTAGGCCCCCTGACCCCGCCTGTCATTCTAGCCTCTTTCAGGGGACCTGAGGGTCTCCCTGGGACTCCAGTGCTGCTGTGCTCTGATTGGTCAGTGCTCACATCAGGCTGGGTGTCACCCCTTGGTGACGGCAACCTATGCACATACGCAGGCGTGTGGGGCACATTCTTTACATTCATACCTGGCCCTGTGCACTTGTGCACACGGGACCCAGGAACTCAGAAGTGCCGATGGTAAGTTAATTAAACACGGAAGTCGGCAGCCTGAGGTCCGTAGCTCACGTGGGCAAACCAAAACCAGCCTGTAAATGCCTCAAGGTTAAAAAACTGAAACCTAAGGCAAACCAATCACAAACAACTAGGCTTTCCCAAAGGCAACCACTTCGGCTTATGGCTATAGCCGATCAGACTATTTCCTTGCTTTGCTTCCGGGTCTTCTGGATGAGTCTTGCCCATAGCTCCCTCAGTGGGGAGTGCCTCAGCGCCCATGCTTTGGCACTACCCAGTTAGAATTGACTGTGCTCGCATAAACTCTCAAAAAGTTCTAATATGCCTCAGTTTCTCTTTCAACACCAGGACTCTGCCTGACTCCTATGTACAGACAGCAGGCACATGTGTGCGCACACACAGATATATACACGTCCGCAGGAATGCACGCACACGCAAATGAGCAGGTGCACCTCCCGCATACATACCCCCAGCTCACATCTCCGCTGCCGCCCTGTAGCTACAGGACATACTCCTTCCCAGGCTTACTGGGAAGCCTCCGCTTCTGAAATTCTCTCTTTCCTGCTCCATGTGGCCTTCAGCAGCTCCCTGGAAATCCAGAGCTGTGCCACTCAACATGCAGAGGCAGAGAGGAGCTCAGTGACAACGGTCAGATGAAGGGGGGCCTAGAGCACGTGCTTCGTCAGCTGAGTACTCACCGTGGCTCGGCGTGATAGATGTCACCTCAACAGGAAGGTAAGTCGCCCGGTTGCCGGGAGGCAGGTGCCCTTGCCGGCAGTCTGCAGACTTCCAGTAAGTCCGCAGGCTGGGGAAAGAGGAGGCTTTGGTTCCACCAGGTTCTGGTGAGCCCCACCTTGGCACCAGCTTCAGGGAGGGACCAGAGGCATTCCTGATGCTCGTCAGGGGGTGCTCAGAGACACCCAGGGGAAGGTGGCCTTCCTGTCAAAGTGATAGAAATCTCCAAGAACACATCACAGCACTTTACTCTCAAATGAACTCCTGCGCAGGTCAGCCCACACCTCTTGACTTGAGCACAAGTGGAGAGGGGCTCCCTCAGTCCCTGCCTCTCACTCCAGTGAGAGCCCATACTGTGCTGAGACAGGCCAGGGAGTGGAGATGGACTGCACTTGTTCACCCAATAAACACTAAATGAGCACCTGCTTTGTGCCAGCTGCCCTTCGAGAAGAGAACAACACAAGAAAATCTCTTCTTTCTGTCTGGAGTAGCTCTTCCTACAAGGCTGATCCCTTATCCCCAAGGAACACAGTGACATTTTTGTTGATCGCCTCTGCGACTTCTATTGGGGCCACAAACTTCCCTTCTGTTTTACAATGTATTTGGGCCTTAGAACCTCTCATATCCCTTCTAACTTAAACTTGTTTACCAGGGTAACTTCCAGAGATGTCTAAACTCTCACGTCCAGGAGAGCAACTGAGCCCCCAGGGACAGGCCTGCAGGATCAGAGCATGGGGAGCATAGGGTCAGCCGTGGTCTCTGCCCAAGAAAGGAGTGCTCCCTCCCAGCATAGGCACTGGGCTTGGGTTTCTCCATCTCACTTTAGTAAGACGCCCTGAAACAAAGCACACCCCACCTAAAGAACTTCACCCAAAGGCTAGTCCATGGTCCTCACTCACTTTTTTTTTTTAAGATTTTGTTATTTATTTGACAGAGAGAGAGAGATCACAAGTAGGCAGAGAGGCAGGCAGAGAGAGGGGGAAGCAGGCTCCCCACTGAGCAGAGAGCCCGATGCGGGGCTCGATCCCAGGACCCTGAGATCATGACCTGAGCCAAAGGCAGAGGCTTTAACCCACTGAGCCACCCAGATGCCCCCTCACTCATTTTTAGCTGCACATCAACTATCTCTGTTTCATTCCAGGTAGAGTGGCCCCTGGGAACTTCACAGGCGATGCTGATAAAGGAAAGGCATAAGACCTGATTGCCTAGACCCACAGAGCTGTCTGGGGGAAACTCCGGTCAAATTTCTGTCCCCCAGGAGTCGTTCACTAGAGGTGCCACCCCTGGACCAAGCCACTCTCAACTGGGGCCACCCACCTACCTGCCTATAGCCTGAAAGTGCCCTGTGCCCTCTCTGTGGGCCAAGGCCACGTCCCAGGGCATCTTCACACCCAGCGCAGGGCCAGGCACAGAGGAATGACCCCATACACATACTGATTTGCTTTCCTCCAGCAGAATCAGCTTGGTGAAGGCAAGGTCTCTGTTTCAGACCCTTTCCTTTCCTGAACCATCATGTGTCCTTCTCCCCACCACCCATCACCTCTGTACTTGCGCCACCAGCCTCCCAGTAGACATCAACTGAAGGAATCAAGGTAGGGAGCCTGTTTTCTGGATAGCTCCTGCCTCCAGGGGGCTGGCTCGAGCCATCCCTACCACTCATCTCCATTTCCCCTCGCACCTGCAAGCCACTGGGGCAGAGGAGGCAACATCTGCACACCGGCTGTCCTTGGCCCAAGGCCACAGATACTTTATATGCAGCCCTGAGGTTCAGGCTAAGGCCCACTATTGGCTCCAAGCCAAATTTCCAAATTAGTTAAAGCTCAAAATGGGCCAAAAATGCTCAGTCCAAGAGAGGGATTTACAAAACGTCGACCAAGCCATGGGTGTTAAGCTGATGGTGCATTCCTCGCTGACTGGAGGACCAGTGTGGAGCAGCCCCCCGGGGCTACTCTCAGACCCCCAGGTCCTCTCTAGGAGGGGGACATTCTCCCCTAGTCTTGCCACCCAACTTTGCAGTTTAGGGCGGGGGGTAAGGGGTTTGGTCCACGTGCTGGACCACAGTAACTGTCCCTGGCAACCATGCGGACAGCAGAGAGCCTCAGGCACGGCCAGTGGGAGCAAGCCTTGCTGCCAAGCCTGGAGCAGAGTGGCACTCTGCTCTCTCCCCTTCCTGCACAGGGAACAGTACAAGAAGGAAAAAAAAAAAAAAAAGAACAAAATGTTGCTCTGACTTTGGCTCACCTTGGTGAATGGAATACTCATCACTCCAAGTACATTCCATCCCCGGAAAATATACCTAGAAGAAAACTTCAGCCCCCTCTGTAACATCAAGAATTCACACAATGTTGAGCATTTCCACTGAGATGACATTATAGCTGTATTGAGGCCTGAACTATATACCCCGTGATCTCAATGCCCAGAACAAGGTGGGCATGTGGCTAGTATTCTCTAATGAGTGACAAGAGCCAAGTTGTTTCTGTTTGGTTTGTTTTGGGTTTTTGTCTGTTTCTTAAGCCTCTCACCAAGTTTTGTTCATGCCACACCAAGAAGAGCCCTAGATGTCCAGCCCAGCCAAGAAGATAGGCATCCTGGGACCAGGGAGAACTCAGGGCTTCACAGGAAATCTGCAGGACTAAACGTAAGCCTGGGCTGAGGACCCCATGTCCCACAATCTGAGCAGGTGAGTGAGCATTGCTTCCTTTCTCCTCCTCCTGGTTGTTACTGTGGTCTTGGCTCTCTCTCTCAGGTTATGTCCACTTCTTACTCTTTATTCAGTTACATCTTCCAATGCCTAGCCAATAACTTTGGGGGGGGATGAAAAATCATGGCACCACCCAATTTATCAGATGTCCAGGGAGTTTGAGAAAAGTGTGCATTCACCATCTGGCAAATAGAAGGGTTTCAGGAAGTACGAAACTCGGGTATGAGCAAGAGTCCTATTTCAGGTCTTAGTTCTGTCCCCAACATCCCATGAGACCTTGGGAAAGCCTCCTCCTCCCCCTAGTCTTCGGTGTCCTTAGTTTCTTTGGAGGGAGGCCAAAGGACAGAAAAATACTAAGGGATCCAGAGAGCTGCCCTCCTGGAAAATACTGCTGAAGTGAAGGGAGTCCAACCACGGGCAGACTGATGAGGCTATTGTCCAGGCTAAGGTGTGGGATCAGAGCCCTTCTCCTTGGTCCTTGGAATTGTGCGAGTAGTCAGTTTCCCTAGACCCACAAGGAGGACACAGGGCACTACAAAGTAGGAGAGCCCAGGCAGTCGCCCTTTCTTCCAACTCTGGGGTGCACGACATACTTCCTAAGTCACTATATGTAGCAAAGTCCCCAGGGCACCAAGCCAAGCTACAGCCAGGCCTTTCTCTCACCCTGCGCTTGCCCTCCTCTGCAAGGGAAGTTGGTTAGCATGGTCCCGCTTACTCAGTGCAAGCTTCCACAGGACAGAGGTCCAGCCAACCAGCCCTGCAGCAGCTCGCATGTTCTATGACCTTGTATGTGAGTCTTAATGAAATTTTAGGTTCAAAAAGACTAAAACACCATAACCTCTCCAAGAGTGAAAATGGGTAGTAATCTCCACACCCTGGGATTCTCGCAGTGTCTCTGTGAGATGCCAACACTGTGACAACCATGTTCTCCTTTCTGCCTTCCTTCCGCCCTGGGAAACAAGGCTGGTGATGTGTTTGAGAATCAGGCAATGGAAAATCAGGCCCCAGAAAGACAGGTGGAAGGCAAGCAGGGAGCCAGGGATTGCTTGCCCATACAAGACTGGGGAACAAACTAAACCAGCACCTCTCCAATCCTCCCTTTGGTCCCTTTGTCCCAAGTGAAGTCCCAACCATGAGAATTCCAGAATGTGCCTCACAGGCATCCCAAGACCCAGCTCCTTATGAAACATTACCATATTCATTTGGGCACAATCAGAATTTTTTAATCATCTTCCTGAGCCTCAGTTTATGGGGATAGATCATTTCCAGATGTGATTCAACATACCAAAAAAAAAAAAAAAAAAAGCACACTCATTGATTAACAAATAATTTCTAGATGGCAAATACATGTGACTAGCAATCCCCAGTCGCAAGTTGCATCAAATTTTGTTTGAGTGGGAGACAAGTCAGGTACCACACCCCCACCCCCGGAGAAATCTCTCTCTTTTCAGCTGAGGGCTCTTCCCTGGGCTGGCTCTAGGCACATCTTCTCCTGACCAGATCAAACAGGAGCTGGAGAAAGAGCTTTGGCCTTTACCAGATGCCCTCTACCACTTTTACTGATGACTTCCCACAGCTGCCGTGCTTTGAACCAAGGGCAAGAGTAAGTGATACACAGAGGAAGAGTTCAGGGCTGCCAATCAAAAGAAAGCTTTCTAGTCTATACTCTACAACAAGCTGCCTATGTAAGCTTCAGGGAGACATTTCACCTGACCGTTGTTCTTACTCTTTGTTTGGCTATTTGATTTACAAACATTTCTAAATCACTCACTACTGTGCACTAGTCCCTGATTAGTGTAGGTGTGTGCGCCCTTGTGCACAGCAGACATTGCTAATCGATGGTTGCACACTTTCCCAAAGAAGGTTCCCAAAGAACCTCCACTGAGTGCCTCAGCCTCCCCCTAAAAATCTACTTCTGCCTGAGGTAAGGACTTGGTACAAGTCTGGTTGGGCTTGGTGTCCTCAGCGGAGCTGGCTATTCAACAAAAGAGGCAGATCCTGTCACAGCAGCCGCCGAAGGCGATGAGAACAGAAGATTCCAGAAAGGGAGGAATTTGGACTTGGTGTGAGACCCTGATGCAGGAGCTTATGGATTCAAAGGTGGGGGGGTGGGCATCCTAAAAAGAAAATAAGGACCCTGAAGATTTGGAAGGATGCCAGTCAAAGTCACTGGACCAGATTTGGTTTTGACCAGACTTAGCAATGGGAGCCAACTCCTGTGCACACGGGGACCCACTTTGCTCTTTCCTTGGCCTCTCAGAGCCCCTACAGTTCCCCTAGAGGCTCCACATTCCATCAGTTAATTGGTTTGTTCCTCCCATTCTGTGGCAGCCAATGTCACGTGACATTTGCATTATTCTCAACCCTCTTTCAAAGGGTATCAATTCCTCCAGTGACCGTAAGTGATTCTACGTTCCTGCGTGTTTCACGGGGCGACTGGAAGGGCGGATGCGCCTATCAAAAGGGAAAATGTCTGCATCTTGGGCTGCAACCAAGCCACAACTTAATTTCCTCCTCTGGCTATACTTCTGGAGAAGTAAATATGAAAAATGGGGCTGGAGTGACTTTGTCTCAGATAAATAGGCCACACTCCGTAGCTGGACAAACAAGGTGCTTGGCTGGAAATAAGATGTTCTTTGGCTGGCATCTCCAAAACGTGACAGATTCTTCCCAGATGCTATTTAAAGCCCACGGTGAGCTCTCCCTGCCTCAGTGCATCGCTTACACCGGACTTTAAAAATCAGGCAGAGTGCAAACGTAGCACCAGCAATGTTGATCTTAATAAAACTAATGTTTTCCAAGCACATACTAGGGAGCAGTCACTGGGAGAAGCACTTTGCCTGTGTTTTCTCACTTAATGTTAACTGCAACCCTCTGATGAAGTGGGTGTTATAATCCCCATTTTACAATAAGGAAACTGAGACTCATGGAGGTTAAGCAAATTGCCCAAAGACACACCATTTTAAATGATACAGTAGAGGTTTGAACTCAAGCATAACTTCAAAAGGTGTGATCTTAATTGCTGGAGGCCATGTCTATTGGGTCTCCGTCCAACCCTCTGGTCCTGGCTGAAGCTTGTCACCATGACGACAAGCCCTGATCTAGGCCACAGTGATTCTGAGATGCTCAGCAAGTCAGAACTGCTTTCTGTCTTTCTCCCAGGAAGTTTGGGGGCGATTTTCCATAGGTGGGGGCCTCTGGCTGGCAGAGGGGCTGGAATGCTAGGTCTCAGCCTCAGCAGAATGGTCATTGGTCTGAGAGAGAGACAGGCAGGCTTCTGATGAGCCTAGCGCAGGCTGAAAGGAGGTACATGGCCTGGCCGGTTACTGCCTCACAGCAGGGAAGGAAATGCAGTGTGAAGGCCAAAATACAGAGAGTTGACAATGTGTTACTTTTACAGCCAAAAGCCAGTGTTTCGGGCAAAGCCAAAATTCTATATTGAACACACCCCTCTGTCACAGCCCAGGATGATGACTTTCAAATGCAAATATAAAATAACACACAGAAATCTGTCATGGATCTCAGTTAATGACTCTTTTACTCTCCAAAATATATCCATTACCACCCACAAGCATTTCCAGCCATGATTTCTTTCCAGCTTTGTCTACATCTCTACATTAGGCCAGCTTTTCATTTCCTGTAGAACAGTGGTCCTCATCCTGTGGGCCTGGGTTGCTATCATATCTCAGAGCTACAAGGGGCCCATAAGGCTGTTCACACATTAATGCCTGAAGCCTTCGTACGTCTTATTTCACATAAACTTTGACTACCTTTTGAATCCCTATTGATGCTACTGAGACTGAAACATACACATTTATTTCAAAACTTTCTCAAATTTACAGTTACTTGGTTATTAAGTAATTTTTCAGACATTAGATTGTGAAAGGCCATCAACCATTCTGTGGGGTTTTTGAAACTTTTTGACATTAAAAAGGAATCCTTATAACCTCCCAGACATTGAAGTTCTTCTCAGACTCTCTTTTCACAAATTATTTGATGGACTTCAGAGAGCTGGAAGGAAATTCTGAAAGCTACCAAAAGCACAGAGTACACCTGTGGTTGATTGCAAGAATTGCCACAATTGAGGCTTCTCCCATCAAAAGGTGGAATCTACATCTTGAGCTGGTGATTTGGTTTGGATAGAACTCAGAGAACATGATGTTCCATAAGTTCCAAGCCTGGGCCTCAAGAGTTTTGCACATTTCCATAGGCTCTCTTGGGAGCTGTTACATGATAAAGTCTAGCGTTGCCTGATGGAGGATGGGAGAGCAGCTTGTAGGGCCCTGCACCTCTGAGAACACTATGTTCTTGAACTTGGCTGACAATGACCCCTGTCTTAATCAGCTGGGACCTCTGTAACAAAATATTATAGGCTGAACAGATTAAACAATAAATATCTATTTCTCATAGTTCTGAAGGCTGAGAAATCTAAGATCAAGTGACCAGCAGATAGAGTGTTTGGTGAAAACCCACTTGCTGTTTCTCATTATATCCTTACATGGCACAGAGCAGAGCAGAAGGAAACAAGCTCTCAAGTGTCTTCAAATAAGTGCACTCCCCTCCCTCCTCCACCTCCACCCTCCACCCTCATGACCTGAGCCCAGCCCAAAGCCCCACTTCCTAATACCATCCCATTGGGGGTTAGGATATCAACTTACGAATCTGGAAGGGGACACAAATACTCAGTCCCTAACACCTTCTAAAGGCAGAGCCTTCACAGTTGCCAAAGGAAGGGATCTGAAATTTCAGAATGGAGTTAGGAGAGTTAGCTCCACTTAATTTTGGCCATCTCCCACCTGTTTGCTGCATTCAGGTGAGCCAGACTGGAGATACTACTTCAGCACCTGTCCTTCCTCCCTCCAGCCTCGTGTGTCTCATCCTGCATCCCCTGTGAACATGAGTCCTTTTTATTCTCTCATTCCTCTTACTGGGGTTCCATTTTGACCCATTCTGCCGAAGGTTGAGATTATGTCACAACCATTTCAGCAACATACCTCAGTTCTTTTTTTTCCATAATAGTTAAAGTCCTTAATGCAACTGTGAACAAAGTGCCTGAGCCATCTGACCACTTCAGGGGTCTAGAGTCCCTGGAGAGTCAGTCAACATAATACACTTAAATCTTCTAATTAAATCAGAATTAGTAATAAAGGCATATGTCAAGAAGATCCATGTCCCTGTTCCATTATGGCACTAGATCATCTCTACAGTCAACTGCTGGAAGGGGTAGGGCGAGAAGACAGTCTTCCTAGGAAAGGCTCACCCTCAGACTGCAATGCTCAGCCTCTAGGCCAGGTCTTAGTCTACGACCTTTCTCTTTGACTGCTTCAAAAACTCCTTTTCCTCCTATGAGGTCACTGTCCATCAGTAAATCCTTGAGTCAAGGAACCAAAATATTTAGGAACAAGCTTCTAAGAGAAAAAGATCAGAATTTAGAATGAAGTTTGCCCACCAAATAGTTGGGTGGGCCAGCCTCCCCCTGTGGGCCCCTGCCAGTCAAACCTAGTTGGATCTGGACTCCTCCTGATACAGAAAATGGAGCTTTTTAAAAAAAATAAAATAAAAATTTCCCTCCAGAACAAACCTGGTATACCGGCTCTAAATAATATTCTCAGGATACAAAGGCAGGGAATGGGAAGTGACCCTTCTTGCCCAGCCCATTGACTGCCCTGGTAATAATTTCCAAATATTTGGATTGAAAGATATTTTGGTTAGTCTCACAATAGTATTGGCAGCTTATTCCCAAGAAGGAGTGAGAGCTCATAGCCAAAGGAAGGAGTGCCTGTGTCATAGTAATTACCATCATTAAGGCAGTTCAGCATTATGTAGGGCTCTGGGTGCCCTACAGCCCCCTCCGGTCAACCCATCAGGTTCTGCTCACTGCAGCATTAGAGTAAACCTTTCATCTGCCAGTACTTCCTAGGGGTGACCCAAGACTGTTCACAGGATAGAGTCAGCTCAGAGACTGCTACCACCTCCCGCAGAGACCTCAGAGCCAGCTATGGTCCAGACTGTAGCAAGCAATAGATCTTTTGACACCAACCAACTCCGTGCCCAGATCTGTCCTGGGTGCTGCTGAGCACAAGAGAAGAGAAGAGAAAAAAATCATCACCACCACTATCACCACCACTATCACCATCATTATCACCATCATCTTCGTCATTACCCTCATCATCATCATTACCATCACCATCATCATCACCACCACCATCATCACCACCATCACTATCATTATCACCATCATCATCATCATCACCACCATCACCATCACCATCATCTTCATCATACCCTCACTGTCATCATCATTACCATCATCATCACCATCACCACCATAACCATCATCGTCATCACCACCATCATCACCATCATCTTCATCATTGCCATCGTCATCATCACCATCACCATCATCCTCATCATTGTCATCATCATCATCAATATCACCCCCACAAAACTCACATAGTTTTGTGCCAGGAAGAGTTCAGTATTAACTCATTTAAGTAATAGCAACTCTATGGGACAGATATTAACAATATCCCCCTTTCACAGGTGATAAAGTTGAGGCACATAAAGATTAAGTAATTGCCTCAGGGTCACCAGGTGCTAAATAGTAAATTTAAATAGTAAATCCTGGAATCCCATCCCAGATAGCAAGCACCTGAGTCTGTGCTTTTCATCCTTCCATGAAAAGAAATGGACTTCCAGCCCTCAGGATGGATGGACATCCAGTGTCCCAGCACACAAGGAACAAGAGTGCGGAACAAGAGTGGAGGATTAAGTAAAAGAAGGGATGTAGAGAGTAAGGACTACAGTAGGCAGAAAGGTAATTGACTGCTTGAGAAAGTCTTTCCACATTCCAGCTACAACATGGTAAAGCATGTTTGAGAAGTTAGTCTTAGGTTCATGAGCAGCTATGAGCCAATAGAACTTGGGTTATGAGTTGTCAAGGGAAAATCCAAACAAGGCAAAACAGTGGCAAATGGTTAGTGCCTGATAAAAGAGAATGTAAACTCTTGAAAATCAAGTCAGTCCTTTTAGAGAGAAGACAATAATGAGCAAGCTAATTGTAGCTACATCCTATTTAGTGCTTAATGTTTACCAGATTCTGTGTTCAAGATTACACACAAAAATCACATTTAATACACATTTAATACAACAGCAGTGCAAATTGGTTCGAACTTGAATAAAGTCTGGCTTTCTGGTTCTGCTTTTAAGAGGACAGTCACATTCACAGGAGCCTCTGTGAAGCCATTAAAGTGGTAGAAAAACAGACTCAATCAATACTGTAGACCCTCAAGGAAATACCAAAGTGGTAGCAGCATCCTAATGCACAGAAAACCTTCTTAAAGGTTGTTATTCCCTAGTTCCCTCTGTTACCATAGTTCACATGCTTGACAGATGCCCTGAAATCCTTTCTTCTCTCAGCCCTGAGGGCAAGAGAACTGCTCCCAACTGAGCCTGCACAACACCTCCCTTCCTGCTTACCCTGCTCTGGCTTATTCTGAGCCACTAAGTAGCACCTGCCTTTGGCAATGGAAATCCTATAAGGCTCTGTGTTTTACCCTCCCCACACCACCACCACTCCCCAATCTGGGTAATAAAGACTCCAGAACTATCAGGCAAGGATAGTGGATGCTTCTTAGCCAGCAAGGGGAGGGCGGGGGAGGGTAGAGACAGGGCATTTGGTACTTGTTGGACCATCATAAATGAATTGTCAGCCATAATTTACAGATAAGAGAACTGAGGCTCAAAAGTAAGGACTTTCTCAAAACACACTAATAAATGGATTTGAACCCAGGTCCCCTGCAAATAAATAATAAAAAGCCATCACTATCCAAATGCTATTAGTTCATATGAAACATATATGCTATTCCCACCACTCTTTCCTGGGTTGATACACAAAATATCCTTTCCTACTTTTGATTTTTGACCTCCGGGGTATCATAGACACAGAT
Source organism: Procyon lotor (assembly GCA_028646535.1). Lineage (NCBI taxonomy): Eukaryota > Metazoa > Chordata > Mammalia > Carnivora > Procyonidae > Procyon > Procyon lotor. Next base: position 103,978,103 of record CM053610.1, read on the forward strand.
ACACAACTGTGCATACACACCACAATACACACTCATGCATAAGAAGCACACTCTCACAACCTCACCCACTGTGTGGGTGAAAACTCAGGCTGCTTGTATATTGGCCAATGGAAGCCTGTTATGGGAAATGGCTCCTAAGAATCCAGCACTTCTGCATTTAGCCTTGTCTGCTAATTTGCAAGGAAACAAATTCTTTTCACCAATGTAGAAATAGCCCTAAGTATGTTTATGCTGCAGTAAAGGAGGCAGCTGACCAACATTCAGTTACTGTCGCCATATGTATAGCCCAACCAGCTAGGGAACATCCTGCTACCCACTGGGAAAAGAGAAGGGAGGATGGCGTCTGCCTCCCAGAAGACATAGGGTTTTTTGTTTTTGGGTTTGGGGTTTGTTTTTTTTTTTAATAACAAATACTCTGTTTATATTTGTAACAGAGAAGCATTTTGAAAAATAAGGATTAATTTTTTTCTTTTTTGCATTTCCTTTATGCATGAACTATTCTTTAGCCAGCTAAGGTATACACTGGTCGGGTGAGGTGGACTGGGGGTGGCTGGTATTGTTACAGCAGGAATGCATGAAGAAAGAGTTAATGTTCAGCTCATATTATTGAAATACGATTTCACAGTAAGAGGATAGCCTGAAAGCTAGCCATTGACAAGAGAGAAAGGATGTTCTAAATCACTTTAGCTTCTATTCAACATATTGACAATCAATCAGGCAGGCAGGCAGGCAGTATTTATTGAGCCCCTTCTCTGTACTATTCCAGAAGATTAGTTTTGCCCTCAAGAAACTCAGGGCAAAGAGACACATCACAAACAAACAAACAGAGATAAGATATTAGGTATTAATAAGTGCTGTGAACGAGATAAAATAGGATAATTGAATATGGGGTGGGTGTGTGTGTGTGTGTGTGTGTGTGTGTGTGTGTGTTGGAAGGTGGGCAGAGGGCCTGTTTTATTTAGGGAGGTCACAAAAGTCTTGTTGTGGAGGTGATATTTAACCTGAGACCTGAGAGATGAGATAGCAATCAAGCAATGACCTAAAGAACACCATTCCAAGGAGAAGTAATAGCAAGTGCAAAGGTCCTGAGACAGGAACAAGTTTAGAAAATTGGAGAGAAGGACAAAAGGTCACTGCTGCTGGAGTGTTATAAAGGAGCAGAATGGAGAAATTGGGAGAAGAGGTTTACAGAAGATAGATTCTATAGGGCCTTGAGCCTAATACAAAATTTTAAATTTTATTCTTATTGCACTAGCAATCCATAATTGTTTTAAGCATGGAAGTGACAGGATTTAATTTATATTTTAAAAAGATCACTCTTATCACTGTGTAGGGAGAATAAATCCTATCGAAATATGGCAGGGTTTCTCGAGAATAAACCCTATGGCAGGGTTTCTCGAGCTCAGCGCTATGTACCTTTTGGGCCAGGTGATTCTTGGTTGTGGAGGGTCTGTCCTGAGAACCGTCAGGTATTGAGCAGCCTTTCCAGCTTCTGTCCACTAAATACTAGGGGCACCTTCCTCCCAGTAGCAATGACCAAAAATATTTTCAAACATTACCAAATGTCCCCTAGGTGGGGAGGGATTGCCCTCAGATGAGAACCTCTGCTCCATGGGGACACAAGCAGAAGTCAGAATCCCAGTTAGGATTCTGAAGCTATGGTCTAAGTGAGAGAGATGATAGCTTAGATGCTGATGGGCTCTTCCTCTTCTTATAAGGGCACTAATCCTATTCATGAGGGCTCCACCCTCATGACTAATTACCTCCCAAAGACCTCACCTCCAAATATCATCACATTGGTGATCAAGATTTCAAATATGAATTTGGCAGGTTGAAAACATTCAATCCCTAGCCAGAGGTCTAGGAAGATGTGATTAGAGAGGCCTGGCACCCCACCACCATCATGAGTCTTGATACCATCCCTCGAGGTATGATGTTACCTCATGGAAGAAGCTCCTTCGGTGTCTATGGTAACTTGAGCTGTCACCAAGCCAGCAGGCAGAGACAGGCCACAGGAAACTTCTCTCCCCAGCTCCTTTGCCAGCAGCACTGGCCCAATTGGGGTAGTTGGATTAGCGGGGGGGATGGGAATATAAACAGAGCTAATACCTCAAACACTAGCTTTCTTAAGCAGCACTCTACAAAATACAGACCACTCAATTTTGTTTATTTTTTACTTCATACTTGCATTTTACTGAAATACATTCTTTGCATGTAAAATGGGACCAACTCGAGATTCCATGCCTACCTTTCAATCTGGCAGTGAATCAGAAATCCAGGGACCTAGTTCTTCCTTTGGCTCTGACACTTGCTCTAGAACCTGAGTGGCGTGCTTTACGTCTCCGGATCTTCCTTTCCGGGCAATGAAGGAATTAAACCTCAAGCTCTCTAAGTCTTCCAGCTCCACCCAACTGGGCTTTGAAGAATGAACAAGGTTTGACAGTGTTTTTCCCACCCACCCTCCTTCACTGTAGACAGTGGGGGTGACCAATGAACCGACTAAACTGAACCCGTCCTCAATTCCTGGACCATCAGGAAACACTGGGTCTTGCTTCTCTTCTGGATGTCATTCCTAGCCCTGTGGAGTTGGCCATAGGGACTGGGAGTGGTAAGGAGTAGTCAACTAGGAAGACCTGAGAACAATTCCCCTGGTGGCCAGGAAAACCCATCAGAAAGAAGGACCCTGTTTTCCTTCCTCCAGTCCCTCAGCGCTTCCTTGAAGCTGAAGGGAATGACATCACAACAAAACAAAGTTGCCAAGACATACTCTACAAAAATGTCCTCACATGGTTACATTTTCTGCAAATTATAGCGTTTGGAGTATAAATCAGAGTAATTGTTTAAATCAGAGTGACTGTTGAAACAGATTTCCAGTGATCAAATCAAAAACGCAATCATTTTTGCGGTCGCTCCGGTGCTTGGAGCCCCACATACTTCTGAAACTGTCGGTTGTCAGTTACACCAAGTGTTTACATTAGCATGCTGCCCTACAGAGAAAATATATATTTTAAGAAGAAAATGTGAATCCAGGGTTACAAGAATGTTTCTGAAACAGCTAAGTCATCTTGTTTCAAGTAAAACCAGATGTTTGCATCAAGAGAAAGCCAATCATTTCTTTTAATTATGCTCAATGGTCAGGCCACCAAGAATACCCACATGTGTACACATGAGCCGGTGGAAATCAAAGGCTTTGTGACAGAGAAAGCAATCAGCAACTCCCAGACCACCAAATGGCATCCCCAGCACCAGCTCTGGGCACTGTTCGAGTTCCTTCTCTGAGAAAGCCAGGATCCCCAGCAAGGCCAGGCTTAGGAGTGGATTCTCTAATCAAGGCTGAAGTTCACAGAAAAGGCACCTCAACAGTTCAACTGCCCTCTTCGGTGCCCCTCCCCCGACACTTCTCCCTCACCAAAGGCTCAGGGAATGTGCCTAAAGGTAGAGCCTATTCCCTTTGTCTTATCCTGAAGGAGATGCAGTGGGGGTTCCCATACCCGCCTGCATCCCCAGTCATGGAGCAGCCGGAGTTCACAGATGACATACCTGTTGGCTTGGTCTCTGCCTGGGTGCACAGTGAGGTCTGATGGCCTCCAGGGAAAGTCATCCATGTGGCTGGCAATGTTATCCCTGACAGGAAGTCTTCAGAGCTGTCAGCTTCCCTCTGAGGTCCAGGCTCCATCCAAAAGAAGGTCCACTCTCCTGAGCGGATATCACTGCCTGCTGGGTGTCTTCACTGGTGGGCTCATGGAAGCTTGATCTAAGAAGATCCTTTAGTCAAAATGTTTCCCATAACCCAGGAAAGCGGCCATGCCCTTGAGACTTCCTCCGAACACAACCACAGTATTATTAGCTTTCTTGAACTTAACATGCCTTCCTTTTGTTCTTCCTTAAATAGCTTCTTTAGCCTTTTCCTAAGCTATTCATGAAATCACAGGTAAGATGTGTTGGTTACATATCCTTTTAATATGTGTTAAAATAGACATATGACATTAAAATCAATGCCATTAAATAAATAGACACAAAATATATACCATTAAAATACATTTGTTGGGGCACCTGGGTGGCTCAGTGGGTTAAGCCTCTGCCTTTGGTTTGGGTCATGATCCTGGGGTCCTGGAATGGAGCCCAGCATGGGGTTCCCTGCTCAGCGGGGAGCCTGCTTCTCCCTCTGTGCTCTCTTGCCTCCCTGCTTCTCCCTTGCCTGTGCTTTCTCTCTCTCCGTTGCTATGCTATCTCTCTCTGTCAAATAAATAAATAAAATTTAAAAATAAATAAAAATAAATAAAATACATTTGTTAAAATAAATATATGCTATTAAAATAAAAATACTTATCCATGTCTTGGCTAGAATCATGTCGCATGTTACCATTGGTACTCATCCACGGCCGTGGGAAATGTGGCTCTAAATTATTGTGTAGAAGCCTAGTGTTTCTCTCGATCTTTAATCAATTGATATTAAATGACATGGCAAAAAATGACATTCAAGGCCATACCTCTCCTTCTCCATGATTCTGTGAGCCCTAAAACCAACTTCCAGCATGGTGTTTGCTGATGGGAGAATTAAAGCCCAGGCCTCATTTGTCCCAGGAAACAACCACTGCTTCCCATCAAGAGAATGAGGGAGAGACATTTTCTCCATGATTCATCATGACAGGGTGTGGACAAGAACTCAAATACACACTTCATGTTCTCCCAGAGTCTTCACTTATGCCCCCACACTTCCAGGGATATTTCTGGGGGCTTGGTTTTTGTTTGTTTGCTTTCAAAAGGGTCCCAGCATGGGAAGTGGGAAAGGAAAACAAATCTTACATTATAGTTAAGCTAAGGGTTCCGCTTTGCACTCAGCCTAGAAGTCAGAGCCGTGTGTGTAAAGCAGGCCATTGATAATCTCTTCTAGGCTGCGGTTGACTGGTAATGTCCTAGAAACCCAGCCATCATGTGGATTCCTCAAGTCAAAAGACAAGTGAATTGTTTAAAAATAAATCACTCCTATTTTAGGCCCTCAGATCCCCATAAAATAGTGGATTTAATAACATAAATGATTCTTTTAAAAAGTGCTTTGACTCCATTTCGCCAAATGTTTACTTGGGTCTTTCCATCTCATCAACTGAGTACCCTGACTTGGCTCCAGGTCCTCTGTCCTATCAGGTAACAGTGGTGTCCAATTGCTTCACACAACACTTTGACTTCATAGCCCAAAAGCCTCATCGAGGTACCATTGTTGAGATTCCACCCATCCATTCATCCATTCAGCTTTTTAACAAACAATTGTTCAGCACCTATTAAATGCAACGATCCAAGATACTTGCTTTGGGGGATTCAAAGATGCATTACTCTTGCTGACAACTGACCTTTTTTAATCCAGAGACAATGCCAGGAGCATTTAGTCTTCTTGATTTATTAGAAATAAATCTCAGAACAATATAGCACGCTGTTTAGGTAAGAGATTTTCAGAAAATCACTTCTCTTGGAAGAGGTTGAGTCAAAGACTGAAGGAAATTTAATTAGAGCTTTAACTGGAGATGCAAATAGGTGCTGATACCATCAGAAGAGGTTGGGGAAAGTGGCAAGACAAACTCCGTGCCCAAAATATCTGGGCTCTCCCTTGGCAGCTCCAGAGAACAGATGCATCCAGGTTACCTGGCATACGGCAAAGTACCCCAAGCAAGTAGACCTCATCAGGCTACAAGGAAGCTTCGGAAGGAAGCTTCAGCCTTTGGCCCCACTCAGCATTCCTGACATTTGGTAAAGACACCCACAGGGAAGGAGACCAGCTGTGGGCAGTCAAGAAGAGATAGCACCAACTTGAGACTCAGGGGCCTCATACTGCCCACCCCAGAACCACTGTCTTGCAACCTGGCCAAGCCAGGCAGTGCCCCTACAATGAACTCCACGCTGTAGAAAGCCAGCTGCTGTCGAAGCTGGTAAAGGCTGCTACCTTAATCCCATAGCCTGAAGCCTTCCGACGTCCCACACTTTGGAAGAGTTACTCAACATTCCAAGGTCTGTCCTGTACACTCTCACATGGGAGTATTTCTCAAGGCAGGAGCCTTGGAGGAGACCTCACAACACACACATTGGGGTACTATACACTCTGTCTGGGAGTGAAGCTCACCTTGCCCCTTCTCACAAGCACGTTGTCCAAGAATTTGGACAGCCACATGCCAGTCAAACCCAGTTGGGAAGTCAATGGCTGCAGCAAGTTACAGAGCTCACCGCCAGAGGGCAGCCCTGCACACAGACACAACAGGTCCCTCCCCATTCCAGAGAGGAGAAAACTAAGGTTAGAGGAAGGGTTAGCAAGGCTCACAAGGAGCATAGGACAGAGCCAGGCTCAGCACCCCAGCCTCCCACCTCCTAGCCAGCCCTTCTCCACTTGACCCCACGGTGTCAGGAATGGGAAGTTTGGGAAGGTTTATGTATCCTTACTTATAGTCAATGTAGTTATCATACACAAAACTGAAACACATTTTTTACTGGTATTTTCAATTGTACTCGATTCTATGTCTTATTATTATCATTATTTATTTATTTGTTTGTATGCTTGTTTATTTATTTATTTATTATTTATTTATTTACTAATGCCTGACCACATGAATTTCACTCCCCACTAATTGGTTGCCAGTCCTGGTTGAAGGGTGGCCTGGAGAATGAATATTCAAGGCCGATGCGTCGCCATCTCCTGTGTGACCCAGGTCCCGCAGGCACATAGGAGGGGTCTAAGGACCGTGTGTTTCTCCAGTTGAAGGAGGAAAAATGGCCCAGGGACAGTGTCAAAGGCAACCTTGACTCACCATTCGACCTCACTTCATCCCCTCAGCAAACACTAAATCACCACTCAGAGTTCAGCCTAGTCATTAGCTGGCCCTGCCAGGAGGTGATTTCAGGCTTCAGACGCCCCTGATGTCAGCCTTCAGGTCCTAGAAATCAGGTGGGGTCCCCATTCAGAAACCACGTGAAGAAGACAGGAATGAGGGGGAACAGTCTAAAGCCAGAGGGCCGGAAGATGGCTCGAGGACCGGGGCCCTCACCAGGCAGAAGCGTCAAGGGGAGTGTTTTTGACCAGAGGCCAAAACCTCAGCGCAGGGGCCCAGAGGCAGAGCCCCCAGGATGCTCCCTCCTGCAGCCAATACGGGATTCCCCCAGACTCAGGCCACAACCCCCTCCCCCTGGGACACAGCTAATAGATCTGCCCAGAAAGTGCTTCCTGACATTCTGCCAAGTATTTCACTTGCTCAATTTCATCCTCTCGCTCCCTGCATGTTATTTTATGAAGAAACTGAAAGGAGGAGACATTTATCACTAATCAACCCTCAAGTGATCTTACGATCCTGCTTGAACCCAAGGGTGGTTCTCCAATCCAGTTCCTTGATGTGTGGAAAGATTCCTGGTGAGGCCCCAGCACTGGACTAGGGCTCCCAGCTTCAGTCCTGGTATTCATCTCTCATGGGGGTGGAAATGCATGACAAGAAAGAAAATTCTCCAAACCTTGGGGCCAGGGCTCTGTCCTGAGGATGCTGGCTCAGTGCCCCTCATGAGCAACTGTCCCTGACTTCCAGGTACATCACAGTTGAGCAACCGTGGCCCTAAAGAGAAAAATGACTCTGAAAGGGTTGAATTGGTTCCTTGCAAGTGGTATATATTGGGCATCTATGGGGTACAAAGCAGTGCACTTAATATTGAAGGAAGGAAAAGGAGGAGATCACCCCGGTCCCTGCAAGAGTTAAGCCAAGCATTGGCTTGAGTAACAGGGCTCAGAGGAGCCTCCTGGCCTGGCCTGCTCGCACCCTGCTCCTTCCTTGAATCTGTGCCTCACTTATTATAGGATTACGTTTGTTGGCTCACCCAGTTGTTCCTGAAATAGTGTCACTTCTTTGTGAGCAGGTCAGAGACAGGTGACTCTGCGGGCTTTGAAAAGGGAGGAAGGGGCCATGAGGTGAGGAACCCAGGCAGCTTCTATAAGATGAAAAGGGAGGGAGCACCTTCCCCCAGGGTCTCTGCAAAGGAATGCAGTCCTGCCCACAACTTAATTTTAGCCCAGTGTCCAACGTCGCCAGAACCATGGGATACTAGATTTGTGCTATTTTAAGTCACTGAGCTGTGATGATCCATCAAGGTAGAGATAAGAAGCTAACACAGATGTTGGCCATTTCCTTTGGAGCCAGAACACTGTTGACCTCCCTTCTGTGTTCAGAGCAAGAGGAGAGAGACATGATCTTGTGCGACAAGATAGACTTCTCTGGAAAGCCAAATTATACAAAGAGAATTACCGAGTTCTGCCTTCATGGGGAAGGAATTGGGAGCTGGTTCTTTGAGGGGCCGAGGGAGGTGGGCCACTCCAAAGGAAACTCGCCCTGGAGGAGGGAACAGATCCCTGGCCCCCCCACACACAGCCCAAGAGTGCAGTACCTGCTGCAGGGTGCGGGGCGGGTTGCAGACAAGGAGCACCAGGGCCCAGCAGATCCCAACCGCAGAGGCTCCCATGCAGAGCAGGCCTGCACCTGCCTGTGCAGTTGGTTGCCTTCTAATGAAGCACCTGGCCCCAGGCAAGAAGCCACCACGGGTGGCAGGGCGGCCCCTGGATTGCAAAGCCTTGAGGCTCCAATATAACCCAAGTGAGGAGGAGGAGCCATGAAAAGTCACAGATCTTGTACATCACTTCTGTGCAGGGGTCCTTTTACTCGATTTAGTTGTGCCGTAGGGAAAGGACTTGTGACCTCTCTTATGCCTTCACAACTCTTGAAGCCCTCATTCATGCCTTACCTAGGACCAGACTGGCACTCTCCCACCTCCCCACCATCGGTCACCAGCTTCGGTCAGCTGCACCCAGACATCTTCTGGGTGAACGCTGGTTCACACTGGTCCATGCTGCTGTTCTGGTGCTGCTCCTGTCTCTGGGGACCCTGGGGACCCTGAGGACCCTGGTGTCCGGGTCCCTGCCTCCCTAGGGCACATCACAGCCACCCCCTCTGAGTGCTGACCCCTCCTTAGGGCACTATCTCAGGCAGATTGGGCATCCCTTGCGATTCCCAGAACCCAGAGCTCCCTCCTGCCCCATCTGGTCTCCAGAAATCTCCCTCTGGACCTCATGGGGTGGCTGATGGGGAGTGTCTCTTTCTTTATGTTTCCTGCAGAATTTCCCTCCCTCCTTCTCTGTCCCTCCCTCACTCACTCCCTCTACCTCGACCTCTACCTCCCTCGGTCTCTCCGACTCTCCTTCCCTCCTCTTCTCTCTCTCCTTAAACCCCCCAGGCTCTAGCATCACCTCTTCAATGGCAGTGGTGGCAGACATTGTGGGGAAAACAATCCACAGAGGACAGTCTCGCAGACGTCTGTGCTTTCAGCTCAGCCGCAAATCTCCCAAGGAAAGGAGGAAAGAAGCCCACAGCCTGCTAACTGCTGGAAAGAGGGACGGAATTTAGGAAAAGACGGGAAGAGATTAAAATGTTGAAAGCTTACCCTGATACAATACGCATCATAGCCATCATTTCTGCAACCATGTATCTGATAGCTCATGATCCAGGGTCCACTCTGTGCCAGACGGTGGCTGCTGGGGAACATTGGTGCACACGGAGGCTGGGTCCACTGCCCTCACGGCCTTTCCTGCCAGGAGGAGCCAGACAACACACTCTTAAATAGAGAAGCAGGGAAGCATCCATGCCCTGTAGAGGACAGGGCACTCAATGCCCTGAGCTGGTGACTGCATTAGATGGGAGCTGGGGGTGGGGGAGGTGGTCAGAGATGGTCCCTTGACGTTTACACCTAGACTTGAATGACAGGACAGAGAGAGAAAGAGCAGGGCTCAACTTTCATGTGCTGAGCACATTCCATGCATTGTTTTATATGATTCTCACAGCTGACCTACAGAATCTACACTACTATCTCCATTTTACAGATGACGAAACTGAGGTTCGCAGAGATTCGGTTTCTTGTCTGAGAAAATACAGCTGGCTGCAGAAACGCGAGGAGCAGACTGACCTGCAGTATGTCTGACTCTAAAGCCACATCCCCCCGACTCTGCTAGCAGAGACTCTAATTGCATCCCTCTTGGAATTTTCCCAAGTGTTCCAGACAGAAATTTCTTTCCCACTAGGTGCTGACATTTCAGTCTTTCCTCCTTGGTCTCCTGCTCAGGGCAACCTGCGAGGCGGTTTCCATGCTCATAGCCGTCTAGGTGAGAGGACCACCTTGTCCACCAGCCACCTGGACTGGCCTCCCTCTGGCTTCATGCTGCCCTTCTCCCTGGGGAGGCTGCCTTCCTGCACCCCTTCTCCTCGGGCTCAGGCTCGGACCACCGCCCCTCCCTGCAGCCCTGTCCTGTGGGCCTGTGGCTGGGGGAGACCTAGACCAGACAGGCTGGAGGAGCCCTGAGTGACTGGCCAGTGGTATTCAAGCCTATTTTTATTCACAAAAATCTGTTCTGTATTTTATTCAGCTTTGGGGCAAGGAGAGGTCAACTCTCTTCACCTCTGCTGTAAGATGAGAATACAGCAGGAAATGAAATGACAGGGAAGCCAGCCCAGGAGAGGGAGCAGGGCAAATTACAGGGAAATTAAAAACCTGTGTTCAGATCAGAGCGGAGGGTGTCAAAGCTCCCCTTCCACGGGGGCCCTTCTCCCCAGGCCGTGGGCCGTGTAGATGCCTCGCTTGACAGACACCATGTGAGGGCTGGTGACTCGAGTTCCGGTGACCCAGCACAGGTGTCACCCATGCCGGCCTCCCAAAGGAGGTCCCGGCTGCTGCCCACTGCATGTGTGACCTGTGCCTTCCAGCTACAGTGGGATCGCTGGAGCGAGCCGGACAGCGGGGCATGCGGGCGCTTAGACCGTCTTCATCCTCATCACCATTCCTGAGTGGCTTCTGCCTACAAGGCAGAGGGTCCCAGGGCCATCAAGTCAAACATGCATGCAGTTACTTGGAACTCTAGTTAAGCAGCTCTCTCTTCCCTTGCTCTCACAGGGGCATGACTTGCGCTCTTCCGTATCTTTCAGTGCCCACCTCAAATGCTCCCTCCTCCACACAGTCCCCCCTGAACTGAAGCAGAGAGTGCCGTTTGGGTCCTACTGACCCAACAACTGGAAAATGCCAGCCAGACAGAAGGTTCTCACTTTTCCTCTTGGCCATCTGGATGCAGAGACCTCATTTTAATTGTAGCCAGAAAATAATCTTTGAGCACCTGTTATGTGCAGGGGCATGGTGCTGGGTCCTGAGGCACAGGACGAGTTTCTGCCCCCCATGATCTGCAAAATGGCAAGAGGGGTAAACGTGCTCAGTGCTCTGTAGCAGGGGCCAGGGGCTGAAGAGTGGGACTGAGCCTTCCACCCATTGTGGGAGCACAAAAACAAGAGGATCAGGGTGAGCTGCTTGGAAAAGGAGGCATTCAAGTCAGACCTTGAGAAATAGGAAGAATTCCATTTTCTTTGGTTTGGTTGGTTTGTGTTGTTGCCAAAAGAAAGACAGTGGCGGAGCCCTAAGGGAGGAGGATGGAGCCTACACAGAATCCCAGGACGGAGCACTTAAACCTTGGGGGGCACTTGGGGAGCAGTGGGGAGAACTGTGAATCAGTCTTATCCAGCTGCCACAACAAAATACCACGACAGGGGGCTTAGACAACAGAAATGTATTTACTCACAGTTCTGGAAGCTGGAAGTCTTAGATTGAGACGTCAGTGGGTTGACATCTCCTGAGGCCTCTCTCCTGGGTTTGCACTGCCACCTCCTCCCTGTGTCCTCTCGTGGTCTTCCCTCTGTGTGCACGCGGGGCCAATACCCCTCTGTGTGTCCTCATCTTCTCTTCTTATAAGGACAAAGGCCTTACACCCAAGTACAGTCATATTCTAAGACCTTGGAGATTAGGGCCAAGGATATGAATTTTAAGGCAACAGAATTCAGCCCATAGGGATGAGCATGCTCAAGGGAGGGGATGCCTGGGGATGTAGGGAGGAGGAGCAATATGGTGGTGAGACAGGGAGAATCTTAGGCAGATTTCATCATCTCTTGAGTGCAAGGCTAATTCATTTGGTTTTTATGCTATTGGTTAGTGTGACCAAAGCAAGTGCCAGACTCTGCTGTGTGCTAATAGATGTTAAGCAAACAAAAGACAGAGTCTATTGTCAAGCTTGGGAAACCAATTTCTTCCCTGCAGGTCTTCTCAGGGCCCTTAAGCATGCTAATAATGTGTGTTGCAAATCCTCAAGAGGGAAGCAGATCACAGAGGCCAACTTCTTTTTTTTTTTTTTTCAGTGTTCCAAGATTCCTTGTTCATGCACCACACCCAGTGCTCCAAGCAATAGGTGCCCTGCTCAATACTCACCACCAGGCTCACCCATCCTCCACCCCCTCCTCTCCAAAACCCTCAGTTTGAGACTGTGGACTCAGAGGCCAACTTTTAACAACAAACACCTCCTGATAGAGTGCAGGGAGCACCGCTGAAGGGAGCCAGCGGAGATTTTGGAGCAGAGAAGCAATATGATCAAATCCTAAGTTTAAGGCTATTATTGCACAGGGCTTGGTTGAACAGCAGCCATCAGAGACGGTTGAACACCAGCAGCAGGGCAAGGGTAAGTTCTAGAAGGTAGAATGAGGGGAGCTCTCTGACCTTCAAAGAGGCTGTTCTGTGGCCTCATCGACCTTTCCATTTATGGAAATGAATTAGGTATGAATTAGGCCCCGACTGTGTGCAGACCCTCTGGTCTCCCAGCCTGCTGGTCCCCCACCCAGAGAGCCTGGCCCAGGGGACACACACCTCCTCTCTCATCATCCATGTCTCCGGGTGGCTTTTCTGTTCCACGTGGATGCAGGTCCAAGCCATCTGGGAGCTGATGCCTGGGAGCCCCTCTCTCATCCCCTTTCAACACACAGAGACCTAGGACGCATATAAAGGTGACTAGGACCTTCCCGGTGCCTCAAGGCTGAGCCAAGGCCCTGCTGCTCTGGCCCAACAAAGCAATCACAAGGAACTCAGACACATTCCTTTTGGCACAAAGACTTCTGTTTTCCAACTCCCAGGGGTCCCAGGCGGTATAGACACATTCCTGGAGGCAGTCATTCTCAAGAATTCAAGAGGTTCGGGCTCCGTTGAAGGCTCTGGGCAGATTGCAAGTGCTGATTTGGGGGAAATGAGACCCAAGTATCAGACCCGATACCTGCAGAGGAGACTGTGCAGGACAAGAGCCGGAAGGAGGCTAGAAATGAGGCTGAGGGGCTTGCTCCTAGGGGTACAGGATGGAGCCCCCGCAGAAGAGCGACCAGGACCCGGTGGGAAGGGGAGTGGTGTGCAGAGATGGAGGACACAGGGCAGAGGGCTGAGAGCCCTGGGGCTCCGGGCCCTGAGGTAGTGCAAAGCCCTCTCTGCGGTCCTCCCCCAGGGCTGCTAAGAATCCTAGAGAGATATTTAGATGCAGGAGTTTGTAATCAGCACTCACTGATGCAGCCCCTTCCATATACTAAAAGCTCTTTTTTCTCTTTTTTGCTGTGTTTTTTGCCGAGTAATGTATATGATTCATATACATATGAATCTATCTATCACCCAGCCTGCAAGCCTCACGGGGGGACAGAGGAGCCCTCTTATATTGTTAGTAATTACATTATTACTAGTTATATTACAGTAACAATATTGTTAGTGATTGCAATTAAAGAAAAAAGAAAGAAAAATGAATAAAAAAGAACTGAGTATTTCCCAGGGTATTTTTGTTTATTTTTTTCTTTCTAGTCTTTTAAAATTGCATTTCACGGGGTAGTTTCTCATGCGGCTACATGTCCCTATGTCAAAAGGCCAGGTGCCCTCCAGGGCCAAGGGGCGTCCTCTTGCCCTGTACCCCCGCAGCATGCACACACTTCAGGAAACAGGCTAAGGCTCTAGGGTGAGTCTGGCCCCCAGGTGGCAGAGCGCCTCCCCACCTCCCTCCCTGGGCTTTCTTGGCAATTCCTGAGCAGCTTCACAGATCAGATGAACAGCCTCCTCCCATCCTACTTCCCTGTCTTTGCCGCCGGTCACTGGCATCTGCTAGGGCTTAGCCACAAAGGCTCAAGACAGAAATGGATACAGCCATTCCTTCCTGGTGGGACCCATCTTCCCTCCGGTCCTGGAGTGGGGGGAGTTGTTAAGTACGCTGCTTACTACCAAGAACTTCTCCTTGCCACAATCAAGCCAGTGATTTCGGGGGTCCCCAGGGGCACAGAAATTGAAAGAGCCAGCAGCAGTCCCTCAGGCCCACATCACCTCCTCATGGTCTGTGACCAAACATGGCCACCATTCAAATGCAGGGGGTACAATTCAGCTCAGCAGCTACTTCAGAGAACCTTGCGATAAGAGCCCTGGGGGCTCCCAATCCTGCCCTTTTTCATCGTGGCTCCAGGCTGGGAACACCCCTCCTAGACCTTAGTTTCTGTTTGTAAAATAAACCCTAGAATCCCTTCCAGTTCCCAGAGTCTATAATCCCATTCTCCTATTGTTGAGCATATGTAATGTTTATTTTGGGAGAAAGGGATTTTTTTTTTTTTTTGGCTTTGAGATGTAACTTCACACTAATAGACATTTTGGATAACATCACACGAATTCAGGGCTAAGTGAATAGCTAGATTATTGCTGTAGCGTGCTCTCTGTGGGGAAAAGAGAATGATTTGGGAAGTTTCCTCTCCCGCAAAACCTACGTTTTGAGCACAGACTTTCTTTCTCAGCTTTACTTCTGGAATGGAATTTTGCCACTTTCTTCCAGACTGGAGGGACAGGTGGGGAGACCCCCTCCCAGGTCTGCTCCCAATGCGGGGGGCGGGGAGGGGGTGCAGCAAGCAGGTGGTGAAAATGGAGTGGGAGTCTGTCAGTAGAGAGACCAGACTTCCAACTGGAGCCTGGTGCTCTGCTTCCAACACTGTGCTTCTCTAGGGCTAAGGCGCCTAGTGCTCGGGGGGATCTTCTGGCAAGCTTCACACAGCTTTTGGGGCCAAATGGCGACAGGTGACCCTTGAACCCTGTGGGCATCAGCAGCACTCCCTTTCAGCTTTAAGACCTGCCAGATGCCAGGGGGAGCCTGAGCCAAGAGGGCCAGCAACTTCCGGTGATACCAGCAAACGTGAGTGAGGCTGCACGCTTTTTTGGAACATAGTTGATATGAAACAGAGTCTTGGATTAAGGTGGTTCATAAATGTAAGGAGTTGCTACTGAGGATCTCACCATCTCCCTGGATACTTTAGGGTTTAATGCCACGAGAATTTTCTGGGAGGCATAGAAGGGATCAGGCACTTGAGCGGCCTTCAGGCTATGGAGCAGGGTGGGCAGTGCTGCCCAAGACCTCAGTGTTGCCGTGATCACAGGCCGTTCTGTAAGGTTGGCAGGGGCCCGGCAGGGCGGGAAGCAGCAGGTGTCAGAACCTCCAGGTAGGGCCGGCTTTGCTGCCCCGTGGAGACTGATGACTAGGGGACGTTATTTTCAGGGCTTTTCTGATCTGAAGCCAGGAAATCATGCAGTCTCCCCTTGCTCCTCTCTGCAACTGGCCAACACATCCCAGGAACAGACCCAAACTCAAATGGTGAATTGCTAGGTCACAAGAGGACACAAATCAATCATACTATTTACAGAATCCTGTCAGCGCGCGCCAGAGGGAGCAGGTCAGCCGATGCCAGGGACATTCTGTGGATTTCTTGTAGCATGTTTGGCCCATCCTTTTCTTATTAAACATTCAAATCCTCTTCACGTCCCCTAAAACAGGATTCTGTTGTCTGCTCACCCGCTGAGCACCAGTAATCAAAGACACATGCCCGGAGCCACGCTGGACTGGATGTCCCCAGGGTCCAAGTTCTACCACATCGTTCACAACACACACACAGACACACACACACACACCCGACAGGCGTCACGTGGACGCTGCAAAGCCAGGGCCTCCTCTAAGACTCGGTTTCTCAGGCTCTGCCCCGGAAGTCTGAAGCTGACCCTGCAGAGCCGACCCCACCCCCCAAGCCTCAGCACAAAGCATAGTTCTTGCAGGTGTTAGTAAAGCACGTGCCACCCCCTCTGTTCGCATGGAGAAACTGAGGCCCAGATGGAAGAAGCAGCTGGCCCAAAGTCACAGAATCCTGCTTGATCAGTCCAGGTTTAAGGTCAAAACAAAGACGGGTTTCTATCCCTCCCCAGTGAGAAAAGGCTCTCCGCCTAGCCTCTCTGCACCAGTTCGGGGCCTGACCGCCGACCACCACTGCCCTCCTGGCGCTCTAACCCATTACCTCAGCTCTAAAAGCCACATCCTGACCATGTCCCTCACGCTCAGAGGCTCGGAGTTCGAAGTCCTAACACTCCTATGCAGAAGCTGGCTTGTGCGGGTTCCTGACGCCCAATTATTACAGGTTCTGGAATCTCGTTAGTCAGGGGTTTCAAGGTGGGTGTTTCGAAGTTGCCCGTATTGGAAATGGTAACCGGCAAATGCCAAAAGCCTCAAATCGGGAATTTTTTTTTTCTTTTCTTTTTTAGAGAATGGGGCTTCGTACAAACAGAAGCTCACTGGGGTAAGCACGAATATGACTTTTAGGAAGGTTATCGGGTAGCTCACAGAATCCACAGGAGATATGGAGAACCGGGATCAGGAAACAGGCTGGAAACCAGGGTGCCAAGGTAAGGTGTGCTCGGCCATCCGGGGCACGGGAGGCTCACCTCCACGCTGCTGGATGCTCATCACAGGCCCTGCCACCAGGGGGCGCTGGACCTGGACCTTGGGTGCTTCTACCTTCTGCCAGAAAGAAATCGAAATAGCTCCCGCCTCCTGGCATCCCTTGCTCTGGTTCTGAATGGGTGCGTTTGATTGGCTGACTTTAAGTCCTGTATCTGCAACCCCAGCAGTAAGGGGCTTAAGGAGCAATCTCAAACCGTTCCTGCTGCCTTAGCAAGAAGTGGGAGGCTCACACCTAGTGGATTTCCCAAACAGACAAAACACTGAAATGCCCACTACAGAAACACTCTGCTCAGACCTGTAGGCTGATGAGTGCATTGTCCTAGAACCCTCCCCTCAAATCTGCTCCCACTCTTACAAAAACGTTTCCTCTCCTCTTCCCACTTGGTGCAGATTTTACAACTTAAATCTTTCTTTTAGCCAATAAGATCCTTCTCTGAAGTGGAATAAGCTTCCTCGTTCTTCCAGGGCTCAAAAGCCATATGACTCACCCCTGTGCATCAATGTAATCTGACATTTTCCTTTTATCTCCTTGATTCAGCTCAACTAAGAGAGTGGGAGCCACTCTTAATCACATACATTAGTTGAAGAGTTAAGCATGGATAAAATCCAGAATAGCAGGTAACCCATGAAATATTTCCATGTGGCTCTGAGTGATGGCATATGAATTTTTAATTACAAAAGGAACTAGAATTGCCTCTGTAAATTGTGACTGCCCAATCAATGGAGGTAGGGCTGCTATAATCCACAAGTCCAAGAGTGCCTTTCAGACTGTAGACTATGAATGGATGGTACCACTTGTGCAGTGCACAGCCTGCACCACTGTATGTGGTAGCTCTGGACGAGGCTATTCAGGCCTCTCTGGGCAGGAGGGGAAGATAGCTAGAAAGACAGCAACCAGAGATCACATCAAATTGATCACATTGTTGGGAGAAGAGAACAAGATTTAATACATAAAATTTAAATGTACACATAGCCCACAAATACCTATAGTAAGGGATCTTCACATTCATCCACACTCACCCTAATTTATATTTAAAAGAATTAGGAGAAGGACCAAAGAACTTCTCAGTGTTAATTAGGCTTATGAAAAACAAAGGGTTAGGGACTGTTTTAGTCTTCAAGGATGAGCTGGTGGGAAGGGGACAGGACCGCTGGTAGGCGGGTGGGAGGACACTGAGCTGCTCATCAACCTGTCCTTCAGGCTGTGGGAGTCACGAGGGACTGAGAGAAGACAAGCACAGGGCTTGCCCTGCTTCCCCAAAGGCATGTTCCTTTACAACATGGGAAAGAAACTTCGAGAGTAACAAGTACCCGATGTAGGAGGACTTTGGTCTCTAAGTGATCCCACATTTGCAGCCTGTTGTTGATTTTACTCTGAAATGAGGAGGCAACTCACCGCTGTTCTCTCAAAAGGCCACAGTCACAGGCCTGCCTCACTCTTCTGGTCATCCCCACAGCCCACACATCCCCAGCAGGAGTTTGAGCTCAACAGGGCCCAGGCGACAAGGCAGACATCCGGGGCATCCAGCGGGCCCTCAGGGTGAGGAGGCATGCGGGCCCATCAACCTCAGAGCTGAGCTCTCTAGTTCAACTGGAACCAAGCTGGGCTTGGGCCCCTGAGACCAGAGAACAAGCCCTCCACTGGTGGTTATCAGACCTGGGCTCCAGTCCGTCCACCACCCGGCTCGCAGAGCAGCTGAAAGAGCCCCTTCCCTTTCTAGGCTCCCGATGGAGGCTGTGTGAGCTCCTGCCCCTCCCTGTTATGGCCGCTGAAGTCCTCGGGCAGCTCTAGAGACTGACATCTGACCCATAACTGCATATGCAGAACAGCATGGACCCAAATGCAAAGGTACGTGGCCCTGTGTTCCCTTGTCCCTCCTTCTTTTGCCGCCCCCCAAAACCCGTTTGCTCAGGATCAATCCAGTCTCCTGGTAACATGCCCCACCAGGGAGGACCTCTCAAACAGGAAACGTGAAGGCAGGGATGTCCCTGAAGAAAATGCCAAAAAACATGTTTAATAATCCAGCAGGGGGGAAGGGCTTTGTAAACATAAAACACACAAAACCTCAGGATCCACAAAATACGAAATTGACAAATCTGACTTGATTTCCACATAAAGAAGAAAAATGCCAAATAGCAAGTGAAAAGATAAATGGAAACCTAGAAACAGTATTTGGAACTCCTATCAAACAGGCAAAAGATGAATTTACCTAATACTTACAAAGCTGGCGTGGCATTTGAGGGGGTCTAATAAATAGCACATCCTTTCCTACTAAAATTCCAAACTAACTTGGAATAGGAACAAGAGTAGGCAAACAAGGGTCCAAATATCAGCTTTGTTACTGACAGAGCTATTAGAGAACGTGACTCAGGTGGGCAGACCAGGGGTCTCCTCATGCTGGGCCCCAGGATGAAGCACATCTGCCCAAATCCCAGGGAGATCTTCAGTGCCCTCACTGCTAAGCTTAGCCAAGGGCCCCCAGGAGCACCTGTGTTCTGCAGGCAGGCGATCCCAAAGGGTAGGGGGAAAGAGGTAAGGCATATCCACTTCCTCCTTCCAAACTTACTGATCAGACCATTTACCCCACTTCCCCACGGCTGGAGTGAGTGAGTGAGGAGGAAGGGGGCAGAAAGAGGACAAGATTTACACGTACTGGCGTGCTCTTACTTAGAAATAGAAAGCCATGCAGAAGGGAAATGCCTCCTTCTCCTACAACAAATTCCCAATAAATCATCAGTAGAAAAAGCCATAATACAATAGAAAAATGGGAAGAACATGGGTCTTCACCTATAAAGCCTCAAGAGTCTTCACCTGTAAATGGATCAGCCTGAAGGAGATGATTTCTTAGATCCCTCTGGGAGCCACAAGACAAGTTAAAAACAGATCTCAGGGGCACCTAGGTGGCTCAGTGGATTAAGGCCTCTGCCTTCAGCTCAGGTCATGATCTCAGGGTTCTTGGATCAAGTCCTGCATCGGGCTCTCTGCTCAGCAGGGAGCCTGCTTCCCCTTTCTCTGCCTACTTGTTCTCTCTCTGTCAAATAAATAAATAATCTTAAAAAAAATAATAACAGATTCAGGGCTTGTCTCAGTCAGCTCAGGATACCATAGGCCAGGTAGCTCGAACAACAAACATTGACTTCTCACTGTCCTGGAAGCTGGAAAATTCAAGATCAAGGTGCCCGCAGATTCAGTGCCTGGAAAGGGCCCTCCTTCTGGTTGGCAGACAGCCACCTTTTTGCTTTGTCCTCCCGTGGCTGAGAGAGGACCCTGGTCTCTCCCTCTCTTCTTGTAAGGACACTAATCCATCATGGGATGGACCTCATCTAAACTCGTTTATCTACCGCAGACTCCCACTGACGAATACGGTCACACTGGGGATTAGGGCTTCAACATATGAATTGGGGGGGGATGCAAACGTTCAGTCCACAGCAGGGCTGATAGACAAGTAGAGCTGCTGAAAACCATCCTGAAAGGATATATTGTGCTCTTCACACCCCCTCCTTACAGCCCACCCCTCCCTTCCCTCTGTCTGACCACCTGCTTGCTAGCTAAAGGCGTGGATTACAATTCTGGGGAACCTCAGTCTCTCTTCCAAGTCTTCATTCCCAGACCATTGCGTAGCCCAAGTCTTCACACCCATTCTTCAGGGAGAGTGAGGACTTTGAGCACAAGCCAGAGGGTAACTGGAAACCCCTTTGCTCTTGTGGTTCTCAGATCCACCCCCTGAGGACCTGCATATTCGATCTTGTTATTGTACTCATTTGCTAAAGCCAAACAAAGAACGTGCACCTGAAAAACACTGAAAGTTGTTTGGTACTTGGAGTTCCAGGGTATAAAACTGGAGGTTAATCTTATACTCTCGCACCAGGGAGAGAGCCGAGGAACCAGAGAAGTAGCTTTCCAAAGCACACAGCTGGCCCTGGATATCTTCCCGGCTCGACCGGAGGAGGAAGGGTGGGTTGCTCCCCAAGGGCCAGGCAGCCAACGCCTCCCCGGGCGAGGGGTCCAGCCAGAGGAACCCCAGGTCCCCGGCAATCCTGAAGCATGGCTTACAGGTATGGCCGGAAGCTTCTGGAGCCACCTTCCACCATCAGCCCTCTTGAAGAGCGTGGCTTATGGCGCTGGTGACCATACAAATAGCCAAAAGAGATGTTTAAACCATCAGCGAGCCAAGCATCTGTTACTGCTCGACAAGCCACTCCAACCTGATGGTATTAAACAATGAGCATTTATTACTGTTGGTGGTGCTGGTGATGTTTTCATGGTTCTGGAGGTTGACTGGGCTCAGCTAGATGGCATCCTTCCAGGTCCCTCGTGTGGTTGTGGTCAGCAGTGTCTGGGGCAGGAAAAACTCTTGACATTTCCGCACAACTAACAGGCAAAGAGACCGGGACCTCCGCTGAACACCGCCGTCGTGGCCTCTCCGTGGAGCCTGGCCTCCCTTGCCTTTAGTCCCGCTTACAGTTCTACTCTGTGACGTGAGATAAGGGGGAACAAGGAGGTGGGCCATGGTATCCACCTTCCCTGAATTCAGTCTCGCTTGGAAGATGGAGGGAAAAAGATCAAGACAAACTGAAGAGCCACAGGAAGTAGCATGAGGCGGGCGGTGTGGGCGGAGGAGAGACGAGGTTCCTTCAGCCTAGAGGAAGGGAGCTCCCCCACCACCACAGAAGGTATCCCGGGGGCGTGGCATGAACTTGACGCCATGGGCGTGTCCTCCGCTCTGCCCTCATCTGCACTGCTGGTAGCAAGTGTGTTCGCTTTGTTGGTGTTTGTTTTGCATCCTGTCGCTGTCGTGTTGGGGTGAATGCAGCAGGGAAATTAGTGTTTGGCCCCCAGATAGGAATGGAGGGAAAAGGTCTAGTGTGACCTAACTCCCCCTCACCTTGCGTCATTTATTGCTCTCTTGGGGGGTTCAAGTTGACCCAGTGGAGGGAGGCAAAGCAGCCTGGAGCTGGTCTTCGGCACGCAAGGATCGGAGCTGGCCCAGGAGGCACTGTCGAAGGTATGCGGGAACTGAAACAGCCCAAGAGGGACCCAAGCCAAATTCCAGACCATACTGAGCACCGCCTAGCTTGACAGCCAAGTTCAGGTGACGAGCCCAAAGCGAACTGGGCTAACGTGAGAGTGAGAAGCCAAGGGTCCAAGATAGGCTGGAATAGGACAGAAGCCAGGGTCCGATCACGAGCACGGGAGCAGTGTGTGGAGAGCCCGGTGTGGGCTGTTTTGAACCTCCCGCCCTGCGGGGTTTGGGGGAGCCAGACCCTCTGCCGATCAGCCTGATTTCTGCTTGTGTAACAGCAATGACGGTGAAGATGAAGGGAGGGCTCCGGTGTGCCAGGCGCGCTGCTAAGCAGGTACCTCGACGATTTCCCTCGATCCTCTTAACCCTGTGAGGCATTAGCACCCCCATTTTATAGGGGAGGACGCTGAGACTCAGAGAACTGTGCACATCGGCATTCTGCCCTGTGTCCACACAGGTGCCTCCCCCCCTCCCCCAGGAGCCACCGCCGAACCCACAAGGAGACCCGGATGCTGGAGTCTGCCCTTCTCTGCCCAGTGAGAAAACATGATGAGCGACTTGCTTGAGGTCCTGCCAAGCCTGTGAGCGACCGAGTGGGGATTTGAACCCATTCTAAGCCCAGTCTAAGCTCTCTGCACTGCTCCCAAGGCTCTTACTTCCGCGGGGGGTGGTTGTCCTTCCCTGCAGTCCAGAATGGTCTGGAACAAAGTTAAGGAGGAAAAGAATGTCAAACAGAGCTCCGCGTAGCCCCAGCAGGGGGAAAAAAGCAGATCGTTAACAGAGGTGAAGGGCAGGGCAAGGAGCAATGCTAACCATATGCCATCTCCCATTTTTCCCTTAAAAAAAGAAAATCATCTTGTCATTTTCTAAAATTACCTGTCCTGAAGAGGGGAAAGGAGCAGGTACTCCAAAGAGTAGACACCTGCTTTCCTCACCGTCTGCTTCCAATCTGCTATCTGGCCTGGCACATGTGTCCTGTTCCTGGGATGTTTTAAGGGGCCTTCCTAGCTGGATCCAAAGAAAACATTCATTTTGATTACAGAAAAGAGGCGCATCTGCTAGCCTGGATTTGTGGGAGAGCCCATAATCCCTGCATTTTACTTCCTATTAGCCCTCTTCTCCAGGAAAGAAATGTCCTGCTCTTTAAAGTCAAGGCCATAAAATTGTGACAGCTCGCTTGCAAACAGAGCTGATTCTGGAACATGAAACGACCCTTCAGATAAAATATACAGCTCAGGTGTGGGAGGGAGAGGACCGAGGTCTTAAAACGGAATCGGTTGTTAGTTACATTTTGTTTGATGGCTCTAGCCGGGCCGTTCCCTACTGTAGAACATCACCCGTTCCAACATTTTGGACATATTTCCCATTAGCCCTTTATTTGAAATTTTATGTTTCCCCTCATAAAAACCTTCAGCAGATTACTGTGCTGGGGATGTTTATTTATAGGTACAGCTGGTCTCCCTGCGAGTTGCTTTTATTGTGGGGTCGCCTGAGTGTGCCCTTTGTGCAGCGGCAAAATGGTGGGACTGCGAACCGGCCACCAGCATTATCTCAAAGATGAGGAGAGGCATGGCGGGGGTGGAGCTGGGGGCAGCGGAGGACATCAGGCAGGCCTTTGAGGTTTGCCATACAACAGGGCACTTGAGAGCCTGCTTTCGCCTGCCTGCTATTGTGTGCACTGGGAACGGGCTGCATGGGGAGTAGATGGAAGGGAACCCAAGCTGGCCGTCCTCTCCACCCTGAGGACCCTCCCCCCAGCAGACAGGGACTGGTGGACTCGGTCCCAGCGAGAGCTATCCTCCCCTGAGCTGAAGAACAGGATCGAGTACTGCCCAGGACTGCCAGTGCTGCTCTGACCCTGGAGGAACACTCATCCCTTCCTTTTCAAGGTACATGACAATCGGACGTCTTGGAAGTTTCTAAATTTGTCCTGTTCTTTCCTTCCTCCTCCTGCTTCATGATTTTTGCACTAAAGAGGAGTGCGTGATACCATTATTTTTACACTGGGTCCTTATCAGGTTGTGTGTGTCATTTTATGACTAAAGACCACCAGACTGTATGTTCTTATCATATATTTGGCTTCGTAGGTACCATGCATTATGGAAACACTTAGCATATCACTAGTGAGTATCCCCCCAGCTTCTGCTGTCCCGTTCTAGACCTAACAGCAACACTGCCCTTTGGTTGTCAGGAAGTTCTATCTTCTCTTGGCCTATATATACCACACTTTGGGCCCCTCTGGGGTCATACAGAGGGGCCATATTTCCTCTCCTTCCCTTTCACTAGTCCCCCCCAAATCATCCTTTCCCCGGGCAACCTGTCCTGGTGCCCTCCTGCTTTGACTCAGAATCCGAATGGATGTTGGCAGGTTAAGTCAGTCCCATCTTCCTTGGCTGGTGGATTGTTCTGTCGGTGAGACCACTGAGCTCCTGCCCCACGTACCAGCCAGTATGCACATATGTACTCTTGGCAAAGACCATGGAGAGACAGTTTTTTATTACTCAGAAGTCTGTTGATTACCCAGACGTTACCAGAGGCAGCAGACATGGAAACCAAAGAAATAAATGGCAAGAGACTGAGATTTGTCTTGCCCTTGCTCTCAGAAATGTTTGGTGGCATCCAAAGCACAAGAAAATGCAATCCAAGGACCAAATATTAAAAACCATTCATGTGGACTTTGGAAGGGCAAACACCTTATTCCCCGAATTCCTTATGAGTCCCTCACCTCTTTGCTCTGTAATTGGTGCTCAAAGACCCTCTGAGTGTCAAGAAACTCATGCCATCCCCCCAAATTCTGGAGACCAAAGGGGGAAGCAGATGTTGCCCTAAGACTTAAAACTTTTCATTAACCCACAACAGGATAGAAGGCCCTAGAAAGCTGGGAAGAACAGAGACCTGTCCCTTGTGCATCTGGGGCCTGGACTACACCACTCTCAGGCACTCAAGGGGCAAAGTCCTCGTCTCACTCCCGTGAAGCTGTTCTAATCTACTCGGGGCCTTGCTCCCATCATCTGCCCCTACTTGGTTAAACCCCAAGGTCCAAGTGCAAACTGGCCAAGCTTCCAGATTCCAGTTCCTTGGGAGAGAGGAGCCTTTCTTTAGGACAGATCTGGAAGCAAGGCTGCAGTACTTGTCACACTGGCAATCACCCAGGCAGGCACTCTGGGCAAAGACCCAGCATCCTCTGGGCTCTCGAAGACTGAGGACCAGGACTTGGGATGGATGGGGAAGACTTCCTGCAGAAGAAGACAACTGAGCAGGGAGGGAGGTTGAAGAGATAGTGCTTGAGGAATGGGAGTGTGAGAACCCAGCTTGTCAGTTGGCAGAGGGAGGAATGGACAAGATCAATACATTAAACTTGTTCAGAAAAAGCTGTGGGTACCTGTGAACATCTCTGCTTTCCAAAGCTAAGCCAGTCTCCGTGGTACAGAACTCCAGTGCCTGAGAAACATGTCTGTGCCCTCGGAAGGGCTGCGGTCCGACCTCTGCCACAGTTCCAGGGGCTCACACTGGGCGCTCCCAGCGCAGGGCGTCCCCCTCAGAACCCTTGGCTCCGGCCTCAGGGGAAATGAATCCTGAGAGTTTCCTTCTTCCAGCTGATATGATCCAAGAACTGGGTTTTTTTTTTTTTTTTCCCTTATAATAAGCAACGGGACTACAATCTTCAGAGCCTTGACCTCAACGGTTTCCACCAAAGTCAGAAGGTTCACACAACTCCCAGGGATAGGGAGAAGCATACAGGGAACGATTGCTCAGACCAAACTTCCTTCCAGAATTTTTTCTGACTGGAGGTATAGACCAGAGCCACTTGGGACGGGCCTTGCTACTCTGATCGATGCTTTTATTGGTAACCTGATTGTCCTCTTCTACCTGGCCCTGAGTCACAGACTGCTGAGCAGGGATAGACCTAGACAGAGCATCAAACTCTTCTGCTGTCACTAGACAGGACAGAAGTCTAGTCAAACCACCCAAATAAATGAGAGCCTTTCCCAAAGCTGGGGCGCGGGTAACTGGACATGGCTTTGGGAAAAGGTCCCAACGCTCCCATTCTCTTCCAGACCCAAAGCCTGCTTCATTTCAGTCTAAAAATGTCTCATGCTGCTTGCTGCATGCCAGCACCCTCAGTGAAGGCAGAGAGGGCTAACAAAGTTCTGGGGAGGTCTCCCACACACAGGTATACCCAGCATAGCGGGTCTTAAGGGCATTGCTATTCCCCCAACTTATCTTGAGGGAGTTAATTCACTTGCCGAACACGGCTATTGGATGAGTCTTACCTGTGAGGAAACAGCCCTCCACCCTCCCACAAAAGATTCCGCAGCCAATGCAGAGGGTGCATGAGAAACACGCACATATATGTAAGAGGACGTGGGCACCTGGGCAGGCGCCAAGGGCCAACTCAGCAGGGAGTCCTGAAGGAAGCAGGCTCCCAACAGATCTCGGGATTGCCTATGTTCTGGGTATTCTAGCGCTCCCCTCATCTCCAGGAGGGTGTGGGCAACTGCTGGTGGCACGAGGCCAAAAGGAAGGAAAGTGAGGAACATGTCGCCTTGGGTCCAGCAACAGTGGTTGCAGCCCCTAGAAGTGGCCCAGAAATGCTTGGGGGGTCAGAAGCCTGCCCATTTGTCATCCTTCTCCTCCCAGGAGGGGCAATGGCCAGCTCTGAACCCTGTGTCCCACACAGTGCAGCCTCCCACATTATTTTCTTCAGGCAGCCTCCTGATTCCTGACCCAAGCTCTGCCCACCACAGACCCCCCAGGTCTGTCCCCATGAACTGTCCTATAGCCAGGTCCCCCCTTCTGATTTTGTAGAGTCAATTTTTTAAAAATGGGTTGTTGCACAGTTAACAAGGTCAGAGGTGTTAGCTTGTTTGTTTTTATTAAAAAAATAAAAGTAGAAAAGGGCACGTGGTATTATCCCTTTAATAAGTTCAGACCATTAGATTTATTATTGCATCCCATCCAGCCAGATATTTTTGAGATTATCTCTAAACAATGTATAAGAACCAACAGAATGTGGGGCAGAGTATCAACCTCAGGGGAGAGGGGGACGAAGTAAGATCACAGGTGAGAAGAGCTTTGGAAATGATCATGGGTTGGGCATGCTGAAATGTTTCCCGGATTATTCCTACCATACCCGGGTCTCTGCAATCCGGATCACCATGGGCACTCTTTCCTGCCCCGGGGCTGTCTCGCCCCGGCTCCAAGTGCTGACTCCCAGAGGCTGATCAGAGAAGGTACCACCGGGTTTGATGAGGTGTTGGGACAGTCACTGCATCTCACTGGGGCTGATTCTCAGCAAAGGGGCTCCAGAGTTGTCAAAAGACAAGACAGCCCTGAGTTCCCTTCCAGTCTTACGTTCTACCAGTCCCTGGTCCTGCTTTGTCCATCGATCCCCTGGGGAGGACAGGGGCTCCTGCAGGTTTTCAGGTAGAGCTGACCCACCCTTTCACGTGGGTGCAGCCAGATCTCCATAGGGCCTCTACTAGTCACGCGAGTGAACGCAGTCACCTCCCTTGAAGGTTCTGGGCTGCAAAAGGTGAAGGGAACTCCGCGAATGCTCTAGTTCATGTTTCACTGTGGATTGGAAGAAAAACCGCAGAAAAATAAACCGTGTCAGTCAGCCCTGCTGTGTCAACAAGGGGTCGATGATAACCCAGGAGAGAGTTTGCATTTCTTTATGGAGTAGCCAGCCACAGAGATCCAAAAACAAACCTGCTCTTTTACGGTGATTTGGAAAAGGAACAAGGAAAGCATTTGTTTGACCTCTGGGAGCTGCTCCGACCAGCCCCTCGCTCCCCGAACAGCCTCTCTGCACAGCAAGCCTGTGGTTCTTCTATGGCCTGGACCCCCGCTCTGAGGTCCACCAAAGCCCCCGGGGGCTGAACGGAGGCTTCCGGGGCCCTGAGGACTCCTACAGACTCCCACCCCCAGAGGCGTGGCTGGGATCTCCACCGGAGGGCCTTGCTGGCCCACTAGGCATCTTTGTGCAAATTAGGAAAAGACAGCCTCTACATTTCAGATGCAGCCCTGCTTGGCAGGCAGACAGAACCTTTGCCAATTCGGAAAAGGTGCCCTTTCCTCTAGATCAGCGGTCTCCCAAGGGCCAGGTAAATATTTTAGGCTCTGCAGGCCAGAACAACTACTGAACTCTGCCGTTTGTCACATGAAAGCAGCCATAGACAACACATAAACAAATGGACGTGGCAATGTCCCAAAATATTGTTATTTGTAAAAACGGGCAGTGGACCTGACTCAGTTCATGGGCTATTGTTGCCAATCCCTGCTGCCGAGGGATGGCGGCCGGCACTGGCGCTTGTAAAATGGACATTGGCTAAAACACATCCACTTCTCATCCCTTTGATTGGGTCTCCTTGTGCAAATCCTACACAGCCCCACATGGTGGACCTGCCTCTGAATCCCCAAGACGCTGGGGACCTAAGGGGACAAACTTCTTGGACCTGGGATGGAACACTCCGGTAGTCTTAACATCCCTGATCCCCCACCAACTCACCCCTGCTCCAACAGCGTCCAAATCTTGGGGTCAGAATACCAGTGGTACAGATCCAAACAAAGCTCCTTCCTCATTCCACTGAGTAGCCCCAAGCCAGTGAACTGCACTGAGCATGACTGCTTTTCTATTACTTGAAGAGATAAACACAAGGTCTGCAAAGGCAAGAAGTCCAGCAGAGCCCAATCAGAGGGATTCTCAGATGAGCAAAGCAGCCTTTCTCCAGAGACCTCTTCTTTGACAAAATGCCAATTAACCAGTGAGTAATTGGTTAAAGTGGAAGATGAAGACAGTTGGCAGAAACAAGTTATTTCTGGTCATTTTCCACCTTATTTCCCAACCAGTCTTCCAATTATAATTAAAATGCGGCAGTGGCTTCAAGCAAACTGTTGCCAGTCCACAACCTTGCAATACAAGTGGAATCTATGGAAAACCCGCTCCTCACAACATCGAAGAGCAGCCAAAGCGGTCGTTCGCAGGAACTGATGGGACTTGAAGCGGAACGCTCTTGTTGTGGGGCCCCTGGGGGGCTCAGGGGGTTAGAGCCTCTGCCTTTGGCTCGGGTCATGATCTCAGGGTCCTGGGATCGAGCCCCGCATCGGGCTCTCTGCTCAGCAGGGAGCCTGCTTCCCCTTCTCCCTCTGCCTGCCTCTCTGCCTGCCTGTGATCTTTCTCTCTGTCAAATAAATAAATAAAATCTTTAAAAAAAACAAAAAGGAATACTCTTGTAGTATTACTCACCCTTCCTTTGACCTTCATAAATATCAAAACCTTCCTACCCTGTATCCTGACCTTTAATTCTTTCCTGTCGTCTAACGAGGCCACATTTGGTTAGAAGGTCACTTGTCATTTACCATGCTTAGACAGACATATTTCAGGGAAGCTCCTAATTCACAGCGAGTCACAAAGTTGCGGACAAGGTTAAACATGTGCTGGCCTAGAGACAGCGGAGGCCCTTGGATTTAGCCAGGCCTTTGTGGGATCACACTAAAAGAATGAAAAACAACTGGGGGAGCCTGGCATTCCTGCATGAACTGCAGAGTCTGGCCCATGTCACTCTAAATTCAATTATCTAGAAGAAAGTGTGGATTCATGTTAATATATTTTACAAGGTCCTATAATTTATCTTCTTATGTTTTTCTTGATGAATAACAGATTTTCCCTCAGTTAAAAAGCACATTGGGGGTTGGTTGGATGAAAGAAAGACCAAGAGCCACTCAATTTTTCCTCAGTGGACAAGAAGGCCATGCAAATTCCTTTCCCTGAGATAGCTTAGCAGAGATCTGACAGGGAGAAGTGTGAGGAATTACATGGTAGAGACCCAGATTGCAGATGGCACCCACATTTCACACTGGGGGGAGGGAAACCAGGTAAATGGAGCATTCTAGATAGAAATGATGGTTGATGGGGCACCTGGGTGGCTCAGTGGGTTAAAGCCTCTGCCTTCAGCTCAGGTCATGATCTCAGGGTCCTGGTATTGAGCCCCGCATCGGGCTCTCTGCTCAGCAGGGAGCCTGCTTCCCCCCCCCACCTCTGCCTGCCTCTCTGTCTACTTGTGATCTCTCTCCTCTCTGTCAAATAAATAAATAAAATCTTTAAAAAAGAAAAAAAAAAAGAAATGATGGTTGATGATTACTCTAAACCATTACTCCAAACCCTGGCCCAAGAAGGTAAAGATACAGACCTTATGAACAGCAAGAGGAACAATCTAAATACCACCCAGAATTCAGCCCATGAAGACACAAACCTGCATGTCAGAGGTGAAGATTTGATGTCAAGAGCACAGAGATTGACTTGGTTGGGAAAGGCAAAGCCTTTGCAGATAGCTCACTCATGACACTGCCACATTCTAACGTCATCTCACAACTCCTGTCTCAGGCAGGGGCCAGAGTTTACTCAAGGACCTCTGATAGCAATGCTTCCTGCCATGCCATGCCCCCTCCTTGTCAACACTCACCCAAGGGATGAGATCTCATCCTCCTTCATGCTCCTGAGGTTACCCCATGTTGTTATGGATGCAAATCTGGTAAAAAGTAGCTGCGGAGGCCCTTGGTGTAATAGTATGAAGAAGCAATGTCACTTATCTTCTCTGATGGAAATGTGAGAACAGAATAGAGGGAACTCTGGAAAGGAGAGGAGATTCTCCCCTTCAACCCACAGAAGTCTGCCTAAAAGGAGAAAAGGCTGTAGCAAGAAGGGCAGGGGGACATCAGACAGACCAATTGCCAGACTGGTGAGATTTTCCTACAGTGATTGGCCAGATTATATTTTCCAAAAGTGAATTTAATAGGATCTCCCATTCACATGCTTTTCTGCAATGTTATCTGGGCACTCTCCCACCCCCTTGAATCTGAAAGGGCCCTTTGACAAATACCAGGTCAGCTTCCTGCCCTGGGCATGCTGGCTCTTGGGATGCTACCTCTGGAAAAATCAGCCACCCTGCAGTGAGAAGCCCAAGCCACTCGGAGAAGCCAGATAAAAGTGCTCCAGTTGGGTGGACAGCCCTGCCAAGCTCCCAGCTGAGGGCCACATAAACTGCCAGCCACAGAATCCAGCCATGTTAGATTCTAGCCCACCTGAGTCCTCACATAACGTCAGACCCAACCACCATCTGACCACAGTCACAGGAAAGACCCCAATGGGGAACCATCCAGCTGAGCCTGGGAAACTCACAGAACTTTGAGAGATAATGATAAACTGTTGTTTTAGGCCACCAAGTTCCAGAGTGGTTTGTTGCCTATCAATAGATAACCAAAGTGTATGGTATGGTGTACACACTGACCAACTAGAATTGATGCTGACAGGCAGTAGAGCTGGAGCAGGGTCCTTAGAGATCTCCTCCTGTGTCAAATGTTTGTCCTTTAATTTCTGGGGGCAGGCCAAGGTGGCAGAAGGGCACTCACGGAGATGAGTGCAGCAAGCATTTCAATATTTTGACACCAGTTATGGACAAAATAATGAACACCAGCTGGACATCATCCTTGGCATCCATCATGCTCAAATTCATGCCTACATCCTTGCTGGGCTCTGTCAGTGTGGGAAGGCAATGTATACCCAGATCCTAGGTCCCAGCATTTTCACCATTTTTGTACCTTTTTCTGTCCATGATTGCACTGGGTCTTCACAATAGTCTTGAGAAGCAGATGTCACTGGCCTCCATTTGACAGATGAGGAAATCTGAGGTGCAGAGAAATTAAGTAGGGATGGAGGCAATAATGGAAAATATATTGGTTGGGATACTTTATTTCTAATTCTGGCTCTGACACCACCTCAGTCTGGGATCTGACTTTTTAGAGCCTCCCATCTCTCAAGTGAGAGAAATGGAAAGATGATCCCTAAGGACCCATCAGACATCACCAGTCTTTGATTTTGTGACTTGCCTGAAGTCACCAGGAAGGGGACAGAAGAATTAAGACATGGTCTCAAGGCTCCTCACTCCTTGTTCAGTGCTCACATGACTGCCCCCACGGCTGCCTTCCTAAGACATCTCAGTGTTATTATACAATGGTGAAGCCAAAACCCATCCTTAGCTCCTAGACAGGAGACTATATTCTGGTCTCATCCAGATCTCTTCTGCCTCTGGCTCTGGGCCTTCTGTCCTGATATGCAAGGACTAAATCCCCACCTTCATGCTTTGTAGGGGAGTACATATGGGGATAAGGAGAGAGGGGAGTGGGGAGAGAGATGAGATGGGGAATTGATTCTGAATCTCAGCCAGATCTGCCCAAGCTAGCTCTGAGTAAATCCTGCAGCCACCACACAGGAAGCTGCTAATCAGGGCAGACACTGTCTCATTCAGGGGTCCAGGGCCCCTGTCCTGACCTAGTCCAAAGGCAGCATCAGGAGGTGATGAATCTCTCCTAAGATTGTGTGGTTTCCAGGAAAGCATTCCAGAATCTGAAACCAGCTTCAAAGGAATGCATATCTGCTCCCTCCCTCCCTGGCTGGGAACCAGCCCAGGGCACCTTATTCTTATTAGCCTGGAGATGTCTTGGACACTAAGCTTGAAAAATGCACCAAGGATTTTGACACAGATGGGGAATGGTGCAGCTATGCAGAAAACCCCACTGTTGGCAGCACTAGACTCTCTGAAAGATTTTGGGGGCAGTAATTTAATTCCTTTTCATTTCACTTTTTCTGGCTTCAAAATAAAAGTGAAAAAAAATTTTTTTCGTCTTATAAGCTTCCTATACCTGTGAGGATGAGTCAGAGACAGAGCAGAAGCATCCATTCCCTGCTCAAAGGTGCAATATGACAAATACTAGAATCAAATGTGAAGGAGAATCTCCATGCAGAGAACAAAGAAGAGTGTCCAAAATAGGCTGTCAGAGAAAAGGAGGCCTGAAGTGGAAATTAGGTTGGAGAATTGGGAAAGATCAGGTTGGAATGAGCAAAAATGATTGAATAGGTATGTGGCCCAACACCTCCTGTTCCTCCTTCCCCAGAGTCCATATGTGTGGTGAGCATGGTGAGAAAGAGTGGGCACGTGGGTCATTATAGCAACTGTGAAGTGGCAGGTTATTCTTTATTACTTATTTGCTCTTGTCTGAACCTGGGTGTGAGGCTTCCAGTGGGTGTCCCACCTTGTAATGTTTAATTTTAGGGATCACCTTGACTAGATCATGGTACCCAGACGTGTAGTCAAATGCTAGTCTAGGTATTTCTGGAAGGCACTTTTTAGATGACACTAACATTTAAATCAATGGACTTTGAGTAAAGCAAATTACTCTCCAGAATGAGGGTGAGCCTCATTCCACCAGTGGAAGGCCTTAAGAAAAGCTTGATGTCCCCCAAGAAAGAAAGAATTCTGATTCCAGTGGGCCTTTGGACTCAAGACTGAAACATCAACTCTTCCCTCTGTTTCCAGCCTGCTGGCCAAACCTACAGATTTTGAACTTGCCAACCTGAATCATCCCATGAGCCAATTCCTTAAAATAAATCTATCCCTGTGTATCTAAATCTAAATCTGTGTCTACATAATATATGTAAATATATGTCAGAGGAGAATAAAAAAGAAATTATTGGAATGACATTGGGTTGGTGATGAAATGGACTGTGAGCAGATGATGAGAGCCCCATTTCAGACTCATTTATCAGCACCTCTTTCTTGGCATACCCAGAAAATGTATACTTTTCACCAAGACCTGCTCTCCACCCTCCTCTCCTCTCACGTGACACATTTTGCCTGGTTGGTCTAATCTTCTTTCATCCCTTCAACTACATTCCTTGTGTGGACAATTCCCAAACCTCTACCATCAGCCCTGACCTCTCTGTTCGTCTCCAGAACTGTGTGTCCAACTGCCACTGGACAACCCTTCTGGAAGTATCACTGGCACCTGCCACTCAACATGTGCATCATCCCTCCTGCCCTCAAAAACCCTGCCACCCCTCCTGGTGAATGGCATTATAATCTGCTCAGCTTCCCAAGTTTTTATCTTGAGAATCAAGGATGACTTCCTTATCCATCCCAGTTTTCACATCCAGTACTCACTAAATCCTGCTGATGTTGCCTCTTAGGATTCTCCCCATGATAAAGTCACTGCCCTAATTCAGTACTCATCTCTGGCTTGAACCATCAAATAGTCTCCAGTTGGTTTCACTGATCCCACCAATAGTCTATCAACAGGATGCCCCAAGTTGACTCCCCCCCTTGTGTTTAGACACTTTCTAAAAGAAGTATTTTCCTACACCTCAGAGGCGATGAGAATATACTCGTGTGAACATATCTGCCTCCAGGGCAGCTACTTCCAAGTAGTAAAGCATTTTGAGTCAAGCTCCTCCAGGCATCTTGGGGATGCATCATTTTTACATTCTCAGGTTTGCTCAGATCCCTTGGTCAATCTTCCCACATCAGTCTGTAGAGCCTAAGCAGCAACTTCTTTCCCTCAAACCTACCAGGGATGCCACCCTGGCACAAGAATGGAGGCAAAGAAAGATACTCTGCATGACCCGGGTGAGCTTCAAGGCACATTTGCTCTGTAATGTGTCCTCTGGGGGAGTTGGCCTGAGCTATCAGCACCTTGGAGAGCTCCAGCTCTGACCTCTGTTGGGGAGCTAACCGGACCAGAGTCCTGGATTCTTCTGAGGGAGGTGGCAGGGGGAAAACAAACTGTTGATGTTGAGCACCTCCATTAGCCAGCTACCCAGCCTGGTAGTTTCCAGGATCCCAAAAATACAAAGGGCCCTGGAGTCAGCCCAGAACTGGGTTTCAGGGACACCACAGCCTCTGCTCACGTGGTCCACAAGAGATTGGTGGTGATGCTCCTGAATCATAGCTGAGCTAGTTTCACACTGGAGACTAGTGCTCCGCAAGTTTCTGTCCCCAGACTGCACAGGATCCAGTAGCTTTCATGATTTCGTTTAAGCTTAATTGTCTATTAAAAGACAAGCCCCTTGTGAGTTACCCCATCTTTCTGGACTATTGCCACTTATGCTTCCTGGAGCCTACCCCTGCCCTCCTTCTATGGACGTTCCAGCATCTCAGTCCCAGCACCATAGGATGCACTGGGCATCAAGGACATCAGGGATGTGGAGGCTTCACCCAACCTTGGGCTCCGTGCCCATTTCAGGGGAGGAGGTTTTGCCTCTGGTCACACACTCACAGAACCCTGCAGAGATTCATACACTGGGTCAGTCTTTGCCCTGCTCTTTGTTCCTACTGGACCAGAAGCCTCTAAACCTGGTGTAGAAAGGAGTGGATCTCCAAGGAAAGACAGCCTGTGGGGTGATAGAAAATATCTTTGCTCCCTGGAGATAACACAATTATTCCTCCACTCACCTATGCTCCCAGAGTTGAGCTCTCACAGCCCCCAATCTGCTCTCAGTGTGTGATGTCTTCAGCACCCCATGAGGTTTTCACAACAGCTTGGACATATAGATAGGGCTTTTTTGTTATCTCTCCTTACAAATAAGAAACCCCTGGAATAAAGCTTAGGTGACTTGTCCAGACACAGGGCTCCTGACTCCAGTCAGGTGCTCTTTATAATTTCTTAAAACCTGCCATTAAACTGGGACCCCATGGTGGTGCCCAGAAACACTGCAGCATGAGCTTGAAATGCTGCCAGTTAAGGAAAAAAAAAACACAACAAAAGTAAGAAACCTATCTTTTGAAGATTATACTCATCTACCCAAGTTTATCAGAGTCCATCTGTTATTTTCTTCCTTCAGAGCACAAGTACAAGTTCACTGGAAGCCAGTCAGCAGCTTCCTCTGAGGTTTTGGAGATTTCCTGGGGACATTTCCACCCCCTGACACATAAAGGTCAACCAAGGCTCCAAGAGAAAGTGCAATTCTTTTTAAAAAAGACTCCTTGGCAAACATTTTGATCCCTATTTATTTTGTCAGACTTGCCTTTAACACTTCAGGTACAACCTCCTCAAAAAGAAGATCTGAATCCAACAAAGGGAGACATATTTGCCCTTGACTCCTGAGAGCCAAGTCCCTGAGAGACATAGCTATACATAGAAGATGTTCCTGATTGGTCAGGAAATTGGGGGGGTAGGGTGGGGGGACCCTTACCATCCATAGCTACCATCAGCAGCAGCCACAATGGTGCACATTTTGGTCTCAAAGGATAACATTTTCCTTTAAGTTTGGTTACAGTATATCACTCCATGCCGTATCATTAGCCATACTGGACCAGATAAAACTCAAGGCCATGTGGAGAGCACCATGCTGAAAGCCAGTAAGTTCACACTCCTCTCATCCTCTTCCTCTAGAGTTCCCTGTACCTATAAACAAATGCAACATCATACAGAATTAGCCCAGATGATTTCTAGGGCAGGCATCCCTTATTCTCTACCAAGGGAAAAAAACTCTTCATTTTTGTTTGACAACTCTTGAGGCCCAATTAGAGTTTTGCTTTGGATAATAGATATGTTCTTGGAGGTATGTGGGTCACTCACTTTCTGTACATGTGACTCTAATCCTATCTGAAATTTGCTCTTTAAGAAAGCTCAGGTCTGAGCCTTTTACAAAGAGAAGATTCTGTTGCAAAATGAAGAATGAAACTTCACCTTTATTGGTTAAGGATGGCCAGAACCATGAGAGACTATGGACTCTGGGAAACAAACTCAGTTTTAGAAGGGGGCGGGGGAGGGGAGGGGAGGGTGATGAGTGAGCCTAGTGATGTGTATTAAGGAGGTCACAGATTACATGGAGCAAACAATGAATCATGGAACACTGCATCAAAAACGAATGATGTACTGTATAGTGACTAACATAACATAATAAAAAAAATTTTTAATTAAATTGAAAAAAAAGGATAGGCAGACCCAGGGCTATCCCTGTTCCAAGAGGTAGAAAACAGCCTCACTTCAACATGCCTCACAGGATTGGGCTCTTTCTTCACTTGTGTTATCCTGGGGTAAAATAGGTCAGGAGGGCCTCACTCTTTTGTTACTTTCTCTCCTTACCGCTCAGTGATCCTGTCCTGCAATTTCAGTTTCCCAGAGCCCTCACGCTGTCTCTGCCTTCAAGAAAGAAGCAATGCCAGCCACTTACCCCAGCATGACAATCAGATCCTTAGCTCCTTCTTCAGAAGTATTGGGATCCCTGCCCTCCATTCCAGCTAGGGAAGGAGAGGTTCTATTTCCTAGGAAGGGGTTTCAAGCCTTCTTGCAGGAAGAGGAAGAATGCCTGGGGACAGGAGAGACTAAGAGAGACCATTAGCCTGCTCTCCCTACAGGTAAGAACAACCCCAGAAAGGGTCACTTAAAATGCTGCCCACAGCTGGGTGTTGACCTGCCAGACAGAACCAGCGGTCAGGAGGAAGAGGCTGAAGAGAGCAGTTCTGTGTGGAGCACCAGCATGCTCCAGAGCGAGGCTTTTCTGGCCTTCCTGGGTGAAGCATGGGAAACTGGGTCCCCTTTGCCATGGCTCGCTGGGGAGGTGCCATCAGTGAGCTGGGCATTCACAAGAGGTCACTATCGCCCC
This sequence comes from Procyon lotor, assembly GCA_028646535.1. Taxonomy (NCBI): domain Eukaryota; kingdom Metazoa; phylum Chordata; class Mammalia; order Carnivora; family Procyonidae; genus Procyon; species Procyon lotor. The sequence goes on from CM053610.1 coordinate 104,015,226, forward strand.
ACGTGGGAGGCACAATACGAGGTCGGTCCAGCCAGGAAAAGCACGACTTGGGAAGGAAGCTGCACTAGCTCTTGATATTCAACCCGAACACTTGGAAAATGACCCATCATCTCTGCCTTAAACTTTTCCATACGCTCAACATTATTAGAATCTCTCCTTAACTACACAAATCATCCTCAGGATCCGGGACAGCTGGACGAAAAAATGTTTCACTCTCCACCCTTTCCCTTGAGTTCTCATAATGAAGGTGCTTAGTTAACACAAATTACCAGCTTTGCTTTTTGCTTTTTTGACAGATGAACAAACACAAAACCATCATCAGCAAAGAGGCCTGGCTGACCAAACTCGTTTCAGTTATCCATCGCCAGGGCAGAATCCTCTTGCTGAGCTGGGAAGACACAGATGGAGATTTCCGGGTTGTACTGTTTGCTCCAGGAAGCAGCCTATTTGTTGCTCCTAGTGGGACTGCAAGAAAACCTTAAATATACATCAAACGATGGCGTTGGGGTATCTTACGTATTAAAAGACAAATAACAGGGGCGCCTGGGTGGCTCAGTTGGTTAAGCGCCTGCCTTTGGCTCGGGTCATGGTCTCAGGGTCCTGGGATCGAGTCCCATGTTGGGCTCCCTGCTCAGCAGGGAGTCTTCTTCTCCCTCTACCCCTCCCCGCTGCTTGTGCACTCCCTCTCTCTCTCTTTCAAATAAATAAATAAAATCTTTAAAAAAAAAAAAAAAGAATAACAACAAAAACACTTTTTTACTCAGACGAATTAGGAGAGATAGAGAATATAGTTGAAAGAGCCCACCCCTGGGGTAGGGTGCAGCAAACCTAGGTTTTCACCCTAGCCCACCACCTAGTCTCTGCGTGGCCTTGACATGTCCTTGTCACACTGCAGCTCTCAGTTTACTCATCTACGACACAAACGAGCCAACTCAATCAGCAAGTCATATCAACACACTCTGGGCCCTAGCGAGCCAAGTTACTTTATGGATTCCAGAAATGTTTTATTTCAAAATTTTATATTTTAAAAATAATTTTATAAGTTTGGGATTATAAAATAAATCCATGTGTCAAGTCGATCTATTATTCATTCACTTATCTGCTATTTATTCACTTCTTTGTTATAAGCTTGAAATTGTACAATAAATATATTCGCCAATAGGATTTACTTAATTTTCATTAATCACTAATAAATCACTATATCCCTAAAACACTGTTCTGTCTGCTTGTGTAGTTCAAGGTTCTATACAAAATTTCATTTGAAAAAAATGGCTCCAGTCCTTTACAAATCTTGAAAACCTCTGGACTAATTATCTCTAATTTTCCTTCCAGCAAGAGCATACTTTATTCAAATCCTTCTCTGGGGATAGGAGAATTGTATGATTTCAGGAAGTTTCTGGCTTAATCAGAACATTCATAAGAAAAACAAATAAACAAGCTTGATTCCCACATCTATAAATTTCCCTGAATAGCTATGCTCCTTTTCCATGGTAGAGGAGTCTTGATGAAACAGGTTTCAGAGCAGTCCTCGTCCTGTGGCCACTGGCCACGCTCCACGTCAGTTACTGTGCAAGACACAGAGGGCACCAGAAACAGATTCCACCCCCGGGATCCCACAGCCTCGCTGCAGAGACTTGCCTGTAAAGGGCTGTCAGGGGCACAGGCAGAATGCGGCCAGGGAGCGGGAAGAAGCCTAACCCAGTCTGTGCATCACACACATCGCTTTTTTTATTCCATGAATTGCTTCTCAAAACATTTTGCAATATTGTTTCTCTCGCATAGATGAGGAAATCAAGATGGTTGGTCACCCAGGCAGTGAGGAGCAGGGGCAGGTGTCAGACTGTCACCCGCGCCCCACCAACCAACCCCCCGCAGGTGGTGAGCAGCTTCAGAAGCCCCCACTGTGGGGCTCCAGGGGGAGGGTAATCCTTGCAGACTGCCCGGCAGTCGGGGAAGGCTGCAAGGAAAAGCCAGCATCTGAGCTGGACCTTGCAAGAAACTCTCCAGAAGGCAAAGAGAGGAAAAGTTTCTGAAGCAGAGAAGACAGTGTGAGAAAGTCATAGAGAGAGAATAGGAGGATGGCTGTCCAAGTGACATAGAGCATCTTGTGCCACAGGAATGAGAGGGGTGAGAACCCAGTGATGAAGCAGGTACAGTAGTGATCCAGGAGCAGAGCATGGCTCCCCAGGACTAGAGACCAGGACTCAGCCTGGAATGCCAAGCTTCATGCCACCCTGTGCTGCCAGCCACCTCTCCCTCCACCCTGGCACAAGGACCCTAGCCACCAGCAAGTCAGACTAGCCTCCATGCCTTTGTGCACCTGGCAAGCTCTTTCTAGCCCACTTGTGCCCGGGAAAATCTTTCCTAGCCTTCCAGTCCTCACCAAAGCTCATCTGCTAGATGCAGCCATGCCTGATCCCCCATAACCAGATGCGATGTCTCTTCCTTCTGAATACCCGGAGTTCTGTTATTGGTTCAAAGCTGGGCTTCAGTGGATCAACACACAGTGAATGTGTCTTAGGAAAAAATATTCTCTGGCAAAGGTGCTGAAATGGAGTCGGGGGTATCAGCCTTAGTAATATCTCTACGTCAACTTAACATTCCAGCAACCGACAAGCCCTAGCCCCTGGCCCCTACCTACTCCTTGTAGCTCTGGACCCTAGAGTCCCTACGCCTGGAACTGTGGAGCCAAGTGTGGCCCTGGGTGCAGCGCACTCCAGCTCTTCTGTCTGCATTTTCAGGACGTTTCCCGGCCCCATGGCAGAGGTCCAAGCACCTAGGGGGTGCTGGGAAGTGTTACCTGAAACTGGCTGAATGCTAGTCCCAGCTTTTCCCAGCAAATTCCCCTCCTGGGTATTATGCATCTTTTCAAAGAACTCAGGAACCTCTGACTCTGACCATATTACTAACTTGCAGGAAATACTGTCATTTTCGGATTAAATGTAAAGTAAATTTTTCTCAGATTAAAGTTTATGTTTCTCCCAGCAAACAGGGTTTGCACTGCAACCCCTGTCTCCAGGCCATTATCCAAGGGCTTCAGTCTGCCATTCAGACCGCAGGCCCAGCTCAGACCACACGGCAGGGCCCGCGCATGTGCACACACACAGCCGTCCTCCCCCTCGGCCTCTGCTCCTGTATTCCCTCCATTCTCCCCCTCCACCGCCCAGCCCCCACGCATCTACCCTCTTGGGAAGCCTGTGGACCAAAGGGCTGCTCGAGTCCTCTGCATCCAAATAAATTCCATCTTGCTGGCCAACTTTTTGCATGAGCTCTGTCCTTAAATGGGGGTTTGAGGGCAGAGTGAGCCCCTTCTCTTTCTGTCTGATCCCCAGGGCCTGGCAGAGAACTGGGCCCTTGGAAGTGCTCAACAGAGACCCATCCTACAAGCTCTACTTCCTGTGCAGACATGGAGTTGGAGCCCAGAACTTTCTTGGACTGACCGTGAGGGAAGCATTCAGAACAACCTTCCAGAACAAAACCTGGCCTTGGAGGCTAGCTCAGCATGCACAGAACATCAAATGGCTGGACATGAAAGGGCCGGGAAGGATGCTTGCTGGAGAGGCACTTAGCCTGGAAAACCTGAAACCATCTACTTGATGGAGGGCCGCTAACCACAGCTTCCACGAATGATTGATGATTACGGCCGGAGCTTATTGCAAACAGGCAAGTGACAGCAGAGCCACTACCCACCCGCAGGCCCTGCCCGCGTGATTGATGAGCCACCGAGGGGCGCAGAGGGGATGGGCCGACCCAGACTGCAGCTGCCCGGGAGCACCCATCCTTGGGGGGACCTGGAGGGACACCAGTGTTGACGCTCAGGTGGCGGGTTTGTCTCAGGCACACCATCAAGCCAACCTGCACTGACCATCTACCTGGGGGAGAAGGGGAGGGAGCAAGAGGCCTGGGCTCAACTCCCATGAGGGGAGAGGTGACAGCATGAATGAGAAGTGACCCCTGGCCTTGCAGCATCTCTAGCCAGTGTTGTGCATCCAGAAATGGAACTGTAGTTGCAGAACTACGGAGGGAGTACAAGGTGCTTTGAGAGAAAGCTGAGTGCTCTATGCGGACAGCGCTGGCTGCCTGGACCGAGACACCATCCCCCCCACACCCCACCAGCCCTCCCTGCGCCACTGCCAGCCAGAGACAACCTCCCCAAGCCCTAGAGCCCTAGGTCACTTTTCAACAGGATTTGCATGTGAGAGAAGAGAGTAAGTAAAGCTCCTACACTCATGCTTTCTCTGTCCTTCACTAGACAGAGAAGGTGGTGCTGTGTCCCTGCAGCTCCTAGAATGGCTGAACCAGAGTTTCTGCGTCCCCTTCCAAAGCCGGCTCAGTCGGGACGCAGGTCCCCACTCTGACACAGGGATTCGGTGCAGGCCAGCCGGATCCCCAGGGCACAGACCACGGGGCTGGCAGAGACACAGCTCCTGCCTTCGGGTGTCTGTAGTCTCGTCAGCGAGGCAAGCTTCCCTCGCGGGAGACACAGACAGAACAAAGCAGAGCCCCCAAATGTGCTGCCAAGAGACAGCGAGGAAAGGGAGAGTGATGCGGAGTTGAGATGCCGTGGAGGGTGGCCAGGGAAGCTGAGAAGGGCCCGCGAGCCCTCCCCGCCCCTCCCCACGCCCCAGGCTATAGGCCTCTTCCCAGCCAGAGCCACTATCCTGTCCAGTCTGGGCCCCCCAAGGGCCCAAGCCCACCCCCTCTGACACCTCTGAGCAGGCCTGACGCAGTGATAGCAGCAGGTAAGCCCAGCGGGGACCCGTGAGCCGGCACAGAACTGGGCTCTGAGGCGACACGGAGAGCCGGTCGGGAGCCCAGGACAACCCTGGCGGGGGCCTGGCCACTCCACAGACTTGGGCTCTGTTTCATCTTAATACACTCCTGCGTGTACCTGACACTGGATACTCGTCCTAGAGCATGCAAATCTAATAAATTCTTGGCTCCTGCAAGTTTCTTTAAAAAATACAAAAGAGGATCGTATATAAAGAAGTTGATTAATATACACCCTGGTAAAACAGGCTGGAACATCTGTGTATTAAGTTCATTTATTAAATTACACCAATCTGTATTTTAATGAGTGAAAGATACAGTACTTATTCTGTCATCCATCAAAATAAACTCAGGAAATACTTAACATTATAATCATTTTTCTTGTTTGAACACGAGTTATGAAATATGAATCCCGCACTAAGAATGCTGGACTTGCCATCATGATCAAATATGTTTTCACAGGTGCAGCAAATATTCAGTTTTCATTTCTTTCTCCAACTGTTGAAAATATAAACCATGCTTTCTAGTTCGTAGCTGGGTAACGTTGCCTTCCCTCCACATGGCAGCCATTAGTTCAGACTTATTACCCCACCGTCTTTCTTTCCCCAAACACACTCCTCCTAAAGTTGCTTAGTAATGAAAACATAGGCTTCTGTGGGGCCCCCTCAACGTGGGCTCTTTTGGCTCAGGCTGGGCACCGGTCCCCTTTTCCTCCATCCTGGTGACACTTAGATCCTCTGGGTCAGGGCCTGAGTATCAAAAGCCATTTGAAGGCAAATATACACTTGGTGGAAACACAAAAGACAGTTGGGCTTTGGTCTTACTGTTGAGCTCCCCTTGGCTGTGGGGGACCCATGCCCCACCTCTGCCCACACAGAGACCCTGATTCTCAGACGGGGAACAATTTCCACATGGACCGGAGCCTGAGGAGCCAGTCCAGGCTTTACCTGGGTTCAGCCCTCCCAGAATCAGAGACCGCTTGATGCATGGAGCAATACCATTAACAAAGCAGCCAGACTCTGAAGGCTCTGCCCTGTGACCAGTGGGAGCTCATGGAGACACAGGAGCCTGGAGAGAGGCCCCGACTGGGGTGAGGTGCTGGGCCGAACCACAAGAGGAGGCTGATGAAGCCCAGCGACAAGCTGGCCGGGCTTCTGTCTGCTTAACTCGCCCAGTGGCTCCCCGTTGCCAGAAGGTAAGTCGTACTTCAACTTCGAGGTCCCTGTCTGTCTCTTTGCTCTCATTCCAGCCACCCCACCAGGGTCCCCTAACGGGCACAACACACGTGCTTCTCTCCAGCCCTCCTGAACTACCTACTACAGGTGGGCGAATCCTCTGAGCGCCCTTCCTCCCCAGTCTTCTGCCCAAGCCAACCCCTGTGCCCGGGAAGCCCTCCTGCTCTCCGTCTTCTTCTCGGGGTGATTAAGTTGGCTTGGCTCTCAGGCCCCACCTGTTGGGGGAGCCAGGAGGGGAACCGCCCATTTCGACCACTAGGAGTCAGGGAAACTTCACAGAGGGATTGTCCCCAATGGGAAGAAAGGGAAGGCATTCAAGGCAGAAAGAACCCAGTGAGCAAAGCCACAGGGCATGGAGACTCCAGAGCTGTTTCGGGATGGAGGAGAGATGAACAGCTAATGGGTGTCTGTGGGGAGGAGGGCTGTGGGACATGGGACAGGATGAGAGCTGGGCCAGCTGAGGGAAGATCTTGTTTGCTGGGCTAAGGGATTTTATGCTACAGACAATGAGGAGCTTTTCTCTCTTTCTTTTTTTCTTCTTTTCTTTTTTTCCAAACTCTCCTTTTTATCCTTGGCAGATTTCAAAAGAGTCCGGAGCTGTGGACATTAAGAAATATAAAATGATGAATCCAACCATTTCAGAGTAGTATAATCCCCAAATAATCTCAATAATCAAAGATTTCCTTCTCATGTTTTTCAGACGTTTACACCTAAACACTCACTTCACTTTCGGTGAAGAATATTTAGATTTCTATCTACCATATAAAGCTAAAGGAGGCCCAGCTAGTTATGCTCCTGCATAACACAATGCTAATAAGCAATAAGGAGCTTTTGGAGGGTTTTGAAAATTCAAGAGATATGTCCAGATTTGTGTCTTAGAAATAAAGTTTACTTGGGATTTAGTAGGTGTTTGGGGGAGAGGCCTGAGCAGGCTGAGACTAGCAGGACACAGAGTAACAGAGACAGGTGTGTGTCAAGGCAGGACACCCTTCCCCCACACGTGCCAGGGACAGCGAGAACAGGTGTTCAGTAGGCCTTCCTCAGGAATGTCGCTGATCATCTGGGTTCCCCGAAAACACAGCTGCAGGCCCCTGCTCTTCTCTGCCCAAGGAAACCCCCGTATCCTCAGCCTGACCTTCTCCTAGGCCCTGAATCTGTCGGGTCCCTGACCTAAAGGCCTGCTGATTCTTGCAGGGAGCTAAGCGAGGGAGGCCCCTGCTGATACCCTTCTCCCTCACCTACCCCACACTCACCAACACAACCTGAAACAGCATCCTCCAGGATAAGGGTTAGAAAATCCATAGGAAGGTTGCAGAAGGTTATGCCCAGGCAGTTCATGGAAAGGAAACAGCTCCTTTTCAGGGTGATTTTCAGAGCAGACATGACACAGGCACTGACCCACAGAACGGACTGGCTGAATCCCTGGGTCAGGGTCGTGGAGATTTCCCGGTGGTGCTAGACACCCCTGTGAACACTGGATTATGGAGAGGTTCAGGGGGTCCCGGGGGAGGTGCTGAGTTGGTTGGACCAGGTTAGGGGGCAGCATTTGGGGGTTTGAGCCGTGGCCATTCTAACATCTGGTTCCAACTGGCTGAATCAGCTTTACTAATGAGCACATCAAGACATTTTCAAACTCCCCGGTAATCGGGGAAATGCAAATCAAAACAGCAATGAGATACCACTTTCTCAGGTCATGTGGCAGGAAGATGTGTGCCCCGATTCCCATTCAAGGAAGGACTTGCTGTCCACTTGCAAGAGTGCCTTCAGCAGAGAGCCTTATTCAGGTCCAGCCTCAGCGGTCATGGGCAAAGTGGGAAAGAAAGGCCCGGCCTTCGCAGCCAGCACAGGACGCTGTCGGGCAACATGGACTCCAGAGCTGCTCACAAGGTCAGCCACAACCCGCCCCGCCTTCCCCAAGCCTGCACCACCCTTCAGTTTGGTCCTCCCCATTTTCCTTCCTCCTCCTTCCCTTCATAGATGTTGATCCCTAATAAATGTCCTCTTGCTCACCAAGTTCCATCGTGGTGCCTGTTTCTGGAAAACCCAGCCTGCAGCATAGGGCAAGTCAATGTCACGCTTTGCTAGGGATAGAATAAATGAGCAGAGCCACTCGAGAGAGAAACCCGACAATGCTTAGTGTGCGTGCTCCCTCAGCCTCAGCACCCCCAGGTCTGCGTGTCTACCCCAGTCAGGCTTGCTCACCCATCTCACCATCCGCATGGAGAGGGGGCCCAGGACGGCCAGCCCAGGGCTGGCTGTGGGCAATGGAGCTGCCACCAGGGAAAAGGATGTGTGACGGGCAGTGAGCGCCCATGTTGGGATTCCGTGCAACTGAAATGGGTTTGTATAGAGCAACGCGTCGAGTTCTCAAACACAACATTGAGTGAAAAACAGAAGCAGAGCTAAGACAAGGATCTGAGGGTAACTAGTTTGCTTGGGTAGTGATCACGGGAAGAAGTGGTAGGTGAGTGGGGAAGGGAGATGTGGAGGGGAAGAGATGGGGAGGGAAGGAAAGAGTTGGTTAAACAGCAGGGCGCCCCTGTGGGCAGCTGGGCCTCCCTCCAGCCGAGGATCTCGGGGACACCCTAGAGCACACCCCAGGGCTGTAAGAAAGCTGGGTTTTATTATTTAATTGACTGAGGACTGTTCTCAGGGATGATGCCCACCCTGCCCCCTTCTAATCTGTCCCACTCTTACAAGACAGAAAGTTCCCGGAGCATGCAATAAACAGTGAGTGATGAGAGGCTATAGCGGGTGAGACACTAAGAGCAAGTGGTCCAGGAAGAAACTGAGATTCGCAGCACAACACCTTCCGCAAAGTAAAAGCACGCCCTGCATTTTAAATGGCTACCCTAAATGAAATTACGGCAGATGGTTTGGAAGTATTTCATACCCATGAAATGCACAGAGCACTGTTCTCATCATCTACTGTTCAACCCATTGCCCCAAATCCTATGCGTCCTGCAACCGTGACACCACCATTTGTCCAGACCCAGGACAAATGAGATCGGCCGCCATTTATCAGTCACGTGTACTGACGGCCCCAGGAAGGAGGACACCACACACTGCGCAGGGCCATCAGGGGCTGCACTGGGGAGCAGACACAACCCGCAGGGGCTGCAGGTAGCAGGCATTTCGGGGCTGCAGCATGGGGTGCCCCTGGCTCCTATGGGAGAACGGGACTGGCTTGTTTGAATAATTCTGCAGGCTGGCGGGGAGGTGAAATCATTAGATCGAGGACAGAATGGGGTGCAGCTGGTACAGCTGGTGGGGGACGAACCAGGAAGAGAGAGTTTCCTGCTCAGTGGAGACATGTCTGGAGAGAGCAGGGAACTCACAGCTAGGCCTGCGGGGCTCTGTGGGGCTCAGAGAAGGCCAGGAAGCACACAGCATTTCAGGTTTGCAATGTAAGCGGGTTCCTGCAGAGGGAGAGAATGGGACAGAGATGGAGAAAAAAAACAATAATAAAACATAAGGCCTTGATGTTAGGGTGACATGAACGGGGGCATATACATGCTTCACTTCCGCACACTTGAGGTCCTCCGAAATAAGTAATGTTATTAAAAACAACGACAAGAAGCAAGAAAGAATGAGGCTCGGGCTGGGGGAAGCGTTGGGCTCGGCTCTCAAGTACCACCAGGCTATAGGCCAGAGGCCTGTGTTCTCAGCAGAACAGAAAATGCTATTTGTTACAAAATGTCCTGAGAGTGATTGCCCATTGAGATAACAAGAATAGAAGGAAATAAAACTTCAAACGGAGTTTAATGGCTAAGCGAAGCCAGTTGGCTGGTAAGGCAAGCTGCTCGGTGTGTGAGCAGAGGGGGTGAGCAGCCAGGCCGGCCGAGGGCCTGCAACAGGCCTCAGACTTGTTTTCTCTGTCACTTAGACACTTTCCCCAGGAACAATGCTCGTGTTACCTTCTGGAGTCCACAGGGAGCCCCGCAAAGACCTGGACACCCAATAAAATATAATGAGGCAGGTTATATAATCATGAAGCTTCTAGACGTCGGGGCTTTTCAGAAACGTTGACAGGGACAGGCTGAGGCCAGCCACCGCAGACACGTCTCCCAGCCTGTACCACTGGCGGGGGAATGACACAAGGAGTGCGGGTCATCATAGCGCCGTCTGCGGTAAAGCAGGAATCCGAGCTTGGTCTGGGGCACCCGCATACCTACAGTCCCCAGATCGAGACCAACTTTTCTATCAAGGGATCCCCCGACAAGGAGTAACTTGTTGGGGCACCTGGGTGGCTCAGTGGATTAAGGCCTCTGCCTTCGGCTCAGGTCATGATCTCAGGGTCCTGGGATGGAGCCCCGCATCCGGGCTCTCTGCTCGGCAGGGTGCCTGCTTCGCCCTGACTCTCTGCCTACTTGTGATCTCGATCTCTCTCTCTGTCAAATAAATAAATAAAATATTAAAAAAAGAAGAAGAAGAAGTAAGTTGCCAATCAGGCTGAAGGGAATTACATAGAGCCCAATCCAAATGTGTGGAGGGTTCTTCCCTGCTGCCAGCTGTGAGTAATCAGGCAGCTTTATGAAGAAGCAATTGCTTCTTAAGGACATTGCATCTTAAAGACATCAAAATGGCTCCCAGTGACATACTTCCCGACGTCACCCACAAAACAGACTCCATTATCCATTCACTTAATGTGTATTTAAAGCACAATCATTTGCCCAGCCTATCATAGGGAAGTGAAATGACATCATTTGTGAAGGAGGAAAGAAGGCAGAGCACTCATAATAAACAACAACCACATACCCGCTCACACACACACACACACAAAGACAGTGTCAACAGGCCCCAAACCCACAGAAAAAGTTGATTCTGTGGGAGTCTGAGGGAGGGCCTCAAAGTCACGGGGTCAGGAAGATAGAAGGAGACAGGATATGTTAAGCACAATCCCTGGGGAACAGTCTAGAATATGTGGCATCCCATCTAAGAGCTGTTCTGGACTAAGAGACACTCACACATTCACCATCAGCCAGTAGGCACTCATTTATCCCTGGCTCTGGGTTGAGCCCATGCACATAATGGGGAAAATGCCTCTGTGAGCACACCAACCTTTCAGAGCATTCATACAGTCCTACCTGTGATGATCTGACACAGAGTTCAAGGTTACCCGGCAAAGGTGCCCTTAACCCTGCCCAGGGATTCAATGACACCCCAGGGCCCCAAGACACTGCTTTCCTTAAGAGGCACAGCCTTGAGACACCAAACCTTGGGAAGGGCTCCAGGACAGAAAAGAGGCACGTATCACCCAGTTTCCCTGTGCTCCACATCTTGTAGCAACTGTAGGCCTGGCTCACAGCCTCCGGGATAAACTGCTAGCTAAATGCTCTAGCACAGGCTCTGGGATTCAGGGCATTTGTGTGACGGGTCCCATCTCTACCGTTGATGTGCCTTGGCCAAGCCGCTTCCACCTGCACTTTGCTCTGCCCAGCCCAGCACAGAGGGCATTATGAGGTTCAGATGAGGAAATAGGAAAACAAATGTTTTGTGAAATGCAAAGTTTACACAATCCTGTGTGGTTAGGAGCAGCCATCCAAAGCCAGAAGCACTAAGGACACAGTAA
>CM053610.1:104027302-104046519 GCA_028646535.1 Procyon lotor
CGCCATAAAAAAGAATAAAATCTTGACATTTGCAACAACTTAGGGGGAGCTAGAGAATGTAATGTTAAGCAAAATAAGTCAGTCAGAGAAAGACAAACACAATTTTACTCATATGTGGAATTTAAGAAACACAACAAAGGAAAAAGCAAAAAGAGACAAACCAAAAAACAGACTCCTCACTATAAAAAACAGGTGGTTACCAGAGGGGAGGTGATGGGGGATGGGTGAGGTAGGTGATGGGGGTTAAGGGGTGCACTTATAATTATGAGCATGGGATAATGTATGGAAGCATTGAATCGCTATATTGTCCCTTTGAAACCAATGTAACACTGTATGTTAACTTTGCTGGAATTAAAATTAAAAATAAAGTGGTCAAAGTCATTTGCTTTGGTCACTGCAAAAGAGCGTGGAGGTGTGTGCACAGGAGAAGCTCTGAGGGTGTAGCCAGGAGCCTGCTGAGCAGAACAAAAGAAATAGAAAGGCAATCACCAAAGAGGCAGAGAAGGGAGAGGGGCAAGAGACTCCTGACAGCAGGTCCTAAATACTGAACGGTATTCATTAATGTGATGTTACTGTTTTAAACCACAAAGCTCTGTTCCTTTGGGAATTGTTGCTGTTGTCATTACTACAGGGGATGGGAAAGGAACCCTCAAAAAGGCCAGGCATGTCAATGGAACAGGATCTCCTTAAGGTTTGATTTTGTTTTGTGAGAGAGAGAGAATGGGGGAGGTGGGGAGGGGCAGAGGAGGAAAAAGAAATCTTAAGCGGACTCTGAGCTGAGCACAGGACCCCACTCGGGGCTCGACCTCAAGACCATGAGATCATGACCTGAGCCTAAATCAAGAGTCAACGTTTGACTGACTGAATCACCCAGGCGCCCCTCCATTAGGCTTTTAAAAGAATGAAACTGCTGCCCCAAATTAGGAAAAAGAAAGGGCCGAGATTGTCATACTTACAAATACTGAGCTGGAAGAACCATCCAGATCCTTCTAGTCCAGCCTCCTCATTTCCCAGGGAGGAATCGGACACTTGGAGAAGTCTGGGCAAGGGTTGTGGTCCCACTGCACACCCGCCAGAACCAAGACCAGGATCTCGGCAGCCTGCCTCCAGCCCAGAGTGAACTTGTCCACCTGCCCCCCGGCCACGCAGCCCTTCTGTGCTGTGAGGGCACATCCTTCAGAAGTCAGAGGGGCAGAGCTCGATCCCAGGTGGCAAAACTCCTTGTCGCTCAGAGTCTGAAGAGAGAGCTGGACTCTCAGGAGACTCCACCTGACGGCGTAAGGGCAGGAGAACTCCCTGCTCAATGTTCAACCATGAGCTGGTTTCTTGCACTGGCCATGGGGTGAGGGAGCATGAGAAGCCAAGCGCACGGACACTGGACGCTTTCCTCACGCTAGCATCACGTTCACTAGCACCTGGGTTCACCATGTAGCCTCTCAGCCCAGCCCCACCCCTAGCGGCCCCACAGCCCCAGCAAGCAGGTTTCCTCCCCAGAACGTGGGCGCTGGACGGAATTACAGAAGCAAGGGTAGGGGTGCGGGTAGAGTGAGGCGGGAAGGAGAGGTAGAGTTTATACAGATCCTACAGCAGGTTTGGAGCCCTGCTCACCATTCAGGTGTCCCATTCACCTGTTTTTCTGTAACTTCCTGTTTATTTTGAGTCCCACTGCACTGCGGCCATGGAAGCTTCATGTCAAGCGCCGCTGTTTCCCCGGGGCTGTGTGTGTTCTGGAAAGCTCACGCAGTGCTAAGGGACTGGCTGAGAGGTCTCAAGGAGCCTCTGCAGGCATCCTCCCTCTTGGCCACCAGTTCTCAGTCCTCGGCAGGACATCCCTCATTCCAGGCAGAAATCCCTTTAGATCGGAGTATTCCATTAGCTTTCCTGTACCGACCATGAAGACACAGGACTCATTTCATGCCGTGTCGGGGCCAGAGGACCTTTCCAGATGGAATTGCCAACAGGGAGACCACAGAGTTCTTTATCAGCCTTCCTTCCCCCAGGATGGCCCTCCCTAAAGATGGCAGAAGTGGGCATCTTTGCTCTTAGTCACAGTGTCCACCCCATCTTGTCTTAACACAGAGTCCTTGCTTCTCCCTTAAGAAGATCAGCTTCTGGAAACGTATGTCAAGACAACCCTTTATTGTCCCTGCTTCCTACTTCTCCCATCCCCTTCCCGGGGACTGAGCACAGAACAGTCTTGCTGCTTCAACTGGCTGAGTGGAGAGGGAAGGGGGAAATAGTTAACAATGGGGAGAAGAAAAAAAAGAAAAACCTCCCATAAGTTCATGTAACAAAATATTGCCACGCTATGCATCCCATTGCCATAGGATATGGATGTGGAAGAAAATCCTTCCTGCGAGCGGAATCTTTGTGGACAGGAGAATCACTAAAGAAGCTGACAATAAATAGGGGAGATCAAGCACTTGTGGGCAATGGCAGGAGAGGAAAAATTCCTCCCCTCTGGTCTCTCCTTGGCCCTAGAGAAGCCTGAGGGTCACCTGGAGGAAACACCAAGACAGTAAGGAGCATGGCAGACATACTGTGTAGCCCTTCTGGGCAAAACGATGCCCTTCTGAGATGACAAGGGGCCAAAAGACGCCCCACCTTCTAGGCGGACACAGCCAAGACCAAAGAGCAAGGCCTGGCAGGCAGAGGAGGGCTGCGTTCCAGTCTGATGAGCCCCCACCCCAGCAAAGCCCCAGGCTCAGCCACCCTCCACTGCCCGGGCCATGTATTTTACACTTGGCACCAACTGCATGACTCTGAGTGGGACCCGGCTACTTTTCGTTACAAAACCATGTTGCACTTTAGGTAAGATTTCAAGGGAACCTGCAGGAAGACAGGGCCTGATAGTCAGTAATCATGAGTAGTTAAGAAACTCAAAACACAAAACACCAAGGCCATCAGACATTCGCCGTCCGAGGACTTGGTTAGCTTTGGTCTGTTGTTTTTGTTAAGGGGACCTCCACCTCTCAGGTAATGAGCCAAAACTCGAGAATGACACGTTCAAAAAGTTCTACACTCAGAACTTGCCCACTACCATAAATGGTTTTCATGTGTGACATACCCGTGCTCCTCGGTGTCGAGGCGGAGGGACCCTCTGCAGGGTGCCCAGAGCTTTAGAAATCACCTCCCAAGGTTACAGAATGATAAACAAGAGCAGAGCAAAGACTAAAGTCGTTAAGCCAGACTCCCCCACCACCCCCCGCACATGCCCAATTTTCTGGTAACCCCGATCATATCTGATGCAAAAACTGCTTCTAATCAAAGGTGGCTGTTTTAATACTTTCCACATTGGACATTTTCACTCGGGCGTGGTGGATCGAGAGGCCCGTGAATAAACAGACTCTCGGGTTGAGGAGATAGGCTCTCTCAAAGGAAAGCCTGCAGAAACACATACAGGATGATAAACCTCCCAGGAACCTCCTGCCCTCACTCACAGTGACCCAGTGGAGAATCGCTGAGCAAGTTGCCAGGTTAACCCGATTCGAGGCTGCTGTTTACACTGTGGAAGTGAACTGTTCAACCGAGCCGCTTTCCAGTATCATCTGAACCACAGAACAGGGGACATCACTCTTGTGACAATTTCCCCACTTTTCCAAGGATGGTTTGTAAGTGGGACCATTCTAAAGGCACCCAGGAGAAACTGATCGGTTATGAACCGTTGAGGCTGCTAGCCTGTCAATCAATGAATGGAAAGCCAGCAGAGTGTTAGGGAGGGTGCGAGACACGGAAGGCCAGGGCGTTTAGGATCTGATGGAGAAGCTTCTGATTTTGCACACCTAATCAGCAAGGGAACACATGCTCTGGCTCTGCAGAAAGGTCCTGGATGCTAGGGTGACTCCGTGGGCCACCGCAGAGCAGGCAACGTCTAGCGTAAGGGTGATGAAGCTGGGGGTCAGCTCAATTGTCATCCTGCCCCATTACTCTGGGACAGACTGTGTGCCAACTCATGTAGAAGGGACAGCAATCAAACCCTTTGAAAAACATGACTACGAAATTTTGGAAAATGTGAGGGTGGGTTCGATGTCAATGTGGGATTAAGATAATTTTTCACAGAAGACACACGGCCTGCCATGCCTTTGAAGGAAAATGTAATCAATGCCTGGGGATGGATTGTTTCCATGTGTTTATTTGTCAACAGCCTAATGAAATAATGCAAAACCAGTGAGGATGTCCCAGCCCCAATCTTCCAACCTGGGGTGTTAAGCAGCCCACCAGGCTTGAGGGAGCTGGGCTCTATCTTCTTCCCCTGCTCCAGAAAAACCTTCAGCTCTCAGAGCCAGATTGATAGGGCTGCACATCAGTGGGGACTTTGCCTTTTTTTCCCATTGATCCTTTCCTTATTCTGCCCCAGCACACATACAACCTGAATGCCTTCTCCCTTTGCTGAGGCCTCCTTTTTTTATGTAGATAATGGTCTGATTTCCCCATCATCACAGAGCTAGGGGAAAGGGACTGTTTTAAAACAATGGGTATGATAACAATTGCTAGGTCTAATGTTTGCTCCATCCATGGGCCAGCACCCTGACCCTTTGGTATGGTGGGCGGGATGTTATTTTGGCGATCCTGGGCTCTATCTCAGACCAGGTAACGGGCTGACCCAGGATAAGAAAACCAACACTGGCCATAGTCATTGACTATGTAACCCTGTAATCATTTTTAAAATGTTTTGTAGTGAGTTCATTAAGTTATAAGGATGCTTTTCTCAGAGACACTCTCCTTAATTCAGTCTCTTAAAGGGGTGGGGTGGGGGGATCAGGAAAATTACACAAAATAATACCGAAAAAAACAAGCACAAGCTTGCTTGTCCAGCCCAATGCTTAGGTCGTATTGGGAAAGGGGTTCGCACCCAGGGATTGCCCCGTATTGCACGTCATCCTGATATTTCATATGGAACATTTAATGCACTCACTAACACGTGCTCCTTCTCCGAGGCCCTGGTCACACCATTCCCATGTCTTTCCTGGTTGGCATGTCCCTGGTGCTCCATTAGTAACTATGTAATACTTCCCACACACCCAGCAATGTGTGGCCCTTGTTAAGGAATTATTTCCTAATCTGGCTCTGAAAACCAGTCACTTCAAATATCCATTCATTTATTTGTTCACATTTATCATTCATTCATTAGCTTGTCAAAAATTACCTGAGGGCTTTCTGTAGGCCACGAGCAATGGTAGGCTTAAGAAGTAGATGTCCTCCCCTCCAGGAGCCTACAGTCCAATGGCCGAGACAGAGGTGAACGGACGAGTATGGCACATGCAAAGAAATTATATGGCAGCAGGACGATCAGAGGGTGCTCAGAGGAGGCGTCGTGAAGTCCACTCTGTCAGGGATGGGAAGGCCTCAGAGACACGGGACATGGAAGTTGAGTCTTAGAAGATGAGTGGGAGCTCGTCTTCTAAGCTCCCGTCATTCCCAGGGGTTTTGATTTTCCTATTCCACATCAGATCTGCTCATACAGTCATTTATAACTCTAAGAATACTAACCCCTCAAAAATCCTTCCCTAAGATGCTGACAGTTGTTGCCAGGTTGGCTGTCTACAGCCACGGTGCTCTGGCCTTGGTGAGCGGAGGCGGGTTCTGCCATCACGGGGCCCTGAGTGGGCCAGTCCCAGGGGAGGACTCTTTCTGGCTCACTTCATTCTGCAAAGATCTCCCAGACGCACACCCTGTGACCGGGCCTGTGTGTTCTCAGTCACGGCATGGCTGTGTTAATATCGGTCATTATTCAATTTAGAAAAGAAACAAGTGGGTCCCTGCAGGCCTGTCCTTGGCTCCTGTTCCTGCCCGTGCTTGTCCTTAGGCCTCTTTCCCCACCCCTGGGATGCTGAAAGCCTTCACTTTCACACCACACTTCCCTGAACATGGTGATTCTGTCCTCCTGTTTTCTAAAACAGTGGATTACAAAGTGGCTGAAGAACCAAGGCTCTATGTATATGAATCAGGAAGAGTTTTGCAGATGGTTCGAAGAGGGACAATATTACTTTCCCACATGTGCAGGCCATCTGTTTTGCCTGTAGTTCTTTGGGGATTTCTTCTTTGCTTCTCAAGAATGACAAAGGTAACTCATGTGTAGTCTATGCCATCCGTCAGCAAAACCCCCAACTGGTTGGGTTCCTCTACAAACCACACAGGTTTTGGTCACCTGCAGCGATTGGGATGTGGATGCTGGAGAAGATTCTTTGGGGTGGGACCAATTGTATAATCCTCTCTGGAGCCTCTCTCAGCTGCAGGAGGCCCGCTATGCCCTTCACTGGTAGGGATCTGGCCAAAGCACCAAGAGATAATTCACATGGGTTGTGAAGAACAGAGAGCTGCCAGCAGGTTCCCAAGGAGCTGCCATATCCCAGGCAGAGGAAGAGCATCCTACCGTGGACAGTGGTATGGCCAGCCGGTTGGAGGGAATGCGAGGGGTGAACGCCAGCAGTCATTCCAAAAGGATGCACTGGTGCCAGGGCCACATGCCCCAAGGAGGCCAGTTAGACAAGGCCTAAATGGGTATCCAACAGGGATCAGGAGGCTGCTCATGAATTTAGCAAGAGGAGTTTCGGTGCAGTGGTGTAGATGGCAGCAGAGAGGACAGCGGTGCTGTACTTCAAGCCCCCAAAGGTGGTATACTTAGTGCCCCCGAGTTATACCCTTACAACCCTTGAAGGGGTCAGAATGGTGCCTTGTGCGTTATATATATTTTGCCACACACGCAAAGAATAAAACACCAAAGGCGGGCGGGGGGGGGGGGTGGTGGTGTGTGGAGGGGACGCGAGGAAAGAAGAGAAGATGGAGGTGGAAGAGATCTGAAGTCGTGAACTTCTGCTTTGTTTAAAAACGGGAGTGACTGGAGCGTGTTCGTAGGCCCAGCAGAAGGAGCTGTTGATGCTACAGGACAGAAGACTCGATGGTCCAAAAGGACAGATGAGGGAAGCGAAGTCAAGGGCCAAGCAGAGTGACTGGCCTTGCAGAGGAAGAGGACTGGCTTCCACTGTCCTTCCGAGTGGAAGAGGGGAGGTCAGAGCAAAGTGGAGCCCCCCGGGGTCACAGGGAGACAGCCCCCGTGTGGTGTGGGGGAAAGCTCGAGACCACTGTGGTAAGGCTGGAGGAGGTGCTCACCTAGAGATATGTGGAAGGCCCCCTAGTTTTCATACCAAGTTTATCAAGTTTCACAAGGCGATGAGTCTTCCTTGTAATCTCGGTCACGTGCTCTGGTCCTGACTCCAGCTGCTAAAGTGTCTTTAGGAGGCCACCGAGACAAGTGCTCTTTGGCCCATAGGTCAGGATGTCGGGCCACCACAGCTGGGCAGAGGCCAACAGAATTCTGATGGGACCCCTGTCCGTTGCTTGCCTTTGAACAACCAGACACGGGCCTGGGGAGGACCCGGGGTCGGCAGCAGCTCCAGCAGGGTTACTGGACCCTATTAAATGGGCTTCCCGTCTAATGGGCCAGGACAGCCCACAGCGGACAGGGCTGGACCAGCGTCAGGATGCCCCTTGGGCTCCTGCTTTTCTCTTTTAGCATCACATGGTTGTTGTGATTGCGGAGGGTACCGTTACCATCGCTACTGCAGTTGAATTCTGCCCAACAGGATGAGAAGGCCAACATGGAACACGGAAGCAGCACAAAAGCATTCTTCTATCTTGCCTGCCTCATATATTAAGTTTCAGTTTTATGGGATTAAAACCAGCTGAGGTCTGAGGGCCTCCTCAGGCCCACTTGACTACCTTCAGGCGTCCTGCTGTGGTTTGCCACCCACATCGGTGAGGACCCTTCTGGGATGCAGACGGCAGGGCCTGAGGCCGGCAGGCGGGTGGTCTGGAGAAGCCTCTAATTAAAGCTCTTCAGACCTGCAGCCATGGGATCCTAACCTCTGCTTCTCAGTGTCTGAACACATCTCAAATCCCAGGCCTTGCTCAGGACTCTGAGGGACAGAAAACCCAGTAAGTGAGGGGTCTGCACAGAGAGAGGGCATGGGACGAGGGTTGGGCTGGAGGCTGGGTCTGGCTCACAGTCGCCCAATTCTTCGGATGGCAGACATCTGCGCCAGCCCAGGAGAGGAGCAAAGGGAGAAGAAAGCCAAGGGAGCAAGAGCCACCATCACGGTCTGGATTCAACTGCAGGAAGAAGCACCTGGGGAAAGGAGCATAAACGGCCCATTCCAGAGCTTCACAGGGACTCACGGCATCATCCCTGGGCTCCCCAGCAATCCAGGACACCGTGGCTGGAGCTCTGGAGTTGAGTGAGCCTGGGCACTCCTGCTCCCCTTACTTCCCCACCTGATCTCAGAGGCCCTGTCAAGGCTTCCTACACTGGAAGTCCCTCTTGGTGAAATACTTCCCTGTGAGAAATACACATTCATTCAGTAAAATATGTTTACTGAATTTCTCAGGTGCACCTGCTTAAAACACAAGACCCCCAAAAGAGATTTAAGTCTGAGTCCCCCCAAGGGACGGTTCTCACCCTGGGAATGAGCTGCAGATCTCTGATAGGCAGAGAGCCAAGGGCATGTGGTGGTGGAGTGGTAGGCCGGTAACTCAGAAGAGGATCGGGCCTTGACTACCGGCTTCAAAGACTTCCCAGACTTCTTGTGTGCAAAACTCGTTGGATGTCCCAGCAAGATGACAGAGAGTACTTTGAGACTACCTTCCAACTGGGCTTTCTGAAGGCTGTGATAAGTGTCCCTGGAGCCGGAATTCCAACCCAGGAGGTCCTGGTTCTAAAGTATATGTTCCTCTAGCTTTGCTTCAGTCTGACTTCTCTCTCATATGCTCGACGGGTGGTTCCTGGGACAGCATGCATTCCCTGGTTATCTTGGGGGATGGGTGTTCCCACTAGGTGTGCTTAGTGGCTTAGCTAGAACAGGGAAGCCTGCGGAAATGAACATGGTAAAAAATCAGTCCCCATTGGGCCACAGAGAGATCCTTGCCCATTGGGCTCAATTCTTGTTCTTCTGTCCAGAGGGAAAATCCAGGCAGAATCTGGGGGCCAGAGGACACTGTTTTCAGAGAAGCTATTGGCCTCCTGGTTCCCCAAGCTGATGTGGTGGGATAGGGGAATGGACAAAACTGGGGAGTTGGAGGAAAAACTAGCCCTATCCTTGGAACAGCTGCACATCATTGTGATGTACAAGAAGGAATAGAAACTGGCCCCTTAAAGGAAAAACAGATTGAGGAATGAGAAGAATAGCTTTTTAATGGAAGGCATGAAGTGTAAGAACAGAAGGAAGGAGGGGCAAACAGAAGGAAAAAATATCAGCAAGATAGTAAAACTAAAGAGAAATTACATGAAGACGCAAAGAATGAAGAACATAAGAGATATGTTGTCAGAGAATAGCTAGCCTCTGACTTGGGTTTTTTCCTGGCTTCTCTGAGAGCTAAGCTTGCCTTCACAAGCCATGACCAAGGAGGGTCATCCCAGCTTCCTGCGCATGTCTACTTGCAGATCAGTGACACTGAGAAGGGTTTGAGGATGGAATCGAGTTCTAATCGGACCCCAGCATATCAGAGCAGATCCTCCATCTAGTCAGCTCACAGATGTGTCTGGATTCATGTCATATTTCTGCAATTTATAGCCTTATGACTTTGGGCAAGTTTATTTAAATTGTCTGGATCCTAATCTTTTCATCAGTAAAATGGATTTATTATCTAGCTCAAATAGTCATGGTGGGGTCTACATTAGATAAGATAATGTTATAAACACCTAGTAAGGTACCTGGCCTGTAGTAAGCCCTTTACTAAAGGATTACTAAATGTGATCACTCTACTGACCCATCTGGATTTCTTACATTTAATTACATTTCCTGGAGCAAAATATCCTAGACACTTCAAAAATACGAGTAAACTTAAAAACCAGGCAAAGCCCAGCTAACATCTAGAGATGTTCTGCCATGCTTCCTTTCAGTGTTTGACCAACCTTCAAATGGCCAGAAAATAGATCCTGCTACTCCCAGCCCCCAACACCATTAAATAACATTTAGATTATTGTTTTAGCCTACTGTCCCCTTGATATGGGACTCAGCTTGTGAATGGCATGCTGCAGCCAGAGTATTAACAAATGCTGGCTTATCTCTCCACTGGAGTGGTGAATGGGTAGGATGTAATAAGTGACCCTCCGTCCTCTAGCATCGCTGCCATTTGAACTCCATGGTCAACATTATGTCAGTGGTGTGGTATGCAATGTGGGTTTTCTTTGACTATGTAAAGAACTTACATGAGAAGCTCTTCATTCAATAGGCTTACAGTGATAAAGGGAAAGTGTTTCCCAACCCAGATATATTTTTTTTCTTTTTTAAAAAAGATTTAATTTATTTTTTTAATTTTATTTTTTCAGTGTTCCAAGATTCAT
The DNA here is from genome assembly GCA_028646535.1 of Procyon lotor. Lineage (NCBI taxonomy): Eukaryota > Metazoa > Chordata > Mammalia > Carnivora > Procyonidae > Procyon > Procyon lotor. The sequence goes on from CM053610.1 coordinate 104,037,642, forward strand.
TGTTCATGCACCACACCCAGTGCTCAGACATTAGAATCACTTCTTCACTGTTCTTTGCATTTTCTACTGGGGCAAATGGTTTTCTCAATAGAATTGCTCCTCTGAAATGGAATGGAAATTAAAAGGGAAGTACACATTTTTACTTTTCGTTCAGTTTTTCATAGCAAATAGAAGTAAAATATGAATATACATGTAATGTACATCTTGTGTATATAAAATACTATGTTACATACATAACGTACTTTATGCATATGAACTATGATATATATTACTTGTCTATATAAAATATTATGTATGCATAGCATATTATGAAGATCACATAGTAACTATAGCAAAGGCAGTAATGCTCACTACGCAGTTCATTTGCTCTCCTTCTAGCCTATCTGGTCAATGGATTCTGGTCAGAAATAAGACTTGACACTTTCAGAGCCAATTGTCGAAGAGCAAATGGGATTTCTCTATGCTTCGCTCTTCCTTTGCTTTGGCGAATGATGTGTTCCACATAGGTGTACCAAAAACATGGTGGAGAATCCATTAGCTGGATCCCAGGAGCAGAGCCCCTTCTCCTACCCAATCCTTTGGCTGACTCACAATGGCAGGTAGCATGAAGGGTAAGCACTTGTTGTGTCAAGTAACTGGGGTGCTGCAATTATTTGTTATCTCAATATAACTTACCCTATCCTGGCTGATACAGTAACTATTCCTTGGAATTCTCTAAATCAGACCTCAAGTAGAGATTTAAACTCAGAGTGAGGAGTAGCAGGTTTTAGAAGCAATAATTGGATTCTCTGATCCTTTTTCTAATTGGTGTTAAAAAAATTAAGTAATCACCCAATTTTACTAAAAATATCTAAGTGTTTTCCTCTTACACCTGGATAATTATGTTTAAAATTCCAAACTCTTTTAACCGAGTGAGGTTTAAATGCCTTTAGGTCCTCAAAGTTTTTATTTCTAGACCATCTTTCAAGCAAAAGACTTTCCCTAATAACTAATAAGAACATTTCCAAATCTAGTAAGACAGAGGGGTTGGAGTTGTGTCTCACTTGCACTACAGAAGGTATTTACCAGATATTTTTGTGACATTAAGATAACTGAGCTAATGTTTACAATGTAAAAAAAATAATAATAATAAAAACAAAAACAGCAGCCCTCCACCAGCTTTATGGTTTATGGGAAACAAGATGAAATGGTAAGGAAATATTTTTCACAATTCATCCATTCCAGCTGGATCCAAGTGATAGAGAAGGAAGCAAACACACTTCAGTGGCTTGAGTTCGAGACTAGGAAGTGTGAATAATGTACTGCTTGCTGGCTTCCTCACCTAACGGGGGTTTTCTGAGGATTAAATGGTTAAAACACTTTGAAGATGACAAATGCTTAAGAGCAAAGCATTGTTATTATCTGAAACTATTATTACATCAATTCCTTGTGTAATCAAGTATTATTATTGGAAGCGCTGCAAGAAAATCTAATCTTTGGAGATTTTCAGCTCTATTTGCAGAACAAAAGGGGCATGGGTATCATTCATCCTAAGCACTTTAGACATGTGAATCAAGAGTATCTAGACAGTGAGTGAGTATTTCTTGTTTGCCCATATTTCAACTAATAAGAACTTTGTATTTATTGGCATGACCCAAAAAGCAATATGGTACTTTGGGGAGGAAAAAACCCACAAGATTTAGATTCTAGAATAAGGTAAAACTAAAATGGAACCTACCCAAACATTTTCAGCTGAGATTAAAACCCCTCCTGGCTATTTGAATAAATTGCTCTTTAAGTAATTAAAACTGTAACCTATGGTCTTTGGTAAATTCTAGCAATTTCTCTGTAGTCAATTTCAAGTATTTTTCTAACTGGCTTCTTTCCAAAGAGTACACCTGTGTGTTAGTTGAACAATGTCTTACTGAAAGATGAAATTAACTAATTTTGTTTGATTTGGATCTTGGTTAAAACTCTGAAGTTAGATATTTATATGCAGAGCCGCATAAAGAATACTAGCTTAAATTATTCCACCAGGGAGTATAATAAGATTTCCATTTAACTAACAGAACATTAGAATATGCTTAGCTAATGAAAACGATTTATCTCTGTTTTTCTATCAAACACAAGAATAGGAGGAGGAGAAAAGAACTATTATTTTAAGTATAGAACTTCTAGTATTTTAACTTTCTTCCCTTCCACGCTACAACCTCTTCTTAAATTTATTCATTTTTTTTCTGAATTTTGAAAAGACCTTGATCTACTTTAATTCATGAAAACCCAATAAAACATTGTTTTGACTTTAAATAATGGATTTTTCATGCCTTTGATCCCCCTTTCCCATGTAAAATAAAAGCCCAATTATTCCTATAAATGGGAGGAATAAAGTTTATTTCAATAACTATTTTCATTTTATGAGGGTAATTTAAGTTTTCACTTTTGTCCATTAATTATATGGGATGTTACAAGTGTTGGAAGATGGGATTTGTTTATGTTTCCAGTTTTGATCTCAGTTAGTTTTTGCTTTATACGGAATTAACACATAAGAGCACGGGTGCCACCATCCACCCCATACCACCTCAGAAGTGCAGGTGTGTGCAGTAAGAATCTACCTACATGCACAACCTTCCTACAATTCCTGAATAATCACACTTCCCATGGCCCAACAATGGCCTCCAATGAGCCCCTATCTTGCTGTCAGAACAGGCAAGCTCTCCTTACTCTTGGACAGTGGACTTGATACAGCCTCGATGGGAAGGAATGTGTCTGGTTTCCCATGCCATGCTCTCTGGGACCCAAACCTAGTCAAGATCGGTAGATACTGAAGTTTATGAGAGGGGACTTTTAACTGTGCCTTGCGTGCCTCCTTTATTACCTCCTTGGTTTTTGCAAACTGCCTCGGGGAAAGTAATAAATGTTTGTGATTTTTTAAAAAGAATGTTCAATTCTACAATCAAAAAATTAGAGAAACAAATAAATGAGATTAAAAGGAACCAAGTATGGAAACAGATATCATATGAGTAATATTTTGAAGAAAAAAAATTAGAACACACGTGTTCAGATTGGAATGGATGGAAAATCTGAAAACAGATTGGAATGGATGGAAAGCCCAAGTAGGCACTAAATATTCATGAGGCATGTGAGCCATCAAATTTTCATTAGGCACTAAATAAATATTCATGAGAACTTTAATTAGCCATTTGGTGGTGGGACCTATTTAACCCCCATTTGTTGTCAACCCACTACTCAGTTTGCATGCTTGTTTTGCAACAATAGTATTCATGGGACACTAGTGACCCACAGGGCTGATGTGGGTGTAGACAAAAATGCTACCCCAAAAGTAGCATTTGTGTCTTTGAAGAGCGTATGTTCTAAAGCTTTAAACACACACATGCAAGAAAGTCCTAATTATATTAACATATATATAAAGAATCCTTATAATTCAGTAAGGAAATATAAACACAATAAAAAATTGGCAAGACTTATAAACATGCAGATTCGCAGCAAGAGAAATATATGTTAAAGCATGTTTTAGAAGAATTTAAAATCAAAGAAAGAGAGAGAGAATCTTTCGGATACTCTCTTAGCCACCATCTTATAGTCCTTATAGGGTTGGGGTGGGACCAGGGAAGGGAAGGAAAAGGCAAATGGATGCCGCACGGTTGGGACACACAAGCCAATGGTGGCTCTCCCGTCAGCACACATATGGTTCCTTGGAGAGCCTCATTCTTCTCAACTTTTATCCAGTTCACCAAAACAATATTTTCTAAGCATTCCCAGAGACGTCTTATGTACGCTGCCTTATAGATTTAGATTTCACGTGGCTACTTCTATTCCACTCCTTTTCCTGGAAATCTGAAGCCTCTGCTTCAAGGATTTTGCTACCCTGAAGCCATGGTGTCTCCCTGCACAAAATGAGAAGACTGGACCACTCCACACTCTGCATCACCCATTGTCACACAGATCCAAGAGAAGCAAACAGTGACAACTCTTAGAAGACAGAATTCCGTCATGAACCCAACTAAGGAAATTCAGTGGCAGAAGAATCCAAAGGACCTCCTAGAAGTAGTCCCACGGTGTGGTCCACAGAGTAACCATTAGGGTTTATCCTTTATTTCCTTCATTCCTTTTCTACCTTATCTTCAATTTATAGCGTTGCTACTGAAGTGGAGTCCGGCAACATCGCGTCACTGGGCAGGTCTTAGAAACGTAGAGCCTCAGTCCGACCCTAGACCCACTTCATCAGAATCTGCATGTGAACAAGATCTTCTGGTTATTCAAAGGCTGGAGAAGTACTGATTTCTAGACAAAATTTCTGGATTCTCTTGCTCCGGTCTCTCACGTCCATATGCATTCTTAGCTGGGGTGGCTCCTTTCTCCATCAGACTCCACCTGGTACAAAGCTGTCCTTGGCAACATTTTAGTCCCCATACCCTTTCTTTTCCACTTTCTATTACCCTTTCTTGTGACCTTTGCCCTTCCCTTCTGTTGATAAATGTCCACTCAGACTCCTCGGCTCCATTTACCTTCCTCCTAGGGAGGCTGGAAATGCACCCCAAGGATCAGCTGGGACTGGCTAGAAGGACCCCGCCCTGCCACTTCTAGTGCCAGAGGTAATTTAATCATGCCCAGAGTTCAGAGGTTTATGACTTGTTTCTTGTAGTTCCAAATGTGCGGTCATGATGCCCTGGTGTTGAGTTGGCAGGACTAATGGCTTATTTAAATATTTTCCAATTCTGTCCTTTCAGACCACTGCTTCCACATTGCTATCACTTGGAAATACGAATATAGTGAAATCATGAGGCTTCTGCCAAGTTTGCCTTTAAACTTTGATGCTGTTTAAGTCATTATGCCAGCAGTTTCTATGAACTAAATCTATTCTGAAAGAAGGAGTATGTGGAATTGGGACCCAAAATCTTCCCATAGGTTCTTGGACGTAATTTGTGAATGTGCCTTTGTTTCCTAGACATGGCAAAAAAAAAAAATTGAATTTGAAATCCAAAGAGGTCATGAATGATTTTTGTATTTCTGGGGTACTTGGAAAATCCACCTGCATCCACAGAGTGAAGTGCTTTTATCTGAGTGCACACACACACACACACACACACACACAGAACTGCTGTATCCTAATGTCTAAATTTCTTGTCCCTGTCAGAGACAAAAAAAAAAAAAAAAGGTTATCTCTACGGAAAAAAAATCAACTCTAAAATTGGTGATATTATGCATTTTATAAGCACTGGACTATTGAGGACCATTCAACTGAAAGACATCACTGGTTACACAAATCAAATGACTGATGTGGTTCACACAGGCCACAGAAAAATAGGTCCAGGTGAACTGGACTCCATTGAAATTAAAAACTTTTGGGGGTGTCTGGGTGGCTCAGTCAGTTAAGCATCTGACTCTTGGTTTCAGCTCAGGTCATTATCACAGGGTCCTGAGAACGAGCCCCGTGCTGGGCTCTGCTCTCAGAGCAGAGTCTATTTGTCCCTCTCCCTCTGCTCCTCCCCCCATTCATGTGCATTCACTCTCTCAAGTAAATGAATAAATAAAATTTTCAAAAAAAATTACAAACTTTGGTGCATCAAAAGGCACTATCAACAGAGTGAAAAGGCAACCACAGAAGAGGAAAAAAATCTTTGCAAATCATATATCTGATAATAGGTTAATATCCAGAATATATAAGGAATACCTATAACTTAACAACAGAAAGGCAAAGAGCTCAATTAGATCATGGGCAAAGGATTTGATAGACATGTCTCCAAAGAAGATTTACAATGGCCAATAAGCAGGTAAAAGGATTCTGCACATCACTAGTCATCAGAGAAATACAAATCAAATTCACAATGAGATGCCACCACCCAGCTACTAGAATGGTTGTAATTGAAATGTTTAAAATAGCAGGTATTGGTGAGGATGTGCAGAAATTGGAAAACTTGTGCATCACTGGTGGGAATGTAAAATGGTGTGGCCACTCTGGAAAATAGTTTGTTGGTTCCCCAACAAAACTAAACAAAGAATTATCATATTGAACCAGCAATTCCATTCATAGTATACATCTGAAAACAGACTCAAACAGATACTTGTATGCCAATGTTCATAGTAGTGTTATCCACAATAGCCAAAAAGTGGAGATAACCTGAGTGTCCATCAACAGATGAACAAATAGATAAAGAAAATGTGGTATTTAGATACAATGGAATATTGTTAAATAATAAAAAAGAATGAAGTTCCACACATACAACAATATGGATGAACCTTGAAGACATTATATCAAGTGAAATTAGCCAGAATATTTAGAATAGGCAAATTCATAAAGAAAATGGGTAAAGTTTACCAAAGGCTTGGGGTGGGGGGGGAATCAGTATTGTTCAATGGGCAGATCACTAGATTCATACAGAGAAGCCATAGACCCCTCCCGTTGATGGAAGAAGTCTCAAAGAATTTGGGGGCATATTTTAAAACCACCACACTCTCTGTAATGGGTCGAATTGTGTCCCCCTCCCTCCAAAAAAAATGCCCAAGTCTTAAATCCTGGTACTATAAATGTGACCTTTTTTGGAAATAGGGTCTTTATAGATCTAATTAAGTTAAGGATCTTGGTATGAGAACATCTTGAATTTAGGGTGGGCTCTAAATGCAGTAACTGGTATCCTAATTAGAGAAAGGAGAGAGAAATTTGAGATGCACAGTCATAGAGACACAGGAAAGAAAGCCAGGTGAAGATGGAGGCAGAGACTGGAGTTATGACGAGCCAAGGGATGGCAGGACCACCAGAGCCTGGGCAAGGCAAGAATAGATGTAGTTCATAGAAACTGCTGGTATAATGACTTAATCAGCATTAAGCCCTGCCAAGGCTTGATTTCAAACTTCTAGCCTCAGAAACTATGATAAGACACATTTCCACCATTTTAGGCTGCCAAGTTTATGGAAATTTCTTACGGCAGCTCTAGGAAACACTACACCTGTGAAGAAATAAAGAATTGTGTAAGTTTTTTAGCTTTTGCCTCTTCCAATAAATTTGGGGAATTGGGAGGTGCTGCTGTCCATATAGAATCTGTCTCCTCTACTCGTCTTACAATATAGCAGGGTCTCTGATACAGTGCTGTCATCTTTGAATGATCCTCGGTGGCAAATCAAGTTCAAGAGCGCTCCTGCTATCACTCTGCTCATGATACTCCCATTGTTCCAAATAAGAAATTGTTGATTTTGCCCCTCAGGATGGGCCATTCACTTGACAGAACTGTGCTCGTCCAGCTTTCTCTGAGATGTCCAAGACACAAGTCATCTCCTGGTTTCTCCCATTTCATTTCCACGGCATCTCTTCATAGATTGCCGTTCAAGGTTATAGATGTTTCCTGTTTTGGTGAAGATGGAGATACGTCTGATAGTTTTCTTCGTTGCTTTGATTTAATATCCCAGATAAGAAGGTGGCATCTTAACTTTATTCTGCCACTTGAAAACTGGGAGTCCAATCATGCCGTCCCAAAATCTGATACTCTACCGCAGGGTTTACCAAACTTTTCCTGTCAAGGGCCAGAGAGTCAGTGGTTCAGGTCTGACATTGCAAGAACTCAACGCTGCCATTGTAGGACAAAAGCAGCCATAGGCAACAAGTAAACAAAAGAGCATGGCTGTTTTCCAATCAAACCATATGAACAACAATGGAATGTAGTAGATGCGATGCACAATGTGATTTTCGAGGCTGGGTCAGAAGAGGCATGCAGCTTCTGCCCTGTGTTCTCAGACACTGAGCAGTCTAACCAGGCTGAACTGCCCTGCTGGAGCACCTGTAAAATCCCTAGTGAGATACTATGCACAGAGACGCATGAGGGAGCTCCTTGCCTAACTGCCACCAGCACCAAAAGTTTCTAGCCCTGTGCTGTCCATGACCACCATCACCGGCCAAATGTGGCTAAGGAGCACTTGAAATGTGGCTGGAGCAACTGAGGAACTGAATTTTAAATTTTACTTTAACATTAGGGTTAATGTAACATATATCGTTATTAATTTTTATACTAATGGCATGTGGAAATGATAACACTTTGGATATACTGGGTAAAATAAAATATATGATTAGAAATTAATTTGGGGGAGCCTGGGTGTCTCAGTGGGTTAAAGCCTCTGCCTTCAGCTCAGGTCATGATGTCAAGGTCCTGGGATGGAGCCCCGCATCGGGCTCTCTGCTCAGCAGGGAGCCTGCTTCCCCCTCTCTCTCTGCCTGCCTCTCTGCCTACTTATGATCTCTCTGTCAAATAAATAAATAAAATCTTTTTTTTAATTTAATTTTACCTGTTTCTTTTTCCTTTTTTTAAGATGTGGCTACTAGAAAATTCTAAATTATGTCTCACATTATTTTTTTAATTTGTATTTATTTATATATTTTAAAACCAGTATAATTAATATACAGTGTTACATTATTTTCAGATGTACAATATAGTAATTCAACAATTCAATAGATTACTTGGTGCCCATCAAGATGAGTACACTTAAGTATATACTTACATATATACTTATATAAATAAGTATAAATATTAAATATATATATATTTAACCCCCTTAATCTATTTCACCCATACCCCACCCAATTCTCCTCTGGCAACCACCAGTGTGTTCTCCAAGTCTGTTTTTTTGTTTGTCTCTGTTTTAAATTTTGCTCATTTGTTTATTTCTTAAATTCCACATATGAATAAAATAATATGGTATTTTTGTCTTTTTCTGACTGACTTATTTCAGTTAGTCTTTTTTTTTTTAAAGATTTTATTTATTTGACAGAGAGAAACACAGCGAGAGAGGGAACACAAGCAGAGGGAATGGTAGTGAGAGAAGCAGGCTTCCCGCAGAGCAGCGAGCCCGATGCGGGGCTCAATCCCAGGACTCTGGGATCATGACCTGAGCC
>CM053610.1:104047019-104072497 GCA_028646535.1 Procyon lotor
GAAAAAAGATACTCATGTAGAAATCCCACAATACCAGTTTACCTGGAGCACATGCCAAACAGATCCTATAGGCATCACAGGGCATTGCACTCCACTACTTGACTGGAATCATTTAAACATAGACTTATGGAATAATCGCCATGTCTCAGCCCCTTCTCTAGACCTAAGGAATACAAAGATAAAAGAAGGAAGGGGTACTTGTCCTCTGGAATCTCACAGTCTGATGCTGGAGACAAACAAGCACAGGGACCTCACAACAACTGGGGGCAACAGGGAATGCCATGCCACAATGACTCTTGCATCATGTGTTAGAGTTAGTCAGGGGGAATGGAGGAATAAGGAAGGGAACCACAGCAGAGAGAATAGTGTGCACAAAAATATGAAAGCTTTCTGGAAGAGAGCATGGGCATTCCAGAAACAGCAAGGAGAAAAGATGTGGAAAACCATGAGGCTGCTACAAGTAATCCAGGTGTAGAAGAGTAAGAGCTTTAATAATAGCAGAGGTGGAGGGAACTCATCCAAGCATGAGGTACAATATAGAGTTGTAGAATCCAGCTCTGCCAAGTGACTCTGGGGAAGTTAATTTCTCTGTGCCTTATTTTATCCTGCAAATAAAAATGGGGATAAAAATAGAGTAGTCATCAGTCTGGAAGGGTAGTTTAAAAAAAAAAATGATTGAACTCCCTTGCTTATGTTTTCTGGCATAGGCTTATTTAAGGAAAACAGAGACATAAATCACTTGAGCAGTGCACCACAAATGCACTTGCAAGGATTGAAAGAAAGGCTGCATTAGTGAATCCTGTTCATTGAAATGCACACATTGAGTTGTGCAATACTAATGAGAGAGAATACCTTGAACATATCGGGTAATGCCATTGTAATGTAATCATTCATTCGAGTATTTGTTTTTCCAGACTCTTTGGTCACATGTTAATACTGACCTCACTGCTGCTGCTATGAGGATTAAAAATGAGTTTATTCACTAAAAAAAACCCTTAGACAGTGAGAGGCTTTTTCTAAACCCATCATGGTAACTATTGTATTAAGGAAGTAAAACTGAAAAGTGGAAAGGTAATGAACAAGAGGAACCAATCTATACTAACGACTGGTTGGAGGGTGGTGCCTATCACTGAGGTTTTGAATACAAAAGGATCCAGGCTTCTTTCCTATCTGTGTAAGTTTCACTGGTTTGCCAGTGTACTCATCTGCTTCTGCCCCTCATTTCAAAACGATGTCACATTCACCACCGCACTTTTGGACATATAAGCACTGATCACTTACTATGTGGCGGGTACTGAGAAGGCGACAGTTCACAAGGCCAGTGTGACCTTTGTCTTCACGGAAGTTGGGTGCGCTAAGTTCGAAATACCTCCGGAATCGACATTTTCCACATTTTAAATGCTAAAATGCGGAGTAGCAGAGGCTGGCCATATTACTGCTAATAAACAAGGTCAACTGAGAATCCACTGTCCGGGGTACGTGGGTCAGGGAAAGGAATAGATGCAACCATTAACAAAGGTAGGAAGAAATGAGTATGGAGAACGGCTTAAGGGAAGCAGAAGTATATCAGAATGACTGAAATAAGAGGAAGCCATTCAAATGAAAGGGAAGAAAAAGTTCCTGCACAGCTACACCCTTTTGACGGTCTCGCTAGACCTGCAACACACGCCCCACGCTAAATTCCAGGACCTCCCAACCCTGAACCGGTAGCGCGTCTAAACGGACCGCCTCCCCCCGGCGCGGCGCGGCGCGGCGCTGTGACGTCAAGGTAGGCGGGACTTCCGCTCCCGGTGTTGTCAAGCCGGAGCGTTACGGTAGAGCCCGCTGCTTTCTAGGTGGACAGGTGAGGAGGCATTGTCGGCAGTTCGGGGGGACGACTTTGCGCGAGGACTGACTGGCAAGCAGGCATGTAGGAGCCAGAGCCCTTCCTTTGTGTGGCTCCTCGCAGAGCCCGTGCTGCCCCGGGCCAGACGATCCGCAGGGGCTTGAATAACCGTGCTGCGACCGCTCGGGGTTCAGAAGCGCTTTAGTGCTGTCCCACCAGTCGCTCCTCGGGGCTCAGTAACGAGCCATTTGTACTGCTAACTACAGCCTGTTGGCCGGGCGTCTTGCAGCGGCCCTTTTGGCGGGTGGGGGCCAGGATATTGGGCAACTGACCAGGAGGAGTGACTAGGAGGGGCCAGAGTTTGGGCGGAGGAGTCGAAAGATCAGAGTTCTTGTACAAACTAAGCCTCTAACTAGCCCTTACAAGTCACTGTCTTCGCTCCGTGCATCTCAGTTTCCTCACTTGTCCATCGGCAGGGTCATTAATGGCTCCTTTGGTTTGTTCTCAGGTTTTTCCATAGGATCAGCCTCCTCCCCCACGCCTCTCCCAAATCTGTTAAACCCGGTACCCTTGAGAATTGACTCGTGGGCCAGTCTCTGAACTTGACACGCCCCTAACCACATGCTTGATGTCCCGCCTTAGTTGCTCAAGTTATTTTTCTTCAGCATAGCAGTGCCTTGGTCGCTCAGTCGGTTGAGCACTCACTCTTGATTTCAGCTCAGGTCCTGATCTCAGAGTGGTAGGATCCAGCCGGGAATGGGGCTCTGTGCTCAGTGCGGCATCTGTTTGAGATTCTCTCGCTCCCTCTGCCCCTCCCCCTGCTCACGGGTTCTCTCCCCCTCTCTAAAATAATTTTTTTAAAGTTTTTTCCTGTGGCACCAAGGTCAGAACCGAGCTTGTTCCCGTGAATTTAGAGTGCAGCATGTTGGGGAAACCCCTGAAGCTTTCAGTTTCCTCTACCACTTGCCCTGCCTTGTGGTATTTTACGGAAGGAGTCTGTGCCTCGATTTTTCTCATCTCTATAAAATGGGATACATTAGTATTCATTTGTTAAGATTGTTTTATTCATTGAGTTAATTCATATAGCACTCAGAACAATGTTTTCATTAAATGCCAGCTGTTTCGGAATGACACACCCATACCCACAGCTCTCTTGATCTTTGTGCAGGCATAGGTACTCACATAGCTTTACAATCACCCTTCACCCTGCGGCCTTAACTGTAAACTTTCACCCTTGAGTTTTTTATTTTTCCATACTAGGCAGGATGAGACATGTATTCTTTGATTCATTAATTCATTTTTTCCCTCAGGAGGGAACACCTGACACCTGCTTTGTGTCTGGTATGCCAACACTGGAAGAGTTCAACATTGAGTTGAACAAGAGTTCAACATTCAACATGAGTTCTAACATTGGACCTGTCAGACCGGTAGTTCTTAGTCACTTTCATTCTAAGAGCAAATCCCTGTGGTGAAAGTGACAAGTATAACAACAACAACAAAAAAGAAATTCAGAAAAGTTAGGAAAATCTCTGGAATCTTATTCATGAAGGTTTGTTTGTTTTTTAACTTCTTTCTGAAATGATAAATAAGACTGTCTCTTTTGGACTCCCCCCCCCCATTTTTCCACCTAAAGGTAAAGAAGGCTTATAGACCTATGGCCCTCTTCCCAGCATAGGTATATGGGGGGTGGGCAATCAAGATAACACAGTAGATGCTCCTCTAAAATTGATATCTATTTGAATAACTTAGACCTTTATAATAGGTGATTTTCTTTTTCTTTCCTAAAAAGTCCATCCTCTTTTCAGCATTTTCTTCTTTTTAGTATTATTATGATATATTTAGAATTAAGTACCAATTCTGAATTCTAAGTATACTTTAAAGGAAAATTAGTATATTACTTTTAGTGAGTGTATTTAATATATAAATAGAGCAGTTTGTACAAATTTGTAGAATTCTTGGTTTTCACTGATGTCCAGAAGCTGAAAGCTGCTTTCTGGGACATTAAAAAATTATTTTGTGTGTGATTACAATACAATTTGGAGTAATAGTTGATTAAAATGAAAAAAATTTTTTTTGCCTTTTTCAAGAAAAGGGAAAGATGGGGCACCTGGGTGGCTCAGTCGTTAAGCGTCTGCCTTCGGCTCAGGTCATGATCCCAGGGTCCTGGGATCGAGCCCCGCATCGGGCTCTCTGCGCAGCGGGGAGCCTGCTTCTCCCTCTACCATTCCCTCTGCTTGTGTTCCCTCTCTCGCTGTGTTTCTCTCTGTCAAATAAATAAAATCTTTAAAAAAAAAAAAAAAAAGAAAGAAAAGGGAAAGATGATTCTGCAAGTTCATCATGAGTGTAGTACATGCTTCAGTTTTGATATTTCTTCAGTGGGGTGATAGACTTTATATTCATCATATAAGCTTATTCAATTACACAGGTTGAGAAGAATCTCACTGGAGGTTAGTATGCAGTCATTAAAATAGCAAAATCAGATGAAATATAAAAGTTTAAAAAAAAAAGTGAAATTGCTGGCCTCATGACCACTTATCAAGCAAGAGCAAGAGACTGTTGCACAGAATTTTGATATAATGTGCATCATGCCCATTACTTCTCTAACTCTCTTCTATGATATTATGCTATTTTTTTGGATTCTATAATATTGCATACAATTTCAGAGTGATATGTGACTGGAAAATACTGGAATAGGAGCCAGAGGACTATATTTAAAAGCCAATTAAAAGCCCTATAACCTTGGACAAATAATATTACAACAATTGTTCTGCCTATTTTGCAGGCGTTGTTAAGGTCATTTGAGAAGGATAAGAATGTACTTCACAAATGAAAAGAATACCAAAAAAAAGGTGGTTTTGTTGCAGTTGGTGATGATCATCAAGTCAACATAGAAAATGATTACTTCTCTAAATTTGTTATTTGGAGAAAGATGGGATAAATATAAATTGAATGGTTATAGCAGACTGTAAAAAAGATTCTGTTCATGGGGCGCCTGGGTGGCTCAGTGGGTTAAAGCCTCTGCTTTCGGCTCAGGTCATGATCTCAGGGTCCTGGGATCGAGCCCCACATCGGGCTCTCTGCTCAGCAGGGAGCCTGCTTCTCCCTCTCTCTGCCTGTCTCTCTGCCTACTTGTGATCTCTCTCTCTCTCTCTGTCAAATAAATAAATAAAATCTTTAAAAAAAAAAAATTCTGTTCATGCAACTGTATTATGTGTTGACTCTCAGCTGTTTGTTTTGAATCTTATATGGGGCTGTGTGGTTAAGATTCCCACAAGTTTTTCTCTTTAATTCCACTTACAGCAATTGCAATTAAATAAATAATGTGTACTTTTAATTTTCTTATTTTGAAATAATTATAGATTAGCAGGAAGTTGCAAAAAAATGTACAAGGCAATCCCTATTTGCTATTCAACTAACCTTCCCCAATGGTAACATCTTGTATAACTCTAGTACAATTTTTAAATCAGAAAATTGGCATTAATATATCCACAGAAGTTACAGAGACTTCCCTCATTTCACAAGCCCTCATTTGTGTGTGTATACACGTACATAGCTTCATATAACCAACCATCTCATCCCACCCCAGTCCCTAACCACTGGCAGTCACTAGTCTTCTCCAGCTCTATAATTTTGCCTATTTCAAGAGTGTATGTAGTGTAAACACAATCATACAGTATATAACTTTTTTTGAAATTTCTTTACTTTGCATAATTCCTTTGGGATCCATTCAAATTGTTGAATGTGCCAATAGTTTGTTTCTTTTTATCACTCAGTAGTACTCTGTGATATGATTGTACCATTTTTAACCATTCACTTGTTGAAGGACATTTGGGTTGTGTCCAGTTACAGGCTATTACAATTACAACTGCTATGAACTTTTCAAGTTTTTGTGTGAATATGTTTTTATTTCTCTGGGACAAATGCCCAAGAATGTAATTGCTGGGTCATATGGTGTGTATTTAGTTAATTTATATGATCTTATGCTTTTTCTTCTTTAGCATTGTGATATGGTGGATTATGTTGATTAATTTTTGAATGTTAACCATACTTGGAATAGGTCCCACTTGATCGTGACATATAATACTTTTTATACATTGCTGGATTCTTTTTGCTAATATTTTGTTAATATATAGATATGAGAGGTATTGGCATGTAGTTTCCTTTTTTGTGCACTATCTTTTGTTTTGTCATTATCAGCATACTAGTATTCTGTAGAGTCTTTAGTGGTAAACCTGTATTTCATTCCTGATATTAGTCATTTGTGCTTTCTCTCTTTTTTTCTTTCTCAGTGGAGTTTTATTGATTTTACTGGTCTTTTTCAAAGAACTAGTTATTTATTTAATTAATTTTTCTCTACTTCAATTTTACTGATTTTTGCTCTGATGTTTATTATTTTCTTCCTCTGCTTGCTTTAGGTTTAATTTACTTTTTTCTCTAGTTTCTTCATTATTGATTGGAGACCTTTTTCATTTCTAATGTTAGCATATACTGCTATAGATTTCCCTCTTAACATGATTTTTGTTCCATCTCACTTACTTTTAAATATTGTATATTTATTTTCACTGAGTTTTATGTATTCTTAAAATTTCCTTTGAAACTTCCTCTTTGACCTGTGGATTATGTAGAAGTGTGTTCTTTAGTTTCTTAGTATTTGGAGATCTGTCTTGTCTTTCTATTATTGTCTTTCCATTGTCTTTGTTATTGTCTTTCTATTGTCTTTCTATTATTGATTTCTAGCCTTATTCCATAATGAAGACATAAGCTATATGATTTTAATTCTTTTACATTTATATATGTTGTATAACCCAGAATAAGCTGTATCTTGGTGAGTGTTCCATGGGCACTTGGAAGGAATGCCTATGCTGTTGTTCTTGAATGTCAGTTAGTTACATCCTCTGGGTTGATGGTGTTGTTCCATTCTTCCACACATTGTTTGATTGTCTACCAGTAGTTCTTTTCATTGCTGAGAGATTTCCAGCTATAAGTGTGCATTTTTCTCTTTTTCCTTTTCAGTTCTATTAGTTTGCTTTATGTATTTTGAACATCTATTGTTCATTGCATATACAAGTTGTCTTTTTGGTGAAGTAATTCTTTTATCATTATGACCTGTCCCTCCTTATCCAATTATTTTTTTTTTACTGTAAAGTCCACTTTTTCTGACAGTAATAGACCCAGTATTGCTTTTAAGAAATAATATTAGTACAATATATTTTTTTATTTATCATTTAACATTTCATTCATTCATTCATTCATCATATTCATTCATTTATCATTTCATCATATTCATTTTTCATTTCATTTTCTTTTATCTTCAGACTATCCCATCATTATGTTTGAAATGAGTTTCCTATAGACAATAAATAATTTGGTTATATTTCTTTTTAAATCCTTAATACCAATCTCTGCCTTTCAACTTGTATAATTAGTCCATTCATATTTAAAGTAATTTTAGATATGTTAGGGCTTAATTCTATTTTATTTTTTGTTTTCTGTTTTTTTCCTCTTATTATTTTTCTGTTTCTCTTTTCTTGCCTTCTTGTAAGCTACGTGAATATTTTTAGAATTCCATTTGGGGCCACTGGGTGACTCATTCAGTTAAGTGTCCAACTCTTGATTTCAGCTCAGGTCATGATTGCTGGGTTGTGAGATCAGCACCCGCCCCCCCCACTCCCCACCCCTCCATTGGGCTCCATGCTAATTCTGGAGCCTGCTTGGGATCCTCTCTCCCCTTCTGCTTCTGCCCCTCCCTGCCCCACTTGTGCTCATGCTCTCTCTCTCAAAAAATATCCCATTTGACTTATTTATAGTGTTTTTGAGTTTATTGCTTAGTATACTGTTTTTTTTAGTGATTGCCCTAGATATAACAGTATATGTAAATAATGTCACACAGCCTACTAGTATTGATATTTTACCACCTCAAGTGAAATAGAGAAACCTTACTAACATTGAGATCTTTTTACCCTCTCCACTTTTTATATGTAATTGTCATATTTCCTATATATACATTGAGCACCACATCAAATAATACTGTAACTTTTAGTTCAATCATCAAATATGATTTAAGAAATTCATAAGGAGAAGGATAGTCCTTTATATTAACCACTGCTTTTAACCATTACATTGTTCTTCCTCTTTTGAAGTTTAATTTTATTCACTTATTTCTTTCTGTTTAGAGAACTTCCTAAGAATAGATCTGTTAGTGACAAATTCCTTTAGTTTTTCTCCATTTGAGAATATCTTTATTTCTCCTTCATTTTTGAGGGGTCATTTTTCCTGATATGGGATTTCGGTTGAAAGTTATTTTCCCTCAGTACTTGAAAAATGTTGTGCCATATTTTCCTGGCCTCCCTGATTTCTGATGAGAAATCTGACATTCAAATTATTGTTCCCATATAGATACTATATCATTTCTCTCTCTGCTTTTTTTTTTTTTTTAAAGATTTTATTTATTTGACAGAAACCCAGCGAGAGAGGGAACACAAGCAGAGGGAATGGTAGCGGGAGAAGCAGGCGTCCCGTGGAGCAGGGAGCCCAATGTGGGGCTTGATCCCAGTACCCTGGGATCATGACCTGAGCCGAAGGCAGACGCTTAGCAACTGAGCCACCCAGGCGCCCCTCTCTCTCTGCTTTTAAGGGTTTTTTTTTCCTTGTTTTGGTTTTCTGAAGGTTGACTATAAGGTGCTTTATATTTCTGTGGTTAAGAAGCTCTCGCATCAGCCTTCAGCTCAGGTCATGATCCCAGGCTCGAGGGATCGAGCCCCGCGTCGGGCTCCCTGCTCTGCAGGAAGCCTGCTCCTCCTGCTACCGTTCCCTCTGCTTGTGTTCCCTCTCTCGCTGTGTTTCTGTCAAATAAATAAAACCTTTAAAAAAAAAAAAAAAAGAAGCTCCCAGTAAGTATGAAAATTTATTATATGAAAAAGATTGCATTTTAATTCAATGGGAAAAGATGGTTTCTTTATTTTTTTTTAAATTTTATTTATTTATTTGACAGAGAGAGAGAGATCATAAGAGGCAGAGAGGCAGGCAGAGAGAGAGGGGGAAGCAGGCTTCCTGCTGAGCAGAGAGCCTGATGTAGGACTCCATCCCAGGACCCTGGGATCATGACCTGAGCTGAAGGCAGAGGCTTTAACCCACTGAGCCACCCAGGCGCCCCAAGATAGTTTCTTTATTAAACGGTATTAGCACACATAGCTCTCTATCCAAAAGAATACAAAATGGATTCTTATATAGGTGGTTTAAAAGTTTAAGTGTGAACATTAGAATAATAAAAATGAAAATAAACATCTAGGAAGTTGTATGTAAAATAAAGGAGCCCAGAAAAGGGTTGAGCCTCAGCGGTATACAAACTTCTCTTACAAGCCAATAAGAAAAAGATAAATAACCCATTTGAAACATGGGCACAGAATATAAATAGACAGTTCACAGAGGAAAAAGTTCAAAAGCCCAGCAAACATGAAAAGATGTTTAAATGCACTAGCAGCCAAAGAAATGCAAACTAAAGAGTGAAATATTTTATACTCGAAGACTTAAAAATAGCAGTACTACTTATTGATGATAGGATTACAGACGGAAAAGATAACTTCCTAAATTGCTAGAGGAAATGTGATTCTTTTTTTTTTTTTTAAGATTTAATTTATTTATTTGACAGAGAGATCACACGTAGGCAGAGAGGCAGGCAGAAAGGGGGAAGCAGGCTCCCTGCTGAGCAGAGAGCCTGATGTGGGGCTTGATCCCAGGACCCTGAGATCATGACCTGAGCCAAAGGCAGAGGCTTTAACCCACTGAGCCACCCAGGCACCCCGGAAATGTGATTCTTCACTCTTTTTAGAAAGAAATCTGGCAATACCTATTGAAATTCTACCAAGTAATTCCACACTTGGGAATCTGGCCATTAGAAACAAAAGAACTGGCATATACGGATATATGTAAGAACATGGAGATTTAAGAGTACTTACTGTGACATTGTCCCAATACACTGGGAACTAATTGAGAGCCTGTCAACAGGGAAATGGTCACATGATTTATAGTGTATCCATATTATACAACCATTAAAAATAATGAATTAGAGTTATACTATTTGACTTGGCAGGATTTTCATGTGTTAAGTATGAGAGCAAAATGCATTGAAGTGTGTATAATATGCTCCTATTTATCAAACACTGACAATTTATATTTATCAAAATGTATATAGATGCTTATATATATTTATAATTATAGAAAAACATGGAAGACTTTATACTGAGTTAATAACATGAGTTTCTGAGTGATATGCATGGAAGTGAAAAGAAGTAGAGGTGAGGCAGTAAAAGATTAAAAAGTAATCGACTATTTAAAAAAAGCATATATTATATCTCATTTATCCGTTCAAATGAAATTGTGCATATTACATTGTGTGTGTGTGTGTGTGTGTGTGTAGATATATATATAGATATACATAAAATTTCTCAAAGAACATGACCTCTGGAGCCTCCAGGCATTTGGGTTCGAATTCTGGCTCTACAGCTATCCAGCTTACTAGTTGTTACATAATTTTCATAATATCTTTCAGTTTTCTCCTCACTTGTTTTGTTGGGGGAGGGGGAGGAAACAACAGTATGCATCTCTTAAGATTGTTGTCAGGGTCGGGGCGCCTGGGTGGCTCAGTCGTTAAGCGTCTGCCTTCGGCCCAGGTCATGATCCCAGGGTCCTGGGATCGAGCCCCGCATCAGGCTTCCTGCCAAGCAGGAAGCCTGCTTCTCCTGCTACCATTCCCTCTGCTTGTGTTCCAGCTCTCGCTGTGTTTCTCTCTGTCAAATAAATAAAATTTAAAAAAAAAAAAAAAAAGATTGTTGTCAGGGTTAAGTGGTACAACATTTATAAAGTGTTTAGCACAATGCCTGGTTTATAGAAAGTACTCTGAAAATGTGAGGTCTTACTATTGCCTCATTTCTCTTGCTCTTTGACATGTATATATTTTTGAAAATTCATTACCAGCCCCTAACTTACTTGAAGCATCCCCCTGTGGCTTACATGATTTTCCATATCTTCTTAGTTCATGCTTATTTCTAATTGTTCCTTTTCATTCTTTTGCTGGCTTCTATTTTTCTTGCTTAGGGATATCGCTTCCCACAAGCCCTCCGTGCCCCCCCCAACCCATATTCCAACAGGAGCTCTGTCAAAGAATCTTTTGAGTTAAGTGACTGGATGAATAATGGTACTCTGTATGGTGACAGAGAAGTCAGGATATAGGGCCTGTAGAGTTGATTTTTAAAACAAAATGATTTTTATTTTTGACACTTATAAAAATTTGATGCATCAGAGAGGCACTCAGGTAAAATTGCCCAGTAGTTAGCACTCAAAGGAAGAAGAGGGCTGTCATGTTCTGAACAAGTCCAAGTAGTCCATGTGGAGAGACTATATATAGTCAGCCCATATATGTGTTCCTGGCCCAAACCTGACAACAGCATCTGTCATCAGACATGTGAACAGAGGTACTTCCAGATGACAGCAACTCATGCCCTCACTGAACATATCACCCCCAGCTGTTGAACTGCTCAGCCAAGGCCCCAGACTTAATGGATTAGAGATAGGCTATTCTTGCTGTGCTGTTTGTCAGTTCCTGACCCAGAGAATCTATGAGCATAATAAAGTGGTTGCTTTAAGCTACTAAGTTTTGGGGTAGTATGTTATGCAGCAGGAGTAACTGGAGCACTCATAAATATATGTATCTATATATATAATCTTGTCTTTTGTGAATAATGACAATATTCTTTCTTTTTATCCAGTCCACATACATTTATTTCTTTTCTGTGTCATCTTGTATTGGCTAGGACCTCAAGTACAATATAGAATAGAAATGTTAATAGCAGATTTCTTTGTCTTGATCTCGAACTTTCAGAGGGGCTTTCAGCACTTCACCCTTAGTAAAATGTGGGTGGTTATTTTTAGACTTATTTATTTATTTGAGAGAGAGAGAGAGCATGGAGGGGGAGAGGACTGGGAGAAGGGAGGGAAGAGAGAGGGAGAATCCCAAATAAGCCTTTTTTTTTTCCCCAAAAATGTTTATTTTATTTTTTCAGTGTTACAAGATTTATTGTTCATGCACCACACCCAGTGCTCCATGCAATACGTGCCCTCCTCAATACCCACCACCAGGTTCGCCCAGCCCCCTACCCCCACCCCTCCTAAACCCTCAGTTTGTTGCTCAGAGTCCACAGTCTCTCATGGTTCATCTCCCCCTCTGGTTTCCCCCCATTCACCTTTCCCTTCCTTCTCACAATGCCCTCCATGTTTTTCTTTATGCAGAGTGAAATAAGTCAAGCAGAGAGAGCCAATTACCTTATGGTCTCACTTACATGCTGACCAAATAAGCCTTATCTCATGACCCCAAGATCACCACCTGAGCCAGGACCAAGAGTTGGGTGCTCAGTGGACTCGGTGGACTGTGCCACCCAGGCACCCCGCTGTCGGTGTTTTTTAAAATACTTACATTTCGTCAAGGAAGATCCCTCTATTTCTCCATTTCTTAAGGAGATTTTTCATGATTCTCTATTGAATTTTGTCAAATGTATTTTCATTTTATTCACTGGTTGAAATGATTATATGATCTTTCTCCTTTATTACTGTGATAAATTGACTAAATTTTGAATGTTTAAGTAGTCTTATGTTTCTGATATATACACATTTTGGTTGTGTGTATCACTGGATTTGATCTGCTAATATTTTGGAATAGAGTTTTTACTTTTCATGGGAAAGGTTGGCCTGTAATTTTCCTTTCATATGATGTCTTTGTCAGGTATTGATATCAAGGTTTGCGGGGCTCATAAAATGCATTGGGAAGTGATCCTACTTTTTTCTGTTTTCTGGACAACTCTGTAAGATTGGTGTTAATTCTTCCTTAAGTGTTGACTCTCATCTGGACCAGAAATTATGGATTCAGTGTCTTTAGTAGCTATTGGACTGTTAAAAGTCTTCTAGCCTTTTTGTGTTTGTTTGTCTTAGAAGTTTCCCATATTCAGTCATGCCTTTATCTGCAATCCCATACATTTTGATATGTCTTATTTTCATTATCTATTTCATTATCATTTAATTCTCAATTACATTGTGAATTCTTCCCCCACTCATCAGTTATTTGGAGGTTTATTGCTTAATTTCCAAATTTTGGGGTATTTACTTATTATTTTTGTTATTTTTAGATTAATTCCACTGTGGTTAGAGAATATATTATTTCACTTTTTGGAAATTTGTTGATACTTGCTGTGTGGCCCAATTTATGCTCCATGTGCACTTGAAAAGGATGTGCATTTTGCCATTATTTGGTATAGAATTCTACACATGCTTTCAAAATAGGCTAAAATATTATGTACATGCTTATTGAAAATTGTTATGGTCTCCTGGTGGATTGACTTTTTTAAATTCTCCTGTTTATCTCTCATGTTCTTACTTTAAAGTTTACTTTTTAGTCTGACTTCAGTATAACTATACCACCTCTTCATTGATTAGTATTTCCATAATATATTGTTTCCATCCTTTTACTTTTATTCCTTATGTATCTTTATTCTTAATATGTATCATTTATAAGTAGCATACAGTTACTTGTTTATTTTTATCTAATCTGATCATCTTTGCCTTAGCAAAGCATAATCGGTCTATTTACCTTTAATTTATTACTGATTTAAATTTGGATTTAAATATATAATTTTACTACTATTTTAAAATGTATTTGTTACAACTGTTCTGTATTCTCTACTTCTCATTTTCATATTAAGTATATTCTCTACTTCCTCTTTTAGTACACATTCTTGAATGGTTCTTTTATTGGTTACTGATTTTTTTAACAGAACATTTTCTCTAGTTTTTCAGATTGTTCTCAATGGAAGGTTGTTTCAGCACAAGCTAGTCTTTCCTTGCTAACATGGGACTGAACTTAATTTTAATGTACACTTTAAAACAAAACAAAACAAAAAACCTCTAATTTAAAACAACTCCCAGATTGACCAGATTCATAGAGATCACCAGCATGTTAATGTTTGCTACTAGAGTAACTAAAAACTTATAGAACTTTAAATAAAGCTTCTGCTGCTGTTTTTGTACATATGTGTACTTCTTATATTGTGTTTTGAAAACAATTAAAAATTTTGTATCTTGTGCCTGGGACTTTAAAAATTTAGTTTTCACTTGCTCAGTCACTGAATATTTTACAAGTAGTTTTAGTATTAGTGCCCAGAAATAATATTAATTAACTGCCAGGCAGAGCTCAGACAAATGCATGGTATATGCTGTTTTCTCTGTAGTTGTGGGACAATAACACAGCCTACAGCTTGTATGTAAAATATTATGTGTTAAGTTTTTGTCATCCGAAAAAACTTAGCTTCTTAGCTGCCTTGTTTATATATATGATAAATAGTGCATATTTAATAACAGTAGTTATTAGTGCATAATTAATAACATTAATATGTTATTGTTACATATTGTTAGTGTTTTAACTTTGAAAGAAAATCATCTCACTACCTGTTTCAAAGGTAATATAGTTTAATTGAAGACTATCTGGATATAGCAGCACAAGCTTGTTGCTTTATTTGTTATTTCAAGTTTTTATTTGAATTCCATTTTGTTAACATATAGTGCAATATTAGTTTCAGGAGTAGAATTTAGTGATTCATCACTTACATACGATACCCAGCACTCATCACAAATGCCCTCCTTAATACCCATCACCCATCTAGCTCATCCCCCACCCACCTCCTTTCATCAACCCTCAGTTTGTTCTCTATTATTAAGTGTTGCCTTCTCTCTTTTTTTTTTTTTTTTAAGATTTTTTATTTTTTTGACAGAGAGAAACACAGCGAGAGAGGGAACACAAGTAGAGGGAATGGTAGCGGGAGAAGCAGGCTTCCTGCCGAGCAGGGAGCCCGATGTGGGGCTCGATCCCAGGACTCTGGGATCATGACCTGAGCTGAAGGCAGATGCTTAACGACTGAGCCACCCGGCGCCCCCAGTCAATGGACATTTGGGCTCTCTCCATAATTTGGCTATTGCTAATACTCCTGCATGTTTATAATCCAGGTGCATGTGCCCCTTTGAATCAGTATTTTTGTATTCTTTGGGTAAAAAAAAAAAAAAAAAAAAAACCTAGTAGGGCAATTGCTAGGTCATAGAGTGGTTCTATTTTTAACTTTTTGAGGAACCTCCATTACTGTTTTCTAGGGTGGCTGCACAAGTTTGCATTCCCACTAACAGTGCAAGAGGGTTCCCCTTTCTCTGCATCCTTAACATCTGTTATTGTTAATTTTAGACATTCTGATAGATGTGAGATGGTATCTCATTGTGGTTTTGATTTGTATTACCATTTAAAAAAAACTTTCTTTGACAATTGTCATATGATCTCACTGATATGAGGAATTTGAAAAAAAAGACAGGATCATAGGGGAAGGGAGGGAAAAGTGAAACAAGACAAAACCAGGGAGGGAGACAAACTATAAGAGACTCTTAATCTCAGGAAACAGATTGAAGGTTGCTGAAGTGGAGGGGGGTGGAAGGGATGGGGTGGCTGGGTGATGGACACTGGGGGAGGGTAGTGGTATGGTGAGCACTGTGAATTGTGTAAGACTGACGAATCACAGATCTGTACCCCTGAAACAAATAGTACATTATATGTTAATTTTAAATAGATTATTCAGGTATCAAGAACCATACATATGTGTGCATGTGCATATGTGTATTTCACTTAATAGATATATTTTTCATTAACGTTTGAATGGCTTGATGAGCCTTTGCTACCAGCTAAAATAAATTGTGATTTTTATATTAAAAAAAAACACAAACAAAAACCTTTCTTACATGGATGAATAAAGCAGAATTCTTTTGAGTAGCCAAAATAAAATGCTTACATTTGGATTTGGATGCTAAAGCTAAATGAAACTCATAACTCCAATTTCAGGTATTTGTGTTCATTAGTGTAGCTTCATTGTTTTCACTGGCTGACTTTGTAACAAATAAATATTATAAATTTGAACCTCTAAAATTCATACTAATCAAATGCTTTTCTGTTTTTTATATTGTCTTGGTTTATGTAAGATTTAATCAGAAAAAAATTTTTTACTAAATAAAATTAAACTCATCAATATGAACAGATGAATACCTATATTTAAATAAGGCTTGCTTTAGTTGTACACATTGTAGCCACACTTGGTTTTTATCCAGCCTAAGTCTTGATATTTATCAAAACTGATTCCATTGGAGATTGCTTGTAGGCTGTGAGTATAGGTGGGGCCGTCAGCCTCTACTATTATATAATTAGAGCACATTGTCCCTTCTTAACCAGATACTTGTTTGCAGACTGAATTACCTTGCATTATTAGGTAAGGAAGGATTGGAATTCTCATACTCTAAGGTTTCCTTTGCGTTTTTTTGGTCTTGTTTTTTTGGGGCAGTGTAGGATTCAGAAACATAAGAGTGAAGTAAAATAAAAAGTTGTTTTATGATATACAGGTCTATTCCACGTTTCCCAGTTGTATTTTATTTGAGGTGTTTTAGAGATGTGGTTACTTTTTTGTTTGTTTGCCAAATTCTAGAGACTAGGTTTGAGTTTCATATCTATTTGAATTCTCATTAATTTTGTGGCTTGTAAAACTCCCAAAATGTTATTTGCTTAAAGTTAAGTATTTATGAGTTGAATATAGTTAATAACTTTAGATTCTCTTCTGGTGCAAGTATTCAGTTTAGCCACTGTCTTCTCTGATGGTGTTCTACATAAGGCAGTATAGAACAGCTAAATCTAATTTTGTTTCCAACATTTTATAAATGTCATAAGACCTTTATAAATGTATTTTGTGACAGTTCAAGAGATTGGACTATGGTGACATTTATTAATAAACTAAATATCACTTCTTAAGAAAGTGTGAGGTGATACTTTTATTTAGTCAATTTATTTTGAATAAAGAGAAGTTCCCACTTTTTGAGTGAGAAACTTTTTATTTTCTAAGTTTTTTCTTATTTATTTTCTTAGTTTTGTCTAAGTTTTATTTAAGAGAGTTTTAGACTTGGTGACACATGGAGATTGGAATATGTTTATTTCTTCTTCACTCCTAAATCCAATAAAAAGATGGTAATAAGGGCATAACTGAAGAAAATGAAAGAGGCAACATAATGTCTGACTAGAGAAGTGTGGTGTTAGAAATGTAGAAAGCAGATGAATAAATTATCACCATTTATCAGAGCTGAGCAGTTTTGATTGAACATAATGGTGATCAGAAGATTGAACTGTAATTTATCTAATCATCCCCCTTAGTGTTGAAAATCACTGCATTTTTAGTGTCTGTATAATGAATTATCCTAATTTATATAACCATTCTGCCATTAATGACCACTGAAGTTTTTCAGCTCTTCAGTGTTGTAAATAGCATTCCATGCATTTAGTCTTTGAAAAATATTTTAGATTTCCTTTTTAGACTTGTTTCCCCAAAATTGTTGAGTCAAAGTTTGTCTTACGGATATTGCCCCATTCTGCCAGATTGCTTCCCAAAGGCCATTCTCACCGTTACCCTCAATGTGGAATCCCTGGTGTCACTACATCCTAGCTACCATTACGTTTACCTTAAGGTGGGTGTCAGGGGAGGAATGAGTGGTGCTTGCAGTGGATTTGTTGCCTGGTATGCTGTGAAAGACCTGAATAACAAGGGTACAGATTACTAGGTAAAGTTTACCTGGCTATCTTGACCACCGTTGACTTGTGATAATGACAGGTGCTGTGAGCTTAGAGGAAGAGGAGATTCCCTTTATTTGAGATGTTCAGGGAAGACTTCAAGTAGGAAGTAAAATTAGAGCCATTTCTAAAATGGCAAAGATTTGAAGAGAAAAATTTGGATCGTCAATGAAAGATATGTCAGTCTAGATCCATTCAGGAGACAGAAACCACACACTAACTTAAATAGTTACCCTAACATAAGGAATTACTAAGCTGTGGAAGAAGAGAAACTCTAAAGTTACTGTATAAAGAAAACTCTAAAGCTACCGTAGGGCTGAGGGAGAGTACCCACGAAAGGGCAACCGTGGAGTGTGGGTTTCACTCTCCTCGAAGAAGGTGTGGTTGCAGGGATGTGCTAGAACAGTTTGGTGGTTGCCGCACCAGAGCTGGTCAACAGTCACTGTGTTGGCCGGTGAACCAAGTGGTGAGAGGCTCTGCAGAGTGAATCGGAGCCGGTGCAAGTGTGAGGTCTGGAGCGTGTGGCTCCTGTGCTGGAAGGGCCACAGTAAACCACTCTGGGATCCAGGTGAGTTGAGGCTGCTAAGCAGGTTCAGAGGAAGTTGGGGCACTGCTTTGGGTACTGCTAGAATGGGGTGCTGGAGAAGCTTCCCTCTTAAGCAACTCAGAGCTCTATTGGGCAAGACAGTTCCAGGCTACTATGTGGGACAAAGGTCGGGTGGCTGGTTCTTTAGTGTGCCTGTGGGCTGAGCAGAGGGTGCAGGGAGCAGCCACCTGATCTGAGGTACACACCTGTGCTCTCTGGGACTCTTGCTATATTGCTGTTGTTGCTGCCCAAATAGAGAGCTAGAGAAAGACCAGCCAAATACTGGAGAAAGCTGTACCCTATAGGCCCTTAGCACTAGAGCAGGGTATTTTTTCAATCTTGGCACTATGGACTTTTGGGACTAGTTAATTCTCTGGTGCAAGCACTGTCCTCGGCCCTGTAGGATGTTAGGCAGCACCGCTGGCTAATTTGATCTTGGTTCATACTCCTGTCTAGTCTTTGACTTCCCTGAAGACATGTCTCCCTGTTTCTCCTTACTCTTGTGGTTTGTTTTAATTTTGTGTGTTTGTGTGACCATATAATCCAGAATAGTTGACTAGTCCTATACCTCCTATATTTGCTTGTGTATATTGAAATTTGCCTTTTTAAAAATTCTTGAATATTGCCTCTGGCTCAAAGCTTTACATTTTAGCAACTCACTATATTGCTTTTCCCCTCATTTCCCCCCATTTATTTAGAAATGGACTTGGAAATCAAGGAAGAAGTTCCTGTGCATGAAGAATTTATTTTATGTTGTGGAGTTGAAACCCAGGTTCTAAAATGTGGGCCCTGGACGAACCTCTTCAATGAGCCAAGAGCCAACAAGCCTAAGCTGCTTATTTTTATTATTACAGGTAAGTTTAAAAATCCAGATGAGTCTTTCTACAGATACTTAGAGTAACTTTTTCAGATTTTAAAGGGAAACTGATAAATCATGAAAAACTCTGTGGAACGAAATAAAATCACTCAAACCATTGATAACAACCACCCTTTGTCCATTAGTGGCTGGGCTTTTTGTTTTTCTTCTATGCATTTATATTATGTATGTTATGTTGTCTATTATATATTTTTAAATCATAATTGGAATATACTATACATATAGTTTGATAATCCATTTTCTAAATTTTCTTAGTATTTAGAATAATTAAAACTATCACATTTTGGGGGCACCTGGGTGGCTCAGTGGGTTAAAGCCTCTGTCTTCGGCTTGGGTTGTGATCTCAGGGTTCTGGGATGGAGCCCCGCATCGGGCTCTCTGCTCAGCGGGGAGCCTGCTTCCCCCTCTCTCTCTGCCTGCCTCTCTGCCTGCTTATGATCTCTCTCTCTCTCTGTCAAATAAATGGAACCTTTAAAAAAAAAAGAAAACTATCACATTTTTGACAGTTTTCTTAACAATTTTTTCTGTCTTATTCCAAGATGATTACAAGTTTACTATGGAACACTTATTTATCCTGAGATTCAGCAACTAGGTCATTTGTGACTTTTGCTGGATCACTATCAATAGAATGTTAGGGGTAAATGCTTGATTATAGGTATTCAGAGTGCTTTTAAAATTGAGAGTTAGAACATATTTATATCAGCCTGAAAGATTAAAAGTGAAATTGTAAATATGTATCATATCATCTATAGCTAAGTCAGTGAGGTATTATGATTGTGTTTCTTTCTTTTTTTTAAACAATTTTATTTATTTATTTAAGGGAGAGAGGGAGACAGAGATAGCTAGGGAGAGCACGAGCAGGGAGGAGAGAGGGAAGCAGGCTCCTCCCGGAGCAGGGAGTCTGACACAGGACTCCATCCCAGGACCCTGGGATCATGACCTGAGCCCAAGGCAGACACTTAACTGACTGAGCCACCCAGGCGCACCACATTTCTCTTCTTGTACATTTTTTTGTTTGTTTGCTCTCCTTGAGTTAATGATTATCTCATTTGCTTACTTTTCTATTTTTAAATCACTAATTTATCCTAAAATTATTCTCTAGGAAGTGGGGGAAAAAAATCATCTTATTGTGCTTGAATACTCACTCAGGTTTTGTTTTTTTTGTTTCTTTGGAGATATCCTTCACAGAACTCTGTTCTTTGGCTCCAGTCTGGACTGACTGACCTGTGGGTTAGGCCATCCAGGGGATTATTTTCACTTTCCTCCTGGGTTAGATTCCATTTCCTGGATCCCATATTTTCTTATTTCTTGGTTTATTGCTTAAGCACATCTTCTAGTAACTTCCTGAGAAGAGGTACATGGGAAATAATCTTTTAAAGACCTATCATGTCAGAAAATGTCTTAGACTTCTAGGTTGCAGATCATTTTTCCTGACAATTTAGAGAGTATTTTAGCTGTTTTCTAAGGTTCAGAGCTGCTTTTGAGAAGTCTCACTATCATTCCAATTTTTGATCTTTTGTATTTGAAGCTCCCCTGCAAGGAAAAACATTTTAGATCTTTTCTTTGTTGTAAGAGTCTGAAATTTTATAGTAAAAGCACCTTGGTATGGATGTTTTTTCATCCACTGTAGGCTTTAGTGGACCCTTTTAAGCCAGAAACTCATATGCTTCAATTCTAAAAGCTATGTTTTTTCTTTTTTTTTAAGATTTTATTTATTTATTTGACAGAGAGAGAGAGAGATCACAAGTAGGCAGAGAGGCAGGCAGAGAGAGAAGGGGAAGCAGGCTCCCCGCCGAGCAGAGAGCCCGATGTGGGGCTTGATCCCAGGACCCTGAGATCATGACCTGAGCCGAAGGCAGAGGCTTAACCCACTGAGCCACCCAGGTGCCCCTTTTCTTTTTTGATAGTCTCTTGTTTCATGGTGCATTATTATTTCCTTTGGCTTCTTGCGTTGTTCGAGTTTTTAGTTTGCTTACATTAGTGTTTGTTTTCCCTCAAATGTTTGGTAACCTTTTCGTTTTTCAGAGGAAGACATAAACAGCTATTGAAATTTTTGTCCTCACTGTTGAGGCTTGTCCACAGTTGTGCCTAGAGTGACCAACGATTGTAGTCTGAGACATTTTCCAGGACATGTGTTCCTGGTACTAAAACCACAACAACCCTAGGCAAAACAGGATGGCTGGTCACCCTGGGAATCCTCATGCTAGGGTAATTGGGTAGGAACCCAGCATTTCACTGGAGAATTTCCAGCTTTCAGTATCTACAGCTGTTTCGTGGGCCATTCTGTTTTTCCAGGAAGGAATCTTCTAATATCCAGTTTGAGGAATGGAAACCTGTTTGCTGATGTTTAGGGCTGAACAAGGGAAAGAAGGTTGGGAGTTTCAGTATTTAGTAACAATCTAACCCTTGTTGGTATAGTGCTTCTGTTTGCAGCTGGCCTAAGATTTCTGATCCAAAATGCCTCTTTGGTTTAACCTCTTCTGGAAATAAAACTTCCAGTCTCCTGCCATAATGTAAAAGTTTTTTTGGAAAACAGTCTGTTGACATCTTTGAAAATTAAAAATACATATGCTTTGCTAGCAGCAAGGGAGAGTTTGAAATTATAGGCATGACACATGCTATTTGATAGAGCAGAGATTTGAGGCCAGGGCAGAGTATAGGATTGAGAAAGTAAGTAGAAACGTTTTCTTAGGGGCACCTGGGTGGCTCAGTCGTTGAGCGTCTGCCTTTGGCCCGGGTCATGATCCTAGAGTCCTGGAATCGAGCCCCACATCGGGCTCCTTGCTCGGCAAGAAGCCTGCTTCTCCCGCTACCATTCCCTCTGCTTGTGTTCCCTCTCTCACTGTGTTTCTCTCTGTCAAATAAACAAAATCTTTAAAAAAAAAAAAAAAAAAAGAAACGTTGTCTTAGACTGGAGAAGATATACTCTCCTAGGCTAGCATGAGGAAGAAGAAGGTGAAGTTAGTTACTGAAGTAGAGAAGCATGAAGGCATGTCAGAGGGCATGCCTCCTGAGCTCTGTCTTCTCTGCTAATTAAGAGTTGAGGTCATCTGTTGAGAATAGGTGTGGCAGAGGGTAGATAAGGGCCCAGAGGAAAGTGGTCAGCCCTGAGAATAGCAGATATGTAGGATGAAAGGAATTACCAACCAAAACCAAGGAGACAGATTTTGAGCAGCACTGTGATGCAATAGCAGATGTATTGAGAGTGAGATCTCAAAGATTAGAAGGCCTATCAGAGTGAGAATGATTTGAATGTTAACCATTTCTGGGTAATGAGAAAATCAAAGCCTGTGATTCTTCAAGTTGGGGTTGGGACCAGCAGTATCAACCGAGAACTCCCTACACATGCAGGTTCTTGGGCCCCATTCTAGACCTTCTGAACCAGAAACTCTGGGGGTGGAGCAGCCTCTGCATTAAACAGAGGATGGTGATATGCACACCACTGATCTAGGGCGTAGCTCATTGCCTAAGCATAATGTAGGTGAGGTTCTTCAGGTTTGATTAAGGTAATGAGTTATGGGACAAAGGTGTTAGCTCAGTGACTCCACCTAGATTTTGAAATCTCCTGACATGGAATGGCAAGTGACACTGTCACTGAAGGATCGAGGTTTTCAGGGAATGTGTGAGAATGACTAAACAGTTAATAGATGGAAGTTACAGAGGAGAGGTCATTAGAGTAAAATGGATTAGTAAGTGGAGCTGATTGCTCACTGTGCTTCCCCACTCAGAGGTGCGCATTCACTTACTCGTGCACTCGGTGTGGGGAATCCTGTGTTGCAAAAGTCTTTGCTCTCCTTGAGGCAAAAGAGTGTTAGAGAAGAGTGCCTGCTCTACTGCACAGGCTGGAAAGGAAGAGTCCATTATAGGGGAGGGCTGGGTTTAACACATGATGAAGAGGTAGATACAGGGAGCATTCAGTGAAGACCTGCTGGAGAAAGGGAAACTTAAAACATTTGTTTTATGGTGTCACTGTTTTATAGTGCTTTGACATTTTCAGAGGATACTTAGTTTCTTAGTGTTCTTTCATGTTTGCCCTTCTATTCTCATTGAGGCCTTTGGCCCTTTTTCTTGGAGTTCATCAAAGCTGTAGGCTGGTGCTGCTCATTAGTTTTGGAATTCAGAACTGTATTTTGTATTTGGGCTGAGTCTATTTATACTGTGGGGAAAATTAGGATGACAGTATTTCAAGGATTGTTAAGCCACTAAAGACATCATGTTTAGTCTCTCTCTGACAGACTGATACAGCGTTTCATTTTAGATCACTCTATTTTTGCAGCTAGCAAAATTAATCAATCACTTTTAAGTTGGTAATGATAATGAGGAGTGATTTATTAGAATCCACAGATTGAGGAACTTTTAATTTCATCTTTTCCAGTGAACATATGTTTTAAGAGTTTTTGTTAAGTGACAGTATCCTTGGACTTTCTTTAAATAGGGAAATGAGCAAAGGAAGCCAATTTGAGAACTCATTCTAGAACATATTGAGTCCTTATAACTCTCAAGTGGTCATCTGGGTATAATAGTCATGTAATTGTGTCTTGTATGGAATATCGTGTTTGGAAATGGAAAAGATAAGTCTCCTTAGGGAAACCCAAAGTTCTGTCCACCTGACAGCCTTCTGTATAGATGCTGTGCCGCATTAACTTTATATGTGGTTTTGTCCCCTACAAGATTAACTGGAAAGCATAAGTCTATAATTGCAGTGTTGAATAGTTAGGGTTAATTGGCAATTGGGGTCTAGTGATGGTCACTGCAGCCTCTGTTATATGTTGTTCAGGCATTTGACTATATGTTCGGCCAAGTATGTGTTTATAACACATTTTGATATGCTTTAATAAAGTGTTTTACTAGCATTTTTATATTGGAATGTTTTCAAACATCCCTACACCTAAAGATACAAATATACATACATGCGTGTGTGTGTGGTGTGTGTGTGTGTGTGTGTGTGTGTGTATCTGATTTTAGTTGCATAGACAAGACCCTTTTCAATCTTTGGTGGTTTCCTAGCTAAGAAATTAAGTTCATGGCTCATAAAGTGTAACAGTGAAGTATGCAATGACATTTAAATCATTTGTGTTATGTTTTCCACTTCTACCTGAGTTGTAAGTTGAATCTTCATGATACTTACTGGCCATTGTGGACTCTTCTGTTTCTTCTGGAGCCAAGCTCTTCATTGCTTGAGGGCCTTTACACCTGTTCTTTCCCTGTCCCGGTCTCCTCCTACCTCACATTTTTACAAGGTTGATTTGTTTTCATCTTTTGGGTCTTAGCTAAATGCTACCTCCTCAAACACTTCTCAGGCCACCCTAATTTCTTCCCTTCTCTATCACATGATCCTCATTTCCTCATAGAAGTTATCTCACTCTTGAGTTATCTTATTTACTTACTTAGTTATGTGAATATATTTTCCTACCAGAATATGAATTACAAAAATACCTTTATCTGTCCTGTGACTGACACCATGACTTCCATGTAGTAAATGGTCAATAAGTAATTGATAACTAAAAGAATATACAAGAGCAGTTATAGCATTGACTGGAATGAAATGAACATGGAGTAGTTGACATTATCATTTACTTAATGATGATAAAATGGTGAACAAGAAAGCTTCAAGGGATTTGCTTAAGATCTTATAGTCATTAAGGGAAAGAACTCAGAACCCAGAGATAAGGAGAAAACATTGTTTTATAGCAGTTCATTAGCTCGTACTCTTCAGTTTATATTGTAACTCATCATAATTATTGCATCTAAATCATGTAGTTGTTACCGATCCTTCTGAAACCAGTTTTAACATGCCATACACCTTAAACCACAGAATGTCACATGTCAAATTTATTCAATAAAAAATAAACATGTAATAATAATGCTAGCAATAATACCTACCATTTATTCAGGACTTACTTTGTGTCAGGTATTGTGCAAGTGATTGCCCATGCATTACCCCTAAATAATGCCAGCTACTTTGTGGGCCTTTATAAGTTTAACTAAAACAAGTTATGCAGAAGATCCTAAGCCAGGTAATTTATGCTTTTTTTCTTTTTTTTTTTTTTTTTAAGATTTTATTTATTTATTTGACAGAGAGAGAGATCACAAGTAAGCAGAGAGGCAGAGGAGAGGGAGAGGGGAAAGCAAGCTCCCTGCTCGATCCCAGGACCCTGAGATCATGACCTGAGCCGAAGGCAGAGGCTTTAACCCACTTTTAACCCACGCACCCCAATTTATGCTCTTTTTTAAATTAATTATTGCTATTTTCTTTTGTATATTCTTCTAGCTATCAAATAGTCATTGAGCACTTATCATCTGTGCGATCTTGGGCAAGCTATTTAACCTTCTTGTGCCTCAGTTTCCTTTTCCAAACAATGGAAATAAGAATAGTACTACCTCATGGGAGGACTAAATGAGTTAATACATGCAAAATACTTAAATGCTACCTGGCATATAATAAGGTACAGCACTTTAAAATGTGGACTAGGGGCACCTGGGTGGCTCAGTTGGTTGAGCGTCCAAC
>CM053610.1:104072997-104089487 GCA_028646535.1 Procyon lotor
TCTCCGCCGCCTGCCTTCCCGGCTTTTGGCCGCGCCTCAACATACCGGGTAGCCCGTTTCCGTTGGCTGGGCCCCCTAGAAGGCGAGCGGGAGGTCATCACTTTCGACGCACGAATGAACGCGGGGCGATGCTCCCGCTCAGGAGTCCCCTCATCACCCCGGGGCTGCCTCCGTAATTCCTGCGCTCCTTTGAGATCCTGCTCCAGCTTGAGCGCAAGTTCTCCGCCCAGACCTTTGCTTTCCGACTGTCGGTCCACGTCCTTCTGTCTTTCCGGCCTGCCCTTCCAGCCTTTAGCCCTCTCTTCCTCCGGGTCTCTTCCCCTGCTCGGGTCGCGCACTCCGGTCGGTCTTCGGAGACTGTGGCAGGCTGGGCAACCTTCGAACCGGTGACGAAAACGCGCCTCTGTGGCAGCCCTGCGCGCCCCCGTGGCCTCCGTGCGCCCTGTGGCCTCGCTGTGCGTCCTGGCCCCGAGGTCCCGGCAGTGACTGGTGGGGCCGAGCCCTTCTGCGGCCCCACCTCTGGCGTCTCAGGCACTCAGAGAACTGGAGCGGGCAGGGGGCGGGTGCTGCTACTTCGCAGGGGAGTGGGCACGAAGCTGGACGGGTGCTCGCGCTGCCTCGGAGCCCAGAACTCGGGAGGGCGCGTTCGGCTGCGGCGCGGGCGGCGGGGGGTCGCACCGCCGTGGGGAGGGGAGGCGGGGCCCCAGTTTGTGGCGGGAGCCTCCGGCGGGTAACACTCGCTAGGCGAGAGTGGGGGCGAAGCGCTGCGGCGCGGGGAGGAGGCTCCGGTCGCGGACTCGGCGTTAGGCCGGAATGGGGGGCGCGGTGCTGCCACTCCAGCGTTCAGCAGGGGGCGCTGCTCCGGGCGTTGGGCGGGGGTGGGGGGGGAGAGGAGGGGGGGCCGCGACTTGCTGCGCACACTTCCCCCATTATTAAACACTATGTTCAAAAGTCGCCGGGGGACTTCCCGGAGCCACGGAGCCCGCGCCGCCCGCCCGCCTGGCCCACGGAGCCCATGGACCTGAGCGCGGCCGCCGCGCTGTGCCTCTGGCTGCTGAGCGCCTGCCGCCCCCGCGACGGGCTCGAAGCGGCCGCCGTGCTACGAGCGGCGGGGGCAGGGCCGGTCGGGAGTCCGGGGGGCGGCGGCGGCGGGCGGACCCTCGCCCCGGCTGCGGGTGTCTCCGCTGCCCCGGCCGCCGCGGCTCCCGGAGCCCGCGCCGCGCGCCGGGCCGCCGGCTCGGGCTTCAGGAACGGCTCGGTGGTGCCGCACCAGTTCATGATGTCGCTTTACCGGAACCTGGCCGGGAGGGCTCCGGCCGGGGCAGCCGCCGCCTCCACCTCGGGCTCTGGCCGCCACGGCCGCGCGGACACAATCACCGGCTTCGCAGACCAGGCGAACCAAGGTACTCACGCCTCTACTGCGCCCGTCCGTCCTGTCCGCTCCTAGGCTGAGGCCACCGCCGGAGCCGAGCCCCAGCTCCGGACCCTTCGGGGCGCGGCCCCCTCACGTCCCAGCCTCAGGTGGTGGAAACTCCGCCGAGGCCCACGCACCCGAACCCGCTGGACTGTGGCGAGAGGCGCGGCAGCTCTCGGGGCTGGGCCCCAGAGGGCTGAGCCGGTCCCTCCGCCGGATTGTCCTGGCCCTGCCGGCCGGCGGGTCCCCTCGAGGAGGAGGCAGGATCCGAAGCAAGAAGGGGCCCGGGCCGAGAGGGACGGCGCAGTGATGGTGGTGGTGGCGACAGCAGCTTTCAGTGCGGCCGACTCTGCAGCTTCTAGTCTCCTGGGGGCCGCACAAATTGGGGGGAACTCAGGGGAATGAGGGAAGGAGGCGGGCTGAAGTAGATGGCCCCAGGAGAGGCTGGTGGCATCACCAGGTACACAGAGATCCCCTCTCGGCAGGCTGCGTCAGTGGGGAGGTGTGTGGCTGTGGGGGCCCGTGCCGGGGCAGGAGGATGGAGAGGATGGAGCGGGAACGCAGGCCTGGCAGGGAGCAAGCACCCCACCTTACTCTGCCCCGGGTCCTTCAAAGGTAGGACGTGGGTATGACTGTGGCGGTTGCCGTGTGTCATCTGGATTTTATTAATCTCTATTGAAGTCATTAAAGCAGACAGATAGGGAAAATTTAACTAATTTCAGGCGGAAATGCAAGTAATGTTGGCCTTAATTCTATCCAGCCAGAGACCTAGCATGGAAAGCAGGAGGGGAAGAATGGGGACTAGGGCTGGAAAGGAAGCAGCCGACAGGCCCACACCGCACAAACTAGCCTGGGAAGGCAGGTGGAGGTGGAGTAGTAACCAAATCACCACCTCCTCCTCACACACACACACACACACACACACAGGATCCTACACACAAACGGCTTTATTTTGGGTGCCCGACATCCTGGGCCTAGATGGCCCTTCAGTGCAGGGGGAACTCTCCGGAAGGCCTGCTGTGGCCCCGGGACTGGATGCTGGAGTACTCCTGCAAAGCCCAAGTCCTGGTGTGTGGGCCCAGGGAAGGCCCCAGCCCTGAGGCTGCCGTGTGGGCCCCTGGGATACAGGACCGATGGGTATGCAGGACCCTGAGTGGGCAGAGGCACCAGCTGCTCCTTCTTAGAGTTAGGCCGACCCTTAGCCTCAGCCCGAGCTCAGGCTTTTCCTGCGGAGCTCTGCTTGGCTGGCCAGGCTCTGAGGAAGGGATGCAGTATGCACCTGGCAGGGGGAGATGCTTCGGGAAGAGCTCAGGAAAAATGCTCCAGGGAGACCTGGGGGAGAGCAGTGGTAGGGAGGCCGATGCACTTGCCCAGCTCTTTGAGCCTCCCTCCCTCCCCACTCTGAGGTTCAGCTCGGAGCAGGGCTACTTGAGGGCCCCAGAAGCCAACGGCAGAGCCCAGACTTCGGAGCTCCGGAGCGAGGGCTCCGAGGCAGTGGCCGGTAGGCAGATCTCCAGTGGTGGGGGCAGTCTGCACAGTCTCTCCGAGTTTGGGGCAAAACGAAACCATATGACCTTCTTCAAAGGGAGCTCCTTATCTGCTGCTCGGTGGAATTTTGACTTTTTTTTTTTTCCTGAGCCCAAAAAAGAAAAAAAAGTGCCCAAGACCAGAAATAAAATCCCCAAACTCTGAGAGATAAGTCATAACGAGGGAAAGAATATGTCTGCGAAGAGATCGGTGGGTCCTGGAGGCAAGACCTCCTTGAGCCGCTGCCCTCACTGCAGCGAGGAAGGCAGTCCTTGCTGCCCCAAACCCTTGGGAGAAGGGTCCTTGACTCCTTTGCCGCCTTTTCTCCTCCATCAGAGGTCGCGGAAAGCCGGGAGAAGCTAAGCCAGGGGTTTCCCATAACCACCAGCCGAGCTCCCCGCTGGGAGCCCTTGGGCCGAACCGGGCCCCTCCATATGCGGGCCTTAGTTCCCCTTCAGCACAGCCAAGAGGCTGGATGTTCTAGAGGGTCTGCAGCTCCGCTGTCGCCTTCCTCTCTGAACAACTTGAACGCAAGGCCCAGCCTGCACGGGAGATCGTGGCCGGCAGGAGTTTCCAGGCTGGACTGGGGAAGAGGTAGCGCAAGGAGCAGAGTTGTCAGGGGACACGAATTTTCCGTTTTCGCACAGCCGGGACTTCGTGGCTGTCCTGGGGCCTCAGCAGGGCAATAATGAGCAGTCCTGGCAGAGCGCGGGACCTCGGCCTGGCCCCCGGGCCTTGGAAGGCGCGCAGGACTTCTGATGCGCCCACCCAGCCTTCTGTCGGCTTCGATCTAGGCCCCGTAAATCCAAGGCTCTGGGTCAGGCAGCGGAACCGTAGTGGCATCGGGTGTAGGGCTGTGGTCCCGGCCCCGCGACTTGGCGATAAGTGAACGCCGGCGGGTTGGCGCGGTGGCAGAACTTTGGCTCGATGAACCAAAGCCCCGGTCCCGATAATCATCGATAGTCAGGGCGAAGGCTCCCTTTACTCTGAGCCAGGCTGGCAGCTTTCTGGTGGGGCCGAGACTCCAGGGCGGGCGCCACCTCCAGCTGGTTCGCTCCCGCACCCCTGGCAGCGGGCTGTTTGGAGCCAGGAGGCCCCGCGGCCGGGAGCTCGGGCTTCGCTCTCCACTCTCACCGCGCTCTCTCTCTGTCTCTGCCCGACTCCTGCAGACGAATCGCCAGCCGAGACCGGCCAAAGCTTCCTGTTCGACGTATCCAGCCTTCCCGACACCGACGAGGTGGTGGGAGCCGAGCTGCGCGTGCTGCGCCACGAGTCCCCGGAGCCGGGCCCTGGCGGCGCGACCCCCCTGCCGCTGCTGCTGCTGCTGTCTACGTGCCCCGGCGCCGCGCGAGCGTCCCGCTTGCTGCACTCGCGGGCCGCCGAGCCTCTGGCCGGAGCGCGCTGGGAGGTGTTCGACGTGGCCGACGCGGTGCGGCGCCACCGCCAGGAGCCGCGCGCCACCCGTGCATTCTGCCTCTTGCTGCGCTCAGTGGCCGGTCCCTCGCAGGGCCCTCTGGCACTGCGGCTGCTGGGGTTTGGCTCACCGGGCAGGGGCCACCCGGCCGCGGAAGAGCGCGCCCTGCTCGTTGTCTCCTCCCGCACGCAGAGGAAGGGGAGCCTATTCCGGGAGATCCGCGCCCAGGCCCGCGCGCTCGGGGCCGCGCTGGCGGCAGAGTCGCCGCCCGACCGGGGACCCGGCGTTGGGTCGCCGACGGCGGTCGCCGGCGGTCGCAGGCGGCGGCGGACGGCGCTGGCCGGGGCGCGAGCGGCGCAGGGCAGCGGCGGGGGCACGGGCCGGGGCCATGGGCGAAGGGGCCGGAGCCGCTGCAGCCGCAGGCCGCTGCACGTGGACTTCAAAGAGCTGGGCTGGGACGACTGGATCATCGCGCCGCTGGACTACGAGGCGTACCACTGCGAGGGCGTTTGCGACTTCCCGCTGCGCTCGCACCTCGAGCCCACCAACCACGCGATCATTCAGACGCTGCTCAACTCCATGGCTCCCGACGCGGCGCCGGCCTCCTGCTGCGTGCCCGCGCGCCTCAGCCCCATCAGCATCCTCTACATCGACGCGGCCAACAACGTGGTCTACAAGCAGTACGAGGACATGGTGGTGGAGGCGTGTGGCTGCAGGTAGCCCGCGGGCCCGGCCCGGCCCGGCCAGGGAGGGGGCGGTCGCGCCACCGAGGACCCCCTGCTGAAGAGCAGCTGCGGCCCGGGTCTGTCGCATCGGACTCTGACCCTGCGCCCGCACGGTGGAGGGGGGAGCGCACGTTCACACTCACACCCACGCACTCGTTTACTCGCGCACACATTTCCCTTGGGCAGCACCCAAAGCCCTGGGAGGAGACAGCCTGACACCGCGGAGCCGAATGTGTTCGCGCAAACGCACCACTGCGTCCGCCGCCCCCTTTTGGAGGGAGGATGGTGTTTGTGTTAATGTTACAATAACAGGCACTAAATCGGGTAGAAATGGGTTAGGGGATTGGGGATTCCAGAATGGGCGAAGTAATGGCGGTACTGGAATAAGTTTAATCTCACCCTCTTTTGTGTGTGGACGAGTGTGGGGGAACTCCGGGCTGGGCGGCTGGGTGCCTGGTGTTGCACCTGGGACGGACGGAACGGCTGTCATGCCCTTTCTGAAGGTTTGCGTCGCACGGAGGCCGTTTACTCTGGGAAGAAACCGCTGCAAAAGGCATGTTTATTCTTTAATTTAAAAAAATCTAACGTGCCCCTTCAGTTTTGAAAGGGAACATTTGTCCAAAAGAATTCATGGTGGAACTACCCAGATCTCTGCAAAGGTCAGCACAACTCTTTAAAAAAAAAAAAAAAATCAGTTCCACTTGGGAATGATCTAGAATGTGGAAAGAAATGTTTTTCTTTTGGGGGGAAGTGAAATGAAGGAGAGGTTATAAACTGTCAGTCTGAACCAATGTGAACTTGGGGGTGGGATGACGTGTGCCAGGTTCTGAAGCTCCTAGGCGGGGCAGCTCAGCCTGGTAGGGGTGGTAGGGGTGCCGTAGGGGGTGCTGAGGAGGAGGCTTAGTGCAGTGGCTGTGAATGGGGAAAGGCGGGCAGCTGTGCGTTTTCCTAGAGACCTGCCAGGAGGTTTTGCTAAGGAGCTGGGGAAGAGGCGGGGAGGCCTCCCGGGGCGGGCTTCTGCGGAAGACTCAGGCTTCTCTGCCAGGTAGGCGCAACCCTCTCCAAATGGTGTGCTCAGAATGGGCCAACATGTGCTTGCGCTTAGCTATCAAGTCTGTGTTGGCTTTTACACGCTTTCCCTGTGTTGTTGCTGTAGGTTTTGGCAGTGTGATAGTAACGGGAAGTGAAGCTACACAAACGTGCTTTTGTGAGATTTCAGCTCCGCACAACCCAGTGGTTCAAAGGAGAAAGGGCACCTCCCCTCATCTGCAATGTAGAGGGGCATTTGCAGCTTGCCTGTGGCCCCTTTAGAAGGGAGGGGCCTTGGTTTGGGGGGGCAGAGGTGGATCCCCCGCCCCCCTTGTCTTTGTCTGGTTAATGGTAAGACTGCCTGCCCTTGTGTAGGGAAGCCAGAACACATCAGCCTACATTGTTTTATTTGGTTCATTTCTGCTTGGGATTCCTTTGTGGCCTTGTGTAAGTGGTTGAGAGAGGGTGGAGAAACAGTTTGGATTCCACCTGTCTGGGGCTCTGAGGGCTTCTTTGAAAACCCCTGCAGCCCTCCTGGGTCCTCCTCTTGAAGGCTGTGTTGGGCTGGCGCCTTTTGGGTCCATCCCGCCCCTGTCTTGGATGCTAAGGTCCAGGGGAGTTATACAAATTTTAATTCTCAGTGATTCAACATTCAAGAGAGAGGAATACTAAGGAGCTAGAGACAGCTAATTTACTTAAGGGCTCCACCTGAGTCCATTCCATCCCATAAAATTCCCCCAAAGGAAAAGAAAATACATTTACAACGTGAATTTATATGCTGTGGTTGTCTGAGTAGCTATAAATAAGGAGAAAAGGCAGGTCTCTTTGGGTTAAAACACACAAAATTCCCGAGGTGGCAGCTATGGTACCCTTCCTCCCAATTTTAGTGACCGGTGATCCCCTTACATTTATGGATTTTGCCAGAGAAGCTTCACTTTCCTAAACTGTTATAATTGCATGGCAATTGCTCTGTCATAGCAAAGGGCAAAAAAAATGACACTAAAATATTAAAGGTTGTAGTATTTGAAGTTTTAGAAAGGGAGTTAATGAATAAACTAGCTATACTTTGAAGAAATTCTAGGTTATTTAATATCTTGGACAAAAGGAAACATTTTGATTCTTTCTTAGCGACTAGGAAAAACAAGGTTTTTGAGAGGACCTGTTTTGATTTAGCCTGAGCTTTTTGTGGCAGGAAAAAATGTCCATTTTCTCCATTTTTTTTTTTCCCCTGATGACCTCCTTCTGCCCAGATGTGTTGTAAGTGGTGTAGGAAGTAGGGATCTTCGTGCTTCTGGAGGTTCTTGGGCAGTGACAGTTCCTCTGATGGTCTCAGATGCCCTCAATGTGTCCTTAGTGAGCGACTAGAAGCCCTGTCTCTGGGAACTGCTCTGGAGCCGCCTCAGGGACCACCTGTGCCTGCCACAACTTTGCTCGGAGGGCCTCTGGCATCTCCGAGTTAAAAGCAGGTGAATGGAGCAGAGGTGTCACACTTTGCAGAAATGACAGAAGGACCACCACAGGTAGAGGCAGACGTGTTTTTGCTGCTGTGATGTGGTCTGAGCTGCTTTGCCAGGATTTGGAGAAGGATTCTGCTGGCACAGGTGGGAGTGCCCTGTGCTGGCTGAAGCTTCTAGGCAGGGGGGCGCGGGGCCGAGTCCCTCAGCTCGAAGCCCCGGTCCCCACCCGTGGGAGATCTGGCTGCTGGCAAGCTGGGGTACAGTGTGTCGGCACTGTGAGCGAAGGCAGTGCCCCCTTCCCAGCTCAGGCCCCCTGGGTCTGGGGCCCCCACAATATTCCTCCTCAAGTTCCGCGAATTTTCCATTCTGTTGGGGGGGACTTGGGTGCATGATGGAGGCCACGCGAATGGCTCCTTCCTGCTGGAGAACAGGGTGGGCATCCCCGCTTGGGGAGCACAGGGCAGGCCAGCTGGGGCCCGCATGGGGTGGTGCTGCGTCTGCTGAATATGAAGACAGTCCGGTCACTGCTACCGAAACCGGGCTTCTGTATCAGGGGAGACGTTTCCATGGGCAGACAGCTGCACCCACCGGTGCCCAAACGCTTGCCTGGTTGAATTCTGGCTTTCCAAGCAGCAGGGTTGGGTCCTTCCGAGAGGGTGGCAGGCTCTGCTGTCTCGGCTGGAGCTCTGCCCGTTCCTTATGCGCAGACTCCCCTTCAGCCTAGTGTGTCGCCATTTTAGTGCCACAGGGGCATGGGGGAGAGGAGCTGTGCGTGGTGTGATGTCGAGTCAAAGCCGGCAAGCCCGGCGCGGTGACTGCCCCCCGGCAGTCTTCTGGAAGTGTCAGCAGGAGGGGGGACCTTGCTGTCCGTGCTGACGGGAGTACAGACCACCCTGCGGCTGTAATCGGAGTGTAACTCAAATCCTACAAGTCACTTATCCTGTTTGTAATTCTATTGAAAGTCGTAGCAGAAAATAACCCGGGACCGTAGACTAATGTTCTTCCTAAAGCAGGGAGGGAAACTGAATTCTTTCCAGGATGAGCTTGTGCACAGAAAAAGGCAGACTCTTGCCTTGCTCAAATCTGGTCTCCAGAAAATGGGGTGAGAAGAAGAACTAGAGTCACCGCTGTCTCTGGGACAGAAACGTCACGGGGGACCTCGCCGATCTTCTGGGAGCAGGTCGGTGGGGAGCAGAAGCCTCTCCAGGCCCAGAAAGCCCTCTCGGGGGGGCTGGGTCAGGAAGCCTCAGGCAGGTGCCAGATGGGCCGGGGGGACCGAGGGTCTGGAAGGCAGCCGTCTGTCATTGGCAGGGAAGGACCTGCATTGTCCCCTTGGGTGTCTGATTTGCCAAGGGAAGAGAGGCTGCCCGCCCAGCAGTTGGAAGATGTTAGGAATGAGATGAGAGGAAACTAGATCCCTCCAAGGTGGCTCTGAGCAACACTGGTGTGAGTCTGGGGACTTCTGCGTCCCCGGGGGGGCCACCCCACGCTGTCGCCTGCTGTCTGCCTGCTGCATGGTCACTCGGGGGCTACAGCTCTGCCTCCTGAGAGGTCTGGGACAGTCGTGGGCAGCCACCTCCCTACCTGGACCTTCCCTTTCTGTCCCTGTAGAATGAGATGCTCTTTAGTCCCATGGTTCTAGAATTCTGGTTGGTCCACAAGCCCACTAACATAGTTTAAAGGCAGAGCAGAGGTGACTATTCCTGGAAAGCGTCCCCTCCCCATCCCAGAGCCACTTCGCACAAGTGTCACAGCTCCTGCCTGTGTGTACGTGAGTGCGTGCGCTACATTCCCGGCCGCTATTGGGGCCTCATGGATGCGGCTTTGATTTCCACCTGGGTCATGCCAGGTG
This sequence comes from Procyon lotor, assembly GCA_028646535.1. Classification (NCBI taxonomy): domain Eukaryota; kingdom Metazoa; phylum Chordata; class Mammalia; order Carnivora; family Procyonidae; genus Procyon; species Procyon lotor. Next base: position 104,082,416 of record CM053610.1, read on the forward strand.
CAGGGGAGGCCGCGATCTCAGGGGCAGGGCTCAGTTCACTGAAGCCACGACTTTCCTGCATGCCAGGTGAGGGGCCCCACCGACCCGGCTGGAGCTCCCCCAGGCTCACACGGGGTGGGGAGAGCCACACTTGTTGAGATTGTTCTGTGACCCATTCCTGGGACGGCTGTCACCTACTGCCGGTGCCCGTGGGAGCAGCGGAATCAAGCAAGCCCTGGCCCTCTTGGCAGCCCAGCAGGGACCTGGGACTGTCCCAGAGTCCCTGGACCAGGCAAGCAGGCCTGTGTAAGGGTGACGTGCCCCAGCAGGTCCCCACGGGCCCCCACGCTCTCCTCACTGCCACGCCCATGTCTGGTCCTGTTTGCTGGAGGAGTGACCCAGGGCTGGGCACCTTAAGAGCTGCTGCTTCTCACCATCTTGTGAAAAATGGTGGTGGCAGAGTTTAACATTAAGAAACAGAGGTGTCAAAAGAGGTTGTTTCTAATTTTTCAGACAGCTCTGTCTTTTGTGCCTAGAGCCTTCTGGCCCTTTAGGCCGGAGCAAGCTTCTTCCTCCTTTTGTGCCATTTCTGGACTTTCATCTGTTAAATAGTGAAATCCCAATGGGGCTCAAGGTGAGAGAAGCCTGTTCTTGTCGGGAAGGCCACGCGTCCCTTATGTGGAGTCACGTACCAGGTGTAGCTGTAGGAAGGGGGTTGGAAGCTGACTTAGTACATCGACGGGGGCGACTGAGGGCTTGACTTCTGCTGTTACCGGTTCAGGGATACTCTCTGCTCATGAGGTGTGCACACCCAGTGTCACCAGAGCTGGGCCTCTCCCACCCCAAAACTGCCGGCGAGGGGCTGTGCTTGAAGCAGGCCTGGGACTTGGCCATAGGCCTTCTGACTGGGCAGAGCTGGGGAGCGCTTCACAGTGGCAGCCCCATGGTCTGCTGCCCCCAGGCAACCCAGGGAAGGCTGGAGTCAGAGTGTGAGGTCACTGAAAAGCTGGTCCGCATTTCCAGTTGAGCTTAGAGTTGTTGAAAAGTGCAAGCATGCCTCCGAGCAGCACGACTGGTGGTCTGGTGGCCGATGGTGGCCGATGGTCTGGTGGTCTCCTGCCTGTGCCCACCTCCAGGGAGCAGTCCTCGGGCCTCTCCGGCATCTGTGGGTGTGAGCGTATGCAAAGGAAGGGGCTGGTGTCTCCCCTCGCATCCCCCTACAATGGCAAGAGGGCTGCAGTGTGCACAGAGACTTCCGCAAAGGGGGGTTTCTGTAGTCAGGCGAGTCTGTGCGCAGGACCGCTTTGCACGAAGGCACTTCCAACTGCGAGGTTAGAGGCTCTTCATTCCAGACAGGCCCACGAGGCAAGAGCTATAGTGCAGAAACTTTCTCCTTTTTCTAAGTCAGCGATAGGAAGCTGAAACAAGTTGTTTAGAAAAACAAGGACAAGCTTCTGATGGTGGCATCCCAGGCACCTTGCCCCTGGGTAGCACGGCCCTTCCGGGGGGTGGCCAGCTGCTTGGTTACTGCTCTTCTGAGCTGAGAGCGAACAGGAGCGTACGCGGGGGCAGCTGGAGATTGGGCCAGGCGGGAGGGGGGCTGGTCTTCTTTGCAAAATCCTCTCTGCGCTGCTCCATCAGAGTGGCCGAGGCAGTGACCACACCCCGCTCCTGCAACGAGGGCCGAGGGCTGGGACAGAGATGCCTGTGCTGAGCCCACGCCCTGCTCAGACACTTGGCAGAAGGAATCTAGAACTTCGTATGAACCGTCTGGAGCTGAGGTGTGCTTGTGTGGTTGACAGAAACCACATCCCCTGTACGGCTTATTCATCGGAGTGCTGATGAACTGGACCCATCTGAGGCGCCCAGGCTAACCGGCCCCTGAGGACCACCCCACCCCACCCCGGGGTGCAGCACGGAAGGGGGCTTGGGGGCCCGGTGCATGGGCACACAGTGTGCATCCTTCTTACCCTGACGAGCCCAGGCTCTCGCAGACCGCACTCCTGGGCAGCCCTCGCCTAGACTCGTCAGCCAAGTGAGTCTGAAAAGCAAGTCTGATAATGTGCAGGGGAAGCCTTTCCCGGTCTGCGTGTTTCTCTCCTAGTGGCCGGAGACGGCCAGGGGCAGAAGACAAGCGTCCCAGGTGACCTGAGGCTTCCCCGGGGGCTCAGGACAGCAGCAGCGTGGCTTGGAGCAGGCTGGCTGGAGGGCGCCGTGCACCTGCAGGGAGGGCTTCTTTTTCTCTGCAATTTACATTTCCGGGTCAGGGTCCGTCAGAGTCAGAGGAGAGCCAGCCATGCAGCATTCTGTTTAGAAAATGATACATGTTCAGGGAGAAAGCAAGAATGTATTTTCTGGCAGGGAAATCCTGCAGGGTTCCAAGCCTGGAACAGAGACTCTGGAAAGCGGAGTTCCTCTGGCTGTCTCCGGATAAGTCACAGACCGAACATAAGCTTCCTTTACAGTAACTGCTGTTTTGTTGTCGTGCTGGTGGTTTTGTTTTTGTTTTTTTTTTTTTTTGCAGTCCACTTTTTACTGTAGTGTAAACAGCTTCTGTGTTTTCTGTGACAAAGAATCATCACTGAGTCACTTTAGGTCTTTCAGCTGGAAGTATTTCGCCCCAAATGATAAGTTAATGCATTTTTTTAAAAGAAGGATTAGCATGTTGACTGCAACTTGACGGTCAGCGGATGAGAATAGGGGATTCTGAACAGTTTGGAAAACTTTTAAAAAATTATATATGTATCAAGAGGTTGCTGCAGAACCCGGGCACCGGCTCCCGGCGCGCCTGTCTGCGTGGGCTCTGCGTGGGCAGTGGCGCCCTGCCTCTTGGTCAGCACCTGGACTCTGCCGCCAATCCTGTGGTTCCGAGGACATGTTCAAAACTCAAAGTGACGGTAATGCCATCACAGCTCAATACGCACACTCCCTCAGCAGCTGAAGACAGAATGTACTATTTTGGTGGACGTGCTGAAGTCCCTTTCATTTTGCAAGGATACCCATTATTTGGGAGAAAGACGGGGAAGTGGTGAGAACTGTAAACTCAATGAATGCAAGCTGGGACATCCATGGGTCTTCCAGCTCTGGTTTGGCCCGAGCGGAGCTCCGAGGCTGGGAGGCTTCGAGACCCAGGCATCTCCCCGCTGCTCTGCATCAGCAGGGGCTGGTGTTGTGAGTGCTGCCCACGCCCAGGCTAGCTGGCAGGGAGCTCAAGGTCAGGCACAAACCCACTGTGTATATGGATTCTCAAGTTTAAGTAGATTGTACATACTGGAATGTAAATGAACTGTAAAACAGCCATCTCTATTTTTCTTGACAGTTATATAGCAGTATATATTTGTTAAACATGCTCTTGTATGCTCTTCATTAACCATTTTAATATTTTGTACAGATAAGTCGATTAAATATTTTATTGATGAAGCCGTTCCTGGCTGGTCTTCAGAGAACTGTGTTGTGCCTTGTTATTCAGCCTTTCTCTGGGGGTCTGCTTCCCCTGCTCATACTTGAGGCATTCGGACAACAATCCGGGGCTCCATGGTAGCTCTGGGCCTGTCGGTCTTTATGCCCACTGTTGTCCCTTGAAACAGTTCAGGCTCTCACGTGCCTCAGGTCTCTGTGACTGGTGTGGTTCCGTGGGACACGGCACAGCCCGCACTGCATGAAGCCACTGCACCGGAAGGTACCCAAGCTTGGGATCGGGGGTGAAGAGGCCGACCTGCAGCGGGAAGCACTTTCCCTTTGGAAGAGGAGCACTGCCATGTGCCGCCGGTGAGCGCTGTCATTGCAAACACAGGCCGAGTGGGAAGGTTTTGCTCCATACACAGCAGGCCGCTGTAGGATCTGTCTCACCGCAGGAAGCCTGAGCACCCCCATCCTGAGGCTCACCGGGAGGCCTCCACAACCCACGGCCATAGTAATGCCCAGCTGCGGCAGCTTCCTCTGCAAGGCCGGGTACATGTTTTAGGGAAACCAAATCCGCCCACACAGGTGGCTGCTTTTGCTCAGTACGGTTCCGACCAGTATAGAGATCTGTTATCTGTGGCACCTGCTGGCATCATTCAGTGCGTCTCCCGGACTGGGCCGGAGAGGACCAGCCACTCACGACTTTTTCCTACAACACAGGAGGGAGAAAGCTATTTCATCTGTTCCTTACATACTCCTGGAAGAGGATTAGTGATGACAGAGCAGCCGTATGGGGAAGGTGATATGGGGAAGGTGACAGGGCCTTACCCTCAGGAATGGCTTTTTACGGGAATTATCTCCTTTGGGATAGGGCCGTGGCCAGGGGAAGCTCCCTTCCTGCAGGGCGCACGCCCAGCGGAATAGGGCTGCTCCCTCCTCGAGTTAAGGGCCAGTCCTCCTGGTCATGTTTGTCTCTCTCTGGTGAAAGGTAGATCAAGAAAGTCCGCTCCCCTTTTGCTTCTTAATTTTATTCCTACCAAGTGAGTTAGTTGAAAAGTGAACGCCCTTTCAACTCCTTTGCCTGGTAGGTACATTCAAGAAGAAGACTGGAGACCCTCGAAAAGCGTGAAGTCTTGTCGTGATCATTTATAAGGATCCTGGGTCAGTTCTTCATTTTCCTATTTCTCTGTCTCCACGTGGCCTACTCTGGCATTCCGTGGTGAGGGGATACAGAGTCAGCAGACAAGGGGGAGTTATGGGGAGAACAGAAAGTCGGGGGTACGGTAGCATTTAGAGTCAAGGATCCCTAGTGGCGGGGGGTGGGGGGCGGCTTCTGGCTGCGCTCCCTCGGGTGGGTCCTGGTGTGCCTCATCCAGCCTGCATGCAGGGCGCCTGCTCGCTGCTCAGCAGCCAAGCAGGATGCGTGCCACCTGCTGCCCTGGGAGGCTGGCCCCAGGTGCCCTTCCCCTCCCCCGCTGAGACCTGGTGGTGTCTGCACTGTGCTCCTCCGCCGCCACTGGGATTCCCACACTCTCCTGTGCGGATGTGCAGGAGGAGGAGGGATCCGGGGAGGAACTCATCTGCTGCAACGTGTCACCAGCGTGCAGCCCCGGCCTGCGAGGCCATGGGCGCCTGCCAGTCCTAATCGCACGCAGGTGCGCGCCCTTCGGCAGTGGCCAGCAGGCGGAAGCCCAGCTATGGTGTGGAGCCGGAGCAGGGTGGATTTGCGGAGATGGGATTCTAGTCCCTCTGTGAGGAGGGAGGCCCTGCAGGTGCACCCGCACCCGTGGCCGTAATGGACGCCCAGTCACAGGGTCACATTCCCCTCCCAGGGAAGAGGAATTTTCCCATAGACTTACCCAGCAAGGAAGTCCGTCCCAACATAGGGAGGTCAGCACAGGCCCCTTTGCCAGAATGTCTGAGGAATGCGATCCAAAATGAAAATGCTCTGCTCTCCCCGAGCCCCGTCTCGTGTATTGTTGCTGTAATTCCCACTTGGGGTGCTGCACGGGGCTAGCGCTCAACAAATAATAACCACATATTTGGTAGTTGCTAAGACTCAAACTCCAGAGGCTTTCTGACCATGGGAGAATGTAAGTAACAGTTGCATTTGGAGGGGACAGGAATGGCCACGGGGTGTGGGGGCCTTGCTTTCTGTAGTCCCCAGTGCCGGAAAGCCGACATTCGATGGCCCAAGTCTAGCTGCCCTGGCTGTGCACCGCTCGGCTGGGGGAAGGCTTAGGGGATAAAAGAGCCAGTCCACCTCCCGTTTCCAATTACACATTCAGTTGTGAGGGACACAGAATCCCAGAGATGTGATTCCCTGAGAGTCTGAACAACGGTTCAGAGGATTGTTCAGAGGATTGTTTCTTGAGAGGTTGACTGTCAGGTATGGTAGAAACTCGTACCGATTTAGGTGAGTCTTCCTGAGTATTCTGTGTGGCAGGCCCCATTCTATAAGCCCGAAGAACACAGAGATGACAGGACACAAGTCCCATGTCCTAGGACTCTCCTTTTAAGGGCAGGAAGGAGTTTGGCGGTGGGGGTGGCAGGAGCAGAATGGGAGAATCTAATTCCAGCAGTAACTGGTAAGTACTCCAATGGAGACATGGCCAGGAGGGCTAAGAGCGGGGGTGGGGGGAGGAGCTATGCTAGGGGCAGGAACAGCTGGCCTTTGGGACCAGTCTGGGGGTGGGGGAGGGGCACTCTCCAAGCTGGAGCAGGTGACTCCAGAGGTTTCAGAGCACAGGTGCCGTCAGAGAAGTCAGCACCTGGAAGGCCAAGGTGGCCAAGGCAGCCCAGACAGCAGAGGGACAGAATGAGGGAGCAGCCCTGCTTTGACTCCTGCAAGCTTGCAGTCCGCTGGCTGATGCACCCCCCTCCCCGCCCCCCATCCCTGGCCAGCTGGTCTGTTCTCTCTTCCATCCTTCTAAAACTATTTCCATGTTACCAACTACCTGCTCTTCCCTGGGCCTGCTAACCTACCCCTTATTTGCCCTTCCCTTGACTCGCTCGGCCAGCCTAACACTCTTGCCTCCAGGAGGCAGCACGGTGCCGTGGAAAGGGAAGGAAGCCTTGGCTCTGAGTAGAGGCTGCCTTTGAATTTCTGCTGCCTCTCAGTAGCTGTGAGATCTTGAGCCAGTCACTTACCTCTCCCCTCTGTGGTGATCTATGGTGAGTATGGCCACAGCCCATGGGACTGCAAGGCTTAACTGAGACCCTGTGAAAGTGCGGGGGAGCGGCAGCCTCTTTCCGTGGGCTCTCTCCTCTCTCCCACACCACCTAAGCTCTCCCTGTCTTTTCTGGTGCTTGGGAGCGGCCACCTCCCCTCTCCCTCTGGGGGTTCCCACTTCATGGGGCGGCAATCCAGAGCCTTCAGTCTGGCGGAAGAGGCCAGATGCGTGTCCCGCAGTGCTCACCCCCCTCTCCCCCCATGGACCGGAGCCATCACTCGCCTATCTATAGGGCATAGGCAGGAATCTTTGTTCCTTCAGAAAGGGCCTCTTGCAGGACAGCTTCTGTCTTAAGGCCTCAGAGAGAGATCTGTTCACAGGGCACACTTAGTTCCAACCACTGACCCCTCTTTAAACCCCCCACCTCCCATGGGACAGAGCAGCCCAAGTATGTCCTCTTGTCTCCTGCAAGAGGAGGCCAGAAACAAAGACAGTGTCTCAGGTTATTTAAGAAATGT
>CM053610.1:104089587-104138038 GCA_028646535.1 Procyon lotor
TGGCTTCTCGCATCTTTTCTAAATCCACCATCAGGTCCTCAAGGTGATATTCCAGCATCCTGGCTGCCCTCGGGAGGCCTGTGCTGCCTGGGGCCGGAAAGCTGAGCAAGGTGAGCAACTGCCCCCCCCCCCCCCCAGTAGGAACCAGAAATGCTAAGACTGCAAGAATCCAATTGCAGGCTGGGTGAAACCACATAGAAGCTGAGACATCACCAGGTCCTCTGCTGTGGCAGAGAGGAGGGACATCAAAAGTTTGCTAACGTTTTCCTTCAGGTACCATTTTACAGAGCATCTACCATAAGCCAGACAGGGCGCTATCTGCTGTTACCCATGACCTCCGTGAGCCCTGTTAAAAGCAAATAAAAACCCTCCCCAAATCTGACATTCTAACATCCCAAAATGAAAGTGAGTATTTTCACAGATGACAGGATGTGGTGGTGGGGTGGGTGGGGTTAGGGAGGCTAAGCCAATGTAGCATCGAAAACCCAGTAAATGAGAGCTTCAGGATTTGAACTCAGATCTCCACTTGCTGCTTAGAAGAAATTTACTTTCCAGAAAAGAAGAAATGACAGCTACAGGAGACAGCACAGTGATTTCAGACTCATCTCAAACTTATTAAAAAAATTGCAAGTACAAAGAACATTTTCTTTCCTCTCTGAACCATTTGGAGTAAGATGATATGATGCCTGATCACCACCAGAAACTTCAATGTGTCTTCAGTACAAATATGGACATACAACCACCGAAGTCGGAAAATTAATGTTGATCTCTTCCTCCCAGCTCATCTGGAGACCCCAATCAGGTTGTGCAAACTGTCCCAACAATGTTTTCTTTTGTCAGAATCAAGTGTTACGTTAAGTTAGGTCTTTTTAGTCTCTTTAATGGAATTAATTTTAGGCGCTTGGGTGGCTCATCTGACTCTTGGTTTTAGCTCAGGTCATGATCTCAGGGTTGTGGGATTGAGCCCTGTGTTGGATTTCGCCTTTAGTGGGGAACCTGAAGATGCCGTCTCCCTGCCTTGCATGAACTCTCTCTCTCAAATAAATAAATCTTTTAAAAGATAATATGGAATTAACCTTAATATCATGTAGGGTAAAGAGAAATCAAGCCTTTGGTGGTGCTTGGCTCTCCAAGGGTTGGGTGGCGAAGTGGATGGTAAGAGGTCCCTAGCCACCTCGGACACGAGTGCAGAGGACCACGGGAGCTGCCTCTGGACATTCTCTCTGTCCCCTGGCCCAGCACAGCCTGTGGACCACTTGTGGGCCCCTGTTACGACTCCCGTTTAGCCCCTTCACTCAGACTAGATAAACCCATATGAAGACAAATCTTTAAAGATTTTTTATTTATTGGACAGAGAGATTTTATTTATTTGACAGAGAGAAACACAGCGAGAGAGGGAACACAAGCAGAGGGAATGGTAGCGGGAGAAGCAGGCTTCCTGCTGAGCAGGGAGCCCGATGCAGGGCTCGATCCCAGGACGCTGGGATCATGACCTGAGCTGAAGGCAGGCGCTTAACGACTGAGCCATCCAGGCGCCCCTGAAGACAAATCTTTGATAAGGACCATCCGTGTGGCTGACTGGTACATACAGGCAGAAATGCTTCTGGAAAATGAATTTCATCCACTGCTTACCAATTTTAGTCTTTTTTATGATGCTGCTGCTTAATAATGATAATGATTATTAGAGCCAATCTTTATTGAGAAGATATTCTCAGCCAAGAACTGCACTAAATATTTTATCACCCCACTTAATTCTTCCAATAATATGGGGTATGCTTTATTATTAATCCTATGTTATAAGTGAGGACATCGAGGCATGGAAAATTAGAGAAAGTTGCTTAAAAATCACACCGAGGATGCGGCCTCCAGAAGTCTTATACCGTATCACCACCTCATACAAATGCATGAGAACATTTAGTCTTTTGTTTAGTTCCTAACGAAATAAAATGAACTTCAATCTCCTAAAATTGGATTCTTCCCTTTGTAAAAGAAGTACTGAGAATTTAACGGAGAGACTTTGGCCTGAGTCTAACTCGGGAGGACTGCTGAGATTATACCCTCCTCCCCCGGCACACAGGTCAGGCCGGGCAGTTGTAAGTGCTGGTAAAACATTTGTTTTGAAAATTCATTTGGTGATCAGATGATAAACAGAAAACGAGCCCATATCTTTTACTTTATCATTTTACTTTTTACCATTTTTTTAAGCTTGGACAAACCAAAATAAGACAGAATGTCATACAGGCGGACTTGCGAGATAGGGAGTAATATAAAATAATGCTGAAAGAAAAGTCAGGGGTGTTATTCTTTGGGTAGGTGTGATTCACCCAGGACTTGCTCGAGGGCTTCGAGTCAGTACTACTGGGCATTTCCTGTACTCCAGGCACATCAGAGCCACAAATCCTAAGCTTCTAACGCCAGATTTCCAGAAGGCGTCCCCACACAGAGGCCCGTCAGGACTGTGTGTGCAGCCCTGGGCCAGTGTGTCTCCTGGCTTCTTTCCAGGGCTAAGAGCACTCCTTGCCGGGGGCTTGGCTCTTCCCCCCTGAAAAGTCATTTGCTTGGATGCAGAAACCATGCCAAGGGACCGTGACTCGTTCAACACTCACCCCTGGGTTGGCAGCGTATCAGAGCTGCATCTTTCACAGGGGCTTTAGGCTTTGAAAGGAAGGACAACAATCTCTTGTTCTTAAGGAACGATAACACCATGAGGGGTCTCCTCTAGGAGAAAACTGAATGTTCCTGATCAATTGTCAACTATCACTGCTGTCAGTGGGAATTATTAGCTCCTAGGGTCCCAGGATTGAGTTGTTTTAGGGAAGGCAGAAATATCGTGAGCCTGCTCTAGGCTGGAAAACAAGCTTCTTCTCTACTGGACCTCAAGGCCTCTGGAGAAGGTGAATTCACATAATTCATCATGGCCTGTTTTGGTTCAGTAGTCAATTTCTTTCCGACTAACAAAGCCAGGGCAGAAATGCAGAACTCATTTATGGTAATTCTCTAATCATCAATTGAAAGATGCCCTCTCAAACCTTACTTACAAGAAGATTTTTCAGAAGAAAAGCATCATGACATAGCTAAGAACTCGCTCCTTGATGCCTAGCAGAGTATTTGGCTCATCGCTGGTCCTCAGTGTAGTTTCATTGGAAAAATCACAGCAGAGGCAACTCCACGAGACAGGCGGGCTTTGGGACACCCTGGGCCTCCGCATCCTGGCCCTGCAGGAGCCTTCGGGGGGCTCACAGCCTGGCAGGCTGGGGCTCAGGCTGGGGCTCAGCACAGAGCTTGGGGCTGTCCTGTGGCGGGCGGCACAGTCAGCAACTCTCACTGGGTTCCTTTGCCCAAGGAATGTCTGGTGAACTTTATTCTCTGTCTGATACAGGAAGATCAGGAAGTCTCAGTCCTCAGGGAAGCTTCTCAAAGATGCAGACTTCTCTGACATCGGCTCACCTGTGGTTCGGACACGCTGCAAGGTGGTGTTGGGTGGGAGGGGGAGGGGACGCAGGCTGTGCTGGTAGCCAGCCTGATTCTGATGACCTCGGAGTTAGTCTGGGCTGATCTTCAGCTGCTGTCTTTAAGGGAGACTCAGGTCCATGTCCAAGATCCACTGTTCATCACTTCCTGCTACTGGAATGTGTGTCCTCATGATCTCATACACTTACATATCTGACTCTACACTTCACATTCACTGATCTCTTTCACACTTTCTAGTGGGCGTTTCATAATTTCCTCTAGGAGAACCTATTCTACATGGTAACTGGATTAAAATAAACTAAATTTAGACTTCCTTTTGTCTGCAAGGATCCTGCCTACTGAAATCAACCACAGGGTGCCAGTGGGCTATCTCGCGCAAACGTACGGGGTCTTGTTTAGGTCACTGATCACTTTGTTCCCTGAGTCTTGGAAAATGTGCTGTTAAACGTAGGATGTATTGCATCGACTGTGTTTACTTCAGTCGGTAGTATGGGGAGCTAGCTGGGAGCTGATTAACAAGCCAAGAAGTTCTTTTTGTTTTCCTCATCTAATATCAAACATTAACAATGAACACTTACACACTAAGGGTATTACTAACTATTAAGAAAAGGCACAGTCACTGTTGCTATGTACTAGCTGTCAGTGATGTTTCCACAGGTCAGTACTTAGATTTTGGACAGATCATCCTTTAGCCAGTCAGCTACCATGTCAGCCATTTCCTGGGGAAAATGGAGGATAAAAGCATGAGGGATTTTTTTCTCACAGAGTCGAATATCTCCTTCTGGAAAATCCTTCTTTATGTCTTCGTAGTATGCCACTGGACACCAAGCATCTATAGTGCCATAGTAAAATGTAAGCTAAAAAACAAGACAAAAACATTTTATTAGAAAATATTTTTCTCTTCCAACACAAACATGACACCAGCAACCTGAAATGCTTTGAAAACAGCTCCCGTCCCTGGCCCTGTAGGCTAGTCCCAAGAGCATGGCTCTCCTGAGGCAGTGACCTTCATGGTGTACGAGAGTGAGTTAAGAGGCACCGATGGAAAGACACCCACCCCCACCCCCAGAGGGAGGGAGAGTCCTGTGTGAGAGATCACTCGTGATTTGCTAACAGGACGTGCCAGCCAAGTTGTGGACGTTGAGGTTGGGATGGGCACTGGAGAGATGACTGGTGAGGACAAGGACGAGTTACTGAAACATAGTCACAGAGTGGTGACCATTCATTACACACTTCACCATTTCCGTGCAGCCACATGGGAGGCGGATGCAATAGGTTTGTTGAATGCATCGGAAGATGAATCAGACAGACTCAGGCTTCTCAATGTAACAGATGAAAAGTGACCAGAACCCCGAGAGTGTCTACAACATTTGTACCAACAGGCTCCGAGCAGCAGGAGAGCGTGCTGATTCAGCGGGTAGGTGACCCAGCCATACCTCAGGTGACAGCAAGCAGCTGCAGGGAGAGACAGCCTCCGTGAAGACATTACCAAGACCCTTTCTGGATACTGATCTAGACCTGCCTGTGACACGCACGCACGCACGCACGCACATACAGGCATCTCCTGCTTTTCAAAAGTCTGTGTTCTGCCACTTTGCTTTCACAAAGTAGCTATGTTAGTACCTGTTTTTGCCAACTGAAAGAAATCTTCCAGAGAGATTTTCGCTTTTATGAATAAAGGCTAAAAGTCAAAGCAATGATCAGCGTTTGTTCGGCAGCAGGCAGGAAGAGAGGCTGCGTGTGTGTGCGTGGCTCCCCTGAGCACCTTCTCCCGGAACTCCATTCCACATCAAGCCACCAGAACTTCGAACTGCGTCTGCAGGCATCTGTGCTTTACCTCGATTTACTATGTGCACCCACTAGCAAGCTGTGTCCTAAGGTATCAGAAAAGCCTACAAGAGCTTATTTTTGGGGTCTGGGAATACTCGAAAAATTTTTACCATATAGATTAAAGATAACTGCCTCTTTGCTTTATGCTGTTTCAACTGATAAAAGGTTTCACAGGAATGCCTGACTTTCAGATAGCAGGGGAAACCGGAAGTCTTCACACAATGAAGTGACCTGATAAGGTCTGCATAGTAGGACATGTACTCTGGCAACAATGCCGACGAGAGACTGGAGAAGTCACGGTGTGGTGGGAGGACAGGAGGGGCACATGTGTTACTGTCCACTGATTCTGCTCTAACAGCCATTAAATCCACTAGCTGAATATGGACAGAGACTGTGCTGATAAAAACGCTGGTCTTTATTACAATAACCTTATGACTTAAACCAGTACTTAAAAGGATAGTTAATACTTTAAAGAGGAAAATATGTGATGTAGTAGTCCAGAGAGTCAATTGCTGACAGGGAAACCCTGAGGTGCAGACTTCCTCTGAATTACTTCATAGAGATTCTTCTGGGTGTCACTTGGGGTTTTAGATTTGAATGCTGCAAAGGCTCTGTGACTCACAGGCTGCTCACTTATTTGTCCCATCCTTCTAGTTTTTGCTCCCTACAACCATTTCTGGGCACTCCAAAGGCCCCAAAACTGAAATTCATTTTGTCATGGCTCTTAGCAGAGTGTGAAGTTCTTCCTGTTGCTGGAGACCATAGGGTCTGGCAGTGGCCTGGTTCCTTGCTTCAGGGGTCGGTGTCTCCACAGCTCAGCCCGTGGGCCACGCTGCAACCTGACGGCCAGACGGTGACTATTTCGGCCCGCAACACCCTGCCACAGCTTCCCTTGAGGTACTGCTGGGAGGACCAGCTGCCTGCCGGCATTAGTTACCTACCAGTAGGGCTAATAACTTTAGGTTCTCTCTACGCCACGCCCTCCCCTTACCCACAGGAATCTTCTAAATTATAACTGGGAAATAGCGTATGGAATAGTCATTGTGCCCGGTGGTTCTGCACTTCCTCAGAGTATGGAACAGTGCTGCAAAATCTAGAAATGCTGACTTGCACTTGTGTCCATCAGGGGTGTTCCTCTGCTCCAGCACACTCTCTTGCCGGAAGATTCCTGAACACTGAGAAAGGCTCTCTGGGAGCCCTCATACCAGCACAAGCTGGTGGTGAAGTCTCGTGGAAAGCCCTGCTATGGACGGGTCAACCAGAAGGAGGGCCAGGCAGAAAGACTCCCCAGGAGTCTCTCTGATGAGGAGGACTGTTGCCACTGTATGCGCCTGCCGTCGCTTCTGCCTCCTATTCCTGAGACTCTTTCTATGGAGAACTCGGCATTCCCTCTTCAGTGGGGCATTCACTGGAAATGTCTCCACTGAAAAGTCCAGCTTGGTGAGCCTCAGCACTAGGGATACACCATTCCTTCCCTCATGCATGAAAGTGTCAGACAGCTGAGCAGGAACAATAAGCTTGGATTCCAGGGATCCTACACCTGTGCACACCAAGAGACCAGTCCTCTCCAGTCATGAGCATTCGCTGCCCAAGGCACATACTAGGAACCTTAACACAAAGTGCTCAAGACGGCGTAATAGTGAGGACTCCAGATTTCCCATATGTTCATCTAATTTTATTTCTCAATCCTCCATGACCAGTAACCATTTAGCGTGGGCTAGATTTTGTTAAATCCCTAGGTGATGGTGATGATGGGGTAAGGTTTTTTTTTTTTTTGTGGTAATTCTTCTTCGGACTATATTCACCAAAGGACCGTCTATGAAAATCTTGGCTTACATGTACAACACATGGTTATTCTAATGCCTTTACATACACTGGCTCAAGATACTTCCCGTCCCTGTAGATTACAAGTCACAGGCAATAGATCTGAACAGAAGACTCTGCATCTGTAACCCCAAACAGGAAACTGAAAAAGGATGGGGTGTGTAGAGGTACTAGTGGGGGCTGGGGGCAGACAGTGAAGTAGAAAGAAAGAAAGAACGGGACACCAAAGCCTGGTGGTTAAGAGTGTATACTGCTTTTATGTTGCTCTGTCAAGGCAAATTACCATCACAACACATAATAATGAACCGATAAAAGCTGAGAATACTGTGCTAAGCTCTGTACTCAAGGAGTCCTCACAACAACACTCTGAGGAAGGCATTTTGTCCCTATTTTATAGAAAAGGAAACTGAGGCTTAGTGGGAGCACGTTGCGGAAGTTCAAACAATTAGTGAGTTGTAAAGCTGGGTTATAAATCCAGGGATAACATTCCTAATCAGTTCTTTTTACTACCCTTTACAATTAACGATGAACTGACCCATGTTATGAAAACATAAAACCTAAAGACTGCGGGGAGAGGGTCTTAAACCGGCTTTGAAAACTGAGTGTGGCCAGCAAGGGTAGGAGCACAGCCAACACCTGTAATTTTGAGGGGGGGGAGCAGGTAAAGGTTTATTTATTTATTTGAGAGAGAATGACAGAGAGAGTGACGGAGAGCACAAGCAGGGAGGACAGGGAGAAGCAGGTTCCCTGCTGAGCAGAGAGCCTGACAAGGGACTGGATCCCAGGACCCTGGGACCGGTGACCTGAGCCGAAGGCAGTCACTTAACTGAGCCACTCAGATGCTCCCCAACACCTCTACTTACAGCCTTCCTCACGGTCTATGCAGTTCCAGGGTGCTGCGTGTCATGAGTGGGATAACTGCCAGGAAATTACCAGAATTGTTACCTGAGAATCTCAGGGTATCAGCGGCACTTTTAAATCCAAAGGGCTGTTAGAAGATAAATTATTTCCTGTAGTTTCTTTCTCCTTGGCACTCGTTTTGATACACATGAGAGTTGATAAAAAGTACACATTATTGAATGGAAATTATTCTGTGTTTCCAAATTGCTGTCATGTTAAGTAATCCATTTCTCTATTAAACACAAAATTTAATTTTCCCAGTTTTTGTACATTTTGACTTCTCAGGGTTGCTTTTTGCTTTTCCTCACATGTTTTCTGTGGTAAGGGGGAATTATGGTTACTACAGTCTTTGCACTCACAGATGTATTTTCCTTTAGCTTTTCAGTGCGCCCCTAAGGAGATAAGTCCCTGCAGAAATGTCTCCACCAATTGCTGCAGTTTGCCACCATACAGAAACCGCATTTGTCTTTTCTCATGTGGGTGTTTTTTCCTCTCACTTTTTGTGCTGAAACTTACAGATTCAAAGCAGTCCCACCAAAAATGACTCCAACCCTATTTCCCATCGGGTATTGGCTAAGTGGTTGAAATTCACAAGTGAGTAAAACAGCTCTGTCCTGAAGAAGCTGCCAGACGAGGGAAAAACACAGGCATGTACAAACTGGCCCTTCAACACAGCAGGCAGAGAGAGAGGTACTGTTACCGGAGCCCAACTTAGGAAAACCAGAATTCTGCCCTGAAGGAGTCAACAAAGCTTTGTTTTAGTGCACGTTTTCAGTTGTTGGCTTTTATGCATTACTAACAGAGGATTTATTTTCAGACCAAAAGAAATGCTAGAAACCATCTTATGACCTGAGTTTATATATTTGATATAGCTAGTAACTAGCAAAAATAATTTTCAGTGACATATCTTAAAATATATTTTTTAGAGCATTTGGTATTTTTTTTAAAAGATTTTATTCATTTATTTGAGAGACAGAGAGTGAGAGAGAGATAGCACAAGAGGGGGGAGGGCCAGAGGGAGAAGCAGACTCCCTACTGAGCAGGGAGCCCAGTGTGAGGCTCAATCCCAGGACTCTGGGATCATGACCTGAGCTGAAAGCAGTCACTCAACCGACTATGCCCCAACGTATCTTAAAATATTAAACATGAAGAAAACCACAAAAGTCTCTATGTGGTGGCGTGTGCATGCATGCGTGGGCGCACACACACATGAATACTATTCAGCCATAAAAAGGAAGGCAATCCCGCTGTTTGTGACAATATGGATGAGCCCTGAAGGCATTATGCTAAGTGAGGTAAATCAGAGAAAGACAAACAATGTGCGATTTCACTTATAGGTGGAATCTACCAAAAAAAAAAAAAAAAAAAATCAACAACTCCTAGAAACAGAGCACACACTGATAATTTCCAGAGATGGTGGGTGGGGGTGGTGGAGGGATTGGGTAAAAGTGGTCAAAAGGTACAAACTTCCAGTTATAAGATGAATAAGTCTGGGGATCTAATGCACATCATGGTGACTACAGTTAACAGTATTGTACTATATACTGAAAAGCTGCGAAGACAGTGAACCTTAAAAGTTTTCATCGCAAGACATTTAAATTTATAATTATGTGAGGTGATTATGTTAACTTATTATGGTAATCATTTTGCAATACATGCATATACCAAATTCATTACGTTGTATATCGTAAACTAACACAATGTTTTGTGTCAATTACATCTCAATAAAACTGGAAAAAAATCTCTATTTGCGTTACTTCTCTTTATTCAACAATCCAGTGGGACTATAGGCATTACAGGAATCACAGGTCTAATAAAAGGAAGTTTTCATAGTCTCAGAATGTTATTTATTTGTTTAATTTTATTTATGTATTCATTCATTCATTTATCCATTTTTTAAAAAAGATTTTATTTATTTATTTGACAGAGAGAGAGAGAGATCACAAGTAGTCAGAGAAGCAGGCACCCTGCTGAGCAGAGAGCCTGATGCAGGGCTCGATCCCAGGACCCTGAGATCATGACCTGAGCTGAAGGCAGAGGCTTTAACCCACTGAGCCACCCAGGCACCCCTCATTTATCCATTTTGTTAACCCTATGAATAAGCTGAATTTGAGAAGTTCCTTAGAACATAATTGACCGTGTAGCCAAGTTTGGTATAAAGTAGTTCTTGGCAGTTAAACAAATCGAACTTCCTCTCTTCCAGTGGTTTTCGGGCAATCTGTTTCACGATACAGT
Source organism: Procyon lotor (assembly GCA_028646535.1). NCBI lineage: Eukaryota > Metazoa > Chordata > Mammalia > Carnivora > Procyonidae > Procyon > Procyon lotor. The sequence goes on from CM053610.1 coordinate 104,099,848, forward strand.
GTAGGCCTGAGCAGAGGGGTAAATGGTGTTTCAGGGCAATATACTCAGAGTGAAAGGGCTGCTCATAAAGCCTTTATGTTGTGTCATAGTAAAATAATCCGTGAGACTGCGCAAGCTCACGATGCCGTTACAGGGGAGAGTGGTGGTGCAGCGGGAGTGGCGTTGAGAGCTTGGGCCCTGAGCCAGAGCTGCCTTGACTGGAATCTTGGCTCTTCCATCTCTTAGCGTTGTTACCTTGGGCCAGTTTCCTAGCCTCTCTGTGCCTGTTTCCTTTGTCAAGTGGGCACAGACCCGCTACCTTGTGGGGTGGTAAGGACTAGAAAACAAGCATATCAGGTACTTGACATATAGTAAGCGCTCTAAAGGGAGGTTGCTCTTCTACTGGTGATGACAATGAAGACAAAGGGATCTCCTGTGGGGGCAACATCTGTCTAGGTTCTTTCCTACAGTGGGAGTCGTGCTTGTCAGGTCAGAGGAAAAAGCAGCCACTTGACCTTAAATTAATTTTTAAGAAAATATATTTTCTTCTCATAAGCTGCTTTTGATATGTCAGGCTCAGAAAATATTTAAGTATTATACACTTTCTTTTTTAAAAAAGATGTTTTTTGGGGGGGGAGGGGCAGAGGGGTTGAGAGAGAGAATCTAAACAGACTCCCTGCCAAGCATGGAACCCGACACAGGGCTGCATCCCACGACCTTGAGATCATGACCTGAGCTGAAACCAGGAGTCCATTGCTTCAGCCGACTGAGCCACCCAGGCACCCCTATATACTTTCTTTAAGCCTAAAGCAAAGCGTTTTACTATATACATTATTATCATATAATGCACACACACTGTCTCTACACACACACACAAATGTGTGCATGTGCACACACACTGTATTCTCTTGAGAAGATCAAGGGAATACACTGGAAAGACAATGGTTGGAAGATCCAAGATCAGTCGCCAACCAAATACACAGTGAAGCAGAGCCCCTGTTGTCATGCCACCACTCACGCTTGGCTCCCTGAGGTGACCCTTGCCACATTTACTTATTAATGAGACCTGCGGCCCACACTGCGGTGCCATCTGGGTATTCCTGGCGGAATATCTTCCAAAATGAAGGACGGCACCAGCATTCGGAGGCTTCCCTTCCCGGTAGGGTTCATGGGGGGCGGGGGGAGCCCCTGGGCTTCTGTTTCCTGGGCTGCACAGGGATTGCCCAGCTAGCATTCCACAAAGAGCTGGAGCTCCCTGGATGCCCAGCACATGTACAAGCCCACTTTTTTAGAAGTCCTGACCCATCTTGCTGCCCGGCGGGGGAAGCCGCCGCCTCACGAGAGTAACCAGAGCAATGGTGTAGACGCCGGGAGGAGATGCATCGTCTCCTTTGTGCTCTGAGAATTCAGAAAAATTGTCATTCCTGCTTTCTCCACTTTTCCTCTTTTTCTCAGAAATAACTGCCACCTGACCGGTTTGGGCTTGTTTTTCACTTTTGTTTTGTTTGTGATCAAAGAAGCCAAAGATCAGATACAAAGCAGGGTCAAATTAGTACCCCAAGAACCCCTTTGGTGCCTCGATTCCCCTGCTCTCCGAGGTGCCTGTAGACGGAAGAGGGCTCGGTGGTCATAAGGTACTACCAAGGGGTCAAATTAGTACCCGCACATCTAGTTACGTCTCAGCTAGATCTCCCTGTTCTGCCTTTATTTCCCTGTTTGCATCCCCCAGCTTTCCAAGGCTCAGGGGACTAACTCTCCTGCATGCGTCCCACCCCTGCGGGGAACCCAGGGCAGACTGCTGCCTTCCCTCCCGGACAGGACCGTCAGACCGTCCACCCAGAGAGGAGGCCTATTCTGTAGCATAAGCCTCTTGTTCCCCGTCATTTAAAAATCAGATTCCTCTTCAGAACAGAGGGACAGCAGTCACCAAGCTTTATAGTTTCACCGCAGCCTTTCTGAGCAACCCTTTTTAGGAACTTGAAGAATTGCCTAAAGAAAGGGAGACAGTTTAGGAAATTCACTTTCCAATTGACCTTGTTTCCTTTCTTACTTTTATCCAGAACTGGCTGAATTATCATTCTTGAGAACATGAGAATTAAAATCCCCAAAGATGAAGAAACATGGCCGAGGATGGAGGTGACGACACAACCCTCCAGGGCCACCGAGCCCTCTTCCCCCTGCGGGCCCCTCGGGGAGCAGTGGGGGTCGAGGCACCAAAGGAAGAGGAAGAGGAAGGCTGGTGGGTTACTGACTGGACCCCTCTCCGGCGGCTGGAACAATTGCACAACAGGCTTGCAAAGTGAGGCTCGCTCTTTCCTGTGTGACTCCAGTGTAAAGGGCCAGAACACACTCACTCCCAAATGGAAGGCAGTGGACCAACTAGTGACCAGCTTTGTCTCTTTCTTACCTGGGACTAGAGTAAGAAGGTGACCCGAGGTGTCAGTTTGCTTCTGGCGAGCCTGCAGAATATGAGGCATCGGGAACAAATCTATCCTCTTCTGTTTCTGTTTCTTCCTGGTCATATGCCTTAGGAAACTCGCAGATGTGCTGAAGAGTCTTGTTTAACTAACTGGGAGAAATGACCAAGTCCAGCTCATCTGAATTCTCTGCACGAGGGTACTGGACCAAGTCCTGGTAAAGATTAAGTACTCCTGCGCTTTCCTTTACTACTGTTGGTTCCTGTACAAGATCTCCCCTAGGCATGTCAAGGGGAGCAGTGTCTGTGACCTAGAATGGGGCTGGGGCATTCTAGGGTCTCTTGGCTACATATTTAATGTCACCAAAATCTTTTGCTGCAGAATGAAAATATCTGGGAAGGAATGTGTGGGGGGAGAAGTTAAGCAAATAGTCTTTTTAAAGCACTCAGAGGCATATCTAGGATATAACTAACTCTATAATAATAATAATAATAATAATAATAATAATAATAAACTTCTATTGAATGCTTAGTACATGCCAGATACTCTTGGAAGATCTTTATGTGAATTACAGCATTATTTTTTGGAACAAATGTATGATACTAGATACTAATATTAAACCATTTTGTTGATGAAAAAAGGAGGCACAGTGAGGTCATGTAACTTAGTCGAGGTTCCATAAGTAAGCAAGTGGTAGAGCAGGGGTTTGAACCTCAGGCTGTGACTCAGAGGCTGCTCCCCAGTACACACCAGCTGCCTTCCACTACGCCCCACTTGAGAACTCAGGGTAGGCTAACACAAGTGCCGAAGAGGAAGCTCTCAAGGTCAAAATGATTGAGATAAAGACAAATGTACGTATTTCCAGGATGATTAGGACATTCTGAATAGGTTTCAAATGCAACAGGCAGAACTAACACAATCAGTTTCAGAGCGCGGCAGGCGGAAGGCAGCCCGGGTTAGCTGGTCCAGGCAGCACTTCCTATGCTCCGCCAAGCAGGACGTGCGCATGTCCGAAGGATTTGCACGCCCGAATCCGCAAACAACTGCACAAGGTCTGTTCCCAAGGGCAACAGGCACCTCCGGGCTCGGGTGGGCCAAGAAAGAGCCATGGCAGAGGGGTTCCCGTTCCTGAGGACATTCTGCCCCTTTCCCAGACCCCTCTGTCACCCTGGCCTGGCCCTCTGGGGGCAGGGGCAGCACCACTTTGCAGGTGGTCCCTCCACGGCTGCCCGCCTTTGAACACAGCTGCACCTCGTGTGTTCTCACTGGGAATGATCTGAGACCCCTGCCGCCTGACAGTGAAGTTCAGATTCGGGCTGGCAGTAGCCCACACCAGCTGTTTCCATACGCCTAGGCCAGAGATGGTCACGGCAGTTTAGAATTTCCCTCCTACGTGAGTTTTAAATGAAAACTTCAAGTTTCTAAACCAAACGCTAATGCCCTTTTTTGTGAATGAGACATACATTCCCTTGCAGTTTAGCACAAGGACAGAACAAGGGAATGCTGACCTATTTGCCTCAGACACACCAGGTGCCTCATAAAGCAGAACATACCCCTGGGATTCCCAGAAGAATTGGGATTTGGGGGTGGCGAAAGGTAGAGCTGATTCTCTTACTTGGGTTTCTTCTAGGCTGGTTCTCATCCCCATCCCTCCCCCTCCATTCCTGTCTTGTTCATTAGCTCCTCTACTTCCTCCCAACCTTTCAAGCTCTGCTCCCAAGGATCAATCTTTAGATGTCTTCTCTCCATATACTACTTCCTCTTGTTGCTGTTATCCAGGCTCATGGCCTCAAGTCCATCCTCATTATATCCAAATCGAAATTCTGCCCCGACCACCATTCTAAGCTTCACACCCATATGTCCAGCTGCTGTGTCCACTTGGTGGACCCACAAGTCTCTCAGAGTACCCACACGGACTAGTTTCTCAATCACCTCCCACGACTTGCTGGTACTCCTCCTCCCACATTCCCTAGCTTGTTACCAATCTAAATACAGAGGCATAATCTGAGACTCTTCCTTCTCCATTCTCTCATGTCCTATTAGTACAAGTGCTTCTTTTTAATTTTTTTTTAAATTTATTTATTTGACAGAGAGAGATCACAAGTAGGCAGAGAGGCAGGCAGAGAGAGAGGGGGAAGCAGGCTCCCTGCTGAGAGAGAGCCCGATGCGGGGCTCGATCCCAGGACCCTGAGATCATGACCTGAGCCGAAGGCAGAGGCTTTAACCCACTGAACCACCCAGGTGCCCAGTACAAGTGCTTCTGATCCTACTTCCTAAATCTTCTGTATCCTACCTCCTCTCCCCCATCCCACTGCCTCAGTCCTTGTAAAAGTCTTCTGAGTGATCTCTCTAAAATTTCCTCTGCTCCAATATTTTCCATACATTCCCCCCACCCCCATAATCCCTCTCATTTGTTAATCCAGCCACATCCCTAGGGCTGACTGATATGAACTGGTCGCTCTCACCTGGCTGGCGGTTCACGGATGGCACAGGCTCAGATGGGTAAGTGGCTGTCAGACAGCTGTCCAACATTCTGTACATCACCCTGATCATTACCCCTTTGCTGAGACCGTGTACTATTTCCCCCAAAGCTCAAAATAACCTCATCTTTCTAGTGTAGCATTTCATGGCTTCTTTTTCTCAGGCGAGCACCCTAGCCACACGACCATGTTGCCTAACCCCATCTGGTGTCCCTAGAGTAGGGCTTCCTCACTGGGGGTCTATGGGTCCACATGGGTTCATGTGGACATGGTCACAGTGGGGGAGGGGTAATGTAAATTTGCTTGGTAAAAGGTGACATCTTTATTTTTGCCAACTTCTAACTGTAATTTAGTATTTCCTTCAGTTAGGAATATAGTCAACAAACAATAGTTGTATGAGTAACACCCATATTTTGTTACCTATAAAATTATGGAAATTTTCAAATCACAGAAAACTTGAAGGTAACTAAATAGTTATTTATGCTCATTGCTACAAATTTACAATATTAATTCGGACTGCTATTATATCGCATTATTTAATGTGTTAATAAAGATGCATATACTATATACCACAAATTTGTTTTTAAGTTATTATGATAATTATACTTCAATATAATTGTTTTGGGTAGTAATTTCATGTATTTATTTTATGCACTTAAAAACGTTATTCTGAGTAGGAGTCCGTACGTGAGAGGGCCAAAGAGACCCATGGCACAAAAAGGCTTAGAATCTATACCCTGATGGCTTTCCCATCCACCCACCCATCCATCCATCCATCCATCCATCCATCCATCCATCCATCCATCCGTCCATCCATCCCTCCATCCATCTAGTACTCTTTTACTTATTTATTAACCCCACAGGTATCATACATTGTTCAGAGTCTTTAGAGATACCAAGATGAGAAAAAAACATAGTTCCTGACCTGTAGATGGATAAGAGGGGCAAACTGACCACTTAAGTACTGTGCAAAAAATGCAATATTATAACTGCACAGGGAGCCAGGAAAGCTGGGGGAGGGACCTCTAACCAAAACCAGGGGATGGGGAAGGCCTCCTGGACATGACATTGGAGCCAAGTTTCAAAGGACAGGAAGGATTCAGTCAGGTGAAGCTAGAACACAGTCTATGATGCCACAGGTCTCTTTTAGAAAGAACTATGAGTCTGGTATATTTGTTCTAAGAAAGTGAAACAACTTTATGTAGTATTGAAGCCCTGCTAATAAATGTAACAGTCCGATACTGTGTTATAAAGTCCCTAGACCTGGGAGGAAAGGCAGGCAGGCAATCAGCCCAGTAGATTTTTCAGAGTTAAAAAGGCTCATTTTCCTCAACAAGATAAAAAATTCTCTTCACGTGGCCAATGGAAATCCAGTGATGGGAAATCTGAATGTAAAAGCCTGCTGATGATGGTATGAAAGTTTTTCAGGGGATGAGAAAGAAACCCAAAGCCATCCACATGATATAGTAGACTTTTAGACTACCTTTCTTGTGGCTTCCTGACTAGATGGCACAAAGACACCTTTTTCAGAACTGTTTTAAAATTTGTTGAATAACTGAAACACCTTCAAGTATTTTTGCAACCAAATTTGTGGGGCTCACGGAGTCTTCACACTGGACAGTCCTGGATAGGTGTGTAGCTTCTGACCGCCTATGTTCAGGGCTGAAGTGGGACAGACCATCCTTGACTAGGGTATCCAGAAAGGGTATGTCTAGTCTTGGGAATCGGTTTTCAAGTCGAACCACGTATCAGGATTGTTTGGAAGGCAATGCCCACCACCTTCTTGAAACTTCATGCCCTTTCAAGTTTCCTTATTTTCTCAAGCGGACTGGGACGTATGTTGATTCATCTTTCACCAATATTAAATTACAGCATGTTTCCTCTTTTTTCATTACAGAAACAAAAAGTTGCAATAAACTTCCTGTCTCTCTGTGCCTTGTTTCGCTTAGGAACTGGAACTGTATTATTCTCGTGGAGAGATCAAACTGAGCCGGTACAAAGGATAATCAATTAATGGCAAGGTAGTTTTGCATCATTAAACTAAACAATGCCTCACTTTCCCAAATTCCACAAGTACCTTTTGTGCTGTCTTAAAAAAAACAAAACAAAACTATTCTCTGTAGTTGGAAAAGTTTATTCCTGTGACTGTGTTAGTAATAACCTTGAAATGGCCTGCGTCTACCATTATACCCCCATATTTCTCTTATAAAAGTTTCAGTAAACTTACAGTTCTGACATAGTTACCATAAGCAGACTTCGATCTGGGAATGATTACACTTGCATATGGATTTAACTTAGGACAGGAATAAGTTAGCACCATCTTTTGACCTCTTTCTGAGCACAACATACAAACAGAATCCAGAAATGATGAGTATTTTACAGCAGCTGGCTTCCACAGGTGGTAAGAGGGCTTTTGATACATGATGGGTCTAGTCATTCTGCAAGTGTGAATTTTGGAAGTGGGCATCTGCCAGTCTGGTTATTAACTGAGAACTGAGTTGTTTTTATGAACTTCTAGCCTTGAGAACTTAAATGCATTTTTGAAACAAATTCACTTATAATTTAGCTGAAAAATAAAATACTGTTTTTCTTGTATTTTTACATCCTTCAATGACTGGAAACAGCTGAAAGCCCTGGAGAAAGTGTTTTTCTGAGGCCCCAACCTCCCCCATTCAGCCAGGGAGGGTTTCCTTCTGGTTTCAAAATTTCAATCTCTAGTCAAATGCTCTTTTAGAAAAAAAAAGTGACCACTATGGTCCTAAGTCAAAGATAGATTTTCAAAAGTCCTCTCTGGGTAAAGCTCCTATAGATCAATATTCTGAAAATATATTTTTTTAAAGAACATATACATTTTTTGCTTTAAGATAATTATATCGGGAGGTTCTAGAAATATGAATTAACACTGTAGCAAGCTGAAGTGAAAGGTTTCAAAGTTTATGAAGACATTCTAAACCCAGGGAGAGGGTATCTGAGATTTGACTTGCAGACTGCAGGTTCCTTGGGCCCTGGAAGCGCTGGTCCCTCAGCAGGGCTCCCTGGGTTGGACTGACAGAGACACAGAGAGAGAGGGAATACAAGCAGGGGGAGTGGGAGAGGGAGAAGCAGTCTTCCCATGAGCAGGGAGCCCGATGTGGGGCTCGATCCCAGGACCCTTAGATCATGACCTGAGCTGAAGGCAGTCACTTAATGACTGAGCCAGCCAGGTGCCCTGAAATTACTTTTAATAGTCTATTTTATTTAACTAAATAGTCTAAAATATTATCATTTCAACATGTAATCAATATAAAAATATTAATGAAATATTTTATCTCTTATGGGTACTAAGTTTCTCAAATCCAATGCATCTATTACACGTGCAACATGTCTCCTTTCAGACTAGCCACAAAGAACCACATGTGGCTGGTGGCTGTCGTATTTAGACAGTGCAGCTCCATTCTATTCAGCATGGACAGCACACAAATGATGAATGGAAGTACCCAAGCCAATTCTAGTATTCTTAGACATATTCTCAAACACAGTACCCTCCAGTTTCAGAGACTGGTGCTTCCAAATGTGTTTGTGCAAGGCTCTAACATTTGGGGGTGCCTGGGTGGCTTGGTCAGCTGGGCATCTGCCTTCAGCTCAGGTTATGATCCTGGGGTCCTGGGACTGAACCCCGCATTGGGCTCCCTGCTCAGTGGGGAGTCTGCTTCTCCCTCTCCCTTGCCCCTCTCCCTGCTCATGCTCTCTCTCTTTCTCTGAAATAAATAAATAAAATCTAAAAAAAAAAAAGGTAACATGTGGAGCAGTAACTCCCAAATGCTAAATATTTCAATCTTTGCCTTTCTGCACCTGCTTGTATAGAAATCTGGTCTTGGTGTCAGAGTTGAACATTCCCATTCTAATGCACTGGAATAAAAAGAAAGACAGGCTGAGTCAACAGGTCATAGTGATGTTAGTTCTTGCCCAGAGTTTTATTTACATTTTGATATAACTCATTATTCTATACATATTATTGAGATCTCCTCAGTATAAGGCCCTAGAGAGAAACACTGATTCTAGAAACAAACCTAACAAAAACAGGTGGTAAACTTTAAGTATATATTGAAGTCTACAGTCAGCTTAACTTACTTCCTATGCAACTTTCAAGAACTGCCTTATTTGAACTAGAAGTAGAACCCTGTATGAAATCTACAAACCCTTGAATCTTACAGACTCTTAACCAATTCTAGTACTTCATGCTCAGTAAATATTTCTGCCCCTCTACTTCCTTCCTTGCAGCACCAAAGTGATTACCTTAGGTAAGTATGTCCTTATGGTTTCGTTGTCTCGTTTCACCACCTTCATCATTTCTTGGCCCCCAAGGTAGGCAGCATTAACTACATTAAAAAAAAAAGTCAAACACTTAGAATACACAGAATGAACACAAATGTCAAACTAATTGGATTTAATTTCCATTCCCCCTTTTCCTTTCAACAAGCACTGTCTGACGTGAGATGTCATTGAGGCGAAGAAAGGTATGTTCCTCTTACCTGCCTTTCTCAACAGCGACACACAGCAGCGACAGGATGGCCTAACTTCAGCCACCACAGCAAACGACGTGCGGTGCGATTAAAAACACAGACTTTTACAGATAAATCACGTATGCTAGGGAAATGAATGTGAAACTTCCCCGACTTTTTTTTTTTAAAGTTACAACTAAAATGAATGTTTATTTTAAAATAGGTTTAAAGACCTCCTAAGAGTTTTTACTGAGGGTGAGTCCCATTGTACTGACTGCATAATGAGCAAAGTTGACCCTCTCCCTTTCCAGATGTCACATACCTGAGAAAGGAAGAGAATCAGAGACAATGTGGATTTATGTGGCTTTCTAGTCCTTGTCTACAAATTTTCACTAAATGCTGTGTGACTTGGGTTCCATTTTGATTGGCATATTATTGTCATTTTGCTTTCTTTTCTGTCATCATCTGCCTGGTATATTTGTCCTTTTCTTTATTTTTCAGTCTTTTCTCATTTTGTTTTAAGTATGTCTCTTGAAATCATAAGTAGACCTCTTTAAAAATGTAATTTGAAAGTATCTCTTAAATAAAAGGACTTAACAGAGTCATATATATTAATATAAGAGATCTCTGGTCTGACTCCAGTCATCCTGTTTTGTATATGCTTTGCTTTCTTTTGATTTCTAACTTTCTACCCCCTTTAGTGTGAATGATGCTTTCTTCTCCTATTTATTTATTTTAAAGTTCATTTATTTTTTTAGTAATCTCTACACCCAACATGGGCTCGAACTCACAACCCCAAGATCAAGAGTTACACGCTCTTCTGACTGAGCTGGCCACGTGCCCATTTACTATGTCTTAAAAATTTCTTTTCACTAAATAGTCTGAAAGTACAAATTCTGTCTTTATTCACTGAGTGGTTAGCTGTACTGAAAATTTTGGAAAAGTTATATTTTTTCTATTGCTGTCTGGAATTAATCAGTGTCTATAATCTCTCCATCCAAACAAGGTGGCCCCTGGCATCCCTGCACTTTCCTCATGCGTCCCTCTACCCTGGGAACTGTAGGTAATAAACTCTTATTCCAAAGGCAGTTCTCTATGCCTGTCACTTTACCACAGCTAACGCAAACAAATTCTGGAAACACTGTAAAACAAGGAGGCAGAGCTGGTATTCTGGGGAGGTCAGTGCCCTGGTTTTGTAGGGCAGAGTAGTGGAGGGGAGAGAGCTGCTTAAAGAGGGGGTGGAGGAGGCTCCAGAGATAAGCAAAGGGTTTCTCTTCAGCTCCAGCTAAGTACTAACTGGCACTATCATGTGGGATACCGCTAGAAGCTGGGGAAAGAGAGAACCGCCCGAAAGGATTTAGAAGGAACAATGCCCCAACTCGGAGTAGTTACTGTTCCTATCACCCTAGTAGGAAAATTTTGTAATTCATGGTGTATCAACTATAGAACTTGGAAAGGTTTTGCTTTGGTAGTGGGGTAACATTAGCCCTAAACTAAATGCTATCTTGCAACCAACTAACAAAGCTTAAAAGCAAGAACAGAAAGTATCCAACTATTTCCAAATAACATAACTGTCCCATAACAAAGCTCAAGAACCTCTACATAAATACAAAAATATCCAGGATCCAAAAAGGTAACATTAACCATGTAAAGCATCCCATAAACAGTTATCAAACATGCAAGGCGGGAAAATACAACCCAAAATAAGGGAAAGATTAATTAAAATGGACTCTAAAATGACAAAGATAGGGCGCCTGGGTAGCTCAATGAGTTAAAGCCTCTGCCTTCAGCTCAGGTCATGATCCCATGGTCCTGGGATCGAGCCCTACATTGGGCTCTCTGCTCAGTGGGGAGCCTGCTTCCCCCTCTCTGCCTGCCTCTCTGCCTGCTTGTGATCTCTCTCTCTCTCTCTCTGTCAAATAAATAAATAAAATCTTTAAAAAAATAAAAAAATATAATGACAAAGATAATAAAATTGGTAAACATTAAAGTAATGATGCTGCGAAAACTGGATATACATACACAAAAGAATGAGTTGGACCACTACCTTACACCATATACAAAAATTAATTAACAATGGATCACAGTACTAAATTAAAAACTCTCAGAAGGAAATATAGGAAAAAATCTTTGTGATCTCAGATGAGGCAATGGGTTCTAAGACATGACACTAAAAGCACAAGTGAGAAAAAGAAAAATAAACTGGTTTTCATAAAAATTACCACCATCTGCACTTTAAAGGACACCATCAAGAAAGTGAAGACAGCCCACAGAATGAAAAAAAAAATCATATATCCAATAAGAATCCAATAGCCATAATATATAAAGAACTCTTACACCTCAATAAAAAGACAAAAACTTGATTAAAAAATGGGCAAAAGGCAGCACTTAGTGGCACAGCTGGTTAAGTGTCCAACTCTTGGTTTCGGTTCAGGTTGTGATCTCAGGGTCATTGGCTCGAGCCCTGGATTGGGCTCCACATGCTCAGCTTGGAGTGTGCTTGAGTTTCCCTCTCCCTCTTCCTCTGCTCCTCACCCCAAGAGAGAGCATATGCTCTTTCTTTCTCTTTCTTTCTTTCTTTCTTTCTTTCTTTCTTTCTTTCTTTCTTTCTTTCTTTCTTTCTTTCTTTCTTTCTTTCTTTCTTTCTTCTTTCTCTTTCTTTCTCTGTCTAAAATAAATAAATAAATCTTAAAAAAAAATAAAAATGGGCAAAGGATTTGAATAGGTGTTACTCTACAGAAGTAGTACAGATGGCCAATAAACGTGTGAAAAGATGCTCAACATCATTAGTCATCAAAGAAATGCAGTCAAAACCACAATGTCATACCACATCACACTTAATGGATGGCTACAAGAAAAAAAGACAAACAAAAGCCATTGTTGACAGGGATGCAGAGAAATCAAAGCCCTCATACATTGTGGGTGGCACTGTAAATTGGTACAAGCACTTTGGAAAATAGTTTGACAGTTGCTCAAAATGTTAAATATAGAGTTACCACATACATCCAGCCATTCCATTTGTAGGCACAGACCCAAGAGAACTGAAAACAGAAGTCCGCACAAACCTTTATATAAACGTTTATATAAACATGTACAGCAACATTGTCCATGATAACCAAAAAGTAGAAACAATCTGTATGGTCATCAACTGATGAATGGAAAACCAAAATATGACACAGCCATATAATGAGTATTATTGAGCAATAATCAAGTACTGATACATGCTACAACATGAATGAACCCTGGACACATCATGCTAAATGAAAGAAGAAAGTCACAAAGAGCCACATACTATATAATTCCTTTTATGTTAAATGTCCATTATAAGCAAATACATTGAGAGAGAAAGTAGATTAGTGGTTGTCAGGTACTGGGGTAAGGTGGAAATAGGGAGTGATGGGGGCATGGGGTTTCTTTTTAAGGTGATGAACATATTCTAGTTAGATATTTGTCAAGGTTGTGCTACTCTGAGAATATACTAAAAAACAACCACTGAAGAGTGAGTTTTATGGCATGTTAATTATATCAAAATTAGCCTATGTTTTATAAAACTGGTATTCACAGATATTGAAAGTTTTGTAACCTATTCCATATATTTGAGAAGTGAGAAATTTTGTCTACACAAAGTGATAAAGGACATCAGAAATAGTAATTATGTGGGTAAATTTAAATTACATTTCTGTTATTTATAGCTCTTTACAAGACAATTGATAGTTTAAGTGAAAATAATAATATATCAAAGAAGTAAATATATGACAACAGTATCACAAATGCAGGTGGGAGAAAGGGCTCACTGTTGTTAAGTTCTTACGGCATACGTCTAGTTGTATAATATCATTTGAAGACTGTAAAAGTTAAAGGTGTTCATTTTATATCCTAAAGTGACCACTGACACAAAACAAAGAATGACTAATAAGCCAACAAAGGAGACAAAATCATAAAAAATATCCAATTGATTCATAGGAAGGTAGGAAAAAAGCAAAAGTGGAACAAAGACAGGAAAACAGAAAGTATATATCAAGATTAAAGATTTAAGCCAGCCCAACTCATAACTACATTAAATATAAATTGTCTCAACATTCAAATCAATAGGCAGAGTGGATAAGAAAGCTAGAGATAACTATTTGCTGTCTACGAGAAATAGAATTTACATATAAAGATATAAGTAGGCTAAAAGTTCAAAAACAAAAAAGATATATCATGCTAACTTTAGCCCAAAGAGAGGTGAAATAACTATATTAATATCAGAAAAACTGGATTTCAGAGGCAAGAACCAGAGATAAACGTTAGCTCATTAGGAAGGTATGAAAGTCCTAAATGTTTATGCACCTAATATATTTAAACTTCAAAATACATGAAGTAAAAACTAACAGAACTATAAAAAGAAACAGACAAATCCACAAATACAGCCAGAGATTTCAACACCCATCTTCTAATAACTGATTGGAACAGTTAGAAAAAAAATCAGTAAATGACACCATCATGAATACCCAACTTCTGCATCAACATGGATAGGACTGGAGGAGATTATGCTGAGTGAAGTAAGTTAAGCAGAGAAAGTCAATTATCATATGATTTCACTTACTTGTGAAACATAAGGAATAACAGGGAGGACATTAAAAGAAGGAAAGGAAAAGTGAATTGGGGCAAATTGGAGGGGAAGATGAAGCATGAGAAACTGGACTCTGAGAAACAATCTGGGGGTTTTAGAGGGGAGGAGGGTCGGGGGATGGGTGAGCCTGGTGCTGGGTATTAAGGAGGGCACAGATTGCATGGAGCACTGGGTGTTGGACATAAACAAAGAATCTTGGAACACTGCATCAAAAATTAATGATGTATTTTATGGTGACTAACATAACAATAAGAAAAATAAAATAAAAATAATAAAAAAAGAAAAAAAGGAAAAAAAAAGAAAATGACACCATCAATCAACTTGACCTAAGGGACATCTATAGAACAGTTTCCCCATCAAGAACAGAATATACATTCTTTTCAAGTATCTGCAGAGCATTTCCCAAGTTAAGCCACATCCTGGTCCATAAAATGTGTATCAAAATCCATTTAAACAATTAAAATCATACAAAATATGTTCTCTGGTCATAATGGAACTAAATTAGAAATCAATAACAGAAAGATACCTGGAAAATCACCAAATATATAGAAATGAAATAAGCCATTTCAAAATAACCCCTGGGTCAAAGAAGAAATCTAAAGGGAAATAAGAGAGTATTGTGAAGTGAATAAAAATAAAAACATATCATATCCAAATTTGTGGGACATGACCATAGTAGTATTTAGAGAGCAATTTATAAAGCACGAAAAATCCATTTTAGAAATGGAAAAAGTTGGGCGCCTGGGTGGCTCAGTCGTTAAGCGTCTGCCTTCGGCCCAGGTCAGATCCCGGGGGCCTGGGATTGAGCCCCGCATCGGGCTCTCTGCTCTGCGGGAAGCCTGCTTCTCCCGCTACTGGTCCCTCTGCTTGTGTTCCCTCTCTCGCTGTGTTTCTCTCTGTCAAATAAATAAAATCTTTAAAAAAAAAAAAGAAATGGAAAAAGTTCTCAAATGAATGACCTCAGTTCCACCATAGGAAACTAGAAAATTAATTCCAAAGTAGGCAGAAATAAAGTAAATAATAATATTCATAGCAGAAATTAGTGAAACCAAAGGCAGAAAAACAATTGAGAAGATAAATGAAGTCAAGAACAAGTTCAGTAAAGTTGATAAGCCTTTAACTAGACTGATCAGGAAAAAAAATACATAAGACATGAGACATAAAACATTATCAATATTGGGAAAGAGAAGTGACACCCTATAGATCTTACAGACGCCAAAAGGATAATCAGGTAACCTTGAAAATGACTTTATGCCAAGAAATTCGACAACTGAGATAAAATGAACCAAGTCACAAGTTTTAAGCTTACTTGAAAATGAACAGATAACCTGAAAAATCTTATATCTAATAAAGAAATTAAATTAGTAATTTAGAGCCTTTTCACAAAGAATACTCCAGGGTAAGAGGACTTCATTGGTCCACTCTACCAAACATTTAAGGAAGAAATAATATTGATTTCATATAAACTCTTCCAGAAATGACTACACATAATGGATATTGGGTTTTTGACTATAGAAGTAGGATTTAAGAGCAGCAGAAAATAGTTGTCTGTGGTAGGAAGAATTCTAGGCTGACATGAATAATCCTTGCTTTTCTACAGCCTCCTCCCTTTGGAGTGTGGGTGACACCTGTGAATCTGATGACATCTTACCCCCATGACTAGGTTATGCTATACAGCAGATAGGGACTCTAAGGATGATTATCCTGGTGGGCCTAACTAGCCACACAAGTCCTTCAAAATTTGAGTTTTCCTCAGGCCGGTAGAAGGAGAGGAAGTCAGAGATTCGAAGTGCTAAAAGTATCAGAAGTACCCCTGCTGGTTTGAAGCTGGAGTTCATGTGGAAGAGAATGGAGACTGACTTCTGGGAGCTAAGAGGGACCCCTGGCTCACAGTGAGCAAGACAGTGGGGACCCCAGCCATAAAGTCACATAAACTGGACTCTGCTAACAACCCGAATGAGCTCAGAAGTGGATTTTGGGATGTGCAGGGCCATAAGGGAGGGCTCTGAGATCCAGGCCATGGTGACTCTTGAGCTGGGCGGGAGTGACATGGGAATTTACTGTGGGATAATCCATGGAGGTAAAAACATTCATGTTTTAATCACTTTTCTGTGGACTGTTTCTGAATCAGAAACAACTTAAAAATTCAAGTAACTTACAAGGAATTTTGTATTTCTAAAAGTAAAATTTTTTTTTTATCAGGGAATGTACCTCACTCTGCCTTTATTTCTATTCTTTTTTTCCCCTGATAATTTCTGATCTAAGTATACTTTTTTTTTTTATTAAAGAAAGCAACATACCAGTTTCCTTTCCAGTAATTGCTCCAAGGAAGCCATCTTTTTCATTCCTCAGAAATGCTTGTAACACAACACAGTGGTCAGAAATAATAATACCAAATGGACATGTAATTTCCTAAGGGGAAAACACATTTCTCTTGGCAATGACTGTCAACAGCATTCCTGGAAACCCAGCAGAATTCAGAGTTTCAAGCACCACAGTGAAGGAAATATCCAGGAGCAGGAGTAATGGAAACAAAAACATGAACATGAAGGAAAGGGAAGGATTTAGAAGAATGTGAATTGTTTACTTCTTTTTCCATCACAAATCTAAGTCCAGGTATAAGAAAACTCACTGAGGAGTCTAATATTCTGTTCTTTTTGCTGCTGTATCTTCTGAAACCTGCTTACTGTTCAAGCATCATTGCAGGACTTCCCCTTGTAGGAGAGTGGCTAATGGAGTGACAGGAAGACGAAGACCGGTAGGACTTTGAGCTCATAGGTGAGATGGAGTCACTAAGTTCTCCAAGTACATGTACTCTAGGAAGGAAAACTGTCTTCTGCTGAACTCCATCACCTATTCTGATGCTATTTCATCTTTCTGGAAAAATCCCTACTCATCTTCAAGCCCAAATTCATTTGTCTTCTCCCTTCCTTACGAGGTAGAACTGATTCCTCCTTTATTGGCACCCCTCACTCTGGGCTTCTATTCTCATGATAGCCCTACTGTGACAGATGACAAGTCTTCACATTTGTCTCCCTTACCACGCTGGAAGCTAGCTTAAAGGCAGGTGCTTTATTTCATTTATTATTCTTTTCCGGGCTTATCTGTGTACTTGGTTCACGGCAGGTGTCAGTAAGAGTTGTTAAATGAAACGGGAAGAGACTGTGCTGGTGTTGTTTTTTTGGGGGGGGGTCTGGGAGGTGATGGTCAGGAGGAAAAACCTGCTGCTTTCCTTGAAGTGGCGCACGAGCTGACGTTACAGTGGAGGCCAGAACTGGAGGCGGATGCACACGGACACTGGTGAGCCGAGCTGGGTGGTACTGGTATAGGACTAGCACAAATCACTGTGGGGAAGAGGGAGCATCTAAGAGCTTCTGTTGGGATTGACCAAAAATTAGGCCTCATAAAGCACTGGTCTCAGCAGTGAGGGAAAATGCAGAGGGAAGTAAATCCATAGTGAGTGATGCAATAGGAAGTTTGGGGGGAGATGCACACACAGTTTTCCGAGGTAGAGCTTGGGGACTGGAAGCCAAGTTGTCTTGCTGGTTTGGTGACAGGTAGTCTAGAGCCTCCTGTAAGGTATCACAGAATGCCCCTGTTTGTTTGATTTTGCCTTTATACTGGTTATTATAACCATTCATTTAGTCTGCAATAGTCTGCCAACAGATCATCTTACCTCTGTGATGCTGAGTTCATCAAAGGGAAAAACACAACTCAAGGTGTATGATTTTTTTTTAACTTTTTAGAGTAGCAGATAATATATACATATAAATTTCTTTAGAAAGATATAGCAAAAACTTTCATTAAATCACTGAATTCTAAATCAGAGATGATATTCTAGTCTTGTGTCCAATCACCTTTTGTCCTAAATCCTAATACTGACCATACACACACACACACACACACACACACACACACACACACACACACACCCCTTTTCCATCATATTGCATTTTAGGCTAAATTTCCATGAATTATTAAAGGTGCGAATTGCCTTTTAACAATAAATTTTTCTAAGCTACACACATAAATGAGAGAATAGGTAACATGGGAGTCTGGTTTTGTCTTACTCAAAAAATTATTCTGAGATTCAGTTTAAAATATTTTGAGAAGAAATGTGTGCTTTTTTAGTAAAGCTACGTGTCATTGAAGAGTTCCCTTCATATCACAGTTGTGTTTAAACAGTTATTTCCATGTAGACCAAGAAAAGATAAAGAAAGTTGTTTTTTTTTTTATCAGAATGTATGCAACAAAGTAACATGCCTACCCAGGAATGCCCTTTGTCTCTGCACTATGTTTTTCTAGTTAGTTAACTGAAAGGAATTAAAACATGAATTTGGCCTAACTAATGAAAAGACCCGAGAATATTTTTTAAAGTTAATTTTCTTGACCTGTGATACTGCTAAGCTAAAATATATTTGCTTTTAGCTTTGATCAAGAAATCCAAGTTAGCTGTCTCAGTCAAAAGCCTATTTCTTATGTAACAGAAGAACAACTACTGTAAAGAAAATATGCACTAGCAAACATTCCAGAATTTAAAAAATCCCATATATTTTCTTTAAAAACAACAATTAAAACAATCTAATTATGCAAATTGATCTGATGAACACTGAGGTAAAGTTTATCAAGTATGCTAATTGAATCTGGGCTGCTCTTTGAACGCTGGATAGGAAGTGGTGTTTCACTCAATCTGGTGAAGAAGGCTAATACATAGACTCCCAGCCCATAGCAAGTGCCATCTTTGCCAAAAGGGCAACAGCATTTGAAATACTTGAGTATTTTGGTTCCTTGAATTTTTCAGACCTTACTACAACAAAAAAATATGTGTATAAACTAAAGGATACAGAAAATCAGTATCTATCTAGATAGGGCAGGATTTATTATCCACTATTTGGACTAGCAAACTTCCTCCATTTGTTTCTGTAAGATTTCTACTGGAGCACAGACATTACATAATGTGCAAACACTGCAAGGCTTCCTAAAAGTCAAGCTGGCATGTTAAAGGTCACTGTCTAGATGACAGGAAAGCCAGAGAAACAGGTCTGCAGGGGATATCATGGGCAGCACAGACCACTGAGAATGACCTTGGAGCTGGTCTTCCTTTCTCTTGGTGAGCCCTCTCTTTGTGTAACCTAAAATTCCTACTTCCGATTCAAATGGTTTGGTTTGAGTACTAATTACCTTCACCATTCATGGGATACAAGCTCAGCAGGAGTCCACTAATCATCTGCAAAAGCCAGGGTCTCATGAGTATAGGTCTCTCTCAGTTGGGACCATCTTCCTTTTATAGTAAGCAAGGTCATTAGAATCACCTAGGAGACAGCCAGGGCAAGCCCGGGCAAAGGCAGTTTCCATGGTACGTGTTGCAAGAGGAGATAAAGGTGATGTGGGATCCCAAGGGGACAGGTAGGGAGAGGCTGGCTAGGATGACTGAAATGCTTGGTTAAGGATCAGCCTAGGGTCACTACTAGGAGACTTAATTAAGACCCATGTAAACCATGAACCAAGAATCCAAAGAAAAAAAGACAAGTAATTTTTGCCTGCTTTCCCTTTACCCAAGGTTACACAGTCCAAGTGGGTAACGGGGAAAAAAGAGATCCCTGAAGTATTGCTCACTTGAACATCAGAAAGCCAGATCCAGAACAAAGAGAACAGAAAATCAGAGAAGGAAGGATGGCAGAAATAGAAGAGCTGTGCTCTGAAAGTTTGTTTGCACACTGGTTTTTTGGAACAGAGATGAAGCAAGGCAGCTGGGAGCTCAGTCTAGTTTAGAGTCTAATTTGCATATAGAATCATTCTACAATGGCCGTGAGGAAAAAGAATCCCAGGGCACCCCAAACAGTAGTGTGGCTGGAAGGGTCTGGTTGCCTTGAGCCAAGGAGGGTAGTGTGTCATGTCTCAACTGTCTTGTTTCTTGATGCCTGCACTTGGGGCCTCTGGAAGACACAGCAGGAAGTCAACTGCTACAGCTGGAAGGAAGATTCCTTTCCCTCCTGTGCAGTTTACGAAGCCTACTTCTCAAAGAGGGTGCTTAGAACTCTGGTGTAGAAAAATTGGAAAACACCTTTATATAATTACCTTTTAGTTAAAAAAAATTAAACACTTGACTATATGTCACATGTGTTACACAGTCACTAAACATATATAGAAAAACAAATAAAACTTTCATATACCCTATGTCCTGGTTTGGGTTTAGAAAATATTTCTTAAGAGGTATAAGAAAAGCACAGGTGGCTGCCTATCTAATGCCTATCAGAAACTCAGATGTTAGGGTGCTTGGGTGGCTCAGTGGGTTAAAGCCTCTGCCTTCGGCTCAGGTCATGATCTCAGGGTCCTGGGATTGAACCCTGCATCAGGCTCTCTGCTCAGCAGGGAGCCTGCTTCCCCCACCCCCTCCGTTCAAATAAATAAATAAATAAAATCTTTAAAAAAAAAAAAAAGAAACTCAGATGTTTTGGGTGAAGTGTTCTATAAATGTCTATTAAATCCTGTTGGTTGATAATGTGGTTAAATTCTTCTATATCCTTGCTAATTTTCTGTCTTGTTCTAGCAACTGTTGAGAGAAGTGTTCTTAAGTACCCAACTATAATTGGGGATTTGTCCACTACTCTTTTAAGTTCTATTGGTTTTGCTTCATTTATTTTTACAGCTCTCTTGTTTGGTGCACACAGGTTTAGGATTGATGTGTCTTCTGTCTTCCTGGTAGACTGAACCTCTTATTATTATTATGCAATGTTCCTCTCTGTCCCTCATCATTTTCTTTGCTCTGAAGTCTACTATATCTGATATTAGCACAGTCATTACTGGTTCCTTTTGATTAATGTTTACATGACGTATCTTTTCCCATTCTTTTACTTTCAATCTACCTATATAATTATATTTGAACTGGCATGTCTGAAGACAGCATATACCTAGGTAACGTTTTTTAATTCACTCTGCCAATCTTTGTCTTTTAATTGGTGTATTTTGACCATTTACATGTAATGTAATTATTGGTATGATAGAGTTTGTATGCTATTTTATTATTTGTTTTCTGTTTGTTCTATTTTTTTGTTTCTCTGTGTTCTTCTCTTGCCTTCCTACATGTTACTGAATATGCAAGCGTTTTGGTACTTAGTAGGAAAAGCAGGGAAAAGTACATCCATTCCATTTTCCTGGAAGCAGAATTCCTCAGAGGAAAATGGAGTCCATAGCTGGAAAATGCTTTTTATAATCTCCTCTATAGGGTAAAGAGAAAAATACCAAAAGAAAAAAAACTTTAAAGGGAAAGAAAATGATTTATTGATGTATATGTGGAGTAATTTTATATGTTTGCCACAATTTCAAGTGACTTCCATTTGGTCTCAAATAATTTCTAAAAGTGTATTGGCCCTTAGAAATCATCAACTTCTTGTCTGATTAATGACTGAAAACCAGACAGGGGCAGGGTTTCTGACTTGCAGTCAATGCCCTTCTCACTTAGGCATCTCTTTTTCTCCTAGAATAGGAGGGAAGGATAAGGGACCAGACCAGATCTTTAAGGGGCCTCTCCAACTTTGGTCTTTGGTGGTTTTTATAATTGTCCTTAGCCCTGCTTCCCTTCTGCCTATCTCATCTTCTTCCACTGCTAAGTCTATAATAAAGAATGGGGGTTGGAGAGAGTATAGAACAGACAAAAATCTAAAAACACAGCAAATATATTGAACTTTATATTTGCAATCACTGTCTCTTACTACATATTTGGAAAAATTCCTTATACAACCAATCTACAGCTGTACAACAGGGCTGTGACTTGTTTCTGGATTCATTATGTACATGATAGTGTGGCACTCTTAATGCAGGTGAGCATGGTAAGCTTTACTCAGGAGTCCTGCCTTTATGATCGACTGTGGCAAAAAGATGATAGTAGCAGCTATGGTCAAAGGAAGTTTCAGCATAAAGATGGATTGCCAAAGTTTGAACACTACCCACTAGTTGTTTGCGCAAATCATGTAACTTCTCTATATCTCTGTGTCTTCATCTATAAAATGGCGAGAGTAAAATACTCAAACCTGATTAGTTCTGAGTACTACAAGTAAAAGCTTAGAATGGTGCCATTAGCTGCTGCTGCAACTATTGTTATATCATTCATTGGAGGCTTATTATAAATAAAATACTATATAGACAGTCTGCATATGTTATCATATTTAATCCTACAATAAACTTTTGAGGTATAGATTAAGAAAGGATTATTTTATTATGAAAATGATTTATAAATATGCTATAAATTAGTATTAACTAAAAAGGTAGATTACATTTAAAAACCAAGGTTGGAGCCAAAAAGTAAAGTAGCAAGTATTTCCTGGCACATTCAGAAAATGTAATAAGCACAACACCCAGTGTTGTATTACCATGACTATCATTTGTCACTTTTATCACTTAAACCCCTCCAAAAACATTTAAAGAGGAAAATAAAAGCACTGCTGTTCACTCTATGGGAATATTGGGCCTGGTTTCCTTGGCTGGTTTCTCCTAAGTTCTCACACTGGACTAACAGGGTATCCCCTGAATTCCTATAAAGATTTCATATAGACCATATATGGAATTTTTCCCACCATCTGGCAGCTAGAGTGGAGAATCAGAAGGATAATTTTAAAATTAAAGGCTGATGAAAATTAAAATTAAAACTTCTATTTCTATTTTTATTTTATGTCTAGTTTTAAGCTTTCAGGAGAAAAAAACCTAACAAATAATTCCTTGCTCAATATTCACCAACTGTCTGAGATTATTCTCTTACCACTTTCTGATACATGAATAAACTATACATTTTATTTTTTTCTTATATTTTTAAATTTTTATTTACTTTTTAGATTTTATTTAAATTCAAGTTAGTTAACATAGATTGTATTATTAGTTTCAGGGGTGGAATTTAGTGTTTTGTCAGTTACATATAACAGCCAGTGCTCATTACATCTAGGGCCCTCCTTAATGTTCATCATTCAGTTACCCCATCCCCCACCCACCTCCTCTCTAGCAACCCTCAGTTTGTTCTCTATAAGAGTCTCTTAAGATTTGCCTCCCTCTCTTTATCTTATTTTATTTTTCCTCCCCTTCCTTTATGTTCATCAGTTTTGTTTCTTCAGTTCTGAATGAGTGAAATCATATGGTATTTGTCTTTTTCTGACTTGTTTTGCTTAGCGTAATACATTCTAGTTCCATCTACATCGGTTGCAAATGGTAAGACTTCATTCTTTTACTCACTGCACAGTAGTCTGTTTGCATTTCTATACACCAATTATGAAGCAGCAGAAAGAGAAATCAAGGAATCAATCCCATTTACAATTGCACCCAAAACCATAAGATACCTAGGAATAAACTTGCCGAAGAGGTAAAGTTTCTGTACTCTGAAAACTATAGAACACTTATGAAAGAAATTGAGAAAGACACAAAGAAATGGAAAAACATATACATTGTAGAAGGTGCTTACCAAGGCAGAACGGTTCTAATACATTCAGGACCGAAAATTCGCTCTGCAGATTCATCATTCGAAGGCCAATTTTGATCAAAAAGGACTTGATTTTCTCAGGCCACGGTTTAAATAGAAGGTAGGCAAAAACATAGAGAACATATCGAAGCCAGCACAGAAGTGGAGTGGCGATCCTGCCGTTCGGGGACTCAGACATTCGCTCGATTGTTGGAAAGAGCAGAAAGGAGCGTATTATCTATAATAAAAAACATACTTTGATGAGACGTTTTCTTAAGGGATAACCCACTGTTTTACTGTTTCGTCCATACAGTATGGACAAATGGGGTTTCAGAATATGACTAAAGATTGTTGAGAAAGAAAGCCACCACCTGCTTGTCTTCTCACTGCTCAAGCCATGTGGGGGAGAATATAAGGAAGCCCCCTTGAGTTGTTGGGGTTTCATGGTGAGGTGCAAATCAGATTCCTTGATACCCTCCTGATTGGGGCAGCAATTCACACTTCTTTTCAAAGACTGCTAAAATTAGGAAATTCATGTCCCATTTCAGTAGTTACACCACCTTGACTGACTAGTGATACCAGAAGAAAGTAGAGCTACATAAAAAACTCTGGTTCTAGTCAGCAGTTCTTTTATTGATTACATTTGGGGATAGTTCACTTTGGAAAAGCTCCTCTTTTCCCTACTCTTGCCAATAAAAGATAATCTCTAAGAGGTCCAAATACATTTTTCACACCTGATTTAACTTTAATAAAGTACAGGCCAGAAACAAGCAAAGCTGGAAATCTTTATCTACATGGGAAAATGTTCAAGGACAAAATGATAATTTCAACTGAATTCATCAGGATATCCGGAAATATATACTCCACAAGGCGAAGAGCATCACTAAAACATTTTCTATTTACCATTATCTACCATATTAATATTTAAAAAAATGTATAAAAATAACTTCTATGAGGGATCAGGAAAGGCAAGTAGTTAAGCACAATTCCTATTAATAACAGAGTAATATAAGTGAAATAGATCGCCAGTGTCAACAGATTATAGAACAGGAAATGAGAATGGACACAATGGTTTTACTTGTTTAAAAAGTTTAAGATATACACAGAAAAGCATATAAAACATTAACATGCTATTTAATAAATAATGGATAAAATGAACAGCTATGTGGATCCAGCAACAAAACACTGCCACTGTGGCATCTTCCCATCCCAACTCCGACCTCTGCTCACATCTTAGGTAACCTCTGTCCTGACTTTCTTACTTTGCTTTATATCAATACTTATCATTCCTTAATACTATAATCACTTCCTTATTTTGCTTTACATTGATAGTTATCATCCTGCAATCAACTGGATTGTGACTCTCCGGAAATCCTCAGTTGAAGCCCTAACTCCCAATATGATCACACGTCGAGATAAATGAGGTCACAGGGTGGGGATCTGAGAGGTAGGATCAGTGTCCTTACAGAGAGATTCACCAGAGAGCTAGCTCTCTCTCCCCAGGCACACACACAGAGGTCTGGCGAACACACATGGAGAAGGTAGTATTCTATAGGCCCGGAAGTCTCACCAGAAGCTGAGCATGCTGGCATGCTGATCTTGGACTTCTCGCCTCCAGAACCACCAGAGAACAAACAGTTGTTTAAGCTCCCTAGTCTATGGTATTTTCTTTGGCAGTGTGAGCAGACTACTTCATATTTCTTAATACTATAGTTAAATCTTATCTGTTAATGAATTTATATAAATGCAGTCAGCAGTATGTTTTTGTTTTACGTCCTTTACTCAACACTGTATGATTCATTCATGTTGATATATGTAGCCACAGCTTATTATCTTGGCTCCGTAGTTTTCTACTGTATGAACATAGAGCTATTTATTTTACTGATAGATATTTGGGTTGTTCTTAGTCCAGAG
This sequence comes from Procyon lotor, assembly GCA_028646535.1. NCBI lineage: Eukaryota > Metazoa > Chordata > Mammalia > Carnivora > Procyonidae > Procyon > Procyon lotor. The sequence goes on from CM053610.1 coordinate 104,125,173, forward strand.
ATATTACAAACATGCTGCTATGAACATTTTATATGTCTCTGGTACACATATGCAGGTATTTCTGTTGATGATATCACTCAAAGTAGAAATACTATGTCATACGATATGTCTAAGTTCAGCTTTAGTAGATAATTTCAAATAGTTTCCCAAAGTACTAACATACTCCTATACCAACAGACATGAGAGTTCATATTGTTACAGATCCGCTCTACATTTGGTACTGATGACTAACCTGATGAATAGTGTTATATGTCATTGTGGCTTTGTGTTTCTCTGATAACCAGCAGAGTTGAACAACTTTTATGTGTTTACATTTTCTATAGCCCCTGAAGTTCTTATTTAAGTCTCTTGCACGCTTTTCTATTAGGCCGCCTATCATTTTTTCTGCTTGATTTGTAGTCTTGTTTTTCTTTTTTTATTCTAGATACTAGTCCTTTGTCATGTTGCTGTCCTTGGCTTGCCTGTTGATCTCTTATTTTTTTTCTTAATGGACATAAGGTTTTAAGTTTGATGCAGTTGAATTTAAATCTTTTCTTCTGTACTTATTATTCTTTATGCCTAGCTCAAAAAATTTTTGTCCAACTCAAATCATGAAGATACTCCTTTTTTCATCCAAAATGCTTCTTGAGAAATTAGGTAAAGCGACCTCTTAGCAGAGTCCTCGAGTCTGTTTCTTTGATTCCCGCTATCAATGATTTGCCATTTCCCTTATGTATTTACATTCCTCCTAGATGAACTGAACGCACTTTTCCTGGCAAGACCTGACAGTAAGGTACAGGTTTTTGTGGACTTTTTCATCTTCTACCACTGACAGTCCTTTTCCATAGTAACCTGTAGGGTGGCATTGCTCAAATATTCAAGTTGATCTGTAATTCTCACTAATATATCGTCTCTCTGTTAGTGTCTCTAATAAGGAACAGGGATTTGAGGGTGAAACTGCAGAGGACTCTTTTCCTTCTAATCATCTTTCTTGTTTTTCCATGGTCATATCTGTCAGCTGAGTGCCGAGCCATTTCCTACAGACTTTTCCTTTTCTGTCAGTAGTAGCTGAGATATTTCAGTTGTTTCTTTTTTGGTCACAATTTGACCTCCACTAGATCTCCTCCTCTGTCACATCAGTAAGACTGTACTGGTCCTTGAGGTCTTGGTGGTGATTAGAAGACATTATTTGGGAGCAGGGAGCCACAGCCTTTTCTGATGATTTTTTAAATGCTGCATTGGCAACTTTATACGTAAAATGCTCATAACCTGCTTTTGGAAAGAACGTAGAGTTTCGGCTAGAGTACGGGGGTTGCTGCCACCTTAGCATCTTCTTAAGTACAAAGCGAGGGAGATGCTGGATGGACTGTGTGTGTTTAACGAAGGCATTCATGGGGACTTGTGATGTGGATGACTGGACTCCAGAGTATCAGGGATGATCCAGAATCCTCCATTCAGAGCCAGCTGTCTATTCTGCAATGGGTTCGTACAAAGATTATATATAAAGATTCACATAAAGGTTATGGAATCTCTGCCAAGTCTGACTAACCAAGAAAAGTCAGTTAAAGGAGTCATCCTCCCTGGATGCTACTTTCAGTGTGAATTCCAACCCAGTGTATTAAAACACAGACAGAGAAGAAATGGGATCAGCTCTGGAATCCCTGGACTTCTCTGCTATTCAGTCTTCTTCTTCCCCTCTGGTGTCACACCGGGATACAGCATCCCGGATTCTGCCGTAACGCCCCCAGGGGGAGAACACGGGGTAAGCAGGGCGAGCCACACCAGCATCATAACTGCAGGTCTCTTGCCCGGCAGGAGGCACGTGTAAAGAACCCAATAGCCCTTGAACAGACTTACCCCGCGCCCCTATTCAGTGAACAGAGGTATGCTGCTACTTCACCGCTGCCTTTCTGCCTCGCTCAAAGTCAAGTGTGACTACTGTCACTCTTAGAGAGGTGGAATAGCCCCTTCAGACTGGCAAGAATTAAGAAGTCTAACTGTACCAAGTGTTCAAGATGGGGATCAATAAGAACTCTTACACAACATGGCATTAGTAACTATTACACTTTCCTCCTCTGTTTCTGAGACACCACTTTAGTGGGTGTCTGGGACTCACATAGAAAGTAAATTTTTATCATTTTGTCAAACGTTAGTTTAATTTGGGGATCTGGCATTTCACTTGGATACCAAGCTTTAAGAGTCTGAGAGGTAGAAATGATGAATTCTCTCAGCAACTGGAGTGGTGTTACGATTAACCATTGATTTTACACCTTCAGGTTAGAAGTCTTTCCTCATCTTTTGGGGTGGTTCTAACATCACGAGTTCTTTTATTTCTGTAGTGCTATCAGTGTTCTATGGGCCTTAACAAGACTTGAGAGATTCAAACAGGGCTGGATTTACACAGAGCGATCTTTGGTGCTGGGAGAGGCAGGGTTTCTCGCTGCCCTGCCGAGGCCAGGAAGGAGCTACTTTTCCAGACCCCAGGGAGACTTCTCCCTCGAGGCTGGAAGCAGGTGTGTCAGCAGCTACGGTGGCTACAAAGGAAAGATGAGGGAACTGACTTCTTGGCTTGGGCTGGGCTCTCCTTCGCCAGCCTCACCAGGAGCCCTGGGAACATGCCATGCTGAGGAAGCCAGGTGGGGCCACAGTCCACGGGCACGGCAGGCTCCCCAGCAGCCAGCATTCTTTAATAGTACCCTCAAAAGCTCTGTGGTCTAGTCTTCCACACTTATGTTCATAATCTACCTGAAACTGATTGTTAGGTAGGCCGTGAAATATGGGTCTAATTTAATTTCTCAACATATGGAAACTTGATTGTCCCAGCGCTATGAACTGGAAAGGCTGCCCTTTCCCTACCTTTCCGCAAGGACTCTCCTGTTGTGAATCCCACGTGGATGTGAAGGGGTTCTTTTCGGTGTTCTCTGACCTGTTCTGCTGGCCTACCTCTCTCAGTCTATGCCAAGAGCACAGTGTCTTACTTATAAAAGCTTCATAATATATTTTGATATTTGGTACAATAAGTTAAGCCCCAGCTTGTTCTTCAAAAATGCCTTGGGTATTTTTGGCTCTCAGCATTTCCATAAACATTTTGGAATTGTTTGAGATTTTGATTGTACTAAATTTAAAAATTAACTTGAAGAGAAGTAATATCTTTACAATATTGAATTTTCCACTTCATGAACAAGGGCGAGTTCTTTTTTTGGGTCTCTAAAAATGTTTATACATCTTACATGTAGTCATCTTGCACAACTTTTGTCAGATATTAGATACTTATTTTCTTATGCTATTGTAAATAGGGTATTTTAAAAATTTCATTTTCTAGGGGGTGCCGGGGTGGCTCAGTTACTTAAGCACCCGACTCTTGGTTTCAGCTCAGGTCATGATCTCAGGGTCCTGGGATCGAGCCCTGTGTTGGGCTCTGTGCTCCGTGCACAGTCTGTTTCAGGCTCTCTCTCAAATAAATAAAATGTTAAAAAAAATAAAAATAAAAAATTCATTTTCTAAATGGTTGCTGGTTATATATGATAGAAATAATATTTACATGTTGATTCTGTGTCCAGCAAACTTGTTAAAGTCCCTTAGTTCTAATGAGTTGTCTGTAGATTCTTTTGGATTTTCTAAGTACATAGTCATATCATCCACATATAATGACAGTGTTATTTCCTCCTTTCAAATCCTTGTATCTTTTTTCTTATATTACCTGAGCTAACCAAAACCTTAATACGATGTTAACAGAAATAATTTTTGATCTCAAACTAAAAAAAATTTTTTCCAATATAATCACAAAACATGACGTGCGCTGAAGGTTTTCTAGAGATATACTTTGTCAGATTCAAAACATTTCTTCTATTCCTAGTTTGTTCATTGGTTTTTAAAATCATAAATGGATGCTGAATTTTATCAATTACCTTTTTTGTACCTATGGGGAAAATTATATGATGTTTTTCCTTTCATTTATTAATGTGGAAAACTATCAGTTGATTTTCTAATGTGAAATTAACTTCTCATTCTTGAGATAAACCCACTGTGGCCATAATACGTCCTTTTTATATGGTTTCCTAATATTTTGTGTAGGACTTCTGCATGTTGTTAAGTGAATCTGGTCTATGACTTTCTTTTCTTGTATTACTTTTTTTCAGGTTTGGATGTAAAGGGATTGTTAGTTTGAGGAAATTGAGTTGGAGAGTATGGTCTCCTCTTCTGTTGCCTAGAGGATTTTGTAAAATAATAATGATTTATTCTCCAAATATTTGATGGAACTCATCAGGGAAGACTGAAGTATATTTTAGAAAGTTCTGCCTATCGATGGATTCAATTTTTTTAATGGCTTAGGACCATTCAGGCTTTTAAAAGTTCTTGGGAAAAAAATAATAAAAGTTCTTCAAAATGTTTAATATTATCTTTTGCTAGTGGTTTGTCTATTTCACTTAAACTTCAAAATTTATTGGCACAAAGTTATTTATAACATCCTGTGACTATACTTTAATCTCTGGACCACGGCAGTGATATTACCTCTTTCATTCCTGATATTGACTATTACTAGCTGACAGAGTAAACCTTTATAATTCTGAAAGAACTCCCTTTAGGGGCACCTGGGTGGCTCAGTCAGTTAAGCGTCTGCCTTCAGCTCAGGTCCTGGTCCCAGGACCCTGGGATTGAGTCCCAGATAGGGCTCCCTGCTCAGCCTGCTTCTCCCTCTGCCTGCTGCTCCCCGTGCTTATGTGCATGCTCTTTCTCTGTCAAATGAATAAATAAAATCTTAAAAAAAAAAAAAAAAAAGGAACTCTCTTCATTTCTAGCATGCTTTTCCTGTAGGGCTTATTGTAATATGAACATAGCTACACCAGCTTTCCTTCGGTTATAATTTGTAAGATACAACTTTTCGTACTCTTTTACTTTCTGCCTTTCTATGGCCTTATATTTAGAGGTTACATTTGGATGTTTTTCTCTATCTAATCTGACAGTCTTTGTCTTTTAACTAATATGATTAATATGCTTACTCCCTTTTTATTTAAATAATTCCCAATATTTTGTTTCATTTATTTATTTATTAAAAAGATTTTGTTTATTTGACAGTGAGAAAGAGATCACAAGTAGACAGAGAGGCAGGCAGAGAGAGAGGAGGAAGCAGGCTCCCCGCTGAGCAGAGAGCCCGATGTGGGGCTTGATCCCAGGACCCTGAGATCATGACCTGAGCCGAAGGCAGAGGCTTTAACCCACTGAGCCACCCAGGCGCCCAAATAATTCCCAATATTTTGGAGCAAAGCCTAAAATGTAAACCTAAAACCTTACTTTGTTGTTTTTTACTTTTTGTATACCTTCACCTTATTTCTCTCTTCTTTCTTACTATCTTTTGCAATGATAAAGATATAAATAATAAATATAATTGACAATAAATATTAAATAGTTGAGCAATACAAAAAGTGGTTAAAGCATATAAGTCACCAAATGATTAATAATTCTACCATAATTGTAGGACAATTTAAGGAATAACCATAAATAATAAAATAATAACTAAGCAAAAATGCATATGTTAGTAAACTCAAGTCCATGGTGATATAGGGAAGAAATACTATAATGAAAGGAGATTAGGAATTGCTGGAAGTGGTGGTGTGGCTTTACACTTGATCTTAGCCAAAAGGCCGAGAAGCGATGTGGGGTAGCTTTAAATAGGGTATCCAGGGAAGGCTACAAAGAAAGCTGACACTTGTGCAAAGGCAGTCACGGAGTGAGCTGGAAGAGCCTTGGAAAAAAAGTTTTTCTGGGAGAGGGAGGACAAAGGTGTAAGACAGAACTCAATTTGGTGTATTGAGCAAAAGCATGGAGAACAGCATCGCTGGGGTGGGCGTGTGAAAGGACGGCAGTTCATGTTGTGATCACAAGGGCAGCAGCAGGGACAGAGGCTGTAGGGTCTGAAAGGACTTTGGGTTTTACTGTGAGTAGCTGAGAATCCTTTGAGGGGTTTTGGAAACAAGAATGCTGTGTTTGACTTCCATTTTAATAGAATTACTCTGTTGTATTACTAATACTGTCTCAGAAAAGATACTGTCTCAAAAGTGCTAAATCAATGAAATTAGGCAGGAAAAAACGAGTTATAAATTTGGAAAGGCAAAATTAGCATTATTTATGACTTATACTTAAAACATTAAAAAAATCCCACGTATAAAAATAATAACTAAATACAAACATAAGAAGAAATGTAGTGTACTTATCTAAAGAAAACTTGAAAACACAATGGGACATTTTTTTGGTCTTCTGTTGCAAAAGAGATATAAATTCTCCCACTAAATTGATGAATCAGGGGTGCCTGGCTGGCTCAGTAAGTTAAAGTCTCTGCCTTCGGCTCAGGTCATGATCTCAGGGTCCTGGGATCGAGCCTCGCATCGGGCTCTCTGCTCAGCGGGGAGCCTGCTTCCCCCTCTCTCTGCCTGCCTCTCTGCCCACTTGTGATCTCTCTTTCTCTCTCTCTGTCAAATAAATAAATAAAATCTTAAAAAAAATAAATTGATGAATCAATTCAATTCATTTCAATCCCAATTAAAATAATAAAAGATGATTCTCATTTTGAAATTTAATGAATTATATTAATGTTCATTTGGAAAACGAAATACACTAACCGATTAAGGATTCTGAAAAAGAAGAGAAAGTGACTGGCTCTCTGAAGTATTGGTCGGATTACAAAGCTACAATAGCTGAAACTATTTATCAGAAAAGGGTCACACAGCTCAGTGGAATATCAAAGAGTATCAAAACAAACCTGAATACATGTGGAAATAAAATTTATGATGAAAGTAAGTTGTTTAATAAATGCAGTTGGGAAAACTGGAAGAAAGAATTACTTGGAGTAGCAAAGGACTGGGAGATGAGAGTTCATAAGGAGGAGTGGCCCCACATATGGTGGTGTGCCCATACAATGGAATACTATATTGCAATGAGATCTCACGTAGATTTACATGTGCTGACAACAAGGAGGTCCAAATGCTCTTTCTTCTTTGAAACCAGTTGGTTGGGACTGTGAATAAAAGTTGGTTGGGACTGTGAATAAAAGGGAGTTAGCTAAACTTTAAAGGAGACATACTACACATTAGGTCTCACATGTTCTTTGGGTTTTTCATTCTGAAAACACAAAGGCAACTTGCTTATTTACAGGTTTTCAACTATAAGTGATACCTGGAGAATTAATGTCACTGAATAATGCAGCCTCCACCAACTAGAATTTAACTGTTGAGTTCTCAATCTTATTTTCTCCTCTAGGCAACTTTTAAACCATATTAGTAAAAAATGAAACCAACTACTATTACCAGGGATTTGGCTAAAAAAAATCCAGGGAATAATAAGAGATCAGCACATTTAACCCTAATCCTCTAAACTGTCTGCTATTTATAAAATAGCATTGTGGGTAATAAAGGAAAATATTCAGAACTAGGAAGTGCTACAAATTCTTCATTAGGAAAGCAAAATGAACATGTTCTCTTGCACTGTTTGTAAAAGCAGAAAAATAAGTTAAATGGGGAAGCTAGGAAGAATGTTTTCATTTCTTTCCTGGCCAATCCACAGTTAAAGTAGAATGGTCACCTAATGAAAATGACCTGCTTTCCAAGAAGTCTGGTGGTTTAGTCCTTTATGATAACTCCTTGCTCATTTTAGTTTCAAGTTTATTCACTTCTAAACAAGGGCTTCTTTGTGTTTATTAAAATGTCCTTAAAAGATTTAGAGGATATAAATGGTTAATACAGTTACTGTCATACTAAAAAATATACTATACAGATTCCATACTAGCTATGTAACCCACAGTACAAAGGAACTTCAGACTGATCAAATCAGCTGGCAGAAAGAGGAAGCAATCTATTACTTTGTATAAATGATCCATTACTGTGACCCATGTTAAACAAAACTTCATGCAAGGGAAACTCTAAAAATACATGAGCAACTACAGGGTTACATGTGGTTGATCTGTATCAATAACAAAATGAGAATTCAAGCGCACTCTGAAATCATGGGAATGTACCGAAACAATAAGGAAGTTCGAATACATACTCTGAATGCATCATTACCTCTCAAAACTATAAGAAGACCAAAGATTGCTTATCACAACTAATACTTAGTTGATGAGACTGGTTTTCCTCTCTTGTCTTTGGAGAACAACAGTTATTACCTGTTGGGTGAAACTTATACTTTTCTTAGACACCATAATGGCAACTTCAATGAAGTTTATAGTCCAAATTTGATAGGATAAGCCATGGTAAAAAAAAATTTCTTTTATTCGTATAGAAACCTATTGGCAAAAAAATCACCAAGGTCAAGGAAGTATACCCAATTTTATAACACAACTGTGCAGAGAAGTTTTCCAAATCTGCGTACACGACAAAACATTTTCTTATGTTACTATCTCATTAATGAAAGAACCTCTAGGCTGGCCAGTTCATTCTACTCTAAGGAAACATTCTCATATATTTCACATTCTCATTTGAAATCTACCAGAGTCAACACTGGTGATGAAGCACAACCATGTTTTTCTGAATAGTGACACTGTGAAACATGTACACTTCCATTTCGTGTACTAAAGTACCATTTTAATACCGGAGCTAAGATGAGCCAAGGGTATCCATCTCAGGTTTTCAGACTCAGAGAGAGCGGAACCGTGGCAAGGCCCATGGCTAGAGGCACATGCTGGATGCATGCCACAGCAGCACACGGCGAGGGACTTCTGCCACAGAAGCTGTCCCCAACAACACTCCTAGCTTCTCGGAAATCAAAAGGAAGTCTCAAAATGTGCCTTTCTTGTTACATACTATCTATCTGGTAAAAAGCAAATCCAATAGTCAGGGCAGCCAAGACCGCAGGAGACAGAGATTAAAACTTGGGAAAACAAGCAATTAATTCACAGCAAAGGGTTAGGCCCAAATAATGGAAGCTCATACAGAAACCCCATTACAGCTTTGCTAATGGAGCAGCTAAGGATCTGTCCTCCTTTCAGATCAGGAAAAAACAGAGATGTATCAAAGGTGTATCTTTTTTTTTTTTTTTTTTAAAGATTTTATTTATTTGACAGAGAAACACAGCGAGAGAGGGAACACAAGCAGAGGGAATGGTAGTGGGAGAAGCAGGCTTCCCGCCGAGCAGGGAGCCCAATGTGGGGCTCGATCCTGGGACCCTGGGACCATGACCAGGGCCGAAGGCAGACGCGTAACGAATGAGCCACCCAGGCGCCCCTCAAAGGTGTATCTTAACATATCTTCTCCCTCTAGGCCTCTGAACAGGGTGCTCCTCCCCCGGACTCCCAGGCACACCAAATTCTTGAGGGTGGTATCCCCCTGGTGGTCTCCTCAGCTTGGCCAACACCTAAATTGGTTTCTGAGTCCTCAGCTTCTATGCAGCTCAGAGAGAGGACAAATGCCCCTGGGAAGGCGCATCCTCACCTTCTCTAATAGGGTTGGATGGCACTCATGAGAGCCTACAAACATCTCTGCCCTTAAGAGTATTTGGCATACAGGGGCGCCTGGGTGGCTCAGTCGTTAAGCGTCTGCCCAGGTCAGATCCCAGGGTCCTGGGATCGAGCCCCGCATCGGGCTCCCTGCTCGGCGGGAGGCCTGCTTCTCCCGCTACCATTCCCTCTGCTTGTGTTCCCTCTCTCGCTGTGTTTCTCTCTGTCAAATAAATAAAATAAGAAAAAAAAAAAAGAGTATTTGGCATACAAATATGATAGGTCACTAATGTATCAGTTAAAATGTTCCATGGTACCTGAAAATGCTACATGATGGAAATGGGCATCATATACTCTATTATCAGCTCAAATTTTAGCCAGTAATGTGTGTGTGTGTATGGTGTATATATACCTTACCCAATATATACATGAAAGAAGACAGAGACAGAGACAGCAGAGTGTGAAGGTGGGGAGAGGGAGAACAAATAATAAAACAAATGAGGTAAAATAATAATTGTAAATGGGGGTAAACGGTATATGGTGTTCTATGTATTATTCTTATTCTTCTAACTCTTCTGTATGTTTGAAACTGTTTCCAAATGAAATGTGAAATCATAAAGTACAGCCCACCACTGCCCTCTATCCCCCAGCCATGGCACTTCCAATCCCCTTGATCTCGCTCCACTCTTTATCCAGGTAGTACCCCCTTTGACCATATTAATTTCTGCATTGTTCATATTTATCACCATTTCTCCTTAGCAGACTGTGCATTCTGAGAGGGCAGAGCTTCTTTTCTGCTTTGTTCATGGGTCCCTTCCTGTCTATCACAGGTGCTCGGTGACAGTGCGTGGTGCCTAGCAGACTGATGAATTAGGTCTGGTTGAGGGGCAGTGAGGCTTCCAAGATGAATGCCTCATCCGACAGCCCCAAGGAACAACTCCTCTCCAAGCCCAGCTCAGGACTGTGGGTTTACTCTGTATAGAAACTGAAGGAAAGAGCTTTCTGAGCTGGGTACACAGGCTCAGAGAAAGGCAGGGCAAGGGGCCCACCCCAAAGAGGGATTAAATGAAACACTAAATGCTGAAACTCTCACACACCAACACCAGCCTCTCATGCTATTTTGCTCTGATGCTGCTGCCCTTAGGCAGGAGATTTGGAGACTTTTTTTGGAGAAACTGAATGGCTCTAGAGAAAAACCATGCACATAGTGACACTGAGGAATACCACACACACACACACACACACACACACACACACACACAATGTCAGGATACCTGTCCAATCACCCTGTAGTGAGGCCAACTAGCTGATAAGGCCCACTCCCACACAAAACCTCCTAGGGTTTTCAGTGCTTTATTCTTAAATATGAATAGATAACAAAGGAATGTCAGACATTTAAGCAAAGCTTCAATTGTACCAGACAGACGAACATAAACAAACATGAAAAAAGGAATTCAGAATCAATTGTGATAGTGCTGAAATACAACAAAACTCCAAAAATTTGTTCTCAGATAGAAAGAGAAAGTGAGTGAGCCGTGAAATAAAAAGGGCACTACAAAAAGGGAACAAAGAACAAGAAATTATCTTGGAAATTGTTTTCATGAAGGCTGAAATAAAAAGGTTAATTATATAAGTTACAAGAAAAAGCAGGGAAAATATCCGGCATTTCTCACTGTATAGAACTAAAAAGAGGAGGAAGGGAGAAAGAGATTAATAATGTAAAATAAACCAAGAGAATCATTTCTGGATGTTTAACATGTAAAGAATGAGAAGGAAAAAAATACAGGAAAGGAGGAGGAAAAAAATACAGGAAAAGCTTTTGGTACGTAAGAATGCCAGTTTTCAAATTAAAAAGGATAAACAGTCCAAGGAATGTCATCATAAAATGTAATAATGGGAATGAAGTGAAGATTCTAAAACTGTCCAGAGAAGAAACAAGTCACATAAAGGACCAAAAACTCGAAATGGCATACTTTCAACAGCAGAGCTTGAAGAACCTGAAGCCAGGCAACCGCTGGTAAGGGTGGAGAAGGACAGCGAGGGTGGAGACTAGCTCCTGCCAAGAACAATTAGAAAAGTTGGAAAAAGTATTTTTTTAAAGTGCCTTTGAAAGCATCAAAGGCAGAAGAGACTGAAAGGGCCAAAATCCTAGGGAAAAAGGAAACTCAAGAGAGGTGTGTTTAAAGAGCTCTTATTTACCAATTCATGAGCAGTAGCTAAGAGGACAAGAAGCTGGGTTTCTAGAAGTATGCTATGGCTCAAGGGTCAAAATTTGGGCATTTGGTACCCACTCAAGAGAAGGCACTCCAGGCTTTCAGTGGGAATTACTAAAGGCTTACCCCCTAGAAGTAGTGACCAACCGGACATAGACCAGCTCTCATGGAGGTAGCGCTGATTCAGCCTAAGTCCAGATGGCATTAACGTGTGATCAGTCCTTACTGTAACTGCTAGTCAAAAGCAAAAGGAAATTCTCCATGGAGGAATACAGAAGCCTCATATTGTCTTAGCAATTTTTCATATATAATGTCAGGAGGTACAATTAAAAAAAAAGAACACCTGACTAAGCAGTGATGGTTAATTTTTTTTTTTAAGACTTATTTATTCATTTGAGAAAGAGAGAACAAGAAGCAAGTGGGGGGGGAGGGGCAGAGGGAGAGAATCTCAAGCAGACTCCCCAGTGAGTGCAGAGCCTGACATGGGACTTGATTTCATGACCCATGAGATCATGACCTGAGCCAAAACCAAGAGCTGGATGCTCAACCAACTGAGCCACCCAGGTTCCCCAATGGTTCACTTTCTCTGTCAACTTGACTGGGTGATGAGGTGAATAGATATTTGTGAAACACTATTCTGGGTGTTTTGAATGAGATGAATATTTAATCAGTAGCCCAAGTCAAGCAGAGACTGCCCTCCCTGATGCTGGGGGGCCTCAACCAATCAGAAAGGCTGAGTAAGAGGGAATTCCTTCTGCTGCTTTTGAGCAGGAACATGGTATTTCTTCTGCCTTTGGGCTCTAACTGAAACATCAGCTTTTCCTGGGTCTCAAGCTTGCTGCTTTCGGATTAGAACTTATGTACTGTCTGCCCTGCTGGGTCTCCAGTTTATGGAGGACAGCTCTTAGGACTTCTCAGCCTCCAGAACTGTGCCAGCCAATTCCTTATAGTTAACCTCCTTCTATATGTACACACATATGTACACACATCTGTTTCTCTGGAGAACTGACTCGTATACAAACATATTGAGGGATTAGATGAGACCATCAGAAACAAGGAAAAAGAAAAGAAATGCAACTACATGAAACTTGAATATTGAAATTATCAGATACAACAGAATTTCAAGAATTGGTAACAACAAAAATAATAAAATGGAAATTTTATAAGCAAAAATCACAATAACTTAATTGAGACTACAAAAGATGGGTGTAAAAGGAGTTTATACATAACTAAAGGGAAGATTGGTGGAC
>CM053610.1:104138538-104153637 GCA_028646535.1 Procyon lotor
AGGATCTCAAAGGAGCGCAGGAATTACGGAGGCAGCCCCGGGGTGATGAGGGGACTCCTGAGCGGGAGCATCGCCCCGCGTTCATTCGTGCGTCGAAAGTGATGACCTCCCGCTCGCCTTCTAGGGGGCCCAGCCAACGGAAACGGGCTACCCGGTATGTTGAGGCGCGGCCAAAAGCCGGGAAGGCAGGCGGCGGAGAGCCCCAGGGTGGTGCCTCGGGACCTTTCTGGCCTTGGTTATGGGCCATGGGTGGAGGGGACGCCCACCGGCTACGGCGGCGGCACCCCCCCCGGGGCGCATTTGGGTCGGGTAGGGAGGTGGTTGACGGTATTAATAGGTTCAGCTCCAAGGCACCCCGACACACCCCAGTGCGGGAACATGCAGCGGATCGCGGAGGTCCTGGTAGGTAGACGGAGGGCCTGAGCCCAGTGTACCCTTGAAGCAGCACAGATGCGTTCTTTATCCTTTAAATTTTTCATTTGCTACCGAACTTGAAATGTGAATGGGATCGGTGCGTCATGGTCACTTAGAGTGAGGGACTAGCGTCAACGCGATACCCCAGGATCCAAAGCCGAGGGAGTCCTTAGTCTCTTCCGCACTGGCCCTCGGAAGCAGCTCGGTGCTCCTCCCGGGCCGACCCTAGCCCAAGCTCGGAGTTCCCCTGCACCAGCGGCTCGTCCCCATTCCCCATCCAGCTCCTCAGTCATCACCGTCGGACCACCGAACAGACCCGGTGGCTACTCATCCAGGCACTTTGGTCCACTCATCACCACCGGGGTCGGGGACGTGTGGGGGCAGGAAGAGAGGTCTGGGGGGGGAGGGGGGCACTCTTGCCCCTGGAGACACTGGCTCTTGGCAGCCCAGCCTGTGGTCTCTCCCCCAGTGCCAGTGCCTCTTTCCACAGGGCCAGGTGAACAGTCTCTGAGTGTTTGTGCAAATCAACTGTACAAACACCCCGGAACCCTGGGCTGAGGTCAGGAGAACAAGTTCCGGTCTTGGCTTTGACCTCTTAACAGCAAGGACAGAATGGAAAGGTGCCAGCACAGATGAGGCACACAGCCTGTGCCAAATAAACTTGTGTGGGTTGCGTATGATTCCCCTGCCCCGCATATGTCTTTGGGCTTAGGAATTAGTATTGGGGTGGAACCCCTGCATTCTTGCTGCCCCAGTGGGAGCAGGCCACTCAGTTTGAGACCAGATTTCCTCACCTGTAAAATGGGCCGATTCTCACCCCAGTGCGTTGGTGTGTGGCCAGGGTAACAGGCTGGCACAGATGAGGCTCCGTAGCCTTGCCCTCCGCCCCCCATGCCCTGCACCCAATCTGTTCTGGGGCCCAAGGGTGATGATGGCCCGGAGCGGAGCAGCTCGTGGGCACCAGAAAGGCTCTGGAAAAGACTGCCCACCAGTTGCCTGTGCTTGAGCCAGGACTTAACCGCCCTCACCTGTGTTTCTTGTCTGTAAAGTGAGGTCATCGTTCATTCCTTTGTCATTTATCCAGCCCCCAAATCATTCTTTCCAGTAGATACTTCCTGCCAGTAGCCTTCTGCGTGTTGCTGGTCCAGCAATGCCCAGGACAGATGCAGGGGACACCGGGGCTGGGAGGCTCTTCCATCAGCAGCAGAGGACACCCTAGAGCTGAGTCCACAGAGGAGGGTGGCACAGGGACGCCTGGGACCCTGTCCTTCCCCTGAAATCGTGACAGTGACCCTTTGTTCTGCTGGGCACCATGTCAGCTGCTCAACGTACCTCACCTCACGGCATCCCCACCACTGCTGTCCCCTATGAGGGAGGGACAGGAATTCCTTCCCATTTACTAGACAAAACCTTGTCTGTTCAACCCCTTGTGCAGGGTCACCTGGTAAGTGGCAGAGACTGGTGTCACCCTGTTTTTGCCCCACCCTTGGCTGCCCACGGGGGAGGCACGCATGTGAAGGGCTTGGTCCCTAATACCTTCCCCAGCCCCGAGGGCCAGGCAGAGTGCCCTACCTTGCCTCTCTAGCTCTCTGGAAAATTCAGGGCAGAGAATGAACTCTCGGGTCCGGTCCAGGCGAAGACCACAAAGTATCACCTTGGGGACTCCTTCCTGCGGCCACTGCCAGCTGGGAGCTCACAACATCCACCGTGGAACACTGCCTGTCATCCCGCCTTCAGGGCCTGCCCACGGCTCCAGAAGCCGCAGAGCTCAGAGCAGCACGGCCCCCAGGAGCATGTGCTCCAGCAGCTCGGTTCACACGATGTGACCTGATGGCCTAGCGGGTCCCATCGGCACACACGCGGCCTAACGTGATCCTTGTCTCCGGCTGCGCTGGGGCCCAGGACCTGTCTGCAGTGAAGATGGAGGGAGAAACGGGAGACCAGGAGTTCCCAGCCCTCCAGCCCTGACTCTCCGTCCCTGTGAAGCTGAGGCCTCTGGTGAGCAGGTGGCCCTCGGTGGACGGGCACCCAGCTCCAACACCAGGCTGGGCTTTTGCTCTCCTTGGGGGGGTGGATGTGGGGAGCCTTTGGGAGGTGGGCTGGGAAGGAGGGAGCTAGCACTCTCTGCCTGGAGACCCAGAAGTCGTGCTCTTCATGATGCTTTGGAAGGGAGTTTCCTACATCCTCTGTGTTGTCCCAGAAGTCACTGGGAAGCCGGGGATGAGCCCCACCCCCACCCCAGACCAGTGCAGGAAGTTCCAGGAGGGCTGCAGAAAACTGGGGATACTTCTCACTTCCATTCTTCATCAGTCTGTTGACAGCTCCTCAACCTACCCCCCCAAACTCCAGACTCTAGCTGTCTCCATCTCGGAGAGAGGAGGTGAGACTGGATGCAAGGGGGGAAGAAGGGTAAAAGCGACCTGGTAGGGGGGCGGGCATTCACTGGGGTGGGCAGGAAGGGTCCCCACCTTCTCTCTTCCAGACCCTTCCTGGGGAGAGCAAAGCTGTCTGCTTTCTCAGAGCACCACGACTCTGGTTCAGGTCACAGAATCCCAGAACCCAAAGGAACATTTTGAGTTATTTGGGCCAACATCCCACACCATACCTGAGTCATGACAAATGGCCCCCAAGCTGTGCTTGTGTACCTGCAGAGACCGGAAGCTGCCCGTCCCGTGCAGCCTTCTGAGGGCTCTGAGTGTGGGCAAGTGCTTCACACGGCACCTGTGATGGCCACAGCATCTCCCAAAGGCACCTTTACTGATGGGAGGTCACATGTCATCTGAAGCACGGGCCCCGGCAAGCTGGGTTTATGCTCCGGAGGAAGTCACATTTGACCCTTGAACAAGACAGGGGTTAGGAAAACCCCCTGCACCCCCACCCCCCTGCAGTCAAAAATCTGAATATAGCTTCTGACTCCCTCACAACTTAACTACTAATAGCAAACCACGGACCAGGAGCCTGGCTGATAACACGAACGGCCAATTTTTGTTATCATACACATTTGGTATATTTTACATATCATGTACTGTGTTCTCACGATAAACTAGAAGAAAGCAAATGTTACTGAGAAAATCATAAGGAAGAGAAAACACATTTACAGTACTGTCCTGTGTTTATCGAAATAAATCGATGGACCCATGCAGTAAAAGTGGACCCATCCAGTTCACACCCTTGTGGCTCAAGGGTCAGCAGCTGTCCTGGATCCTGCCAGCTAGAGCCACCTCGTGGGGACCTTCAAGCATCAGGAATTGCCCCAGCCTTTTGCAGCCCAGCTCAGCCTCCAGCTAGTGTCTCCTGCCACACCAGACACCGGGCTTCCCTGTCTGACAACAGGGGCAGAGACGGCCTGCTCCACGGCTTCCGCTGTCCACAAAGAAGCTAAGTCTCTGGGAAGGGAAGCCATTGGTGCTCTGCTCTTTGGCCTTGAACCATCCGGGATGGCGGGTCCCTTCTGTGATCCTCTGCCTTTGCTGTCCGTGCAGCTCAGCTGGTCTCATCCTAGCGGTGCCTCAGGCACTGTGTAGGTGAGGCTGATGAGGGCTCAGCCTCCGCCCTCCCTGTCTGAGGCAGCCAAGCAGTATTCTGGAAGGGTTCTGGGTCCCTGCAACCAAGCCGTATTCTGCAAGATAGAACAGATGTCCCCTGGCCATGACTGGTTGATGCTCCTGAGAGTCTAGAGACCAGAATCCAAACCCAGGCCCTAACCTCGGGCTGCATGCTCCTCAGCCCTCCCTGCCAAGTGCACAGTGAGGGTGATAATCAAATGGCCACCCTGGGTCCAGCTGTGAGAGGGGGACAGCACGTGAGGGGGGTGCCCCCTGCCAGGGACCCAGCCAGGAGCCTTCCTCAGTCTGGACCCGCCATGGCCTCTGGCCTTTGCAACTCAGAGCTGGAGAGAGACTTCGTGGTGAGGAGGCAGGGCCCGGGGTGAGCCTGGGGTTCTGCCCCTGAGGACCGTCTCCCTGGGAGGGTGTGAAGGGAAAATGGTGACCAAGGCTCGCAGAGGCATCCACCTACCATTGCACCCCGGGCTTCTGGTCTCTGCAGCAGTCCTCTCCCCCAGAGAGACCTGGCCTGGGGCTCCCTGAGCTACAGGTGCGGGACATTCCAGCAGGGCCCTGGCTCAGCCCACTGATGCCCCCGCCTGGGCTTCCTCGGGCTCCCAGGAATTTCCCATGCTCAACCCAGGGCTGCTTCTCCCCAGGTTACCGGGCAACAGCTCTGGCATCCACACCGGGTTGGCTGCAGCCTGGCCCTGAGACCACCTGCTTGACCTACCCCTTGGGCCCCAGGCTGCTGAGTGGGGGAGAGAGGGGACGGAGAAGAGAGGGGTGGGTGGCTTCTTTCCTGGAAGTTCCTTGGGAGCCTTGTCAGAGCCCTTCCTTCCCCTTGGGACAAGTAGTGATGGGCTGGTGGACACTGCCACCTGCTGGTCAGTGGTTATAACTGCATCACGGTGTGGCCGAATCTCCCCCGCTCAGATTTACAAAGACCTGCCCGCCCAGCCAGTCTGGGGAAAGGCTGGCAGCCCTTGCACCAGGTTGCCTGCAGTTGAACCAGGTTACCTGGAGCTGTAAGGTGTTCTGGGAGTTGAGGGGACAAGCACCACAGGCCTCCACGAGGTCAGGAGAGAAACTACAGTATGGGGTCATGATAAAGACCTGGCTTCCAAACCACCTTTGCAATGCACTAGCTTTCTGACCTTGGTCAAGTTGATGAACCTGTAGTCATCCAGCTCATCTGGAGATCGGGATTCCCACTTGTCAGAGTGTGCCAAAGTGTAGATAAAGTCACTGTCTTTGAGACATTTCCCTTCTGTCAGCTTGCTATCTTGTGAATATCAGTAGTCTGAATGTTCTGGAGATTTTCTTGGAGATCTTTGTAGACACATAAGATTTTTAAAAAATAAAACTCCTTTTGGAATAAAAAACAGGTACTCTTAGACTATTCAATGATTTAGAATGCCCGGTCCTTTAATCTTGGTCAAATAAGAGCCCGAGGTTTCTGTTCTAGACACACAATGAATTGGGGACCATACTGTCTTCGTCTATGAAGATGGGGGGCTGGCATGGGTCAGGGGCAGAGGTAGAGGAGCCAGTTGTGTCCCTCGATCTGGGATGTGAGACCTTGCAGCTGCCCCCAAGGATGAGGACATTGGAACCAAAAAGTATCATGATTCCCACAGTGGAGTGTCCTCTGGGAGCATCCTGGTGCTGACCTGGGGACCCAGTGTCATCAACTTGGGTGGCCTCTCTCAGGTCCTCTGTCATGTGTCAGTCACTGTTCCACCCACTCTCTGGACCCCAGCCCTCTTCCGTCCCCGGGGATCTCTCGCACTTCTTTCTCCTCCATGTAAAAACAGACCCACATTGTTTACATCATAAAACAATAAATCCGGGCCACCTGGGTGGCTCAGTGGGTTAAAGCCTCTGCCTTCAGCTCAGGTCATGATCTCAGGGTCCCGGGATCGAGCCCCGCATCGGGCTCTCTGCTCAGCAGGGAGCCTGCTTCCCAAGTCAGACCACAGAATAGGAAGTCCAGATCGAAATGTTTGCAAATAATAATGTTTGGGAGTATTTAGAATACAGTTTAGTGACAGTTCCAGTGGAAGAAAGGACAAATTGTTAAAAAAAAAAACTTACCAATGAAGGTACTGGATACCTGACTAAGTATCTAGGGGGGAAATGACCCTTATCTTAAGACATAAACCAAAATGAATTCTCAGTGTATCAAAGAATTGGTTGTGGAAAATATATTTGGAGAAAAGTCATGACTGTTCCTATAGTCTGGGGTAAGGAATACTTTTTCAAGTATCATCCCATTGTAAAAACCACCAACAGGAATGTCCAGGGTTGGTACTACATAAAAATCTCAAAACCTCCATGTAAAAAAATTAAAAAACAGAACTAATCCCAGGAAAGTGATCCAATTCAACATCACCAATCATGAGAGACTCTAGCATCATGTTCCCCCGATTGATCACCGGCGTCAAACCATGAGCAATCACTAGACAAATACCGGTCTGCAGGATTGGTGTGGACTCCGCGAAGATGTCACCGTCATGGAAGACAGAAAAGCCTGGGAACCGTCGAATGAAGGAGACTAAAGGCACACAACAGTTAAATACAATGCATGACCATCGGCGGTTTGATTCTTGATTGCAAGGAGAGGGGAGCAGTTGTAAAGAAAAGCCATTATGGGCCAAGTGGGCATGCTGGAGTATGATTGAATGTTAGGTAGGAGTTATGTGTCCCATGTGCCACTTCCTGAGTATGACCACTGCGTGGTGGTTGGACAGGACAGGGCTCCACACTGTGCTTCTCAGAAATCGCACACTAAAGGATTTAGAGCCAAGTGTCATGGCGTCTGCGAGGAAGGCTTCAGTGTTTCAGGAGGGAGGCAGAGAGAGAAAGGAGAAGCGAATGGCAGTGTGAACAATGTGCAGCTTCTCAGCTGTGAGGGCAGCCTCACTCCCCTCTCCCTCTCCAGGGCTGGAGGATTAACCGACTCACTGGTGGGAGGATTGAGTCTCTGCTCAGTCCTCCCTGGGATTTGTGGTGACCGAAGAGAGCTAGCTGCCTCGCCCCTAAACCCCTCCTGGGTGGCCCACAACCAGCAGCTGGTCTGGTCAGCGTGGAGGCATCAAGTCCCGCCTCCTCCTCTCAAATCAGGAGGACTTGGGAGGGTCATTGGAGTTCTCCCTACCCTGGGCTGGGCCTCTGCTGTGACTGTGGCACTCAGGCCCCTCTGTCCAGCCCAGCTTCCCCACTCCCCCACCCCCGTCATCCGAGGGTTCCATCTTGAAAACCCAGTGTGAGCCCAGCCATAGGGGCACACATGAGGTAGGAACCGGTCCACTTCTCTGTGAGTTTGAAACTTTCTCAAAATAAAAACTTAGGGGAAAAAACAAGTCAAAGACAAACAGGATAATACGTATCAGAAAAGGGTAGGATCTTTCATTTATAAAGCGTTCTTACGAATCAGTAAGAAAAAGACAAACGGCCCAATTTTTAACATGCTCAAAGGAAATAGACAGGAGCGTTAGAAAGAAACATTCTGAGACCAGCAAACTGGGGGAAGCACGTTTCACTAGGAAACAAATACATGTCCTTCTAAAACAAGAAATATCACTTTACCTTAACAAATTTGGGAGGATTCCAGGGAACGAACCCAGGGCTGGCACAGGTTTGGGGAGGAGCCCTATGCCCGGCGAGCTGCAGAATGCTTGGTGGCCGTTATCAAAGCCACTGAAAGTGTTGTGTCCCGGTGCCTGTGCCCAAGTTCCCCAGACTTCGGCAGCCCCTCTCCTTTAGCATCCAAACGGAAAGGCTGGCTTTGCTGGCCCCCGGCAGTGGGGGGTGTCCCGGAGGAGCGTCACAGAGCAGAAGAGGATCGAGGCGGCCACAGAACACTCCCATCCTGGCAGGGTCCTCTGCACCCGGCTGGGGGCGCCCACCTGCCTCTCCCAGAGCTCACAACTCCTCCCGGATGTCTATTACTTTTTAATGCAAAAAGATTAAGCTCTTGGTCTTCCCACTCTTCTCCCCATCTCCCGAGATCCTCCCCCACTCAACAGAGGACACAGAGGCTCACCAAAGTGTTTTTTGACACACTAGCCCTTTTCTCTCGGCCTCCTGGTGTATCTGGCTCAAACAGCTAGCTGGCATTTAAACGGTCAGCCATCCATCTCCCACCACACACCCCACCTTTCCACCACATATCTGTAGCTTAAGGACTGGACAAGTAAGTTATCGTATATCGGCACATGGCATCCTAGGTAAAGATTTAGGATGATGGTTTGGGAGGTAATTTAACAGGGAAAAATGCTTACAGGGTGGTAAATGAAAAAGCAAGTTACAGAACATCATGTCCGAAAGATTTTGTATTGTTTAAAGATAAATGTGTGTGTGTGTGTGTGTGTGTGTGTGTGTGTGTGTGTGTAGAACAAAATGTCAAGAGAGTAAGAACAACAAAATGTTCGCAGTTGTTGTCTGGTATAGAATGAGTGGTGAATTTTATGTCATTTTTGCACTATCCATATTTTCTGTATTCTGCAATGTGGATGAATTAGATCTATACAACAGTTCTAGAGGCAGGGGATCCTCCAGAATCACGCTTCTGGAGAAGGTTGCCTCACTCACCACCCTACCATGTCATTTCCATCGTGAGACCCACCCTGACTCTGGCCTCAGCTTCCTAGAAGAATGCTGTTCCTCACATCCTCGGCCCCATCCTGAAATACTCTTTTTTCCTTTGTTCATTCTGCGAGTCTACTCACTTCTTCTTCAGGATAAATGTCAACTCAGATGTGGCACACAAAGCCCCCCAAGGGCAGGTCCCATGTGGCGCCTGCAGCCTCCTGACCCCACCACCCTCCGCACCCTCTCCTCCCAGCCCCTAGGACACTGCGCTCTCTGGAGGCACGCTGGCTTTGCACTGCCAGCTAGGACACACCTTACTTCTCTCCCTCCTCTTCCTCCTCCTTAAGCACCCCTTGGCCCTAGTAAACAGTTTTCAGTTCCGGCCTTATGTAAGTGCTTTATTGCTGCACCAACAAGGAAGCCATAGCCGAAAACCCTACTTAGAGTGGTCTAAGCACTTGTGCAAGAAGTCTTGACACCTCTCAAGAAAGAGTCTAGGGCTTGTAAGATAGTTCATGAGCCACCAGGTCCCAGCCTCTTCCATCCCTAATGGTAGGCCCCAAATTCATGCTTGTGCTTCACAGCCCCAAGGTGGCTGCTGCCTCTCCAGCATCACATCTCTTTTCCAGGCAGCAGACAGGAAAGAAACAATGAGCTTTCTCCTAGCAAGGTAAATCACCCTTGGAACTTCTGGATATGTGGCCAGAAACTGTTACAGGTGCCCTCCTAACTGCAAGGGATGCTGGGCGTATGAGTGCTTCACCCTCCCAGCCTCTAGGTCAGTAAAAGTTAAAGAGGAAGGGGGTTGTGAATGGCTTCAGGGTAGCTTATCCACAGTGCTTACCATACATTTCCTCTCATCCCAGTCCTATTTAATCTAGAGCAGTGCTGTGAAGTAAAGATTGCCATTATGTGCACTTCATCAATAAGAAAACCCAAAGCTCAGAGAAAACAGGCATATTTTTCATGACCCAGGTCTGGCCCCGCCTCCTCCGGGAAGAATTCCTTATATGCCCCCACGCAGGCGGAGTTAGTTGGATGCCCTTCCCGGTGCATCCGGGGCCTGCATCCATGTTGACATCTCCAACTATTCCTGAGCGATGTGTGAGCCCTACCAAGGAAGCCTGTGTCTTCTGCATCCTCGCAGCCTGACCGGGTCACAGGCCCGGAGCTGTGGCTGGGAGTGTTTTCAGTGTGACCGGGGAGGTGGTAGCCCTGCTCCACTTGGGATGCCTAGACCCCTGGAGTGCTAGAGCATCAGTTTGGAGGACAGAGACAAATCAGCAGATCCCCAGAAGACCCGCCCCACCAGAGACAAGGGCAATGTTAGTGCGTGCACCGTGCAGACAGAGTGCAGATCAGACTCCCTGCGGGCTGCGGACTGCACTGCACACCCCCTGGGGCCCAGTGACTTCCCTGGGGTGGAGGGAAACTGATGCCTGGAGCATTCCTTCAGGGCAGCACGAAGGGAAATTGTAAGATCCTCGGCAATGTGGTTTGCATTACTGCAGCTTCAGCCATGGAAGGGGCTCCCTGAGTCAGGCAGGAAGCAGAAAATATCAGATTTAGATCCCACATTCCGTGCATTGTATACAATTATCCACTGGAACCACAGAGGGGCAAGCAGGACCCATAGAGATAGAGAGTGGGATTGCTCTCAGGGACTGGGCCACTCTACCCTGGGAAGCCAGCGATGTTTCTGGCAGGCACCAGGAGCCCCAAGGCCCCCAGCGCTGTGCACTTGGGAACCCCGGGGCCAGGGGTGAGTTCCACTCACCTGCAAGACATGGGTGACAGGCAAACTGCCTGCTGTGGCAACAAGGGGGAGTCCCCTTCTTCACAACCCCGCACCTGTGCCCTGGGTATGAGTGCTTCCCTAGATCCTCCCGGGGAGTCTCCACAGGCTCAAGGAAGGCTCAGCCCCAGGCGCTTCAGCAGCTTCCCACCCAGGACCCTGACACCGGGGGCTCCAGCCCTGCAGGGCTGAGCGGCGTCTTCACTGGGTAGCTTGACCCTCCACAGGGCGGGGAACAGAGGCCCAGCTCAGTAGATCTCATTGAATGAACGAAGGAGTCAATGCATGAAATGTGAAAAGTCGGCGGGAGAAAGCAGGGAGCAGTCTTGCGATGGAGTCTGACTAGCGGCAGAAACCAAGCAGAATTCTTTTTAGTTGCTAAACACGAGAGCCGCACACGCATTTGAACTACACTTTACTATCTGCCCGCCCTGGCGCTCCCTACAGGTGGATGCACAGCGGGAGAGTTTGCTGAAAGAAGTACTGGGGGGAGGAGGCGAAGGGAGGCGGCTTCTTTGGGAAAATGCAGTGGAGCAGAAGCCTCACCTCCTCTTCCCAAGGGGCAGGGAGGGGGGTGTCATTAGGAAGGAAGGGCACCTGGAGAGGGGTGTCTGCACACGGAGGAGGGAGAGTGTTAGCAGCTCTGTGAGAGGCAAACTTTGGGGTGATGAAGACTGTCTCCTTGACCAAAGACTTTAGGCTCCTCTGATCTCTCTTTTCCAGCCTTGACCTTGACTCCACTCTCCCCCTGCAACTGCATGGATGACCCAGTCTTAGCAAGAATCCTCTTAAATCAGCTGAAAGATAATTGCCCCCTCCCCCACTCTACCCCAGGGCGGGGGGAAGGGGAGGGGTGAGGACTGAGCACCCTCCACATCTGATCAAGTTCTCCATCTCCACCTTTGATGTCTAAGCCCTGGCCTGCCTTCAGCAAGAATCCTGCTAGGTCGGTTGAGCAAGAACCGCCTTCCCTCGCTGTCTCCTCCAGACCGTTGGTCATCGATCCTCACGTGTCCTGGCTGGACCAAGCTGGGCCTGACCCCCCGCCCTTGCTGTGATAGTCCAGAGCCCATTGCTGTCATCTCCGGAAGTCTTCTATAGGGCCGTAACAAGAGTCCGAACGATTTCTCTTTAGCAAGGAAGAGGAAAGAAGCTTTGAGAAGCTTTTGTTGAGAAGGCCCTGTTGGCCCCCTTCAGGAGAGTCCCTGGAAGGCCTCTGAGGTCATCAGCTGCTGCTTCTTTGGACAATGCCCCGCAAACCGATCTAATTGACCTTGTTTGCTGGGTTATAGGTTCCCTCATTCGCCCCTCCTCTGAGCATCCCCAGGGCCATGACCACTGGCTGCCTTGTTTCCCAACACTCTCTCCGAGGCAAGGGAGCCAAGTAATTCACCGTCTGACCCGCGGCACCCTGGGCACTCTCCTAAGAGCGAACCGGGCGCTGTCGCTGCCAGCACCACCGGCGCAAACCAGGCCTTGCGGTTCCCAACAAGCTTCGTCAGTCTTCCTTGCGTGCCTCCTGGCCGCGGGGTTGGCTCAGGACCCCGGTCCGGGTATGGGGGCGGGGTGGGGGGCAGGGGGCGTGGCCTAGCTGGACCCGGGCCTCCGACAGCGCCCAGCCGGTGCAGGGCAGTAGGTGCACGCTCAGCGCCCCAAGTTCCAGAAAGAGCGCAAATTCACGGCGGCCGCTGGCCGAGCTCGGTGGCCACCAGGGGGCGGGCGGAGGCCGGGGCCGGGGCCGGGGCGGGCCGAGCGCGCGGGGCGGGGACGCGGCGTCGCCGGCGGCCGCGGGTCCCGTGACCGTGCGCCCCGCCCGGAGCCTCCGCCGTCATGCAGTCCCCGGCGGTGCTCGTCACCTCCAGGTGAGCCAGACCCCCCTCGTGCCCGGCGCCCCGTCTCGGGCCGCGTCGACTCCGGAGGCGCCCCAGTCGGCGGAGCAGGCGGAGGCGGCCAACCCCGTGGGCCCGCGGCCGGGCCTCGCCAGCGCCCTGGTGGGTTGTCTCGGGTCGGCCCCCCCCACCGCCCTGCGGGAGAGGTGGGCGCATTGAGTGTCCCCGTTTTACAGATGGGGAAAACTGAGGACCTTAAAAGGGTAACGAACTCGCCCCCGACCCAATGGAAGGCCGGGATTGGCTGGTCCCGTAGGCGGGCGGAGAGGGGTTCTCCTCTCCCCTTTGCAGACGTGCGTTCATCTCTTTTTAGCCCGAAAATACAGTTTATGCCTCCTTTCAGTGCTCACTGTGTGCCAGGCCCGTGCACGGCACTCGGGATGAGGGTGAATCCGAAAAGGCCCGGCCCTGCAGGGGACCCTGAATGAACACAGACCTGCGGGGGCCAGAAGCTAAGGGGGGAGGGGGCAGTAGGTTCAGGTTGCCATGGGAGCGCAGCGCAAGGGTTCTTGCGAGTGGGCGAAGGACGCCAAGTCCCGCAGGAAGCGTAGGAGTTAACCTAGGGGAGAGGGGAGAGAAGCTGTAGCAGCTGCTCACGGAGGTAACTCAGGAGAGACCTGGAAGGCAGAAGGTGCCCTGGGGCCCAGCCTGACCCAGACCTGGAGGACCCGTGCAAGGTGGATCCTGGGAAGGAGGCACGTGCTTTGACTCTTTTGTAGAGTGACTCACTTAAGGTATTTCCATAGACACCACTCTCGTTCCCCCTACCCAGAATCATGGTCTAAGATGCGGGTTTCTTGCATAAATGAATGTATTTCCCAGCCCAGCTGTTCTTTTTCCAGCTGTAATATGAACTCCCCTGTGACTTCAGGTCTAGAAAAAATGTGATTCTGTAAGTGAACCCTGATGCCAGAACCTGCTTGGTGTCCCCTGCATGACGCAGTGAGGTCACAGGCTGTGTCTTCATTGGCACAAGACATGTACCTGGTGTTTCCTAAGTCCCCTCTCCCTGAGCCTGTTTCATTCTCTGCAAAAAGGAGGTTTGAGGTTGGCAGGTATGAATTGTTCGGGCGGCACCCCTATGCAGATGGGGTGCGACTTCGGTGCCCCGTGCTGGGGAAGAGGTGGGAGGCTTCCCTCCCTGCCCCAAGGGGACTTGGCCTGCTCACAGTCACAGCGCCCAGCAGGTGGCGCTCACTCCTTCCTGCTGGCAGGAACCGGCAGACCCAAGCCGCTGCCCACTGCGGCGTCCGGTCGCTTGAGACCAGCCTCCAGGCAGGCTCCTCCCAGTTGGGCCCCAGCTCAGCTTTCCAGTGCAGCCCCCCACCACTCATTGCCGCGTGCATGCACACCTGCGTTCGTCCAGCAGCTCCCAGCCCAGTGCCTGCTCTGTGCCAAGGACGGGTTCAGATTCTAGGGTACAGCCTGCGGAATGAAGCCCATCTCGTGGAGCTTTAGTGGGGGCAGCTGGACAGTAGGTAAATAGATGGTGTGTCAAGGACAATAAATGGTATGAAGGAAAATTAAACAGGAAGGAAAAAGGGACAGGAGTGAGTGCTGTTTCGTCCAGGAGTGTCATTCCGATAGAGGGGCGGTTGGGGGATCCTAACGGGCTCCCTGAGGGAGAGAGCCATGAGGATATCTTGAACAAGACTGTACCGAGCAGAGAGGACAGCAGAGCCAGTGTCCTGGGGCAGGGCAGTGGCAAGGAGGCCAGCATGGCTGGAGTGGAGTGGGCCTGCAGAAGCGTTGGGTGAGGCAATGAAGAATTGGGTTTGGGGGTGAGGGGTGGGGGGGGCGACAGTGCGGGGGTGGAGGGAGAGAGAGGGGAGGCAAAGACTTCCAGAAGTGTGCCTTGAGTAGGAGATGGTCTCAGGTAGGAGCCAACCAGCGTTTCCCCGCGATGCAGGCCGGTTGTGAGGGGGAAGCTCAGGGATGTCTCTGATTGCTGCCTTTCTCGATGAAATAAGCAGAGTTATCAGGGGAGAACAGCACTGGGGGTCTATCGGGGGGTTGTTGGGTGAGGCGGCTTAGACCCCACGTCTTGCTGCTCAGCGGATGGTCCCGGGGCCACAGAGTAACATTAGCATCACCATGGAGCTGGCTGGAAATGCAGACTCTCAAGCCACGCCCCCGAACTGCCAGGTCCAGATCTGCACATTGACAGCTTCCTCGGATGCACTTGAGGTTCGAGAAGCTTGGTCTAAGTCAAAGCTGGCCGAACTACACCCGTGAGCCATATCACACCCACCTCTTGCTTTTGTACATAAGGTCTTAGCTGCTGTCGTGCCACATGGCTGAGTTGAGTAGTTGTGACAGAGGTCGTAGGTCCTGCAAAGCCTGAAATGTTAATTGGCCTTTTATGGCAGAGGTTTGCCGGGGGCTCAGGGACATGGGAGAGTGAGTGAGTCAGCCTCAGGTGCATTGCTTACCTGGGGGAGTTGTCAGCAAGAAGCTGGTGGGTTCCCCTCCCCAGGGCTTCCGATGCAGTGGTCTGCATTTCCCAAGTGACACCGAGGCGGCGGGGACCACACTTAGGGAAGCCCAGGTCTAGACCAAGGGAGGAGTGCCACGCCTGGCTGCAGTTTGCAGATTGTGGCTGTGAATTCCAGGTGGGGTCAGGGGGCATGTCCCAGCATCTGTCCCCGACCCGGGCAGCTGCTGGGCACCGGTACAAAGGAGACAGAGGCCTAGAGAATTCAGGAGCAGGCAGGAGAGCTGGGGCCTGATTCCAGCCGTCGCACCCCTGGGC
The DNA here is from genome assembly GCA_028646535.1 of Procyon lotor. Taxonomy (NCBI): domain Eukaryota; kingdom Metazoa; phylum Chordata; class Mammalia; order Carnivora; family Procyonidae; genus Procyon; species Procyon lotor. The sequence continues at coordinate 104,153,530 of CM053610.1, forward strand.
CTCCCAGCCAAGGAGGCGTGACAGGAACCGGAGGGACAGTAGAAGGCAGCGGGATCGTGCGCTGAAGGTCCTGGTGTGGTCAGATGCAGGGTACTGAGAGGGAGAGCA
>CM053610.1:104154137-104175458 GCA_028646535.1 Procyon lotor
TTTAAAGGGGTCCCAGCAGTTGTGTCCCCTGTAGGGCTGCGACCAGGAGTAACCCAGGTGAGGTCCTGAGAGCCCACGGCAGAGCCGGCCACTCCCGGGCTCACCTGTAGTGGGCCCTGCACTCCGCGCTTGTCCCAGGAACCCACGTGCATGCTGTGCACTAAGCCAGGAGCAGCACCGGCTCGCTCCGCGAAAGGCCGAGAATGCTTGTTCGGTCCCTGGCCCGGGGAAAGGAGGGCTGATACGTGAGGTGTGTTTTTCCATCTCACCGAGGTACATTGGGTGTCTCCTGGGCTTCCCTAAGTCGTCAGTGCTCATGACAGCAAGCCCTGTGTCCCGTGAAAATGCTCGTGTGTGTGCACGGAGGTCTGTAGGCTCGGTGCCTGTGTGTGCACTTCCCGGGCAGGCGGGCGGCACTTGTCTTCCTTGGCGGGACACAGACAGCATCACCGCGGTGACTGTGTCACGTGCCTGTGTGGAGATGTGTCCTGGGGGACAGAGTGCCTTTGAAGTCCTGCCCAGCCCGTAGTAGGTCTGCACCTTGAGGATGAGGGCTCCTGTCCTGGTGTCAGTGTGATGTGTGTTTGTACACGTGGGTCCACAGGCCCCCCCTTGCAGACGGTGAGCACGTGGTTACCGTAACGTTTTGTGACTTGCTTGCTGCCATACAAATCTGTGTAGTGTTGACCGATTCCCCAACAGCTGTGCTGTTTCACCAAGCACCCTCTCAGACCCTCACGCCACAGCTGTCTCCGTGCCTCGAGGGGCCCCAAGGCTCCTGAGGACCTTGCACCCAGGGCCCTCTCCATCCTCCCCACCCTGGGCAGAGTCCGTTGTAGCCCTTCTGCCCCCCAGTTCACTGAAGAGACGTGTCTGGACCCCAGTTCCCAACTGCAAGTGTCATTCTTGCCCTGTGCGCTGAGAGCCCCCAGATGCCATCCCCCCAAGTCCTGCAGGGGCTCGTGCCCTGAGTGTGTGGAGCACACCTCCCCGGCGGTGATTTTCCACGAGCCCCGTCTCTTCTCCCACTAGATTTCCTGCTGGGGACAGCCCTTCATCTGGGTGCACCCCAAAGGCAGGGCCCACAGGTGGGGCTTGAGGAGCCAGGCCTTATGAGGGGCTGGTGTGTGGTGGGGTGGGGGGCCCGAAGCAGTGACCACAGAGGACAGCCCGCGGAGTGGCCTCCCGCCCAGGCCTGCAGGAGCACCCAAGGTCCCGTCTGCGTGTTGCTCAAACAGCCTGCTTACTTAAACCTGAGCTTCCTTTGCCTTCTCTCCCTTCGGCAGGCGAGTTCAGAATGTGCACACGGGCCTCGACCTGACCGTGCCGCAGCACCAGGAGGTGCGGGGCAAAATGCTGTCCGGCCACGTGGAGTACCAGATCCTGGTGGTCACCCGGCTGGCCGCGTTCAAGTCAGCCAAGCACAGGCCCGAAGATGTTGTCCAGTTCTTGGTGAGCGAGGGGCTCTGCCAGGGTGTTCCTGAGGGGTCCCAGGGGCCAGGGGCCAGGTGACACACCTGCCACCGTGGCACGAGTAGCATCAGGGATCAGGTGCCTCTCTAGCCAGCACGTGCTGGGGACCTGAGAGTGCCAGAAGGTGCCGGCAAGGAGGGCACAAGGGTCTCCAAGGCAGAGGGCCCAGCCTAAGCGGAGGCTAGCCATGGGGTGGTGTGGGGGGCTGCATGCAGTGGAGTATCACCCTGGAGGACGTGGAGACAGTAGCCAGAGTCCTAGTCACAGAGGGCGTGCAGGGAGCCTGACTTTTCTTGCAGCCAGGGAGGAGTTGTAAGTAGGGGAGTGACTCTCCCCTACTCCCCGTCTCTGGGCGTAATGGAGAGGCAGCGTGCTGGAGCGTGGAGCACGTCCAGTGCTGCGCGGAGGGCCAGCCTCACATGTGACGCTGTGCGCGAGGACAGCTGGGCCCCTCACAGGTGTGCCTCCTTCTTCTGACCAGGAACACCCACGCCTGAGAGGGGTGCGTGTACAGGCCTGGGTGGTCATTCTGGTGGGTGCTTCTCAGGCAACCTGAACCACCGCTGAGGACAGAGGGGAATTCCCCCCCAGCCCCCGTGAAACCTGGGGATGCAACCCAAAGCCTGAAGATCTCTGAAGTTCTGTGATTTAGCTGTAAAAAAGGAAAAAAGCATTTTGCCTTCTATTCCTGAAAAGGGTACACATGCTTTAATGTAAACATGAATTTAATTACTGATCAGAAAGTAAAACCAGCCCAGAGAGGGGCACTGGGTATGCTCGCCGCTGAGCAGACGCCCCGTGTGCTGGTGACATGGGCACACATGCTCCCATCGGGCTCCAGGGAGCAGCACTGTCTACCCCACAGGTGGTCACACCAGACACAGAGGGGAGCTCCCATCCTCTGCCCTCCCTGCCTCTCTCTTAGCCTCCTCGTGCTGCTGTTTGGGTAGCTACCTGAAAGCCCCTGGCTTTGGAACACTGATGCATGTGGGTCCCGGATGAGGTAACACTTAACACTTCCCAACCGTCAGTGCTCTGGAGACTTGCAGCTTCCAAGACCCCTGTCCCAGGGAGTCTGTGGGCTGGACCCACATGGAGCTGTCTGGCCAGCAGAGGGCACTCGACCCTCAGGGTCAGAGCTTGCTGAATGGGGCCCTGTCCCTGCCTGGCTGGAGTCACCAGTTCTCACCTGCCCCCCCACACCCCCACCCACCCTCCACCCCCACCCTGCAAGCGCAGGCGGGCTTGGAGCCTTGTGTGAAAATGTGAAAAGGATCCTCTTGGTTCCTTGAAGGCTCGTCTCAAGAAAGCTCCAGAGCCAGGCTCTTGTGTTGACGACCACAGGCTGCACTCCCCAGTGTAGGGGGGATGGGGGCAGGGGTGCTGGGGATCTAAATTTTGCCCCTGCCACGTGCCAGCATCTGCATCCCTCCCAGGCTGGAGGTTCTGGGGAGAGTTTAAGGTGGCACGCAGCAAGAGTGACACCCCTGTGCCCCGGGGTTCCCGGGTCTCGTCCGTCAGCCACACCAGGATTTCCAGCCTTGGCCTGGGAGTAGAAGTGGGACTGTCCCCATCTGTACGCTCTGTGCTCCCTCAGAGGGGTTGGGAAGACAAGTCTCGCATACAGGGAGAGCCCAGAGTCCAAGACAAGCGAGGACGCTGGGCGGCTGGTGGGGCTTGTGGCTGGGTGCAGAGGACTCTGAGAGCCCACCTTGGGTGACACGGTCTACAGCGATTCCTGCTCCTTGCCCTGCTTCCACACCACGTGAGGCCCGGGCCATGTAGGGTGGCCTCACATGGAGCGAACTCAGCCGGAGACAGGGCGCTGTCTCAGGGTGACTCAGGTGGCCTGGGACACCTTCCAGCCTGCTTCCCTGAGGTCCCAGGGTGCAGGGGGTCCTGGCCGACAGCAGCACCGAGAAACAGCCTTGCCATATCTGGTTCTTCTCCACGTGAGCACTGTAAGGACCGTCCCCACTAGGAGGCTGCCGTTCCTGCCTGGGAGAATGACCCAGAGACGGTGCTGAGAAAAGGCGGCTCGTGTTGTTGTAGGAAAACGACCTGACAGCCGGCCAGACCATGAGGTCACCCTACTAACATGCTGCAGGCCCAGAATGGAGGCAGACAGCCTCCGTGGTCACCTGTGGGCCAGGCCGGGGTCCCTGTGTCGCATGTCTCTACCTGGACCTGTGACAGTGCGTGGAATCCACCATGACTGTATCTCCCCTTTGGCTACTAAGACTTCCATAATTTAACCTAGCGCGGACTAGGGGGTGTTGTGAACGGAGCCTAAGGCAGGGAGGTGGGGGAGGGTCAGAGGGAGCAAGTCTCGCCCAAGGCATCTGTCTGTCCCGGGGCAGCTGTCCTGGGGACTCTCCCAATAGCCTAGCCCCCAGGCTGTCTGGGCGGGGTTGGGGGAAGAACATTCGGGAAGCACATGCTGCTCTCATTCCAGGTCTCCAAAAAATACAGTGAGATCGAGGAGTTCTACCAGAAACTGAGCAGCCGTTATCCCTCTGCCAGCCTTCCCCCGCTCCCCAGGAAGGTCCTGTTCGTTGGGGAGTCTGACATCCGGGAAAGAAGAGCCGTGTTCGATGAGATTCTGCGCTGTGTCTCGAAGGATGCCGAGTTGGCCGGAAGCCCAGAGCTGCTGGAATTCTTAGGTACCTGAGGCTCTGTCCCAAGCCTCTGAGGTCTCCGTTGGCCCAGAACTAGGCCTCACGCCCCTGGCTGGGCCCAGGCGGGGCCGCCGCTGTTGTCGGGAGGAGACTGCCAGCCTGGGTGCCTGATGGGGCTCCCACGGGACCTTCTCTGTAGGTCTGACCCCACCTGTGCCCGTCCTGGCCATCTGCAGAGCCCCCCAGCCCGTATGCACACACACCTGACTTTGCCTGCTACCGGCCAGGCCTGCAGACCTGGCCCCTGGGGAGACCTCCCTGGGCTGGTGCCTACCAGTGGTGTTACTAGGTGTAGCAGCAGGCAGAGGCTCAGCCCGCCCTGGTGCAGGACTGGGGATCCCAGGCCCTTGCAGGCCATGTCCACAGGCCATGTCCACAGTTTTCAGATGGGAGGGTGCCTGAGAATTCCTCGAGCTCCCTGCTGGGAAGCACGGACGGCAGAGCCTGCTCTCTAGACGGATGGCTGACGTGTACCCCCCACTCAGCACACCCCCGCGTCTAGGCCTGCACAGAGGCACCAAGGCAGATGAAACACTTGTGTGCCCCTGGGCAGGGAGGGGCCCTCTCTGGGGGAGCAGCTGGCTCCCCCGCCGACATTCTCTCTTCTTTGGACCATTCTGTTTAACTTTTCTTCCCAATGACTGTGGTCTCCAAGTGTCACAAGGCAGATGGGAGTTTTTCAGAAGACAATTAACAGCAAATAAGCCGAAAAAAATTTTAAAGGGGTGCAGAATAGAAAAAGCAAAGCCAGTGAATGCACAGAGGCTGGGGCTGGGTAAGGCTGCAGAGCCCCGGCTTCTTCTCTCCTTTTCCAGCTCCCCACATGCACCTGTGGGCCCCGAGTTATTTGCTGCGAGTTCACAACCTGCTTGCCTCCCGGCGGGCTGTGTTGCCCATGACGGGGGCACCCCAGCTGATCCGTAACTGGAAGAAATTCCGCATTTCCTGGCCCCTCTGTTACAGAGAAGCAGGATATAGTGTGTGACCCCTCTGGCCCTTCTGTGCCTCCGTTTCCTTATCTGTAGAGTGGAGGCGCAAACAGGCATGGATTTTTACAATAGTTCAATGAGTCCATACCAGTAAAATGCTTTTTTACATAATGCCTATTACATGGACTTGAAATTTTGAGTGGTATTTTCACATTCATCCTACTAACAAAACATGTGATAAGGCAACATATCATTACTGCTTAGGTTTAGGAAATGCAGTAACGCATGTTACTTTGTCGTACTGTTACTATTCTGTATCCCAGGCGTCCTGTAGATTTGCTACCTAAGGGTGGTGTTTTTTGGTTTTTTTTTAAGAAAATGCTTTTAAAGGTCTGCTGCTCAGTAACTATCTGGGTAGAGGTGAACAAGTGGTCTAAACCCGTGTTTCTCAATCAGTCTGTGGGGAAGGACTACATTTGTATTCTCAATGTCACAGACAGATACTTTCACAAATACAAAACCACGTGTCTGGGTGTTGTGACCATGCAAGCTGCCATAGAAGTTTCCAGATGCTTGTTCTCCCTTTCTGTGCTTACCACATCACGGATTTCCATCCGTGGACCATGCTCTGAGAAGTGCTGATGTAAGCCAGTTTGTAATGAAGCCATGACAGTTTGTTCTGGAATCTTCCATGAGCTCACTGTGCACCCACTGGCTTCATAGTCTAAGTGCCCAGACCCTTGGAGCAGGTCTTCATTTGTGGCTGGGTTGCCAGAGCTCCCTGTTCCGCCCCCAAACGCACGCAGGCTATTACCCTGTTGCCACCTTGCTCCAACGCTCACACCTGTAACCACTCCACTCTAGGCCTTGCTGCAGGCTCTAGGCTTGGAGCGCCAGCTGCCCCCTGTCCACCCAGACCAGCACCCTGTCCTGTCCCAGGAGGCTGCAGGGAGCCCCCCGGCTCAGGTCCTAGCACGGGAGCCTGGGTGTGGGGCAAGGCCGCCTCGTCCCCTGACAGTGGGTGTCAGGTGCCCTCCTCCCTCTCCTTCCACAGGCACCAGAACTCCAGAGGCTGCGGACCTCACCAGCAGAGGTGAATCTGTCCTGGATATATACAGTCAGGCCCGGGATGACGGGGAGGCTTTCGACTTCTTCGAGCAGCAGGGCCAAGCAGAACCTGAGTCTCTGCCCATCCCAGTCCGGAAGGCTGAGGGTACAGGAGAGTCCTCCTCCTCCGAGGAGGAGGAGGCACTGGACCCTCTGGGCATCATGCGGTAGGTCTCCACGTCCTGGATAGGACCTCCTCCCAGCCTGCTCCGGGCTCTCTGGTGAGGGCTTCTCTCTCCCTCTGTCTCCCTGGCATCACTGCCTGTGGCCTGGTGTGCTTGGGCTGGGCTCAGACGTTACCTTCTCCTCCCTGGCCACAGGGCAGGCCCTGGGTCCTAGCTCTGTACTTAGTCCCAGCGGGCCGCCCCCCACCCCGCACCGCTCAGCAGCCCAGGAGCTCTGGGCTCTCCCACAGCTCATCACTGACAGTCTGGGGCTTGTGGCACGTCCGTGGAGTCCCCTGGGCCGTTTTACTGTCCTTAAAGCAGGGATGTTGACTTGGGCCCAGCCTCTCCGAGAGGCAGTTATAAGGCCCGTGAATCACATGGGTGGAGGGGACTGAGAACCTGTGAGGAGCCAGCTGTGTGTGATGGAGAAGGTCGAGCAAGCCCCACCCCCAGCCAGTGAGCTGAGTGCCCTTTCCATGCACCTGCGCACAGGTGCACACACAGGTGCGCACACACAGGTACCCTGGCTGGGGAGGAAGGGGTAAGCCAAGTAGGGTCTTGGTGGTCCCTCGGCTGTCACCTGCTGCCTTCTGCTTTCCTGACCCCGATGCCTTCGCTAATCAGTACGCTGCTCCCGAGCCCCCACTGCATGACGTCCTGTGCTGGGGGCAAGGGGTCCAGGCGGGGTGAGACCAGAGCGACAGCTGCTCCCAAGGCCCATCCAGTGGGCATAGGCCGAGGTGTTTGAGCGGGACCTCCCAGGTGGACAGGCTCAGCCGCCCCAGGGCCGCCGCCCCAGGGCCCTCGCCCCCTCTAGGCCCAAACAAGAAACAAGGTAGGAGCTAATGTTTCTGAGCTTGCTACTTTGCACTCCAAATATTGTGTCTCACTGACACCCTGCCTGCAAGGAGGTGCTACTGTCCCATTTTACAGATTAAAGAAACAGAGGCCGAGTGCCCTGCCCAAGGTCAGACAGCTAGTAAATAATAGTCCTGGGATTCCAGTCTAGTTCAGGGCCCTGGACACTGCTTGGCCTTGACCCTGGCTCTGCCGTTTACTAGCAGTGTGTCCCTAGCAGTTTTCCGCTTCAGTTTCTGCGATGAATCGGGTCCTGGTGGCCCCGCTCCGCAGGGCCAGGGTGGAGACTGAGTTACTGTGAATGCTGCGCTCACTCCTCTCACGGCTGCAACTTGCCACCCCACGCCCTCCACCGAATCCAACTGCAGTCAGGGTGACTGTCTCTTTGTCCTCATGAGAGATCAAAGTTCAGCCAACAGAAGAGGAAGGCCCGCCTCAAAGGTCCTATTCCAGAAATCAGGGAGGGGCAAGTTCGGCGTAAAGGACATGAAAGGCATGGTCCAGAAGGCTCTGCCCACCGCCCACCAGCCTTCCTGTCCCCGGGGAGTCGGGGGCGGGATGTGAGGCTGGGGTCAGGCAGGAGGAGGAGTGGCTGCACGGCCGCACCGGGATCAGCCTAGAGGAGACAAGGATTCACACTCGGGAGACCCGGGCCCAGAGCAGGAAGTCGTGCAGGCCGCGGGTCGGGTCCCCCTGGCCCTCCACGGCCACCCTGACCCCGATCGGGGGTCAGCAGCCCTGAGGGAGAGGCAGCGAGGTTACATGAGGAGCAGTCTGTAGGAGCCACTTCTTACCAGCCTCACACGACCTACAGACCCTTGGGCTTTATTTTGGTCAGGATGAGGCTTTGTTTGAACTCAGGCTCCCCGTTGTTCGGAGTAACCACACATAAAGCCAACTGAGAAGGACTTCGGTGGTTTGCGCCAGCCTTCGGCTGAGGGTCATGCTTAGCAAAGCGGCTCCTTTTTTGGGTAGGAAAATGCTGTTTGGGGTTGGCAAAGGCCGCCTTGAATTTCCTACTTATTCTGGTAGCGGATAGTTGAGGGATGTGTCAGCTGTCTGGGACCACCTGCCCCCGGCACCGTCGCCGGCTCTGGGTGCCCCATTCCCAAATCCCGGGAAGGCGTAGCACCTACCCCGGAGGCTTGAGATCTTCTGCTGGTTTCTCCTGTAATGACTGCTGTGACAGTCGTCAGTACTGTCGCTCTCAGGGAGAATAACACCTAAGGTCTTTTGAGAGCTTCTTAAACGCCAGGAACTGACTCCCATTCCTGTGATCAGACATTTCTATTTCAGCTTTTGTTTTTTTAGAGATCATGACACACCACATCGCTCTCAGGACCCGCATGGGTTTGTGTGCTCTAGGAAGCCAGTAGGGGCATCGGGCTCATCACGTGTGCGTGCGTGCGTGCGTGCGTGTGTGTGTGTGTGTGTGTGTGTATCTGTGTGGAAGCTGGAGTCTGGAAGTCTAGAGACAAGTAGCTCCTCCAAATGCATGCAGGCCCAAATGGCAGGTCATGACTCGGTGGCATCCCCTTGACTGTCCCTTGATTCCAGTCATTCTGCAGTGTGGGAGGAGGGCAGGGCCCTGGGATTACCCCCCTTTCACAGACGGGAAAGTTGGGGACAGTTGCACAGGGACTTGGCTGAGCCTTGCGTGTGGCAGCCCCCCCACTGCCGTGGCCACGCTCCCACCCGCCCCGCACACCCCGACGTGAGCCTGGCTTTTCGGAGCAGCCAGGGTTCCAGGTGACGGGTGTCCGTCCTTCCTGCCGTGGGCCTGGCGGGGCGCTGTTGCTCCACAGCAGGGCTGGTGCAGGGAGAGGGGGTCGCCAGCACAAAGCCGGGTGCGGGACTGGCCTGGCTCTTTGTGTGTTAAACCTGGCTTTGATTAGGGGGAAAGACAGAGTTGCTGCACCAGTGCCTTGTGCCCCGAGACAGAACGCGCTCTCGGTCGGCGGTCCCCGGCTCGCGGGGGTTTGAGCATCCCTGTCCCGGCGTGAGCCGCAGGTCTGCGAGCCTCATTCGTCATCTGCTGTGCTCTTCTTCCCATCCTCTCACGGTCCTCTCCCCGTCCCACGGAGTTTTCGGGTCTCACTCTCTCGGTTAGAGACTTCGCACATCTGAGAAAGATGAAGTTCTACCCCAATAGCTCTGCATTCTGATGGAAACGCCCCGTCAGGAACGTCTTCAATCGTGTTTCGAATGATATACAACTGGTACAGACAAATCGGAAACAGTGAAAAGGCCTTTGCCCTGAAGGTATATGCTTCTGGAGGTACATTTCTCATACCCAGGATGGGATTGTGTTGCGTGCACCATTCCATAATTTGCTTGTTTTCAGCTTATATATTGGGTCTTTGCAGATCTGCAAATAGACTTCTACATTCGTAACCGTGCTAGTCCCCTGGGTCAGTGCCCTGTGAGTGGCATTGCCAGGCCTGCCTGGGGGCACTGTGGTGTTTTCCGTGGTTTTTGCTATTTCAGGCAGTGAGGAACTTTATCCTGTACGGATGGAGCTTTTCCTCCCCGGTCACTGCCCTAGACCGAGTTCCTGGAAGCTTCTGCCCAGGGGGGCCTTGGTTGTACCCCACCAGTGAAGCATTCTTTAGGGACTTAATCTCTCTCTTTTGGGAAGGCCTCTCTGCTTCTGCAAACCCTGCCCACAGGCGAGGCTGTTGCCTCCCACCTCTTACCCCGGTGCCCAGAGAGTCACCCCTTCAGTCCCCAGTCCCAGAGAACTCCCAGCACCCCCGAGAGACAGGCTGGTTCCTGCATAGACATGCCTTCCCTCAAGGCTGGGCTTCCCACTCTCTGCTCACGGGAAGGGGCCCGCGCCCAGCGGCCTGTGCGTGGCCTCCAGCGGGGACGCTGGACCTTTTTCTGGAGTATGAATCATGTATTTTGTCACAATTGTTTATACAAATGTTGCTCTATCTTCACAAAAGCATCACACGCATTTTAGTATAAAAATGTCTTACTCCCTACATTTGGGTAACATCACTGCTCTGGGATGACGCTGGGGTTTTGAAAACCTCCCAGCACACTGCCTGGTACCTAGACTTGCTCCTGTTGGAGATTTATTTATTTCTGCCCCTGCTTTATTGAGAACTCATCGGCTTATGGCATTGTGTGAGTTCAAGGTGTATCGTGTGATGAGTTAATACATGCATGTGTTGCAAACTAGTGACCTCAGTGAGGTCAGCGGCCGCCGTCAGTCGCCGCACTGAAGTACGGTTTTTGAGACTGGGAGACGTGGTGTCCCCAGGGGGGCCATGGTGGGGTGTGCAGGGAGGTGCACAGGGGCGGCTTCATGTTCTGGCCCCCGCCGCAGGTGGCTGGCCTGCCCAGAGCCCTGCAGCACCTGCAGCTCAGGAGAAGCCCCTCGGACCTGGGCTTTAAGGGATGCTTTGGGTGATTTGTGGGGAAATTCCCACTTGAGGAGCCCCGGAAACCAAAGTTGATGAAAGCCTTGGGTTCGGCAGGAGGGAAATGAGACAGGAGCAGCAGGCTTCCAGGAGGGTGGGCCCGGGGGTCCTTGAGGGTCCCCCCTCTGGCTCTCTGGCTTCGCTCCCCTGCCACCTGCCACCTGCCACCTGTCGGGGGCGGTTCTCCCCATCACAGTGGGGCTGTGCAGTCAGCCCTGGCCTGGCCTGGGACCAAAATCAATGAGGATGGCAGGGGGCACGGTGACAGCTGTCCTTCTGCTCCATTAGGGCCACATCCCCCGTTAGGGCAGCCACACGCGCTCTGCTGACCACATCTCCCCATCTGTGTTAGCACGCAGTCTGGCCCAGATGATCGGTGTGACGGTGCTTTCTCCTTTTTTCCCCCCCTTTTTTAAGGTGATATCTTGAAGATTATTTATTTATTTACTTGTCAGAGAAAGAGAGAGAGAGCGTGAGCACGTGAGCAGAGAGGAGCAAGGATCCTGAGGAGGGACTCACTCCAGGACGCCGGGATCGTGGCCTGAGCCACAGGCAGACGCTTACCTGATTGAGCCCCCCAGGCATCTGCTTTCCCCTCTTTTAATTCAGTAGCAAGAATTTCAGTTCCGGAGGCATCTCATACAGACAGCCTGAGGGAGAATTGGCCGGGCTGGGACAGGAATAGGGACTGGACGTCTGCCCCACCCCCCAACCCCGGCCCGGCCTCAGCTTACCTCTCCCGTGGCCCTACGTGGCTCTGTGGAAGGCCCAGGCCCCACAGCATGGTTTAGAGCATGGTTTAAAGCCACTGGGAAAGCTGCGTGTGCCGTCAGCCCGGAGCAGAATTAGAGGCCCGTCCTGGGCTCAGATCCCGGAGGGCACTGGGCCGGTCCTTGAACTTTCCACCTCAGTGTCTCTCTTTATAAATGAACGTCCAGCCCCAGTGTAGAAGGATAAAGCGAGACGTAGTACAGGGAATGTCCTTTGTGTGACGTTGTCCCTACCTGAGATCAGCTTTACTCTGAAGAAGCCGCGGGCCCTTTGAATGGAAGACAGCCTCCCCATTTCCTGCTGTTACGCGCAGCTCGCGGCGCCCAGTCCAACCTGCCCGACTTGCTGCAGCCTGGGTCCCCAGCAGCCGGCTTGACTGCCTGTCCTGGATGGGACTGAATGGTCCCTTGACTCCCTGGGGATGGAGTCTTGGGAGGTCATGCCTGCCATTCCCCTGCCTTAGGCTGCCCCCGGGAAGAGCATTAGAATGATGGAGCTTTTCACCTGAGGGACTGGAGGCAAATCCCCAGTGTCTTCGTGGTTATTACTCGGGAAGCTGCCCGAGATCACCCAGTCCCGTGCCTTGGAGCTCCAGGCGGGACTTTGCCTGATCCCCCGGGGCTGAGAGCCCACCTGTGTCAGGGAGCCAGCTTCCTGGCCCTCATCCGTGCATTCTCCGGCTTGGGCGATGGGGGTGATGGGTTTTCGTAATCGTGGGGACCGCCAGATCCCACGGGTCATGTGAGCATTTGGAGCATCATCGGGGAAGTGGGAATAAACCAAGAGGGCCCGAGTGAGAATAGGCTAAGGCCTTGACTCAGAGCTGGCCGCGGCAAGGGAGGGGTCCAACCTGCATTTAGCAGAGACTCCGAGGCAGGCCGGGAGTAGGATCGATTCCTAGTGGGAAGGAGGAGGCTCGACTGTGCCCCGTCTGGAGGCTGTTGGTGAGGGAGGCTGCTGCCTGGAGGTGGGACATCCTGCATGCTCTGCGGCCAGTTGGGGAGTGTAGTTGGCTTTCTTCGGCTGATAGGTGAACAGGGAAACCGGGTAAAGATTAGGGTAGCTGGCAGTTCTCGATCAAGCTGTGACCATCGGGGCCCTAGCCGAAGAGTTGTGGTTTGATTTCCTGGGCTGGCGGCTGCAGGGTGTGGGACACGGGTCTGCCTGACGTCTGCTCTGCCCGGGACCCGTTTGTATATTCAGTCCCTCGGGGGTGTGGCCAGAGCTGGGGCCTTGGCTTTCCAGCAGTGGGGGGCAGACCCCTGCAGCCAGACCGGCCTGGTTCGGGGGTGGTGTGGGGGCCGTGTTAGGTGAGGGGCAGAGTTTGGCCCCTGTGCAGAGAAGAAACGTCAGCTCACAGGAGCGCCCCAGGGGGCTGGTCAGTGAGCCCTCAGGTGAGGTTCAGTGGCCTGGGGAGTCAGGCTTCAGCTGTTGAGAAAAATCCTTGAATGTGACCCTGAGCTACAAAAAATGATGGGTCTTTACCAGGCAAGCTTTGTTTATTTGTTAGGGCCTAGAATACAGTCGGGCAGGAACTGTATGTGAACCTAGTTGGCATCAGGCTCCTGCTGTGCCCTGTGCCGGCCTGCATGCGGGCTCCAGCTTCCTGAGCATTCCTTACTCCATGTAACAGCTAAGGGAACAGACCCAGAGAGGTGACATGAGTGACCCAAGGTCCTACGTGGATTCCCTGGCATCCTTCTCCAGGGCTGCTCCCCGGGAATAGAGAGGCCAGAGTCTCCCCCAGGCCCTGTGGGCTGTGGCCCCGACTTCCCCTCCCCCATGTGCCTGCTGCCCAGCTCATGACCACTCAGCCTACACCATGCGTGTCCCGCCTTGGCATCGGCACAGGCCCGTCTCTGCCTGGAGGGCCCCTTTCCCAACTCGGCTCAGCCCCCATCCGGTGCTTCCCCGAGGCTCCCGTCCGGGGAGGCAGGCCCAGCTCGGGGGTGACTGCCTGTCCTTCGTGACCCGCGGCACGCGGACGACCGGGTCATCATGGAGGCCCCGAGGCTTGGTGCCGGTACAGATAACATCGTCCCGGAATACGTGTCACAGGAGTTCATTCGTGCCACTCTGAGGAGTTTCCCTCCATGAAAAAGAAACTGATTTTAAAATTTAAAAATGAAAAATACTTTATTGGAAAGTAGGAACAGTGACTGGAAAGGAGGTTGACCTCTGTATTTGGAGGGTAAGTCGTGCTGTCTGAGAGTCCGGCCTTCAGAAGGACCCAGCGCCTTCTGTTGGGTCCAGGAGGTGCTCCCACAACTCAGTGACGCAGGTCCTGGGCAGCTGGTGGCCTTCGGCGGTCGGCCAGGGCCGCAGGTGCACCTGGGAACACGGACACAGGCCCCCTGGGTGGCCAGAGGGGAGGCCGCTGTCACGTGTCCATCACTGTCACCACAGCTGCCTGAGCCCCTCGAGCAGGGCTGCAGCTCGGACTGTCGGCGCCGTCGGCCTCGGCACCTGCTGCCTCCTCACATTCACTCCACCCCGCCTGCGCCACGTGGCCCGTTGGGGGCATCTGTCTGCCGGCAGGCCACACGGCAGGAGAGCCACAGTCTGTCCGTGCACACAGCTGCCTGCTACAGGGACTTGCTTCCGCAGGCTCACACCATCCAGGGGGCCCCCCACACCCCGCGGCCAGGCCTGGCCAAGTCCAGGTGACCTCCTTCCCGCTCTCTGGGAGGTCTGCCCATCGCACATTTCTCTGTTCCGCGCCCCGCTGCCCCAGCCCTGGTGATGAGAGTCTAATCCCGTCGGCTCCCTTCGGTGAAAGGAGGAGAGAGGCATCCTGTTATCCCGGTGGTGTGGAAGGCGGGTGGTGGATGGGCATAGAGTTGGGCAGTGCGTGCCGCAGACAACGGGGTGGACGCTGGTGGGGAGCTGAGCAGGGACGTGGGGGACGGGGCGGGGCCGTAGCCCGAGCGTGCAGCCCGAGCCTGCACCCACGCAGTCTGTGAACGAGGGGAAGACGGGGCTTGGAGACTCACCTCACACAGGATGTGCCCGACCTCGCCCTGAGGCCAGAAGTCTGGTATCATTCTAGACTCGCCCCTTCTGCTCACGGATCAGTGCACAGTCCACATGTTCTAAGAGCTCTTTTGCTTTCTGATGCTCCCCCTCCCCCGACCCCATCTCCTCATCATGCTGCAGTGCTCCCCCGGCCAGGCCCTGATCGTTGCTCTGTGGACTGCGAGCCATGCTGCCCTGGGCACCCGGTTCCTGACCGTGCCCGAGCCATGCTCCTGGCAGACCCCTGCAGACCAGGGGTTCACTTCCTCTGCCTGAGTGCATGTCTGTTTGGCTTTGCCTCCTCCAGGGAGTCCTAGGGCTGGGTTGGATCCTTCCTCCATGCTCAGCAGCTTCCGGAACTGTTGCCCTGTGTGGTCATGATGGGTTTAGGGGCCTCTGAGTCTCAGCTGTGAGCTTCTGGGGACAGTGGCAGGTGTCACTGCTCAGCCCGGGAGGTGTGCGTTGGTGACCGCTCGGTCACAGAGGGCATTCGGAGTGAACGCACCGGCTGCTTACAGAGTGGCCGAGGGCGAGTGAGGGGACCAGCTGACGGGACTGCCACCTTCCAGGTACCGTCTCGTCTCGGACTGGTGCTGGGAACCCCCTGTCTTCACATGCTCTCCGCTCTTCCTGGGGGAGCAGGTGGAAGTAAGTCCGGATAAGAGATGTGCTGTCTTGTGTTTCCATCTACTTGTTCATTTGTCTGTTCTTCCCTTTCCCATCTTTCCTTCCTTCCTTCCATCTGTCCTTCCGTGCATCAGATCTTCTCTTTCATCCGGTATCTATTGAGCGTCTTCTCGGGACCAGGCACACTGCTGTGTCCCGGAGACTAAAGTTGGGCCGACCAGAGCAGGACCCTGGAGCCTTGAGCTGTCAGTGGTCCATATTTCCTGCCTGTTCTCTGCCTCCCCTGGGGACGATCAGGAGAGCTGGGGAGGCGGAGGATGGGGAGGGGGATACAGACGGTGCCCGACTGGACGGCCCCACATGCCATAGAGGGCCAGGCTCTGTGTCAGTTCAAGATGGTGAACGATCAAAAATGTCTCCAGGGACAAAAACAAGATCGTTCATCCCATTTGGGAGGAAAATTGACGTAGCAGGAAAGTCAGGCGGAAGCTGTGTTCTCAGAACCAGAAATAGGTGTAAGAATGGAAATCACTTGAGATCCCTGCAGAGCTCCTGCAGACAGAACTCATGTTTGTTCTTTCCCTTCCTTTGTTTTCCAGACAGTTCCCATCTAATTTCTGGTCCATGGGAGGCGTCTGCACCCCCTGCTCCGGGGCGCCAGGGGAGGGCTGGCTGAGGGGTGCCAGAGGGCAGCAGTGGGCTGAGCCCCCAGGCCCCAGGCTGGGCCAGTGGCTGCATGACATTGCTTGCAGACTCCAGCGCAGCCTCCTGGGCCGGCCCTGGGGTTCGGACTCAGTAGCTCTCGGCTAGAGCCGCCTCCGGCTGGCCTGCATCTGGCACCTACTTCCCAGGGGTCATGAAAGCAAACCGGCGCGGCCTGGTCCATGAAACAAAAAGCAGGTGTCCCTGTCAGAGCAAGCCACCTTGGCCCTTCAGGGGGTGTGAGGTGGCACGGCTGAAGTTTCTAGAAAGCACTTGCTGTGAGGACGGAGAAGGCCCAGCTCCTTCGACCTTGCCCAGCACCGCAAGCAGGGCCTGGGGGTGGCAACCAAAGCAGAGGCATTTCCCTAGGGGTCTGTGACCTGAGCCTGTCTGGCTTGTGGCCAGGATGGGGGAAGCAGGGGCTGGGCACATGGGACTTCCGAGCACACCCCTGCCACTGAGTGTCTGCGCCCCATTGGTTGGTCTGTGCCATCGAGGAGGGCAGGACCGGCTTCCGCATGCACTTTCCCACACACTGTTGCCAGCAAGAGCTCACACGGTCACCTCTGTCCAGCGGAATTGCCCGCCGGGCAGACGGGTACCCCAGAAATCCTGTTTCCAGTAAAAAGCGTATTTTCACTATTTGCGGGAACCTTATAATGTCTAAATTTGGCATCCACAGCAGGGATTGGAGCGCCGCGTTAAAATAAGACCAAGCTTGTTTGTTTATCTGCAATGTGACTTATGTATGCAGGCATGCAGGGTTCAAGTCCGTGAGGCCTTCCGTGCACTCTGCATCACCACCACCCAGGGCAGGAAACAAAGCAGGCCCGTGGCCCAGAAGCTTCCCTCGTGCCCTCTCCTAGTTTCCCAAACCAGCATCTGGTCCAAGGCAAGACCGTGGCCGGTGGGTGAATGAGACACCAAGGGACCCGGTGGAGGAGACAGAGCCAGTGAAGGAGGCTCTGAGTAGCCCGAGAGGTTTCCCGAAGGAGGTGGGGCTTGCTCAGTGGGACTGAAATATTTGTTGCAGCAAGTGAGGTTTCCCCTCTCAAAGCTGCTTTCTGCTGGTCCCTGGGTACCACCTGTTCCCAGCCTCTGACTGTATCCACCCCCCTCTCCGAGTAGCTCTGCAGAGCTTGGCCCTGGGGGCCCCCCAGGCCGTTGGCCCCTGCAGCCCCGAAGGAGACCAGGTTCTCTGCCCAGGGGGCCCATGCAGGCAGGCCCTTGTCCTGGCTGGCCCCTCAGGGCAGGGGGCCGCCCAGCAGTCATCTGGTTCACACCGATGTTGCCCTGCTTCTCCCGCACGTCCACATCCTGGGGCACAGGGCTCAGCCGCTTCCCAGAGCAGGGTCTCACACCTCAGGGCACTGGAAAGTTCCTTCTTCACTCAAGTTCAAGCTCACCTCACCGGCATGGCTCTGACCAGGCCACCTGCGCCGGCTGGCCGGGCTGTCGCAGGAAGTCCTGACCTTGAGCTGTGTCTGTGATTCCGTAGCTCTAAGAAGCCCAAGAAACGCCCCGAAGCGACCGTGAAGCCCAAACCCTCACCCCGACTCACCATTTTTGATGAGGAGGTGGACCCTGATGAGGGGCTCTTCGGTACCAGCACGAAGCTCTCCCCGCAGCGCCCCGCAGAAGACGCGTCCCTCCGGGACCGTGAGTAGAGCCTCCAGGCCTTCCCTTTACTCTGGGTGTCCTGTCCGCTCACTGACCCAACCAGCCTCTTGGAAGTGGCTGTGGACCCACCGCATGTGAGCCCAGTGGAAATCTTGTCCTGTTTTGACGTGGTACACGCTCAGCTTACGGAGATTTTCTGCTGGAGTGATCTAGTCACATAGATCTAGTTCCCCATAGCCTGGAACCTTCTAGGGCTGTATGTTTGTTCTAATCATCCTGGGGAAGAGGGGTGGCAGCTTTGTCATTCCAGCGGCCAGCTGTGGGCAACATCTGGGAGAGAGACGCAGCCACCTAGGTGCGCCGTGACTCTGTACGATTCGGATTCTAATGAGAGGTTTTGTGTGACCTGAGTAGACCCCACTGGAGGATCCTGAGACTCAGAAAGGGGAGAACCAAGTGACTGTGGGACTCCTCTACTTGTCCCTAGGTCTGACCTTTCACCACCCCACCCGGGTCCTCATTCAGGATGGACAAATGCTGTCCCCCGTTAATCTAGGACTTGGTGACCATCCGCAGAGAGCCAGGCTCTGTGCCAAGCCCGAGAACACATTAATGAGAAAGACGGTCCCTGCCTCACAGCTCTGAGGACATGTCCTGACAAGTTCAGCATGGCCTTTGAGTGCCGTCCCTTGCCCTTGTCCCCACCGGGGCCTCTTCCTCCGGTTTTCTGTGTTCTGTCTTATCCCTTGCTCACTGTCTCCCGGCTGGGCCAGGGACTGGGTGAGGCTGTCTCCCCCTGTGCCCCCGGCAGCTGAGGACCAGCTGGGACGTCCTCTGACCACTCTGCTCCTGCCTTCTCCACAGCCCTGAAGTTGTTCGAAGACCCTGACCTCGGCGGTGCCGTCCCTCTGGGTGACCCCTTGCTGCTGCCTGCCGCCCGTGAGAGCAGAGGACCTGTGTCCCACACAGAGCTGTTCAGGTACCACCTATCCCTGGGGTGCTCCTCCGCCAGCCCTCAGAGCAGCCTGGACAGGGCCAGGGACCCGTCCCCGCGTGGGAGTGTCTTCGGCCGCCAAGGGAGGCCATCTTGGCCCTTCCGAGGCAGGAGCCTGTGGGTGGGCGCTGACCAGGAGGCAGCGGCAGGGATTGGGGCGGGGGTGGGGGTGGGCCGCAGCCAGGGACAGCTCTGCGGGTTCCAGAAAGAACTTCGTGAAAGATAGCTCTTTTCACACTCATGCTTTCGTAGTTTATGTGAAAAATAATTAAATTACATAGTTGCAGGAGCAAGTATAATTGGCATAAATAGGTTTGGGAACAACCATTAAAATGGGTTCTTGGTAGCACGCAGCCCTCCCTGGAGAGCCAAGCGCAGGTGTGCTGGACCGTGGCGGGTCCCTGCAGGGTCCCAGCGGCGCGCTGTAGAGGGGAGCGCCAGGCGTGTGGTCTGTCACATGGAGGTGGGTGGACAGATGTGTGCACGGGCGCCTGCCGTCGTCCGTGTGCCACATTCTACACGTGGCCTGATTTCATCCTCACGGCAGCCCCCCTCCTTGATGTGAGCTCCCCTGGGACAGAGCCAGGATTGGAACCCAGTTCCCCGGCCTGCATCCTGTCCTCCCTGCTCCTTCCAGGACTCTGGACGCACTTAGAGGTAGTGAGGCTGGGAGATCTGCTGGCCGCCCTCCCCGGGCTTCTGTGTGTCTGGCTGCATTCTCCGCGTGTTCGGTTCTGTGCATCGCCGCCGCGTCCCCAGAACACAGCTGTGCTCAGCTGTTTGCAGGAGGCTGAGCTGTGTCTTTCCAGGAACATGGTGCCGAGAGGCTGTCTGTGCCCTCGTTAGCAGCCTCGGGCCATTAGACAGCCCTGTCAGTGCCCGAGTCACAGCGAATGTGTCTGGTCTTTACGTCTCCCCGTGGTACCTGGCAGCTGTTCACCGTCATCCGTGTCCTCGCCCCTGACCGCCCCAGCAGGCTGGGAGAACTGGGGTGGCGATACCTTGAGAGGAGAAACTGAGGCACGGGGAAGCAGACTAGTAGAGTCAGTCCTGGGGAGGGCGGCAGGGCCCCACGGAGTGCGCCCTGCCCGGGGAGGCTCTGCCATCTCCAGGACTCGGTGTGTCCTGGGGAGGCCAGTCCACGGGGCCCTGCCTGGCACAGTCTACCCCGAGTCTGTGATGCCAGCACTTCTTCAGGGTTCAGTGTTCCCTTCAAGGGGTTCTGTGGCCGGACGGCCGGGGCAGGACCAGTATTCAGCAGGACTCCGGGCATCAGTGTGAAACAGCATGTAGCATTGCACGTTCCTGTTGGTCTCTGGGACCCTTTCCCTTTGTCGTGCCTCGTGGTATCCCCCAGAGGCCTCTGGGAATCGCCGGAGAATCGGGGTCTTCGGCCCCACCTTCACACTGCCACACAGCTAGTGAGACAGAATTCACGTCTGAGAGCAGGAGCTGGGTCTTACTCTCCTTTGTGCCGGCTCCGCGACTATCCAGGCAGCAATCGGGGTTCCTTATGATAAAAAGCTTCTTAATCTTCATTAATTCACTGATGCGGTCACCCACCCATTCGTGGCATCGTGGCCGTCAGCGAGCCTGAAGCCCCTGGAGCGCTGTGCCCAGCAGGTGCGGGGGTGACAAGCCTCAGTTCCCTCCTGCTGTGCAGCCAGGCCAGCGGGCGGCCTGTCCCCTGTGGGGGACCTGGGGAGGAGGGGGAGGAATGGGACTGGGGTCTTCAGAGCTCCCCACAGCCTCTCTGTGGGAGCCGGACCTTGCATTAGTGGGACCCAATTCCAGCCGTGACTCAGCGAGCCTGGGTAGAAATAGAGCTCATGGAAAGGGGTGTCCCTGCCACCACCTGTACCCCGAGCGTGACGGCCCACCTGCCACATCGGCAGCTGCTGATGACTTCCCAGCAGCGCTGCCCCAGCTGTGTAAGTCCTAGGCGCTGCCACGGGCTCTTAGCTGCTGCTCCCTTTCCCTAAGGGCCCCTGTGCGAGGATCATTCAGTCCCCCCAAGCTTTCCCGGGCTCCAGCTCGGGTGCAGGATGCAAGAGGAGCCAGCACCTGCCGCAGGCCTCAGGGATGAGCCGCTGCCTGTGGGGAGCCGGGCCACGGCTGAGCTGAGGTGCCCAGGAGCGGCCGGTCCCGTCACACTTTGGGGGATTGCCTCAAACCCAAGACAGCTGCCTCTGGCTTCGAAGGACAGCTGGGCCTTCCACAGGGGCTCTGACTCCTCCCTTTGGGGGTCTCTGCCCCCCCTGGTCTCTGCCAGCTCTTCTGGCAGCTGGTACTCAGCAGGCCGCCCCTGGTGCTGGGCACGCCACACTCCCAACAGGCCGCTTCCTAGCCCGGCTGGTGTCTGAGCTGGATCCCACTGACAGATGGGGGGACTGAGGACCAGGGAAGGAGCGTGACGAAACAGACCCGAGGCCACTGGGGAAGGCGTAACAGGAGAGAAATGGAGCTGTGCTCCAGGCGCCGTGTGCTGTGCCCCAGGCCCACGGTGGCTCTGCGGGCCTTGCCGGGTGATACCAGCATTCCCGTCTCGCAGGTGGGGACACCGGGGTCTTCTGCCTCCAGCACCTGAGCCCTCCCTCTCCTGTCCCCAGCACAGCAGATGCGGCCTGCTGAGATGCCCTTAGACACCTCGGCCCGGGTGTGGGCAGCCCCTGTCTGGATGTCTCTGCTGGTCACTTGTTTAGGACACATGTAAAGGGCCAGGCATCCTCTTTTGGGATCTCAAAAATTGGCCCTTGGATTTCAAAGGGAGTTTTCCGTGTGACTCTGTGAAAGCCCCCAGGATAGTGTTACCAGACTCCCCCCCGCCCCCCAACCCTGGGTCTCCTGCT
Source organism: Procyon lotor (assembly GCA_028646535.1). Taxonomy (NCBI): domain Eukaryota; kingdom Metazoa; phylum Chordata; class Mammalia; order Carnivora; family Procyonidae; genus Procyon; species Procyon lotor. Next base: position 104,175,356 of record CM053610.1, read on the forward strand.
GTCTCCCGGTCCCAGACCAGACTGGCCAGTGTGTAGCTTCTCCCAGAGGGCAGGATAGAGGCTGCTGGCCCCTGGGAGCGTGAGGCCAGGACGCATGAGAGCG
>CM053610.1:104192159-104206857 GCA_028646535.1 Procyon lotor
GGCTTTCCAGGGCCCCTACCTTGTAATGTTCTAACAGAGCAGACGTTCGCGCCTGGGAAACAACCAGCTCTTTTTCCCTCGCATTTCCCTCAGTCCCAATCTTTGAGAACCTCCTAGAATTTCAGGACACACTGTTTGGATTTCTAAATGCATCGAAATTTTCAAGGTTTTGTTTCTTTTTTTTAAATCAGTTAAAATCTTTAATTTTTTTCTCAAGTGAAGAGTCTTACCCAGAGCTTTAACATGTCTGACATGGAAAAATCAATGCATTTTCTCCAAGCAAAGTAGTTTGCTTGGCAAAAGCCCTCTTCTGTCTATAGAATCCTAAGGTTTCTTCAGCCCACTTTTGATCACCTCTCACCAAAATCAGCTTCCTTCTCTTACAGCCGAGACAACGGAAGCAGAAGGCTCAGGGGCTTGCAGAATACCCCCCACACACACACACCCATAAGTCAGCAGCGGATCTCACACCGCCCGGGACACCTGGAGATCTGGCCGGGGCTCCAACACTGGCACAAGACCTTCCTGAGCCTGAAACTATAAATTTGGACAAAATCAGAGCTTGTGAGGACACTTGGCTAGTGTGCGGCTACCAGGGGAGAGGGGAAGGGAGGGATCATGCTGCCATGGTTACGCTGGCCCAGGAAGTGACCTTTTGCTCAGAGTCCTGGAATGGATGCCTCTTTCCTGCTGGGCTGGGGGCGGAGGGGGAGGGCCGGAGCTGAGGTGGAGGGTCTACAAGGTCTACAAAGCCTATAACACCCCTCCGTGCCTCCCCTCCCACCCCCAGCTCCAAGGCCACACCATAAACATGGAGGGGACCCAGGGTTCCTCCCTCCTCTGGGCTTCCCTCTTCATGTAGAAATTAGCGATGATCCCTGTGTGTGGCCATGAGGGGTGGCCCTGAGCTGGACCTCCAAGCACAGTCAAGTGGCCCAGATCCAACCCAGAGTCCAGTGAGCCGAGACCCTCGGGTCCGCATGGAGCAGTCACCTGTATGGGGCAGATGGGTTCCCAGCCCGGGGAACGCAGGGGGTGAAGAGCCACCAGACTGTGGAGGAGAGGAGACACTTGGGGGGACACACAGGGAAACAGGCCCTTCCGACACAGTAGAAGGAATACTTAGATGTTGCAGGGGATGATGTGTAGAGGCAGGAGGAAAGGGCCACTTTGTCTCCGCGTGCGAGGGGCCGGTGGAGGGAGTTCAAGGTAAGTTTCTCTGACAAAGTGGTATCCTAACTGGGTCTTGAAGGATGACTAGGAGTTTTCCAGGAGAAAAAATGGGAGGGGTGGAGGAAGAAAGGGAGAGATTAGCATTCGAGATGACAAAGCAGGCAGTGTTCCAACCCGTGAGGGCCTGGACAGGGACAGGGATACCTGGTGGGGTCACAGGTGGGGCTGTAGACACGTTGGGCAAACAGAAAGGAAAGTTACAAAGAGATGGAAACATGCGGGTCACATCCTGTGGGTCAGTAGTTTTCAAACTCCTGGTGGCCCAAGAAGTGTTTCAGGAGGGCCCCCAAAAAGTGGATAGGGAGTAAGCTCTGGGTCTCTCCTTCCTGCATTTTATATTCTGGGGCCTCACACAGGACACCCTGTGAATTAAGTTCCCCGTGGTTAAAAAAAAAAAAAAAAAAAATGTGAAAAATCCATCCATGAGCCGCGCTAGCTCTTGCTGATTCGCGTCAAACTCTGGCTCCTGGCTGCCCTCTCTTCTTGGCCGCTCAGGGGCCTCGGGGCCCTGGAAAGGCCTCCTCACCCAGCAGAGCCCAAAGGGCGGGCACCCGGGGATAGGTTGGCCCAGCTTCCCGGCCCAGCGGGGTCCCGTGGGGACAGCTCCCTCCGCAGGCTGCCTTGGCTTTGAAGTTGTGCTTGTTGTCTCATTTGCATTTATGTCACAGAAGAGTCAGCAGGAATCAAAATACAGAACTAGGAAAGAAAACAGCTGTGCTGGGAAAGGCAGAGGCACAGAGGGGGCCAGCAGTCCCTCTGGGAGAAGTCAGCAGTCCAGACTGGGGCTTTGGTTGTCATCGTGGCTACGGCCCCGCACGGTCCCGCTCAATCCCTCCCTCCTCTCTGGAGCCTTGTGGAATGACTCCCTCTTTCTGGGTCTGCCTGCCTCATTTAGAGCCTGAAGAACTGTAAGGGTGCAGCTAGGGGTTCAATATGATCGGGAACCCCAGAGCTACCACTAGTCCGCAGGGCACCTGTGAGCGCGGTAGGAAAAGGCGGTCCCTCCTCTAGGCGGGCACAGCTCTGTGCCACCGATCCACTCATCCACCTGGCCATTGCCTTTCTTCCAGGGACAGCTACACCTGCCCCACCTGGGAAGTCAATAGCTGGTGGGATTCCTGCCTCACAGAGGGAAAATCGAGGCTCTATTCATGTTGGGGCAGGCCCTCCCAAGGCGGCCAAGGCACTGATGCCGATCCGGCTTTGCTCGGGCCGTGGAAAGTCGGCCCAGCATTCCCAGGAGTGGTGTGCTGGGCTCCGTGTCTGTCCCGAGGAGTCCTCACTTCTGGCAGCTGAGGAGGGGCGCTTGGCCAGGCCCAGCCAGGCCCACGGCTATGCTGACCCAAGCCCCAGGCCGGAAGCCAGCCTCTGCTGTCAGACAGCCCCGATACACCCATCAGAGGGCAGTGCCTGCTCTCGGCTCCTGTCCTGTGGCCTCCACCCCAGCCTAGAAAAGGAGCCGTGTCTCCACAGGGTCACTAAGGATTTCCTGGCCAGCAGCTCCCACGAGCTGCCTCAGAGCCACCCACTGAATTCAGCAAGGACTCCTGGTGCGATGGCAGGCATCCGCAGACCCGTGTAGACATGTGGCCCAAAGCACCGTCTCATATCCTCTCACTGAGTCTTCCCACACCGTGGTGCTCACTCTCCTCCCCTGACCCCGTGGCCGACATCACTAACTGACCAACTGACCACTGTGCTCCTTGGATCCCTGGACTGAACCTCAGAATCCTTCTCAACTCCGTGCTCCAGGCAGCCAGCACAGAGCTCTTGGAGTCAATATATACAAAACAATCCTACTTTAGCTATTCCTCATGTGTTCAAGGGCCCGGATTTAGAGATGAGGAAGCAGAAGGTCAGCAACAGCTGTGAGGGGAGAGCCAGTGTCCCGTCTACCTCCAGGCCCAGAGCTCTCCTCTTCCAAAGTGGAGACTCTGGTGGTTAGGGATTTTCCACCAAATGTTAGGGGTTATGTTTTGGGGGAGTCTGCCCACGTGTGTGGGTGGTCCCACCCGTATTCCTTAAATGCCCACCCTGGAAGCCTTCATCCCAGGCTTTGGGGCATCGGAAGGACCTGCCCCCACCCGCCACCCCTCTCCCATGGCATCTCTGGAGGGGCCCAGGTGCAGCAGGGCCCACCTATCCTTCCCACACTGGCCCCTGGGCACATGTGGCTGAGTGTGACCAGGGCAAGAATGGGCCAGCTGGGAGCAAGAAGGGCCGGGAAAGACCCAGGGTCTGGGGCTGACTTGGCTGTGAGCTCAGGGAGCATCTGCAGATCCAACCATGACCCCCTTCCAGACTTAAACGCTTGATAAAGAGGATGCCCACAGGCTGACTTGGGGGCACTCCGAGTCTGGGTTTCCCAGGAGTTCAGGCGGGTGGGGCTAGCATGTCCACGAACGCTTCTGGGAACTCAGAACTCAGCCTGAGCAGAGGCTTGTCCATTCTCTCCCTCGTGCATTCGTGCATGCACCCCTTCATGCATGCATGCATTCGTGCATTTGACCAAAGCCACCCGGCCCCAGGCACCTGGCCGCTGGGACACCACAGTGAGCGGAACTGGGAGAAACCGCCAAGCCCCCCGGGGGGGCAAACAGCACACAAGATGAAAGAAGAAAGTGCGTGTGATAAGCACTGGGGGAAAGACCCAGCAAGAGACAGAGAGGAAGTGCCTGGGCGAGTTAGAGGAGGCGGCTGGGGAGGCCTCCAAGTCAGAAGACTGACCCCCAGAACAACGCTCTCTCTGACGGCAGGAACGGTGTGCAGCTCTGGGAACGGCCTCGGCGCTGCTCTCCCAGGCAGTGGGACCAGCGCCCTCAGGGCCCGAGAGAAACAGTGGGGGCCCTGGGGCGGGACTAGGGGGCATGAGTGGACAGCAGTGGGCTGAGGTCTGGGGGCCAGGAGGTGGGAGATGCAAGGGTTGGATAGTGTAGACCCCAGCCCGTGTAGACCTGCGATGTGTTAGGTAATGACCCGTCATGGGTTGAATTGGGGTCCCCCCAAAATATATGTCTACATTCTGACCCCCAGAACCTGGGACTGTGACTTTATTTGGAAAAGGTGGGTTTTGTAGATGTGATTAAATTAAGGATTGTGAGATGGGCTCATCCAGGGACAAGGGTCCTTATTAGAGATGCTCACGGTCTAGGGTCAGGGGTCCTTATTAGAGATGCTTATTAGAGGGTGGACACGGAGCAGAGGAGAATATGGAGGTGGACGATGGAGGGTCGCAGTCCCAGGCCAAGGAAGGCCTGGGGCCGAGAAGCTGGAAGAGGCCAGGAAGGATCCTGCCTGGACCCTCCAGACGGTGTCCTTCCTCCGTGCCGGGGCTGCGCTATCATTGACCAGCTGTAGGAAGGGATGTGGCACCGGCCCCTCGCAGACCTGCCAGAGGCTGTCAGGTGTCATCGCCTCCCCGACCCAGCCTGCTCAGAAAGCTGAGACAAGATCCCACGGGCTCCAAAGGGCCAGAGGGCAGCAGGCCGCCTGTGTGGCTGGTACCGAAGTCTGACAACAAACACCCCAACGGTAAGTCCTCGAGCAGCTTCCAACTCCGAGCAGCCGAGGCTTTCGGGCCCGGTGGCCGTACTCACCTTCGAGGCTCTTTGTGGCCTGGAGGTGGGTAGCCTCAAGCAAGACGGGTCAGGAGAAGGGTGTCCAGGTAGGGAGGGCTCTTTCTTGCTCCAGGAAGATGACAGAAGGTTTCTCTTCCTTTGGCGGCTCCCCTCGAGGACAGAGCCCGTGGCCTCACAGGGACACGGACACGGATGGAGACGCCCCTCTTCAGGGGCTGGGACAGCCTTGGATTCTGCCCCCCGCGTTGTGAGGACAGCTGTGAACTCTGAGCACCTGGCTGGCTGGCTCCAGGCACCCCGGCAAGACCACCCTGCCCCCGTGTCCTGGCCCGGAGCCTGGCTTTCCTCCTGTGGGTCCTACGGCTCCGAGAGGCCGCGCTTGCGGCACTCCAGGGTATCACATAATGCAGAGGAGGGGGACTGGGGGCTGAAGGCCAGGGCGAGGACCCCGGGTGGCTGTGTGGAAAATCACCGGCTCTGCTCTGTCCTGGGCCAGTAGCTCCAACCCTCTGAGCCTGGGTTTCCTCAAATGCCACGGGGAGACAATACGCTGCACTTCGCAGAGTCCAACAAGGATTGCCAAGTCGGTAGGGGTGAAACACCGAGCTCAGGCCGGGGCTGAAGGCATCCACTCCTGCGCTGACTCTGAATCTAGAAATACAGGTTGATCCGGTGAGCCAGCAGGCCCCAGCCATCTGTCAGGCTCCGTCAGGCTCTGTCAGGCTCTGTCGGGTAGGGAAGGGGCAGGATGAGGGGCCAATGAGTCAGACAGAGCTGGGACCTGGGAGCCGAGGGAGGCCAAGGAGCTGCTTCCAGGAGGCAGGCCCCACAGGCCCTCTGCAATGACTCAAACCCCACTGTTGCCCTCCGGGCACCCCACAGGCCGTTAACACACCCTTCCACTAGCTTCTAGTGAAGAGGAAATGGAGGATGCCACTCACCAGTCCCTGGTGTCTCCCAGACCCTGGAAAGCCGGGAGGAAGGGAGGCCCACGGGCAAGCCGGACATGAGGAGGATACCGGGAATGAGGATTAGGCTCAAGCCTGGGGCCAAAGGGCATGCACAGAGCCCAGAGCCTAAGGTCCAAGCCACTCAGAAGTGCCAGGGCCACTGCGCTGCCTGGCCTCTGCCTCAGCACCCCCATCCATCCAGCTGGAGGGGCGTGGGGAGTCCAGCAAGGGCAGCCTGAGACCCGCCGAGACCCAGACGACTCAACGCATTGGCCTCACTCATCCATGTATTCGTTCAGATGTTGACTAAGTGCCAACTCCGCACCAGGCACCCAGGACGCAGCAGTAAATGGAGAGCTGCCGAGACCCACGGGTCCACTTGGAGGTTTGGGGGTCCAGCCCCTGCAGGAGCCTCCGTCCCCTTTCTCTTCACTTCTGGAGCATGAGACCTTCACCACCCCTGCCCCCATGACGCCCCTCCCCAGCTGCGAGGGGACGGATCCTCGAGCTGGCCAGGGCTCCCACGCCCGGGCATCACAGCTTCTGTACGGCCCGTTACTGGGAAGTGAGCAATCCGCTGGGAGGACTCTCACTGAGCATGCCATTGATCCTCTCTGCAGGGACCACACAGCTGGAGGAAAAGCCTTCCTGCTCAGGCAAGTCCGTGCTCCCCCTCTGGGACCGTAGCCCTTGGTGGCCAGTTCTGTGGCTACGCGATGCTGGGGTCCGAGGGCAACACTCCTCACAGAGGTCCTCTCGGGACTTCTCATGGGACCCCTTTCACTAATGGGACCCAAACATTTAGTTCTGCGCCCCTGGCCTCCAACAGCTAAGAGGTTAATGAGTGTGCGTGTGGGAAAGGGGTGGGTGACAATTCTGTACCAAACACCTGGGGCCCAGTCGTGAACTGAGAGTCACTGGGACGCACTGGTTTTTGTTTAGTGACCAAAAACCATATAGATGGATACATATATAAATACATACAAACCAAGTCTGAGGTGACTATGTGTCGGAGTGTGTGAATGTATCCAGATCCATGGTGGGCTCTCAGCTTAAAGGAAAGCAGTCATTTCCCCCTGGCCCTTCAGGGATCACAGTCAGTCCTCCTGGACCCCGGGATGTTCCTCCCCTCCTGCAGCGGCATTTTAGCCTACAGGGGCCCCGCCTGGCAGCTGGCATCTGGGGGGATCAGCTCCTGCCCCAGCTCGGGGCTGAGCTGAACTGTGGCGTCAAGTAGAAACATCTGGGCCTCACAGAGCCGAGGTCCAAGGCAGTAGTGGAACATTAACCCGGCAAAGGCAGTCACATCAGATGCGAGCTCTCCGGGGCCAAGTTCAGAGAGGTTCACACCCATGCTTAACCTCCTGGTCAAGGCAACTCCCCAATTCTGCTTCGTGCCCGCCGTGCCCTGCAGATAGAGCCCCCCTCCAGGCATCTCTAGGCTGCTGTACCAGGTGGGGCAGGGGACAGGTTCTGAGCATTCTGCAGCATGGGGAACATTCTGGCCTGCACGTTCGTCAGCAGGACCAATGAGTTCACCAGGCTGGCCAGGGCAAGAAGCCACCCCTTGCCATTCCCAGGGCTGAGCCTGTGGGCAGGCTGTGCTTTTGTCCTCGGGGCAGCCCCACGTGCCAGGGAGGCTGTACTTGGCTGTTTCTCTCCCAAGGCCCTTCTGCCCTGGTGAACCCGAGCCTCCCTGTAGAGACGGCAACATGAGCCACTAGGCTAGAGACACAAGGACACGCCTGCTGGCTTTCCCAACTCTTCTCACCGTGGCACGGAGGACACTCTGACACCCGTGCAAACATCTCCTTCACGAAAACTGGGCCCGGTCCCAGCTCCTGACTCCAGCTTCTGACTTTCCCGAGGACCCAGCCAGGGACCGCAAACACCTAAGACCCATCCTGGGAGGGCGCTGTCCAGGCAGAACATACTGAGGGTCTCGTATCCCTGTGTTTCTTTTGCACTGGCCCTGGTTTTTTGGTTTTTTGCTTTTATTTATTTATTTATTTATTTTTGCTTTGCCCTTTTATTTATTTTTTTTTAAGATTTTACTTATTTATTTGACAGAGAGAGAGAGATCACAAGTAGGTAGAGAGGGAAGCAGGCTCCCCGCTGAGCAGAGAGCCCGATGCGAGGCTCGATCCCAGGACCCTGACATCATGACCTGAGCTGAAGGCAGAGGCTTTAACCTACTGAGCCACCCAGGCGCCCCTATTTTTTTATTTTTATTTTTTAAGGAACAAATTTTATTGGATGTTTATAGATTTTTTCTTTTCTTTTTTTTATTAACGTATAACATGTTATTTGTTTCAGGGGCACAGGTCTGTGAATCATCAGTCTTACACAATTTACAATTGTGTCCATCCCTAGTGTCCATCACCCAGGGGCCCTGGTTTTAAATGACCGATTAGCACTTCCTCTTTGGAGAACTCAGCCCTGGTTTTCTGGCAGGATTGCTGTTGACGGCTTCTGGGCAGTTAACTGTCCTCAAGTCAAGGAGAGACAGGGCCCCCCGGGTTTGACCAGGCTGTGTGTTTTCTGGGGAGGAGGGCAGCAGGCCAGGGGATGCTGTCCCTGAGAATGCCATCTCAGAATCCTGGGATTTACACTGCTTAGAATTCTCTCTCCTCTGAATCTCAAGGTCCTGGGTGCTTAAGGCCTGGAACTCGATGCTTTGGGATCTGGAACAGAGCTTTGAAGGAACACAGCCCATTCGGGCACTTGGAAGTTAAACAGCCTCAGCTAGTGGCTCCAACGTCCTACCTTCTCCAGCAAAAGCCTTGTCCCTCAGTGGATTTCCACGGTCAACAGGTGCAGGGGCTGGTCTCAGACAGGCAGCCGAGTAAGCTGCGGCAGTGCCCACCCCCGCCTCCAGGGGGAGCCAGAGCAGAGCAGCATATAATTAACACGCACCCCTCCATCAACCTGAGAGAGGAGCATTTCCCAGCTCCCACTAAGGGATACTGTTCTCCAGCAGAACTTGGGGCACGGTGGGAGGTCACTGGTGGCCAACCATCTGACAATGTAGTTGTAAAGACAAGCTTTTCACACATGAAACAGCTGGGGACCCCATGAAGGACTGAGGCAGAAAGCCCTGGAGGGGTCCAGAAGAAACCGGCCTGGGGCTTACAGAAAGGGAAGTCTTCCAGGAAGAGCCTGGCTTTGGAGGCGCCCATGGCTGTTAAGTCCTGGATTCAACCCCTTCCCTCAGGTGCCCACAGGGATGTACAGATCTCTACACGGTCTACACGGCCTGCTTCGATGCTCACCACAGGCAGGCCAAGGGGGAACTAACATCCAGTGTTAGAGAGGAGCTAATGGACGCTAGAGATGCTCAGAGTCTCGCCAGGATCATGTGGCGACTTAGGACAGAGACCGAGGCCAACCCAGTTCTGACTCCTAGTGCAATAATGGCTTCCCACCCAGCAGCTCGAGCCGACCCATGAGCATCGCCACATCCGCAGAGCCGATCTAGGGACTGGTTCTTGATGCTGTCATTGGACTTGGATTGTGGTTATATTCTTGGTCTGCTGGCCCTGACCCTCTCTGACCTTCCATGACTGGTGGTACCTAGACATCCTGCTCTCTAGGGCCTTATACCCTGGACCTTTCCTCGGGCCCCACCACCCCCAGCCTCACCTGCATCCTCTGGAACACAAAGTGGTCTCGTGACATGCCTACCACCCTTGGAGGGCAGGGGATGGTGCCAGCTTCCATGCCTTAGAGATCATGCCCGAAGGGAAAGCATCACGACTTATGCCACCTGAGCTGTGGTCGTCACGTGTGTCCATAGCCCTGTCATTCATACATGTATGTACACTTTCTAAAATTGGGAACATACAATTGCTTTGCAGTCTGCTTTGCTCAATAATATTTCGTAGTTCTTTTTGCTTTGCATGAACATTCTTCCAAAATGCCATTTTAAAGGGCCGTGCAATCATATAGCTACATTGTAATCTATTCCATTTTTCACCTCTTGGAGTATCTGGGCTTCTATTTTTTTGCTACTCTCCATTCCCTTTATGGAACATCTCTGTCCATAATTTTTTGTTTGAATTTCTAATTATTTCTCAGAGAAAATTCCAAGGCATTTATGTTTTCTAGTTAAATATCCTTGGTACATTCTGCCAAAGTATTTCTAGAAGGGTTGTCTGTGACTTGCATGCCCCCACCCAGCAGAGGCCCAAGAGGGCCAATGTCATGGGTCTACACCAGCTCAGGGCAATACCAGCGAACCGAATTCTATTATCTAAAAGGCAAATAATGTTATTTCAAAATTAGAACTTACATGATTGTCAAGGACACAAAAATGCTCATAATTATTAAGCCATCTTAAGTTTTTTGGATCGATTCTCTGCTTTCTTCACTAGCTTTTCTAACACAGTTTTGATGGGCTTATTTAAAAATCATCCTACGAGCACTCTCTACGTTGCCGTTGTAACATTTGTGGCACATGTGTTTTACTAGTGTGTTGTTTCCTTTTATTTTTGTTTTTGATGGTTTTTAACCTCCCAATGTTTTATATTTTAACATTATCAAAGCCACTGGCTTTTCCTCTTGTGACACTGTCCATTACTTAGAAAGTCCTTCCTGGGAAATAGCTTTTTAAATGGGTCAAGAGGTAGACTCTTCCTCCCCTTGGTTCTCTATTTTTGGCAAATTTCGAACAAACATCCTTTTCCCAACTCCCCTTTTCCCTGGACCATCTGGACTGTGCTTGCTTTAATTTGTCCCTCCCCTGGGGCCAGTGTGTTGGAGTGGGAAGAGGCTCTCACAGTGTACTCATCTCAGTGCAGAAACTGGAGCAGGGCCTCTGGGCTCCAGAAATGGCTTGTTCTCCATCTTTAAGGTGGACGTGCTCTGCTCTGCATGTTGTCTGATCTTTCCCACCAAAGAAATGAAAACGCTGTCCTTTTCGGATGTGATGTATCTGCAAGCGAAGACTCTCTGTATGGGCCTTAGACCAGTTCACAGGGCTTATTGCTGTGCTCTTGGGCAAGACAGCCCTGGCTCCTTGGTAGCCAAAGTGCCTGGAGGCCTTGAGGGTCTTTGGATCCATAATGCAGTCCAGCCATTTGTCTCTGCCCTGGGCCAGCCGTTTGTCCCTTATTCCCTCGCAGCCCACACAGTGATCCACTGCTGAGCTTCCATAGTGTATGGAACAAAAATGGCACCCTGTGGGGAGTTCACTGGGCTCCAGGCTGGGATCTCCACGTTCAGACCCCATCTCTGCCTCCTCGAAGTTGTACAAACTCCGTGAGTTTCCCTTCTGTGCAGGGAGGACCATAATACCCAGCTGGCAGGGTTGACGTGAGGACTAGAGGCGACACCCGGCACACAGTAGGCACTGTGATGCTTGTTCATCTCATGATGATGCTTCTGCTGCCAGTGAGGGAACGAGATCATGCACGCTGTCTCTCAAGAAGGGACCAACATGCCAAGACAGCCGGAGTGTGGGACTGGGGAGAGAGCCGAGAGAACTCTGGGACTTTAATTGTTATTTCTCTACTATTTAGGGATTCTAGATGCTCAGTCCGTCAAAGTGTCAAAGGATTTTAGGAGCGGAAGTTTGGTGTTGTGTCTAAGCCAAGGTCCTTTGAAGTCAAAAGCTGAGCTCCTAACACTCTGGATCTGCCCCTTCCGAGACAGTATGACCTTGGGCAAGTTACCACTCTTCTGTGAGCCTTAGTTTCTGTATCATAAAACGGGGCTATCGGCAGTGCCCCTCTTGTAGGGCATTGTGGGGATTAAATAATATCTATAAAATTAGGGTGAATATATACCTACCTTCCAAACCAGGACACTTTTGAAAGGGAAAAGAGATGCTATTAATAATTGTTTAGCAACCCAGAACTGGCCCAGGCAAACCAGGGCAAATGGCTACACAGCACAAAGGGCTTGGCGCAGAGCCTGACCAAATATGCCGTCTGTGACAGCAGCCGATTTACCGAGGAGTGTGTGTGTTCCCTCCACAGCTGCGTGGCTCACGCTGCAGACAGAAAAGAACCATCTCCCGCACTAGGCCCCGGCGGGAGCACGGGCCCAGAGGGGGGCAGGATTCACAGCCAAGACTCAGGGCGAGCCAGGAGCCACCGGAGCCTCACCCAGCCCTCGGTGCCCTCCAGGAAGCCGTCCTTCCCGGAAGGAGGTGTTGAGGGACCAAGTCCCTTTCCCAGGGTTGCTGCAAGGGAGCCCTGCCTGGACTGGCCCCGCTCCACTCTGTCCCATGGGATCAAATTAAAGCCAACTCTGGCAAAGCAAATGCTCCAGTTCCTGCCTGAGTCTGGCCTTTTCCTTCTCAGGTCCTCTGGGGCCCATGCTGAACCGCATCTCAGTAGCTCCAGAGGTCACAGCCTTGTCCCCCTTGACCTTCCGTGGGCCCCTCATCCCTCCCCCGAGCCAGCCCAACACAGAGTGCACGGCCTATGGTGTGTGCAATCCCTCTTAGGCCCTCAGCTAAGCACAAACACATTCCTAAAGACAAGCAGGAACTGGGAGTGACTCAGGCCTCAGGAATGTGCAATCTGATCCCCTTGCTTGGGGGGCAAATTCCTCATCCTAAGGTGGGCAGCTAGCTGGCCGGGCCTAGAAGCCCTGGAGGGTCTGAGTCTGGTCTGGACCAGCTCTGAGGTTACAGTCTCCTGCTCCAGCAGCCTTCAGACCCCAGAGCCTAATGGTGTTGGGGGGGGTGTTTGTGGGGTCAAAGCAATGCTCAGAGACCCCATTCCATGTTCAGGCCAGTTTGCTGGAGCAAGCAGGCTGAGTCCCAGGGGCAGGAGTCTGGAAGCAGAACTGTGGGGGGATGGGCGCCCCATCCCTCCCCAGGCCATCCCCTGTGCAGTGGGAGGGGAGAGAAGCCTCTAGATGCAGGACTGAGAGAGCAGGCTGTCCTCGCCTCCTGGACTCCCTGCTGTCCTGTGGGATGCTGGCTATCACAGGTGGGAGGCTGCAACTCCGGGGTGGCTCAGGCCCTAGCTGGCCCAGCCTAGGCCAAGGAGTTTTTACACCCTTGTGGAGGACCCCCAAACAATCTTTTAAAATCTCAGAAGGCCCCCATTTGATGACTCTGAGGCTGGACATTCGCTAGAGGAGCAAAACACTGGTTGAGCCTAAGCCTGTGAGTCAGGTACCAAACATGGTGAATCTGAAACACTGAGTAATACAACACAAATAAGGAACGCAGGCCCTTTGACCTGAAGCAGACACCTGGGCAGCTGGGTGGGGGACCCAATTCTGGGACGAAACAAGGCCCCGTGGCCAGCCAACACCATAAGTGGAAGAGTGCGCTGGCCAGGTCTGCAGAGTGACCTATCTTCCAGCTGCCCTGAGACTGGGCAGAGAGACCTCAGCCCCCTGCGTGCTCAGGTGCGCACTAGCAGTGCGGGGCCCCAGGTGTCACAAAGGCCAAGATGGGGGAGCTAACCGAAGAGGGTCATGGCCACGGCCTTCCTCTGCTGGACGACTGCCAAGCAAGGGAAGCCCACCTCCTCCCATCCCATCCTGTCCCGTCCTCACTCCTCGGCCGGAGCGGTAGCTGGGACTGGTGCTTGAGCAGTCGAACCCTTGTTCCTGAGGCTTGGCATCGGGGGGCAGTGATACAAAGCTTCCGAGAGAGGCTGACAGGACTGGGGAATCCAGCAGGGTCCACCCGGAGGGTGGAAGGTACTAGCACATTGTTCCCATGGGGGACACTGTCCAACGGTGCTCACCTCCCTTGTTCTCCAGCCTTCCTGATAACCCAGTGTGAGCAGCCCAATATTCGTCCATAAAATCTTTTCATAGGTAAGTTAGCCAAAGCTGGCTTCTGCGGTTTGCACATGAAGGCCAAGTGCAACAGACCAGCGTACGCCCAGGCCAGCACAGCTCAGAGAGGTTATCCATAGTGCCGGGCCCCACCTTTGACTGCGTATGTCTTGTCTTACTCTAGAACGCTTGATTAAGTTGTGAGCAGAGGTTGGGGGTGACGGGATGTTGGTTTTGGGTGGGGGAGCTGGTCTGGGGAGCACTCAGCGGAGGGTCAGAGGGCCCCATCCAGCTCACAGCTTGGCAGGCACAGATCAAAGGTGGATCAGGAGCAGAAGCAGGGAGAAGTTCTCACGACCTGGGCAGGGAGGGGGGTAGAACACCTGGGGGGTAGAACACCTGGGGGATCCCAGATTCAAGGACTCAAGCCCGCTGGGCCACCAGTGCCTTGAGCCTCGCCTCAGCAGGGCATGGAGTCCTGAAGCCTGGGCTGCCAGGAGAGCCCATAGGCTCTGGAGGCTCGGACCCCCCGAGGGGGTTCCCGGCTGGATCCCAACCCCTCAGTGGGAGGAGCCACAGCCACAGCTGAGGCCAGCGGGCTGACAGTCCTCCCCCTCTCCCTGTGTGGGGACAGGCAGTGCCCTCCTCTCTGCCCCTTAGCTGACCTCGTGGGTACCCCTGAAAGCCGAGTGGAGGAGAGGGTGCATCCCCTCATGGCAAGGACAGTGGGGGCAGAAGAAGAAGTTACAATGTAAGGGGCTGACATGTATAGGGGGGTGCCTGTCCCTGGGGCCCTAAATCGGCTGGAGATGGAGAAATGGCCATCCCAGGGCACATGCAGGGCACACCATGCCCTCTGCCCCAGCCCTTCGTCACCTCTTCATGCTGCCTGAGAGGCCAGCCCTCCCCAGGACCTGTTTGCCCACCCACCCCATCTCTTCGCAGCCTCCACACCTCAGGGGGACAAGCACCCCAGCACCACCCCTGTCGGCCCTCCCTCCGCAGCCCTGCCTTGTCCCACCCCACACCCAGTACCCCGTCCCACCCTGCACGGGGAGGACTGTGCCTCCCGGGGCCATTCTGTGCAGCCTGAGGCTTCGCCTCCTTTCGGTAGATGAGGAGCCTTCCTCTATGGGAAGACAGAAAAGGTGGTGAACCGACCCCAGAAGGGTGCCATGTTTTCCTGCCCTA
>CM053610.1:104207357-104226917 GCA_028646535.1 Procyon lotor
GTTTCCACCACTGCCCGGTGTTACACACAGTTATGTGACCTGCAGGACCCCTGTCGACACCCGAGTTTCCAGCCTTGGAGTTCTGTGTTTCCTGGGGAAACTGAGACCCAGAAGGGAGGGTCTGCCCGAGGCTGGGTGGCTCGGAGCCGGGAGGCCTGGCAAGCAGGTCTCTGGACGCCCAGTGTGGGGCTCCCCTCCCTTCGGCTGACTTCATCTCCACGCCGCTTTCCCGGAGCTTCTGCTAAAGTAACACACCTACGTGCAGTCTCAATCTCAGCACTCGCCACAGAGCTGACAAGCCTTTGCCAGGCTGGTTTTGTAATGACAGTGACCCATGCTGGCGTGTTCTTGCGACCTTTCTCCTCCCTTTCTGCCCTCCCGTCCTCAGGGCGAGGCCCACCTCACATGGCTGCTGCCATCAGGCAAATCTGGATAGAAGGAGGGACGTTTTTCTCCTGCCCTTTGCTGCTTCTCCTTTTTCATCAAATGACTCTGACTGGAAGCTTTGAGCACATAATAGCTCCAGTCAGTGCTTTCGATGGTGCCTGTGGGCATCTCTTCCTTCTGGAAAAGTCCTACTTGCTAGTCAAGGCTCTGCTCAAATGTCACCTCCTGTGTGAACTCATTTCCACCCTTACTTCACATATTAGAGATACTGCGACCCACCTGTGTGTGTGTGCGCGCGTGCGCACGTGTGTGCCTTTACACGAGGGTTCTATGCCCTACTTATCTTTTGCACCCTTGCTCCCCCTCCGCCACTCTCTTCCTCGATCCATGTTTGCCGAATTAAATCCGGAGGACTGAAGTTTAACACAAGAGTTCCAAAGAACAACCAACAGCCCCCACTTTACTACCAAAATTGGAAAAAGACTAGATTTTGAGTCTCTTTTTTGGAAAGGAAAATATGTCACCACGCAGAAAGGCCAAACAGTCTCTACTGTTCCAGAACATACTTCCCGGTGTTGGGATGAGAGTTGGACATATTAGGGAGGGGGCTGCTGCGTTAGTGGGGAGAGGGGGAGAAGAAGGGCATGGGGGTGCCTGGGCTGGGGAGTAGCGAGGGAAGGGGAGGTAGGGAGGCTCCAGACTGTCCCAACCAGTGTTCAGCTGAGTGTCTGGGCCCTTGGACACGAAACCCAGCAGTGAGTTTGGAACAAATAAAAGGAAATCATACCCATAGGAAGATTAATAGTCTTCAGGGGGTTCATACAAAAGTGACTCCCTGAGGCGATGAGTGAGGGAGTAGCCAGGGAGCCACATGGACTTGTTTTATTGTATTGTATTGTATTATTATTTTATTTTATTTTTCATTTGACAGACAGAGAGAGCACAAGCAGGGGAAGCAGCAGAGGGAGAGGAAGAAGCAAGTTCCCCACTGAGCAGGGAGCCCAATGTGGGATTCAGTCCCAGGACCCTGGGATCATGACCTGAGCTGAAGGCAGACACTTAACTGACTGAGCCACTTAGGTGCCTCCACGTGTGTGATGTAAAATTTTCTAGTTGTCACATTAAAAACCATAAAGAGGTAAATCAATTTGAGTTATATATCCAAGTATATCCAACATATTAAATCTACTACATTTAAAAATATATTCACTATATCTAAAATATTATCTTTTCAATATATAATTAATATAAAACTATTAATGGACTATTTTACGTGTTTTTTACATGTTACAACTTAACTCGGTGCTCAATATTCATTGAAAATACTCAGTCTGTATTTAGACTCCATAAAATTTCCAGTAGGAAAAAGTAGATTCAAACATATGTAAAAGTTTCCTACCAACCGAATTAATATCAGTTTTTACTTTTTAAAAATTTTTTTGTGGTCTATATCAGTACTAATTCAATTCTTTCTTTTCCCATCCTTATTGAGATACAATTGATGTAAAACATTGGGTAAGTTCTAGGTGGACAGGTTTAAAGTGTTGATATGATACACTTACATATTGCAAAATATTACCACCACAGCCACCATGTTAGCTAAGCCCTTGATGATGTCACATGATTACCATCTCTTTTTTGTGGTCAGAACATTTGTGGTCTACTCTCCGAGCAACTTGCAAGTATTAATACAGTATCGTTAACTACAGGCCCATGCTGCACAACAGATCCCTAGAACTTACTCATCTTGTGACTGGAGGTTTGTACTCTTTGATCAACATCTCCTCGTTTCCTCTACCCTGAATATCAGCTTTTCTATTTCAATTTCAATTAGTTAAAATCAGGTAACATTAAAAACAGCTCTTCAGTGGCATGAGCAGCATTCCAAGTTCTCAACAGCCACGTGCAGCTCATGGCTACTGGGATGGGACACAGAACAATTTTAGAGTGATTAGGAGCTGCCCCACTGCCTACTCTCCTTGACCTGGCCCTGGGCTGGTCTATCTGATCTGAGTTCACTGCCTATATTCTGAAGTTTAGTTGTGGTTGTTCTACCATGAGCTCAGCCTTCCCTGTCTTAGGCCCGGGTCCCATTGGACCACAATCCCAGGGCGGGAGAGGGATGTTTTATCTGCTGTTGTTCAAGGCTGGAGACCTCAGAAAGTAGCCTGAAGGCTCAGCTATGTAACTCACGGCTGAATGGGCCCAAATGGACCAAATGGGACCACCTTGTTTTTCCCACATTGCAATTGCACGAACGGGTTTTGAAGAGCCTTTCCCTTTTCAAAACTCATTGCACTGAGATGGAAGGTTGACAATAGTCCTAGAGACTTCAAGCTTCTACTTAAAGTGGGAAAAAATTTTAAAATCAAATGCTGTCAGGAACGTCTAGGGCGTTGCTGATTCTCAGTAAATGCCTATTGGTAAATAAATCATTATTACTTCTAATTATACCAGAATATCCATTAATTGCTTTCTGAATTGGAGAAAAAAAGAAGATGAATTTTGTAGTTAAAGTTGTTTTACACTTCTGTATATTATATTTAGGGTAAAAGAAGTCCATTATTATGCAAATTAGCGAGATTCAATAGCTTTTTTTAATCTCATTCTTCAAATCTCTTTTAGATTTACTATTTAGGGGCTCCTGGATGGCTCATTCATTAAGCGTTAGATTCTTGGTCTCAGCTTAGATCTTGATCTCAGGGTCAAGAGTTCAAGCCCTGGTTTGAACTTGGGCTTGAAACAAAAAAAAGAAGTTACTATTCAGGAAAGAATTAATTTCTTAAGTGTATATGAAAATAGTTGTACGTGATGTATAAATATTTATGTGACTATATATATATAAATATACTTGTAAAACTCTAGGGTTTGACATCCCGTGAAAAAATCTTAAAATAAAAATAGTCATAATGTACAAGCTTTTTAACTAGACTTTTTATAATCATCTATTATATTTATACACACACATACTATATGATATCTGTATATGTATCTTTTTTTTAAAGGGAAAAAAACCCCACCCCTATTAAGATTGCCACAAGGTGGCACTAAAATCTAATGAACATTCCAGTCTCTGGTCTTGTCTGAGAGCAGTTGGGGAGAGATTTACAGGATCTGTAGGAAACACTGGACAAAACAAAACAAAATGAAACACCCCAAATAAATGAAACTGAAGATTGGAGATAGATTAACATCTCCCTTTTGTCTGAGGGATCATTTCCCTCTCTCACTGGTGTAGGTGTCTGTCATACAGTGCATCTATATGTTAATAAAGCTAATTTGTAACGTTGATTTCTTCTCATGGACCAATCCCTGCCTTTGCCCTTGAGTGGGCGTGTCCTGTGCAGGGAGAGGGGAGGCAGGGAGGAGCCTGTCTGGCACATCACCTAGTTTGGAAAAGTTTATCCTGTGAGTGGTGCAGTCTTCCAAGTAGTCCATTTCCACAGAATTTGTCAATGTATCCCAGACATAAAAATGAACAGCATGAAGAGAACTTGCTGCAGAACACGGATTTTTCTTTGTTTACTTTGGCATATTTACTAACCGAGTATTTTTAGAAATTATTGCGATATTGAAGTTCAGGCTTGGAACACTCATATATTATGTCTGAGGGTCAGGAAATGAGTGAATTGAATCCCTCTTCCTGATTCTTTGTATTTCAGTTTCTCAAAAAATACATAGTACAAAGTTTTGTTTGATATTTTATTAATATTTGAAGCTTAGGGACACAGCCAAGATTCTCGAGCTATATTAAGATAAAGGAAAGCCATGTTTTAACAATACAGCTATAAAAGATTTTGACTAAAACAAGAAAAATTTAGATAAGATTTTTCTAATAGACTAACTGAAGAAGAAGAAGAAGAAAAAGAAGAAGAAGAAGAAGAAAAGGAAAAAAGAAAAGAGAGAAAAAAGAAAAAAAGGAAAGTTTCTAGATGGGAACCCTAAACCAATGATCAAAAAAACCCTTTCTTTTCTCCTGTGGGATCTCACTGTGGAAAAATTATTTACTTTTTGACAATTTAGTTTCTTAGATCTGAAAAACAAAACCAGTGGTACTTATCCAGTATGAGGGAAGACTGTTGGAGCGTTTCAATATGTTCCTTCTTGGACAGGCTTTAGAGGTTAGGGCACTACTATCTTATTTGACCTGTTAGGTCTGTGGTGTTCATGCAGAGACCCAGACCCCAACATACGAATCATATGTGAAAACACCCCAGCTTAGTTAAAGCCAGCTGCATGGGCTCGGTCAGATGGCTGTTAGCGCAGAGCCTGGAATCTGAGGTATGAGACCCCAGAAAGTTCTGAGTTCCTGAGCATTTAGGTGAATTCTCCACAGTCCTTTACTGATTCTTTCATAGGGTTGGGCATTGTGCTAGGGGTTCAAGATGCTGAGGTAAGACAGAATCCCAGGAGTCCACCAGTTTCCAGTCTTGGAGAGGGAGGCAGATATATGAGGCCATAACCTCATCATGATGTGGGAGTCTCTCCCTCGCTAAAAAACCAATAAGCATCCTTCTGCCTCTGTAATGGATATGGCCCAATCTGTGTAGTTGGTACTTGAGCTCTCCGTGATCGGCCTCAACCTGACTTTCAACTCTCTCTCTGCATCAAGTGCAGTCACACTAAGCTAGTCTCTGTTTTTAGAGTTTGTCTTATTCTTTCCCACCTCTCTTGTTTTTCTGGAGCTCTTCCTTCTTCCAGCCAAGCCCTCCTTCTGACCCCCTCCTCCCTCTTCTGTCCTGCGAAATCCTTTGTCTGAGGTCCTTCTAGATCAGACTCTGGGATAGATGAGTCAAGTCCTGGTGTGTAGGAGAAGAGTTAGCACCCCAGCAGACACTAATTTGTTGCGTCCTTGCCTGCAAGCTCCCTCTGCTCCCCTCTGTCCCCTGCCTCAGGCCTCATCCTCTTCTTGCCCCATGGGCCGGGAGGCTGTTGGATTTTATTGTACTGTTTATTTCAGGCAGTTCGCAGCCTGACTACCAGGATCCGAATTAATCAATCAAACCAGGGCCAAAGCTGCGGTTTTCTGCCTTGTGACTGTGACTTCCTCCAAGAGGACATAAAGTCCCACAACTGGCCCCAACCTTCCTTTTTCTTTTTTTTTTTTTTCCAACCTTCCTTTTTCATCATCCCTCCTTCCCCTAATCTTCCCCTAGAGATGGAGGGTGTGTGTGTGGAGAGCAGGAAGAGGGGAGGAGAGAGGACTTGGAAGAGCTGGAGGCTAGGCCCAGGCCCACCCAGCTCGCAGCCAGCTCTTGGCCTCAAGGGTCCAAACCCAGTGCTGTCCCAGGAAGAGTCCCCGGGTTGGGGAGTTGGGAGTGGCGGACTAGACCAGGGAAGGGGCCGCTTCTGAAACGAAAGAACAAAACCTTCCTCGGAAACAAACAAACGTGTGTGTGTGTGTGTGTGTGTGTGTGTGTGTGTGTGCGCGCGCGCGCGCGCGCGCATTTGCGTGTGTGCCTGTGTTTATTTAAAAACAAAACCGCTTAAAGGAGCCGTTCCCTCCCCCACAGGTCCGGCCACCACCGGGAGTTCGCGCGCAAGCGGGACAATTTTGAGTGGGAGGGAGTCGCCAACGCCCTCACAAAGTGCAGCCTTTCCTTGGAACCGCTCGCCCAGGCCCCGCAGGCTCCAGGCCGCCGGCTTGGGGCCCTGGCCCCGCGCGCAGAAGATACGGCAAAGGGAGGGAACGCTGGTGCGGCCAGAGCCCCGCAGCGCCAGCCGAGGCGCAGACTCCCCAGTCGCCGCCTCTCCCAGCCCCGCGGCCCGGGCCGTCAATCAAGCCGGGCCGGCCCCGCCCCTGGGCTGCAGCGGCTGGCCAATCAGAGCCAAGATCCGCAGCGATGAGCTCAGTCGGCTCGCTTCCCATTGGGCGGCTATATTAAGAAAGTGGCCGAACTCTTTAAATAGCGGGCGCTAGGGCCGCAGCCCGCATCTGCCACCGCAGTCTGGCCGTAACCGAGTGCTCTCGGGTACCCAGGCGAGACCTATAGAAACCCGGGAGGGGACCCGGCCGGCTCCGCAGTTCCAGCCGCCGTTTGCGCACAAAGGCGCGGACCCCGGGCCCGGGGCGAGAAGAGCGGCCACCGCCCGGGAGCAGCGCGGAGACGCACGGCGCGCCCTATGCCCCCGCGCCCCCGCCGCGGCAGCCGGAGCGCCCCGAGAGAACGCGCCACCGCGGGGCCTGGGTGCAGCTAGCGACCCTCGCCCCCAGCGCGCAGTCCGAGGTGAGCGGTGAGCGGCGAGCGGGACGGCAGCGAGGCGTTCGCGGGCTCCCTCCTGCTGCCCGGGCCCGGCCCGCTCATGGCGGCCATCCGCAAGAAGCTGGTGGTGGTGGGCGACGGCGCGTGCGGCAAGACGTGCCTGCTGATCGTGTTCAGTAAGGACGAGTTCCCCGAGGTGTACGTGCCCACCGTCTTCGAGAACTATGTGGCCGACATCGAGGTGGACGGCAAGCAGGTGGAGCTGGCGCTGTGGGACACGGCGGGCCAGGAGGACTACGACCGCCTGCGGCCGCTCTCCTACCCGGACACCGACGTGATCCTTATGTGCTTCTCAGTGGACAGCCCCGATTCGCTGGAGAACATCCCCGAGAAGTGGGTGCCGGAGGTGAAGCACTTCTGCCCCAACGTGCCCATCATCCTAGTGGCCAACAAGAAAGACCTGCGCAGCGACGAGCACGTCCGCACGGAGCTGGCCCGCATGAAGCAGGAACCCGTGCGCACGGATGACGGCCGCGCCATGGCCGTGCGCATCCAAGCCTACGACTACCTCGAGTGCTCGGCCAAGACCAAGGAGGGCGTGCGCGAGGTCTTCGAGACCGCCACGCGCGCCGCGCTGCAGAAGCGCTACGGCTCCCAGAACGGCTGCATCAACTGCTGCAAGGTGCTATGAGGGCCGCGGCCGCCCTGCCTGCCCCCGCCGGCGCGGCTCCCCCTCTCGGGCCCGACCCCCTCCCCCCCACCTCGAGCCCGAAGAAGGAGAGACCCGCGCCCCCAAGGACTCCACCGGACTGCCTGACGTCTGCCTTTCGGCCCGGCAGCTGTGACCCGGCGCCCCTGGCCCTGGCGCCGGGAATCCGCGTGGGAGGCACCGGGCGCCCCCATTCCAGTGTCTGTGCACAGGCCCGGGCGCCTGCCGAGTGCCAAGGGTCCCCTGAGCACCCTTTACTGAAGAGCCAAGCCTCCTCAGAGTGTGTGGCTGTGTATTTGTTCCATCCCCCCGCCCCACTTTCACCCACCCCCACCTCTGGTCCCCGGAGAAGAGCTTGGCGCCGGGGTGCAGCCGCGCCCCATCGGATGTTCGCCGGGAACCCATCGAGCGCCTGCTATGCTATCCCTTGTCTGTAACATAGACCGCGGGAACTGCGGGAGGGGAGGGCTGGGGAGGATGGGGTGTTATATAAATATAGATATAATTTTATTTTCGAAGGTAGGATGGTGTTATTTAATGGTGGTGGTGGGTGGAGTGACAGGGCGCCAGAAGAGCTCCGGCCCACCCTGGGTCGGGCGCCCATCCAAGCATGAACAGGACTTGGCCATCTTTCCAACCCCTGGGGAAGACATTTGCAACTGCCGTGGGGCTGAGCGGACACAACTTCCAGACTCTCCCGTCTCCCGCGGGCCAGCCCCAGGCGAGCCCCTTGCCAGCTCTGGGCAGGAGGGAGAGAATGCTTTGGGTCGTTTTTTGCCATAAGCGAACTTTGTGCCTGTCATACAAGTGGAAATTGTTCAGTCCGAGAAACTGATGTTATTTGATTTATTTAAAAGCTAAAACTTGGTTTTTTTTTCTTGAAAGAATTCTTTGCACAATTGTTTTGTTTGACACTTAATGCACTTGTCATTTGCATAAGACAGTAGCATTCTGACCACCCTTGTACGCTGTAACCTCATCTACTTCTGATGTTTTTTAAGATGATGACTTCTAAAAAACAAAAAGAAACCACTAATTTTTGTTTTGTTTTCTTGAAAAAGTGGCAACACTGTTTTGCGATTTTATTTCTGCAGGGATGCGAACTATTTTGATAAAGGGCAGTAACAAGTATTGGGACCTATTTAACTCCCCCCTCCTTTTTAAATTTTTTTTTCTCTTCACAAGGCAGTCTCAAAAGCTATGTGAAATTTCTGTGCATCTCTGTACAGAGAATGAACCTGCCCCTAGTCTCTCCTTTCTCACCCTCCCTTCCCCACCCAGTGGTACTTCTACTAAATTGTTGTCTTGTTTTTTATTTTTTAAATAAACTGACAAATGACAAAGTGGTGAGCTTATGATGTTTACATAAAAGTTCTATAAGCTGTGTATACAGTTTTTTATGTAAAATATTAAAAGATTATGATGATGACATTTATAAAGTGGCTCCTGTGATTTAATAGTGTGCAAAAATCTATCCTCTTGAATTTGGGGTAAGGGGAGACTCCTGCTAGGCCAGATGCTTTCTTCCATTTCCCTGATAAGGAGTGGTGGCAAGAAAGTATCTCGCTGGTAAATGAGGCTGAAATCCCTTTGGGGAATGTGTGGGGCTTGGGTGGCTATGGGAGACCAGTTGCTCCTATCCCCAGGCACCCAGTGCCCAAACTTTGGACCCAACGTGCACTGCTTGTATGTCTTTAAGACACTGTGTCTAGGTCTGTGGGGCCTTTGCTTCCTACTCCTTGAAACTTGAAAAGTTGTCATGTGTGCATTTTACATTTAGGTAATAATTTTTGTAAATTGCAGGTGTGGGGCCGAGCTCTCTGTCTAGGAGGCTGGTTACTGGGTTCCCTTCCGATCCTCAGAGGGTTCCACAGCACTCCATAAGATTGTAGGTTATTACTTTTGGGGCCCGAGCTCCAGGGTAGAAGCAGGGGAGAGTCGGAAATCATGACCTGATCCTTCGATCGTCCAATTTTCATCTGAGTGTGTGTCTACACGGAAGCTAGATGCTGTATTCTAAGTTCGGAGACTGGCCACATCATGGACAGAAGCCTGGATGTTTGGGGTAGCTGTTATGTAAAGTTGGGGCAGCCACATTTTGAGATTTAATCAGGATGAGCTCTGATTTCACACACTCAGCCAGCTGCGGGGGTCTCAGAACCAGTGGGGCAGGGGACCAGGCAGCGTTTTACTTGGAGACCACATTGAAATCCTGCTCCAGGCGTCAGAGCTCAGAGCTGCCAGCTCTCAGCAGCTGCTGGGGAAAGCGGCTAATAGTGCCCCCCTCTCCGGATGACCTAAGATGTGTGGGTTTTGTTTTTGGAATCAGCACTTTCTGGCTTTCTAGCGCTCATCTGCTTCTTCTCCCTATCTCCCCCACACCCCGACAGAGACAGAAGTTTCCTCCTGAAGTCATTTGCTGTAAAGCTTGTGGCTTCAATTCCTGGTCTCTCCCCAGACTCCCAAGGGCTTTCACTGTGTGAGGCAAACCTGGTTGCTGGTGACCTTTCACCCACTTCAACCTGGCTAGACCAAGGCCTTTCACGCACAGAGGGGAATCATCTGGGCTGCTCCCAAGTGCAGAGCAGAGAGAGGGTCCACCCAGGCCGGCTTCTCTGAGCCACCGCTTCCTCCCTTCCTTGGCTCCTCAGCCCTACTCAACCTCCATCCCTAGAGCCTACTTTCTCTTCTCCGTTTTAAGGACAAACTTCCCATTGAAAACAAAATGTTGACTTGCAGGTTTTGCAACAAGCAAATCCTTCTGTACCAGGGAGTGCAGGACTCTGTGGAGAAGAGTTCAGGCTTGGGCTCACTGCCCAGGACTCAGCTTTGTAACCAGCCAAGAGCCTGGAGACCCAGCCCTTTGAAAGGGCCTTTTCTGGGTTTCCTGCCTGCTCAAATCTGCCTGGTACCTATAGCTGTCCGCGATTTTTTTTTCTTGTATTTTGGGGAGACAACCACCCAGATGACGCATGGTGGCCTGCGTTATGCTTGTTTTAAAATGCATGGCATTTACTAAATCCTGCTGGAACACACTCTTCTTCTTGCTGTGCTAGAATCCAACTGGAAAATATAAAGACGAACGGCTGTAGGCTGGAAAATCAATTAGGAAAAAGAGGTAAAACATCTGGTGTTACTCTTAGGATATGAAAATTCATTTTGCACATTTAAAATAAATGTGCTGAGTTCATCTAATTGTGTGTTGAGCTGTTTCGTACAGAATAGTGGGCTGTTTCATTGATCCTGGGCACTTGGTAGCAAGGGGCACTGGCTCGGGTTCTCATTTAATCTTAACTTTAAATCAATCTGGATTGTATTTCTAAGTTCTTTTTCGCATGTGTGTACTTCTTTTTCAGTGTACTTAGAATAGTGGTTTTCAAACTTAAGCACGCATCAGAATGCCATGGACAGCCCGTTAGAACACAGATAGATGGCTGGGCTTAGCCCCCAGAGTTTCTGATCCAGTGGGTGTGAGGTGGAGGTTCCCAAACTTGAATTTTTTTTAGCAAGGTCCTAAGTGATGCTGATGCTACTGGTCTGTGGGCCACACTTTGAGAACCACTTTATCAGAAGAAGGGAGAGTCCTTGCCCACGCACAGAGGAGGAAAGTCATCTAGTAGGAAAGTAGCTGGATTTCCTCAACTGAGGGGGGTCTCTCTCTTCAGTCTGGACCTCCTTACCTCAGGGGGTACAGCACTTTCTGAGAGCCTCCTTTCCAGGATAAACTACCCGGAACCCCCCTATCTTCTCTACATTCTTATGCAAAGGGGTCTTTTTTGAGCCCTTCTAGAGATTTATTTCTGCCACTCCTGAATTCAGAATGCAACAGCTCTCTCTAATCCATTCAACACTGGCACCTACTTTGTCAGCGCTGCTGAGATGAGAGATACAAAAGCAAATAGGGCAAAGTCCTTGGCCTGGTGGGCCAGGCAATTCCGGGAATGCATTCACTAGTACTTTGAATACAGCATGCTCAAATGGAGGCATGAGGCCCAGGGTGCAACAGGAGCCTGGGAAGTTGGGGAGGGCTTCATGGTGGAGGGGACTTTTGAACGGAGTCTTAAAGCAGGGCCCAGTGATGTGTAGGTAGGAGAGACAGCTTCTTTGTGTTACTGTGGGACCTGACCTCTGGAGAATAAAGCTCTCTTGGGTGAGAACTACTTTCTACTTTTAGGTCCTCTGGCATCCATTTCTTCAGTGAAGAAAAATGATGTTACCTAGCCAAGACAAACACAGCCGCTTCCCTGCCCTCCCTGTCCACACACAGGCCAGGAGAGAAGTTTGGTGATGATGGTCTCTTTGTTTTCACTGTGCCTTCCAGGGATCCGGGGTGGATACAAGGGCGAGCTTTGTGCTAACCGTGCTCCTGGGAAACACGCCTGGGCTCAAGGAGGCCGAAATATCACAAAGGCACCTTGTACTCCAGCCTGTTGGGAGACAGTCTCTTACCAGTTTACTTGGTCTATCTTCTGGCCTGGAGGGAGAACCTGGCACTCGGGCTGCTCCCCCACCCCACCAACTCTCAGCAGCCCCTTTTCTGGCCCAAGTGGTAAGAGTCTGGAGGACCCAGTTCATTCCTTCCTGCCCCTTCTTTGACTCATCAGTATTTCCTGTTGGCTAAAAGACCCTGTCTATGCTTAGCATTATGCCAAGAGCTTGGGACCCAGTAGACAAACAGGCAGGCATCTTCTATCCCCTCCTAGAGCTTTCCATCTAGCAGGATGTCCGAACAAGTAATAGTAATGATGATGATGAGAGCTAGTATTTATTGGCTCTGCGTCAGGTCCTATTCTAAGCCTTTCATCTGTATCGTTTAATTTAATCTCTACATTAGTTATCTGTTGTTGCACAACAGAATATCTCAAAACTTAGTGGCTCAGAACAGTTATTATCTCCCGGTTTCTGTGAGTCAGGAATCCAGACACAGCTTCGCTGGGTCCTCTGGCTCAGGGTCTCTCCTAAAATTGTAAGCAAGGTGCTGGCTGGGGCCGGATTTATCTCAAGGCTCCTCTGGGGAAGGATCTGTTCTCCAGCCCACTCACTTGGCTGCTGGCCGGATTCTGTTCTCACCGGCTGAAGCCACAGTCAGCTCCTTGCCCCGTAGGCCTGTCCATAGGGCAGACATGGAAGCTTGCTGTATCAGAGCAAGTGAGAGAGGAGAGCCGGACGGAGGGAGAGTATGGGCAAGACGGCCATCCAAATCCTCTATGATCTAATAATGGAAGTGATATCCCATTACTTTTGCTATATTCTCTTTATTAGAAGCAAGTAACTGGGTCCGATGCCCAGTGGGAGGGCATTACCCAAGGGCATGCACCCCAGAAGGTGGGACCATTGGGAGCCATTTTATTCTTTTATCTTTCGTGGGGAGCCATTTTAGAAGCAGTGTCCCAAAATCTCTGTGACCACACTCGGGTAGGTGCTGTTATCCCCACTTCCTGGTGGGATAACCGAGTCATAAAATATTAGACAACTTGCTCGTGGTCACAGAACTCGTGCATATTTGAACCCAGGCTGTCTGGCTCTGCGACGACAACTATATATATGGTGGCATACTGATTTGAGAAAAATCGCCCTGACCGCAGTGTGGAGGATGGATTGAAACCAGGACAAGAAGGTCAGTGAGGAAGACTCCTTCCCAGTCCTGGTCCAGGCCTGAATCAGAATACCAACATGGGGAGGAGAGGGCAGAGGGGAAAGGCAATGAGGAGGTAGAAGATACAGGAATGTGAGTGGTGGGCCCCGTGCTGACCCCCAGGATTCTGGCTTGTGTGACATCGAGGATGCTGTTGCCATTATTTAAGGCAAGAATAAGCAGAAGATGGGCCGATTTGGAGGCAGGGCTCCAGAAATCCGTGTTGAGTATGGTTTTATATGCAGTGACCATGGAGTACCTTTGGATGAACACCGTCTTTCTAGCTCTCACCTTCCTTCTCAGACCACAATCCGTGTACTTTCCCTACAGTTAGACTGGTGTGTGCTGTTCAGCTCATGAGGAAAGGCTGCAATCCATATGGATGAGGAAATCTTCCCTGAAGGGAGGAAGTATTGATCAGATCAACCTTCCCTGGAAAAAGCAAGTACTGGGAGATAGGTCTTGGAAACTGGCATTTAGGCAACAGGGAAAGGGAGCTCCTTTGTCTCCCGCAGAGCTACTCTAGGTGACTTTAAGGTCTTGCTGGGTGGTGATGTGCTTTGGGTTGGGGAGGATACTTCTGCTCTAAGTGGGTGGCCAGGTTAGGCAGGGACCCCATGAGGGCCATCCAGGTCAGTGGGGCACATAGTTGGATGGGTTTACAGGCCAGCTGAGCCAAGAGAGAGCCGTCAGGGTCCAGGCAGTGGTGGAAGTCTTGGAGAAGGGATAAGATGCCCTGGGAAGAGTATGAGGAGGGAGAGGAGACTGGAAGCTAGATCATGAGTTCCATGATGAGCCTAGAGGCCACATCTACTGTGTTGCTGCTGTGACCCTAAGGCCCAGTATGGTGCTTGGCACACACTGGGACCTCAATAAGCTGCAGGATGAATGAACGAATGAATGAAAGACAAGACAGAAATTTAGGGATGGCCAACTTCCTTTTAAAAAAAAAAAAAGATTTATCTATTTAGGGGGGAGGGGCAGAGAATCTCAAGCAGACCTCCTGCTGAGCACACCCCCCCCCCACCCCAGCATGGGGCTCGATCATGACCCTGAGATCATGACCTGAGCCGCAATCAAGAATTGGATGCTTAATGGACTGAACCACCTCAGTGTGTGCTATTCAGGTTGTGCTCCCTAGGGAGCACCAACCTCTAAGAGACCTGAGAAAATGACAGATTTCGAAAGGCTGCTGTGGGGGACAAGGGGAAGGATTATTATAGAATGGCTGGGCCTTGTTGGGGTTCCAGCGGTCCTCAGGTGCCCGGGAAGAAGGAAGCAGGGAAATTGCTGTTTTGACATGAGTTATATGTGACGCAGCAGTGACGAGTAACCAACTATTTTTATCAGAGGGGCTGAGTCCAGGGAAGTTAAGAAAGTGCTCCCACAAGGCAGA
Organism: Procyon lotor; assembly: GCA_028646535.1. NCBI lineage: Eukaryota > Metazoa > Chordata > Mammalia > Carnivora > Procyonidae > Procyon > Procyon lotor. The sequence goes on from CM053610.1 coordinate 104,221,688, forward strand.
GCTTTGGGCCCTGACAATACCAACGGAGGGGAGGCCTTCTCAGGCCCCCACAGGATGCTTGGCCCAACAGGCTCCTTGGCGAAGTACTCCCAGGGATCCTGGGATGAGCAGGAGCAGGAGCATGTTTCCAAGGCTGTGGGCGATCCTCCCCAGGACCACCTGGATGGCTGCATGTGCTCTACTGCAGTGACTGCGGGCTGAGCTTGGAGGAGGAAGCTCAGTGTGTTGGAGGAAGCTGGGCTTTGGTTTGGGATTCTGGTTTGGGAGCTTGGCATGACTGGCCTATGTTTGCCATTTTAGAAATTGTGACCTCAAAGTACAATTCTAAGGGCTATGGAACCGGACCTTGGGCTTTTATGACTCTGGGACCTCTGTCCCTTAGCTATCACTGAGAGCTATTTTTCTTCTCTTTTGAATCCTGAAAAGGGAAGAAAGACATGTTACCAGAAGCAAGTTCCTCATCACTTTGTTAATGATTGATTTCATTTCATTCCAGAACTTGTTTGACCTTCGGGTAAACAACCGAAACCTTCTGGAGGCACCTAAAAGGAATGCAGGAATGCATTTGCTATTTAATGGTAGAAAGATTATAAATGGAACTGTGACAGAGTAAAAAGTATTATTTATATGAGTGCTAACAAAAGTCACTTGTAAAATACACGTTCTTCAGCAGTCGCCAAATAAGGGAAAGTGTGATATCTGGTCACATAGCCAAGATGACTCTAAATGGGAGGATCCATCTATCTGTCCCCCCTTCTCTGGACTGAACGATCTTGTGGCTACAAACTTCCTCTAAGGAAATCTAGAATTGTAGGCTACATGGGGATCCAGACTACGTGCGCAACGGCGACATAAATTAGGCTGCCTGGTTTCTCGGAAGGTGTGCTCAGCTGTGCCAAGGGAGAACTATTCAAAGTTTTTACTTCATGGGTAATGGTAGAAATTGCAGACTGTAGAGTTGGTTCCCTGCCAAGTTGGAAAGAACAAATAAAGATGAACTGCAAGGAAGGCCTAAACAACTCAAAGGGAAAAGGGGTGCTGATCAGACTTAGAAAGCCAGGAGTTTTCCAGCAGGCTGAGGTGGTCCAGCCTGCTTCCGGGACATGGTGACCAACTAGAAAGCAGCCTCACCAGTTAGCCAAGAAAATTCAGAAGGCTCAGCATCGTCATAAGATTGACTTATGAGAGATTGAGAGAACGAGTGGGAGGAGAGGCAGAGGGAGAAGCAGCAGCCTCCCCGAAGAACAGGGAGCCACACATGGGACTTGATCCTAGGACCCTGGGATCATGACCGGAGCCGAAAGCAGACGCTTAACTGACTGAGCCACCCAGGCGCCCCCAACTGTGCATTTTTGGGCCAACTGCTTTTATTCTCTACCACCTCAGGTTTTCTATTTGTAGGATGGAAATAATTTTGAAGATTCAATAAGATCAACCCAAGTACTCAGCACAGAGCCCAACTCATCCTAAGTCCTCAATAAATCTTGGTTACGTTCCCTCTAGTGGGTTTATCTTAGCACCTTAAGTACCAAGTAGAAGTGGAATAAATGTCACTGCATAAATGAGTGTGTAATAGTAACTCTTGTTTGTCAAGAGTTTTTTCCAACTGTAAGCTCCTCGAGGTATCACGTTGTATTCATTCTTGCAACCCCAGCATTTCGTGTAGCGTCTGGTACATAGTAGATGCTTGGCTAAGTTATTGAATAATAGCTTGAGCTCAGAGGTCCTTGATAAACTGGGGATTCTCAGGATTGCATAGGATGAATGGGCACTCCAGAAGGAAGTACCCACCACTAGGGGCCCAGAGGATGTGGTAGTGGGAACTGAGTCCTCTGAGTGCTGAGGGAGGTCGGGGAAGCAGCAGGCTTTCTTCCTAGGAGCACGGTGTTCGGTGTTCACGAGTTCTCAGCCGGGGCTGGATGGACACTGTTATCAGTCTGTTGACCAAGTCGACACAGATTGAAGAGCCGGGTGGTGAGGGCATAGAGCCAGGGAGAGCCTGCCCAGCCCACCTTGCTGCCACGGATGGCCACAGAAGGAAGGGGAGTTGGTAACTTTTACAGGTGAAGCAAATGCCAGGAAAAATGCTGATAACTCCTATGTGAGCAAGAAACATATGCTGGAAAGATCCACTCATTAGTACTGTGTGTGTGTATGTGTGTGTGTGCAAGACTCAGGAATTAGCTGCTGCATTTGTAACCTGAGAAGGCAAGTCCCTGCCTTTTATGAGCTCAGCAAAACCAACAGATCCCACCATGGAAAGGGACAACAAAGAAATGAGGAGACTTGATCATCTGACCACAGTGCCTCTGAGAGCAAGAGCCCAGATCTCTGTTTCTACAGGAATGTACCAGACACACCACAAGTGAGCTGGTAATTGCTTTAAGTCTGGGCAAACTGGTTCTCTGGGCACGAGGTGGGAGCCGAGCTTAATTAGACTGCAGGATTTGAATGGAGGAGAGGCCTTTGTTCGAAGTTGGCTCCAGTTTTTGTTTTTGTTTTGTTTGGTTTTTACTTTCTTGTTAAATAAGAACAAAACTTGTATTGTCGGGGCAGAAGCATGGGGCAGGGGTGTGGTACGGAAATTCTCATTCAGAGGTAAACTCCTCACATTTCAGATTTTTCAGAACGCTGACCCTGAACTTGAGTTTCTGGTCTTGCCTGACCTTGATGGGACCTGGGGCAGCATCCTGGGGAGGACTGGCTGCTGAGTGGGGACTTGGCTGGCTCGCTTTGGCAGGTTTTCTCCAAGCGACTTGGAAATAGAGGTCGGAATCAGCTCTGCAGTGTCAACTTCCAAGTTCTGAAGAGTCTGGGCCATGCTTAGGGGTTTGTGGCCTGGTGGCCTCCAGGCCAGGGGAGACTGCTGTGCAGGAGAGTGGTGGGAGGCGAGGACAGCCACAGTCCCTTGGCTTACCTTGTTGGGAAGCAGAAAGTCTGATCTCAGAGTTGGGGCTGGAAACAGGCATCTGGGATAGATCCCCAAGGGGCCTGTGGATGCAGCCTCTTCAAACCACGTGAAGATCTGTCAGGCCTCTCCTTGGTGACCAGGCCAAGAGCTGAAATGTCATTTGAGTTCAAGGAGATCTGACTTTGCCTCCTGGAGGGAGTGGCACAGCCTTTCAGATCCAGGAATCAGAGAACTAGAGGCTCTACTGGTCAGGGCCACCAGGAAAGGAGTTCGGGGCCTGAGGAGAAAACCTTTGGGCTCCCTTCCAAAGACAGATAGGCTATGGGTGGGATCTAAAGAGCTCTTCCTCAAGGAATGGCCAGGGCTTCCTCTTTTGGGGAGACCTCCTGCTTCTTAGACACAGTCATTGTGCCTTTAGGAGCAAAACCCGTCTTGATCCAGCCCATCCTCCGAAGTCTGGGGTGCTCGGGGCCCGGATCTGGTGGGAGGAGGAAGATGTGAAGGTACATTCTCTTTCACTTGCTTTCCAAAGTGAACGACCCCCCCTTGTCCCTCATGGTACCCTGGCTTCACCAACCTTTCACAGCAAAGCTGGTTGGAAAGCATCAGGGCCACACTTGGGAAATCACCCAAAGGCTGCCCGGTCCATTCCACACGCATGGGCTGTACACCTACTGGGTGTCAGACCTGCCTGAGCAGGCGCTGGGGGAACAGGAGAGCACCCAACTACCCTCCCCATCCCTGGGATCTCTCTATGGTGATGCTCCTTTCCACATCCAGGTATTTCACTGAACAGGCTAGGGGGCAGGGCTGCCACAATTAGAATCCTCTAGCATTTGTTTCTGGAGAACAAACACTCAATTTGAAAGGTAATAGTCTTTCCATTTCTCATGAGTCATGGCTGCTTCCCTGGGTCTTTGGGGCCTAGCTGGGTGTTGTACTGCAGGCCTGGGAGTAAATATCATTTCCTATGGGGAGCCTCCTCTTGACCTTTCATGACGGGGTGAGAGAGCCCCTCTGTGCACCCTCCGGCACGTTGCCTTATCCTCATTTCAACACTTATCCACTGCATCTCAGAAACCACACACCAGCCTGTGAGATCCTGGGGGCCGAGACGGTGCCAGCGCGCTGGCTGGGACGCAGAAGGGGTTCAGTGCGCTTCTGGGGGTGAGTCAGTTATCGGTCAAGTCTGTGTGATGCCTCGAGGGCAGAACCAAAAGAAGTTCAAGAGGCAGATTTTGCCTCAAAAGAAAAAAGAAGGGGCGCCTGGGTGGCTCAGTTGGTTAGGCAACTGCCTTCAGCTCAGGTCATGATCCTGGAGTTCCGGGATCGAGTCCCACATCGGGCTCCCAGCTCCAAGAGGAGTCTGCTTCTCCCTCTGACCTTCTCCCCTCTCATGTTCTCTCTCACTCTCTCTCTCAAATAAATAAATAAAATATTAAAAAAAAAAAAAAGAATACTATAGCAGCCAGAACAGTCTAAGAGGGCCTGGGTCAAAGGTCATGAGCTCCCTGCCATTGGACATGTTCATGCCACAGCTGGAGGACTCTGGGCCAAAATGTCGTGGGGGGATTTCAAGTACCAGATGGGGAGAGCTCTCAGGAAGCAAGACCTGCTGAAGATGTTCCCAGGGGCTGGGGTAGAATAGGATGAGGGGAGGGGGTCTGGAGTTAGCTAGGGGTGCTCCTCGGAGAGGTCCCCACGTAGGGACAGCTTGAGTTTTGTTCCCACACTGTCTCCCAAGCAGAGCTCAAATGTCATCTGTTCTTCTTGAGTTCCTCAATCTCCCTCTTCTGCTCAGACACATTGTTTCTGCCTTTCTTACCATCCTTGTCCCTCTTTAGCAGAGTCTTTAATTAATTATATGGCTCCCATCTAAAATGTGATCTCTCGGAGTCTAAGGATCCATCTTTTTTTTTTTTAATGTTATGTCAGTCACCATACAGTGCTTCATTAGTTTTTGATGCAGTGTTCCATGATTCATTGTTTGCGTGTAACACCAGTGCTCCATGCAATCCGTGCCTTCAAGACCCATCACTGGGCTCACCCATCCCTCCATCCTCCTCCCTTCTAAAATCCTCAGTTTGTTTTCCGGAGTCCATAATCTCTCATGGCTTGTCCTCTCCTCTGATTCCCCCCACCCCTTCATTTTTCCCTTCCTTCTCCTAATGTCCTCCATGCTATTCCTTATGTCCCACAAATAAGTGAAACCATATGATAATTGACTTTCTCTGTTTGTCTTATTTCACTCAGCATAATCTCCTCCAGTCCCATCCATGTCGATGCAAATGTTGGGTATTCATCTTTTCTGAGCGCTGA
>CM053610.1:104227017-104243747 GCA_028646535.1 Procyon lotor
ACATTCAGGCACATATGGCCCTTCTTTTCACGACATCTGTATCTTTGGGGTAAATATCCAGTAGTGCAATTGCAGGGTCATAGGGTAGCTCTGGTTTTTTTTTTTTTTTTTTTTTAAAGATTTTATTTATTTGACAGAGAGAAACACAGCGAGAGAGGGAGCACAAGCAGAGGGAATGGTAGTGGGAGAAGCAGGCTTCCTGCCGAGCAGGGAGCCCGATGCGGGGCTCGATCCCAGGACCCTGGGATCATGACCTGGGCCGAAGGCAGACACTTAACGACTGAGCCACCCAGGCGCCCCAGGGTAGCTCTTGTTTTCAATTTCTTAAGGAATCTCCACACTGTTTTCCAAAGTGGCTGCACCAACTTGCACTCCCATCAACAGTGTAAGAGGGTTCCCCTTTCTCCACAACCTCTCCAACATTTGTTATTTTTTGCCTAAGGACACATCTTATAATTATTTGTACCCCAGGCTGTGAAGACAAGCAGCAGTGTATGTGGAAAACCCTCAAGGAACAATCTCGTATTGAACTGTACGACTTTCAGGGACAGTTGTGTCACGAGGAGCTCCTGCGCAGTCTGCCGGCCTGCAGGCCATCTCTGACAGGTTTGGGGAGGACGGAAGCAACATGCTTCTTCCCCTGCTCAAATGTAAGCACCACAAAGGCCTAGCCTTTGATCATCACTGGGCGTCCGGCACCAGGTCAGTGCTCCATAAATATCTGCAGGATGGAAGTATTTTAGTTGCTGGAGTTCATTTTCTTAAAGCAGATAGAAATGGTGTTGACGATCTGATGATTAACGTGTCCTCAGACTGTGACGGTGAATCGCCATGAGAAGGACTTGCACAGACTCAGAAGAGCCCCAGAGCCAGAGCCGGCTTCATGAGCACGCAATGTCATGGCCATCTTGAGATTTTCAACTTTTGCACGGGAAGCCCATGCTTTTTTAATGCTGAGTCCATAAGCCATGCAGCCGATTCTGCCCACCATAGTGGACTCTGTCACCCACAGCAGGGACCCACAGAAGCAAGGAAGAATCTTTGGCTCTGGTGACCTACCTGGCAAATGACTTGCCTTGTGGCCTCTGGGCTGTTCCTGGGGGCCCCTGGACAGCCATTCAGGTGCTGTCTCCTGTTTCTTGCCCGATCCGAATTTGTAGCTGTTTCTCTTGCTTAGCTCTGTCTGACCTGAAGTGACTTCAGGGAGGGGCGGGGCAGCCACAACCCATGACCTCACACCTCTTGTCACTGCCAGCATGCTGTCACTGGTCCCTACCAGCTGGACACTCGTGTGGTGGCATACTCAGTAAACAGTGGCCTTACCAGCCTGGTTCTTTCATGACCTCCCCCCTGCCCCAACCCTCTCAAGGAATTTAGGGCCTTTTTCTGGCTTGGATGGAAGACATTAAGTGGTACTCCTGGAGTACCCTTTGCTGATGCCAATCACTTTTCAGTTCTTTAGGGCTGAATTCAAGGACCCTTCTAGCTAAGAATGATTTTACAGAGAACCGGAGCACCTTCTCAGGGTGGGGCTGGTTTTTCTCTCGCTCTGGTTGAAGGACTTGGATCTTGGGGGGCTGGGGCCCAAAGCCATGTTCGTTTCTCTTAAGGAGGCCACAAGTTTTCGGGCCTGTAGGGTAGTGGGTGGCGGAGTCTCACAGGGAGAGGACTCTTCATCATCCCAGGGATCTGAACCCTTTATCGGTCACTGGTAGAGTCACATTTGATCCCGAGAGAGTCCACCTTCTTCTCCCCTGGAACACAAGATGGGGAGGGGGACTGGGCTTTGGAAAAGGACTCCAAAGCCCATATTCATACTGCCCAGTTTCTGTGGCTTTGTTTGTTGGTACTCTGGGATGGAGCCCAGGATGGACCCAGCAGGGCTCACGGTTTCCTGGAAAGGCGGTTTCTCTGAGTTTCTGGGGTTACTCAGAGTGTCCAGGGATCGGCCAGAATGAGTCGCTGGCGCTGTCCCTCCTGGCTCAGGGGGGCCTCCCTATCAGGACAGGGGCCTATTAGGTTCCTAAAGGTGGCCCAGGGTAGTTCTTTACCTTCGCTACCACTTCTTAGAAAACAAAACAAAACAAAACAAAACAAAACAAAACAAAACAAAACAAAACAAAACAAAACAAAACAAAACAAAACAAAAAAGGGAATTCAGGTTAAGGAATAGAAAAAAGAAGACGGTGAAGGTAGATTTTTACATAGAAGTTGGTCATTAGAATGACTATTGTTTTCTGTAAAGTAGCGTTGTTTTCAAAATATCATATATTACTGGATGTGGGAGGGAGACCACAGGTCATTCAACCTGACCCCATCATTTTAAAGATGGAAAACTGAGGTCGATAGGCGCTAGGGGGCTGCCCAAGGTCGCACAGCTCCTCTGGAACAGAAGTAAGAACCCAGGCTGCTCCCGGTCCTGCTCGCTCTCCAACAGAAAGTTCTTCATATACTTCAGTTATTAACTAAACACTCACAGTCAAAGATTTGGGGAGTAACTGAAAGGGTATATGTTTCCAGAACATTGGCAGCTGTTTGTTCTTTCCTTTCACGATCCGTTCATCACCAACTCTTCACGGAGCAACCCCCTTGTGCCAGGGCCTGCCCTCGGTGCTAGGAATACCAGGTAGAATCAAATACGGTTCGCATCCTCAGAGGCGACTGGGACTAGTCCGCGTGTGGGTGTGGATGCGCATGCGCGCGCGTGTGTACACGCGCTTCTGGCGAGAAGCTCCCTCTGTAGATTCCTTTATAAGAGATCACTTTGCCTTAGAGACAACACCTCAAAGTTGGGGAATCCTGCTTTGAGAGATCTTGTTCAGAGACTTTGGAAGTCAGAGGAGACCCATCAGGTGGAGGTGCCTTTCTCAGCTTTGTTTTAAACCAAAGCAAGAGGCGGATCGCTGCACCTGAGCTCGCCGTCCTATTGGCTGATGGAGGCCTCTATGCAAATGACTAGGCATGAACGTATGTAAATGTATGTACGTATGTAAAGTCACACACACACACACACCCATGATGCAGGGTCGGATGAAAATGGAGCCCCCCCGCCCCCCAGCAGTTTAACCACTTGCTTAACTAGCTAAATTAGTTAATCCAGAGAGCTACGGGATTCCTTCAACTTTGAGTTTATTCAGGAACTGAAACATGGGCTTCCCTTAGGAATGACGGCATCTGAAACGTCACGGCTTCTAGGATGACATCTTGGCCAGGCATCAAGGGGGCATGGCCTCCTGTAGTTCCTTCGTAGAATTCCAGAACTCGCGGCTGTTCTAGAGGATTTGAAGTGACTGGGAGTCGGAGCGGACTGTCCCAGATGCCAGTTGCTCCCTCTGACAAAGGCTCCAGTCCAGCAGGCTGGGGCGGGCGCAGGTGTTGGGCCAGCCTCCCCGCCTGCCCCCACCTCCTAGCCCGAGGAGTCCTTGGGAGCTTGCAGGGTGGCCGGCAGGAGCAAGGATGTGTTCAAAGCCTGTGGTTCCGCCACAAGACGTCTTGGTTTAAGCCTGGGATTATTGTTCTCCCTTCAAAGCCCAGCGGTAACAGCTGCTCAGGAACGCCCTGTAGGGACAGGAGGCTTTGATGCGGCAGGAAGGCCGGGACCCTCCCTCCCTCTATAAGCAACTCGCCCATCCGCAGACTCGGAACCCAGGGCTTCTTGAGTGAGGAGACCCCAAGTCGACACCATCCCAACTTCCCACGGACGGGTTTTTTCCAGAGTATTCTGTCCCCGATTGCCTTCCTCCAGAGACAGGATATGTGCTCCCTTATAAAAGCACCATTTCCAGCTTTGGATGGCGCTCTTGTAGGGGAAAGGCGGGCTTGCCGAAATGCCTGCTGCCCCTTGGAGGTTTGAGTCTAGTGTCTGCTGTGCTCCTGGCGCGTCCTCCGCAGCTTGGGTCTTGGCCCTTCTTCCTGGACACGGCTGCCAAGTCCTCCCCCTTTTCTGTGCAGGGGGCTCCTGAAAGGGTGAGCGGCAGAACTCCTGGGAAACCAGCAGCCGAAAACTCCAGGTGGACACTGACCACAGCAGAGCTGAGTGGGGCTGTTTTCTCCCAGGCCGCAGACACTTCAGTAACACGGAGCACGGAAACCACAGAGTGTGTGGGATTTCCCATCTACTGCCTTGAAGACTCTACCTTGCGGACATATGCCTTCTTCCTCCAGGGGTTCAGTTAGCCCCCTGCAAAGCTGGGTCCTGTTCCTTTCTGAGTCCTAAATTCTAGCTGGAGGCAGAGAATTTTCTCAGTATTTTGGAAACAGCCGGAGTATAAGCCACCTCAGCTGTGGGACCCATACGGGGACCTGGGCCCCCGGGCTCACTCAGCGCTGTGTTCTGGGCTCACATCCACATGGGGCCGCCGGTTGCAGGAGCTTGGGGGCGGGTGAGCAGTGGGAGTAGACACAGATCTGTGGGTGGGGTAGGGTCCCTGGGTTGTGTCCTGTCAGCCTCGACCTTTAACCACGGGCCCTCTGGCTTGTGTCTGGATAAGACCAAGGCTGGGCTGGGTTGCAGAGCCTTGGGGGGGGGGGGCTCTGGCGGTGGGGTATGACCCTGATGCTCCAGCGGTGACCCCGCAGGACCGTTCCTTAATGAGCTCACTCAGGCACATGGCTCTGCCCTTTAAGCTCTTTGCCAACATTTATATTCAGCAGCTTAAGCCTGGCGAGAACGATTCTTTCACTGCCTGTGGAACTGCACCGGCAAAACCCCTGGGGGTTATCTGGACAAGAGTATAAATGATCCCAGGAATGTGACCTGACCTAGTAAGTGCAGGAGAAAATAAAGGAAAGCGTCTTCGAAGTCTTTGGAGGATTAAGTGGTGGGCATGCCGAGTGCATGTGGGCTACCCTGGAATGGGTCCTGTTTCTTATGCACCAATGGGGCAGTGTCTTAGAGCAGGAAGAACGGTAGGGCGCTCGGCTGCTCTGCTGGGGGATCTGGCAGGCTGAGTGCAGTTAGGAAAACGCTGTGTACACTTCCCTTCAACACACAGTAATGACTGAGAATTAATGTTTGTGCTTGTGGGGTGTGTGTGTGTGAGAGAGAGAGCTGATCATTACCCATTCGGTGACTTGGGAGAATGGGGGGGACTGTCTGCCCTCAACACCGGTGGGGAGACCTAGAGAAGCCCTGGATGTTGTGCCCCAGAGCCCGGGGCCCACATGAGCCATCCTGCTGATGAACAGCCCAACTCGAAGGATCCTGGCCGGGCAACAATGACATTGGGCTGGAGTGACACTAAATAATTCAGACGGTGAAACAGACTGCCAAGGATCATGGTTTCTCCCAGGTTCTGTAACAAAGAAGACGCTGGAAGAGGCAGAAGGTCCTGGGGTCAGAGCACCTTGTCTCTGCTCAGGGCGAGGGTCAGGGTTTTCCTCAAGTCGGGAGGGAGATTCTCTCCGCGGATGTTGAACTACGGAGTTGCTCTCAGAGAAAGCCATAGATCTGAGCCCAGCTCTAGGCAGCCCTGGGTCTGTGTGAAGAGGAAAAGCCCCTCTGAACTCCGCCTCTGCCTGAGACAGAGTGAGGATCCTCCCCCAGTCTGGGGACTGCTCTGTCGGGATCCCAGCCACCCTCTGCCCAAGGCTGCTGTCACTGGGTCTGTTTGCTAAGGCGCAGAGATGTTGACTCCTGGTGGACGGGCCATGCCGGAGCGCTGGGCGTCTGCAGGCCTCCCCCAGGCCATGGCCGGTCAGGGCCCAAGCAGAGCAAACTGAGTCACTGTGCAGCCAGAGGAATTGGTTCCAGGGCTCACTGATGGCTTTATTTCCCAACTTGTCTTCCCAATTCCTAGAGCTGAGGCCCGTGCAGAGCAGACCCTCTGTGTATCTTTGCTCAGTGCACTGATCAAGTAATACGTAGTAAGCCAACTTCTTTCCTTTGGTGAGCAGAGTTCAGACATCACAGACTGTCTTCGATGACTTCTAAAATTGCAGGGTCCTGGAATAACCCTTGGGAGTAAGTAATGTGGAAGAGTCTTCGCTAGTTCACCACAGAGCACTAGTGATAGTGTGGCTTTTACGTTGCTGTCTCAAATCTGTTTTATTGGCTGGTAAATAAAAATCATTATCTAGGAATAATTTTTAAGATTTATTTATTTATTTATTTATTTTTGGAGCCTCGGGGGAGGGGGCAAGATTTATTTATTTTAGGGGGCAAGGGCAGAGGGAGAGAGAGTCCTCGAGCAGACTCCTGGCTGAGTGTGGAGCCCAACACAGGGGCTCCAGCCTATGACCCCGAGATTATGACCTTAGCCAAAACTGACAGTCTGGTGCCCAATTGCCTGAGCCACCCAGGTGCCCCAGAACAATTTTTATATTTTACTTTATAATTCTTTGCAGAGCTCTGTATGCACTCACATGTGAATATGGTGTTCGATCTTTCAGTAGTCTTGCGCCATAGGAAGGATGGTGCTGTTTTGTTATTCCCATTTTCCTGCTAAGCATGTTGAGGCTGAATGTATCCCCATCCACACAGTTGAGAAGAAACTGACCTGAGATTTCACATCTGATGCTTTTCTACTGCCCTAAATGGGAAAGCCGGGCCATCAGAGTGTGTAATTTTCCTTTTGTTCCACCAAATGAGAGGGGGCACTGGATGTGGTCCTCATGGAAGTGCTGTTATGAGCCAGATGCAGGCCCCGAACAACCTGCAATTACCAGGGAGAGGGTATAATTTGGGGAACTCAGCCTGGGTGGGCTTTATTCTGGAAATCTCACTTGTGATTACCTCTCCTATTATCAGAGAAGATTATGTGTGGGAAACAGAAGCCGTTGCTTCTGACTCTGCCCCTGGCTCAGCGTCAGGCTGCTCTCCGTGCCCCCTGGGGGGATGCCCTGGATTCGGTGTCTGAGGTCTCGCGCCTTGAGCTCAGTGTGAATGGTGCCAAGTGAAATGCAGGGATGGTGGTCCCCACAGTGACCCCTGTACCCACTGGTCCTAAAGGGACCCCCAGGTCCTGGTGGGGGCCACTCTCCCTCCTCCCCAGGTCCTGGATGGTGCTCCACCCACCGCGTGGAGCCCGGCCTGAACCTGCCAGTCTGTTTTGACCTCCAGCATTAGCTGCTGTTGGAGGATATTCAGAAAGTGCCAGCCCTGATGGGCAAGGCGGCGACCCCAAGTGGGGTTCTGAGTTGCAGCTTTGATGGATGGCTATTTACCTCTGATTTTTGCCAGAATGTGCTGTCCTTTTCCGTCCCAGTTTCCAACCTTTAAAAGGGGTGTTTGCTCCTGCCACGCTATAGTCTCCTGGGGTAGCCTGGAGACCGAGCTGCAGTGAGCTCCTACTCTCTGCTCCGTATTTATCTTCTTTGTTCTTCAAAAGCGCCCTCTGGGTAGACCTTCGTGCCCCCATTTTACAGTTGGAGGACTTTATACATGGAGAGAAGAAGAGCAAACTCAGCCTTTGAAGCTAGCCTATGTTGTCCGGCAGGACAGAAGCACTCTCGCAGGAGAGCACCGCACGCAAGGGCGCCCGAGCCGGGATAAGGTGGAAGCAAGCAAGGCCACTTCATTTTGTCTTAGCACAGGGACAAAGTCACTATGCCACGTGCAAAATAGGACACCCCCCTCAAACGAGTGCCTGCAACTTCTTCACAGTGGGGTCTTTGTCATAGCCCTCCTTACAGACAGACTCACTGAGACACCCACGTGTAGACCTGTCCCCACTTTCTAACAACATCCAATCCAAAGCAAACTCCCTCTTCCTTAGACCTCCCCCAAACCACCCACCAAACTCAGACCCTTCTAGCTCCCTCTCACCGAGACACCGCTGGTGTGTGTTCCTCTTCACTGCAATGAGGAATAAGCCCAACTTATTTTATTATTATTTTTTCAAGATTTTATTTATTTAGTTGACAGAGAGAGACACTGCAAGAGAGGGAACACAAGCAGGGGGAGTGGGAGAGGGAGAAGCAGGCTTCCCATCAATCAGGGAGCCCAATTGTGGGAAACTGAGGACCGTGGAATCATGACCTGAGCTGAAGGCAGACACTTAACCACTGAGCCACCCAGGTGCCCCTTATTATTATTTTTAAAAAGATTTATTCATTTATTCGTTTGACAAAGAGAGTGAGAGAAAGTGAGAGAGAGCACAAGCAGGGGGAGCAGGAGAGGGAGAAGCAGGTTCCCTGCTGAGCAGGGAGCCCGATGTGGGGCTTGATCCCAGGACTTTGGGATCATGACCTGAACTGAAGGCAGACGCTTAACTGACTGAGCCACCCAGGCGCCCCGAGCCCAACTTATTTAACTATTCATGTGATCTGGGTGGTCTTCCAGAGGATGTTGACACTTGGCCAGGGGCCACAGTGGATGAAGGATGAAGATAGGATTCAAACTGAAGAATCAGGCTTTGCCGATTCCAGAGCCAGTGTATTACCACAGGGGACCTCCTGTCTGGGAGGACGGTGAGAACAAGTAATCTCAGCACAGAACTGTGCTCCAAGCTCCCAAGGGAGGCTCCCAGGCAGACGGAGGCTCGGAGCCCTGGCGTCCACTCACGGTGGTCTTGACTGGGGCGTTACACTCTAAACTTGCCGTATGCTCAGAAATCGTTCCAGCTAAATGGCTTTCTACTTGCTGACTGTTTGAAAGAGGAAAGAGTGAACTCAGACATCCTAATCTGTCATGTGGTCATACCCGTTGGCCAGGCCAGCAGCACGAGGATGCCCATAGCCTGCAGAGGGACTGCCCCCACCCTCATAGCTCAGCCTCTTGGTGCCTGGCACATGGAGCCTTCCATGTGTTCTGTTGGCAAGGACGGCTGAAACCCCTTTCCCAGTATTGTTCTTTGTTCTGGTGATATCTCTATAGCGTTGTCCTTGGACCCAGCAGGGCACTGGCTTGAGATTTAAGGACCAGCCATTCTCACAGACCTTCTGGAGCCCGGTTGTCCACGAACCCGATGGCTCATGACCCAGACCTTGGCATAGCTCCCACCTGGGAGCATCTGGCACCAATACCGGGGTAGCATCCCTGTCGCCACGCTGCTAAAATAATGCCAGTGATAATAATGCAGGGTCTGCTGGGCCAGGACATTGCTCATACTTCCATGTTCTTCATAAAAACCCTCCAAGGTGGATATTATTATTCCCATTTTACAGATGAAGAAACTGAGACTCAGAAAGTTTGCTACTAATACCAGCTGATGGATTGTAAGTGGCAGAACTGAGATGTGCCTCCAGATCTGTCTCCAAACCACTCTACTTCTTCTGCCTCTCTGTTCTCTGAGTACCTGGCCACAAGTACGTGTGTACCCACGCAGACCAGTCAAGACTATGGTGGATGCTGTCCTCTGCCGAGACACCCACTTGGGACGGGAGGACTTCTTCCCCCAGTTGCTGGTGCTGCTGTGGCAGCTGACCTCTCTGGGAACTGTCATCCCCTGAAGACAGCTGCCTTGCTTAAGATCATACCTCTCTTAGGGGATGGTCCACATCCAGCCACTAGGGGCAGGTATAAAAGTGTGACATTTGTCTCCCCCGGGACAACCTGGAAGGGCCATCCCAACCTCAGAGCTCCCTATGGGGTCAGCTGAGACCTTGTGGTTGCCGAGCTCCTCACCTCCTCCTTCTGCCCAGTCTTGCTTCATTCCTTCTCCCATAGAGGGTCATCCCAAAGGAAACTTGCTGCACACCGTGACTGTCACAATCTGCTTTCTGGGGAGTGCAACGAAGTTGTTTTGCAAGATGAGCTGGGGCTTGCAGATTTACATACTGGCTTCTGTGAGCAGGTGCATTATCGGGAGGAGGGCGGTGTCCCCAGCAGGAAGGATGGGCATTCCTGTGTCCTTGGCAGCAGTTAGCATGGGCTGAAGGTGGAGGACCTATTCAGTGGCCTCTAGGATCTGAGCTATTTCAAAGAAGTTCTCTGCCATAAAGCTCTGCGGAATAAATATTTAGCAAGAAAGCCTGGAGTTAACCCTTTTTTAAAAAAAAAAAAATCCAGATTACAGGGCCCGACAGTCTTCTTTTTTTTTTCAGTCTTCTTTTTTTAAGTAAATGAAACATACCCACTTCTATAATTTGACCTCTAAAACAAGTCAGTCATTTACAGTGCCTTGACTAGGGCTAACAGTGTGGTAACAAAGATACTACTACCTGGTTCTACAAATTCATCATCTGTCTAGCTTTTCTTTAAAAAAATAAAAATATCAAAAAAAAAAATCTATTTATGAGAGAGAGGCTGAGAATCGGTGAGAAGAGGGAGAGAGAATCTCAAGCAGATTCTGTGCTGAGCTTGGAGCCCGATGCGGGGCTCAATCCTGGGACCCTGAGATCATGACCCAAGCTGAAGGTAGACACTCAACCAACTGAGCCACCCAGGTGCCCCCACCAGCCTCTGTGCTGGGTGGGGTTAGGGAGACAGAGATAAAGAAAATCCTGTTTGCGTCTTAAGCTTAACATCTAGTAGACGAGGTTGACATTCAACCAGTCATCATAAAAAATATAATAATGATAGTGTCAAGGGTCCAGATTCTGGTTTAAAATGCTATATGAAAAAATAGTAAACGTTATATTTCCATACTTAATTCAGTGAAGATTATGAACAGGCAAACAAGAAACTTTGTCATCCAGAGCGATTCCAAAGGGGAGGATGAGTTAGGGATCTGCTCATTTTTCTCAGCAGCTCAGGCAGACCTCACTCAGCTCAGGGCTCGGGACCGCCCAGGTCCTTTACGGGAAAGCTTCTTGAGCATACTTAGCACGTAATTTGGGCACCCTGCCAATGTCTTAACACGTATTGCACCAAAATGTTGGTAGATTGCTCTCTTTCCGATTCAAAAGTCCGTAACACCTCCCTTTTCCGCCCTCTTGCCTCCTGGATGAAGTTCAACCCCTCTTCTTCCGTTATGCCCTAGAAAACTTTCCTTTGTGGTTGTAGAGAGCAACAATGGAGTCTCTCATGTCAAGCAGGGGCCTGCGTCAAGTGATGACGCAAGCATTAAGGTACCGCAGCTAGGAGACATCCCCCGGACCAACGTCAGCTGACGCCCCAGAACTGATTAGGAGCAGAACCAGAGTAGATCTGCAGGGACCCAGACTGATGAAATCCCTTTAAGAAGGGAAGGATTTGGGGCACCCGGGTGGCTCAGTGGGTTAAAGCCTCTGCCTTCGGCTCAGGTCATGATCTTAGGGTCCTGGGATCGAGCCCCGCATCGGGCTCCCTGCTCAGCGGGGAGCCTGCTTCCCCCCTCCTCTTTGCCTGCCTCTCTGCCTACTTGTGATCTCTCTCTGTCAAATAAATAAATAAATAAAATCTTTAAAAAAAAAAAGAAGGGAAGTATGTGGGCAGCAAACCGTCAGGCTCTTCAGACCTGACCCCTCTCCCTCTATGCCTGACCACTTAAAAAGGCAAGGCTCTGCCCGACTGATCTCCAGACAGAACCGACAGCCTTCCCAGCTCTGCACATCAGAAGCAGTCCATGCTGAGAGCTGAGCTGGACCGGAAGGAGGCCTTATCTCAACTGCCCGCCCACAGACTGCCTTCCAGTTTGGTCCTTTCACTTCCTGCCCGCGCTGTTATCTCGTTTGTTGTGGCCTGCCTTCTGCCCTGCTCTGTGTGCTGGGTAAGAAGCCAAGTTTCATCACATGGTGACTTGTCATTGAGTTCGGAATCCCGAATCTGCTTTATCATTGTGATTTAACCCTGCTTTATGATTGAATCAAGCCAACACTGTGGAAAGACAACTCGAGTGTATGCTTTTATAGTGTGCTCAGGACAGTGGTCTGGTCACTGGACCCCAACCTCGGGGAAGCCTTCCGATCGGTCTGCTCTCCTTGCCTTTGTTCATGCTCACCCCCTTTCTCGAATGCCCTCTGTGCTTCTCTTTGGCTGGCCTACCTGCTGCCCATCTCACAGGCCGGCCACCATTTCACCTCCTCTCTAAAGTCTTCCCTGGACGCTCCAACTTGAAGTGACCTCTGACCTCTGAGAGGTCTGGTATTGTCCCTTTGTAGCACAATAAAGTCCTGTGACCCTTTGGTGGTCCTTCATTGTGGCCTTGGCCTGTCATTTTAACGTGTTCTGGCACTCGGTGTTCCGCGACTGTAAGGTCGCCAGCAAGACCAAGACTTAACATGGAAGGGTCAGGCGTGGGGTCCCTAGAAGTGTCCTGGACGACTCTTTGGGAGCCGCATCGCATGTCCTTTATAGGGATGTGATTTATAGGACCAAACTAGAAATGAGATGCTGCTCCCTTTATCTCTTTATGAAGATTTGGTACATTTGGTGCTCCGAATACTGAACAGAACCAAGGCAGCTACTTTTGGGGGAAAGGTAGTATTTTCCACTGTTGAGAATAAATTGATCTACCTTCCTTTTCTTTTTAAGAAAAACCCATAAATCAAAAAAGAAAAAAAAGCCTCTATATGATCCCGTCTTGGTTCTCTGGGAACAGCGTAATCTGGCCTCAATACCAAAAGGGGGAAAAATGTTTTTTGAAACGCTAATGGACCTACAAATTTGAATTCTGTTCAGTTCGGTTTTTTAGCAAAATGAATTGTAATCCATGTGTAAACTTGTGTGTGTCTGTGTGCAGGTGTGTGTACATGTATGTGTGTGCGTGCGTGTGTAAGGGGTGCCTGCCTCTGTGTATCCTGTGTCCTGATGTGGGTGTGTCCGAATGTCTGATCATGCTGCCATTGACCTTGTCCTACGTTGGAAACAGACGGGGATTGGTGCAGCTGGAGCTCTGAGCAGCCCTCGGGAAGCCAGGAGGAGGCTCTCACCAGAATCTGACCCTGTGGGCGCCCTGATCTCGGACTTTCACCCTGAGAACCACGAGAATAAGGACCTGCTGTTGGAGCCACCCGGTCTGTTATGGCAGTTGGAGATGACGAGGCAGGGCCCTCCGACCTGAGTTCTGGGAAGGGGAGCCTGAGGTTTGAGTTCTAGGCGTGGGGAGGCAGAAGCCCAGGGGGAAGGTGCCTCCACAGCAGACGGGGTTGCTGGTGGGATCAGAATGCACCCAGACTTTTGTCTGGGTCTGCCGGCCTGCCCTCCCCGCCCCCCCCAGCCCCGCCTGGGCTGGCCGAGACAGGTAACTTCCTCAGACAGCCTGCTTTGGAGGAAGTGGTGATTTCGAGTCCAGACGTGCACGTTAGCTCCCACTGTGTAATTAAAGGATGAACAGTGATGGGCAGTTGGGCCCGTGGCGGGCCTGGCACTCAGCTCTCCGCCTGTGGTAATGCCTCGCCTGTGTCTGGCCACGTAGCAGCTTGGTGGATCTTGAGTTCCTTCCTTTCCATTAGGAAGGGATGCGTGCTCTCAGTCTCACTCCTAGGGAAGCTGGGCTGTGGGGAGGGATGAACAGAGTCTCCTGGGTATGTGTCAGACCTGCCTCAGGGCCTTTGTCTGGGAGTCCAGTCACCCCAGCCTGTGGTTCTTGCACAGCTGAATTTCTGGCTGATGAATCCATCCAGGCCGAAGGGCCCGGCACCAGGGTTTGAGCTGGTCTCCAACGAAGGGTCATGGAAAGAAGCTGTTTGGACAGGGCCACCCATAAGGAGCCTGGGCAGCACCGAGCCTGGGGGAGCCCCACAGCCTGTAGGGAGGGCCACTGCGGGATTTCTGACCTGAGCGAATATGGAGTCCCATCCCCTCCCTGCGGCTGGAAACCCCTGCACTCTGCAGAACAGATTCCCACCCCGCTTTGTCGATCTGCATCCTGGAGGCACTTTGTGTGGCTATTTCCAGCTGCCTTTGAGCAGCTGAATCCGGGTGGGGAGGAGGACTGAGAAGAGGGAGAGGAGGGAGATGCAGGGAGATTCTAGAAGCTTAGATGGTGCCGTCTGAGAAGGATCTGGCCCAAGTCTGGGGCTGTGGACACCTGGGCAGCCCCAGTTTTATGCTTTTGAGGTGGTGATTTGGATGCCCCATTTTGGGGGACCTTTTGGGAAATGGAGGACACTCAGTCATTGGGCAAGGGGCTGAAGCTACCAGTGGGGGGCCTCTGTCCCGTCCCTCTGCTCAGCCCTGCCGTCCCACCCTCACAAATACCCCTTTCCTGTTCCCTGCTTGGCTCCTGTCAGGGGGCTCACCCAGAGGAACTGGCAGGCCCAGCAAAATGCTTCCCCCTGTGAGGGAAGAGCTTAACCAGATCCGAGAGTCTGCTCCTCCAAGCTGCCCAGGAAGCGTTCGCACCTTAAATGCCTGGGGGGAGTGGGGGCACCTGGCTGGTTGGGAGTTGGGAGGGCATGCCCTTGATCTCACGGTGTAACTTTTGGTGTCAGGTCAGGGGCTCCAGCGGGTCTCTCCAGACTGCCTCCCATCTCCTGTTTTGTGCAGCTAGGGAGACCAAGGCTGAGAGAGGCCAAGGGTCTTGCCCAGGGTCATGCATCAGGGTGGCAGCTCCCTGGCCCTGGGATTCCTGGGCTGGACGCAGGGCCTGGGGCTGCTGAGGAGGGATGTTTTGCTAGGATGGACCTTTCCTCCAGGCCTGTGGCCCACCTCTGGGATGTGGGGCTGGCCCAGCTCTGGGGTGTGGGGCTGGCCCAGCTCTCTGGGCCTATGGGGCGGGGCCTAGAGCCATTGACCAGCCTTGACTGTTGCACCTTCCAACCAGTCCATTTGCTCCAGGCCTCGGGCTGACGCCTGGCTCCAGGCACAGGAGGCGGCTAGGATTCTGAGAGTGAGTTGTGGGTCTCCTGTGACCTGGGGGCTCAGGCAGCCTCCAGAATACTTCTGAAATTCAAAAGGGGCCGCACAATTGGGGTGGAGTCCCGGGCCCTGTTCTGCCTCCATGAGTCTGGCAGCCTGCCCCTTCTCCCCCGCCGCACCCCACTTCACCCCGAGTCTCCCATTGGCTTGGCTTAGGGGTTGAGCGGATGCCTGAGGGCCTGACACTGGGCTGTAGGAAGGTGTACCTCTTTTTGTCTCTCTCTCTCATCATTGTAAGACTTCCAGGCAACAGTTCCAACGCATGCACCGAAGAAAGCTCTGGCCCTTTGTATTTCTTCTCTGAGGACAAAATTTGTAGGCCAAGGGGAAACCCAATTACTATGCCCTTTTGTCTTTTTTGAATCACTCCCTAATCTATCTATTAAAAAACAACTTCAGGCAGGATCCTAAATAAATGGGCTTTAAGCAAGGGAATTATCGATGTGATTCATTCTCCCTCGGGGCAGATATGCAATTTATCTTTCAGCAAAGCACACAGTGACTTAACAAATCCAGCCCAAGAACAATGGCCATCAGTGCTGTCTGTCCCCAGGAGAAAGAGGCAGCATTCGGGGTCTGTGCTGGGGCCCTGACCCCATTAGGGTCTTCTCTGGGGGAGCCCCCATAACGGTGACATCTTAACTAAAATGGGCTGGTAAGGGGGTGCACAGCACAGCCAGGGGCTGAGCATTGCTGGGGGAGGGGTGACCCCCTCCTTCTGCCGGAGATGGCAGGAGGGGAGGAGTCTGTGCAGGAGGGGAGGAGCCTGAGCAGATTGGCTCAACCTCCCCCCTCTTCCTCACTTGCTCCCCCCTCCCCAGTCTCCCTCCAGATTGCTTCAAGGAGGACCCCTGCCCCCGCTCCGTGTCCCGGAGTGCTTCACTCTCTGAGTTGCTGGGTCCTTGTTGAAGGTGCTGCCCTGAAGGGATCGGGGGCAGGGATGGGGTGGGGCCAAGGGGTCGCATTCTCGAGTTCTGTGAGCAGTTAGCTCGATGTTGGCACCTATGCACTCCTCCCGTGGCAGCCACTGCCCTGAATCAAAGGCTGGAACAGGGCCAGGGATGTGGGATGGGCCCCGTTCTTTTCTGTTTCCAGAGATGGCTGTGATTCCTTCTTCTCCCCCTGACCTGGGAGAAGGCTGATTGCGGCTCTGGCCTGGTCTGCACGCTGGTAGCCCTAGCCCCTGACCTTGGCCAGGCCTGGTCAGGAGTGTCACACGCTGTGCGCTCTGCTTGCCGGCCCAGGGCATCACTCCCGCTCTGCCCGGGGGTCCCCGCGTTCCCGAGGCCCCTCCTCCAGCGGCTTGTGTACTTGCTGAATTATGACTAAACTTGCCCAGAATCATAGAACCTCTTGGAAACAGAACGCCTTGGCAATTGAAAGCATTTTCAGAACCGAAGAATTAGAGATAAATAGAACCTCAAGTTCGGAAAAGATTTTTAAAGTAATCTGCCTTCTTTCCAGCACAGCGGGCCTTGTCGGACCGCTTTCCTTTCCTGCGATCTCCTTGAAAGGAAGCTTGTCCTTGTGGTAGCTGTTCCCAGGGTTTTTCCTTTCCCCCAGGAGCCGTGGGCGGTCCCCCTTTGCAGTTGGTGGGGGGTAGAGTGGCATTTCCAGTCTGTGAAACCCCAGCAAAAGCCACATGTGTCGGGCTCTGCGTGGACGCAGTGAAAACCTCTGCCCGGCGTGCTCTCTCTTCCCTCCCCGCATCAATGCGGGCGGGTTTGTGCAGAGATGACAGAGCCGCAGATCCGAGCTGCCTGGGTCCCCCAGACTGTGCACCCAGGACCGAGCCCCGGAGTGGCCGCAGCTGCAGCAGCTTCGCAGGAGTGCGAAATAAACTTGCTGAGGTTTGGGTGCCGGGCGTTACCCTCATGTAGTGTCGCCTTTCCTGGCTGGGATGTTGTGATTTCTTTTTTTTTTTTTTTAAAGATTTTATTTTTATTTATTTGACAGAGAGAGAGAGAGAGAGAGAGATCACAAGTAGGCAGAGAGGCAGGCAGAGGGAGGGGGGAGAAGCAGGCTCCCTGCTGAGCAGAGAGCCCGATGCGGGGCTCGATCCCAGGAC
>CM053610.1:104244247-104266596 GCA_028646535.1 Procyon lotor
ACAGGTGACAACCGGGGATTGCAGCTGCTGTCCGAAGGTCGGCGGGGCCGTCTCGGAGGTCTGAGCCCTGCAAGTAGATCCGGTGCTATTTTGGGCAAGACAGGATCAGAAATGAGTTGACTTACAGGACACCCAACTAGTGCCTGGAGCATCGCTTGTTCACGGTAGGGGAAACCCACCCACCTTGGGATTGGTACCAGAACCCCAAATATTGGTTAACATATCTAGCCTGTGTTCCAAACTTCCAGAAACAGGAATTCAGCGTGACCTCGGCTTTTGGGTTCATTGCCCAGCAGCTGTCAGATGGCGAATTCCTTCTTTCCTCAAACTGAAATCTGTCTCCTCAAAACTCCCCGGTTGCCCACTCTGAGAAGGTGAAACTCATCTTTGCCATTTCCTTTCGGTGCCCCGGGACTCTCCTTTCTCTCGATGCCAGTGGTTCTCACACTTTAACATGCATCGGAATTCCTTGGAGGGCTTGTTAAGATACAGTTTGCTGGTCTCCATTCCCAGTTTCTGATTCAGTAGGTTTGGGGCACGACCCGGGAATGTGCATTTTTAATAAGTTCCCGGGGACTGCCGCTGCTGCTGGTGGTCTGGGGACCACACCGTGAGCACAGCTGCGCTATGCTGTCTGTTAGGTCTCCCCAGGGGCCTGCCAGCTCGTGTCCATTATGGCTGCAGAGGTACCCCGCTCTGCCACGCCCTGCAGAATGGAACCCTGGGCTTTGATCCTCCCATTTTGGGCTGGAATGGTCTGAGCCTGGCTCTGTCCTTTCCTTGGGCTGTGGGACTCCCTGGGCAGGGCCCGTGATCTGTTCATCTCTAGGGCCGTCTCCCTGACACCAGGCAGTCACAGTCACAAGTAGGTGCTCAGTGAATGCTTATTGAGTGGATGGAACGCGTCATCCTCCCCTCTGAAATCTCTCACTCATCCTCAGGCTCTTTGTACAGAGAGCCCTATAGAACTCAAACTGCCCGCCCTGCAGACATCGAGGCCCAGGCCAGCTTACAGGTGTGTTGGAGAAGGACCGGTGGGCGGGAATGTGCAGCAAGGTGTCTCTCCGTAGGGGAATGGATATGTGAACTGTGGTCCATCCAGACAACAGAGTGGTATTCAACGCTAAAAAGAAAAGATCTATCAGGCCATGAAAACACACGGAGGAACCCAGAGTGCATCTTACCAAGTGAACAAAACAAAACAAAACAAAAACAAACACATATGAAAAGGCTGTGAACTGTATGATTTCAATTCTATGACATTCCGAAAGGCAAAATGATGAAGACAGTCAAAAGATCAGTGGTTGCCAGGGTCTGGGATGGGCATGCAATGAGTAGGCAGAATACAGAGGATTTTTAGGGCCGCAAAATTGCTGTGTCTGACACTATGATGGTAGATACATGGTAGATGGTGTCACAATACATCTGAGCAAAGCCATAGCATGCACACCACCAAGGGGGACCCCTCATGCAAACCCTGGATTTTGGGTGATACTGACGTGCCATCGACCAATGGATTGTGCTGGCGGAGGGTGTTGATGGGGGTGGGGAAAGGCCATGTCTCTGTGGGGACCAGGGGTCCATGAGATCTCTGGACCTTCCTCTCATTTTGCTGTGAAGGCTACGCTAAAAAATGGTCTATGACAAAAAGGTAGGGGGAGAGTGCCTCATCCTCTCTGCAGGAGGCTCTAAGCCTGGGGCCCAGTGGGGGGTACCCCAGCTTTTCCCGTAAAGACCCAGCTTGGCAAGTCTGCTCTCTGCTCTTGACTTCCCCTGCACTCGCCCAGGCCAGTTCCGACCTCTGAGAAGGGGTGGGTGGCCTCAACTTCTGCAAACACAGACAGGCTAGCTCCTGCTTGGCTGCACTGCGGACGGTGTGGGCTCCGCCTTGCTGGGGGGCCTGCCGGGCCAGGTCTTCCGTTTTTCTGCCCCAGATCGCTGCACAACATCTTAAGGCCCCACCTCCTATGTCACGCACCTGGCCAGGGCTCATGGAAACAAGGCTGTCAAAGGTGCCGACTATGGTTCCGTTCCTGCTCAGATCCTTAGGATAGCGAGCTCTGAGGCCGACTTTGGGGTGTCCCCCTTTCTCCCTGGGAGAGTGCCGACTCTGCTGGAAGTCAGTGAGACCCTGTCCCAGCTCTGCAGTCCTGGAAACCAGGCCCGTTGTTCCAAATTCCAAGCGCTTCCTTATGACTTGTAGAGAAATAGGCAAGCTTATCCAGAGGCTTCTTTTGGTCAGCGGGGCTGTCTGAGGTCCTCCGGCTGGGTTCTCACCGTGCTTAGTGACAGCCGCTGACTCCGGGCTCTACGTCCTAGTGCCCACCTCATTCCTTCCCCTTCCTTCCACTTTCTCTTCTTTCTATTTTAGAATTTTTATTCTGAAAACAGTTAAACATATGGCAATATTGCGAGGATTCTATAATAGACTTCTTATACCTTTCCCCTAGATTTACCAAGGATTAACAGTCTGCTACATTTGCCTCATCTACATTTTGCTGACGTATTTTAAAACAAATTACTGACATACATTTTACCCTGGATACTGCACTCTGCATCTCTAAAAATAAGGGTTTTCTACATAACCAAAATATCTATTGTCTCCCCGACAGCAGTGCACAATGCTGTGATATTGCCAGACAGCCTGTATTCAGACTTCCGCTGAATGGTCCCCACACGTGTGTTATGGTCGCTTTACTTAAACCAGAACTCAAGCGAATCCACAAGTTGCATTAGGTCAGCATATCTTTTAGGGCTCTCTCTCTCTCTTTTTAACCATTTTATTTATTTGACACAGAGAGATCATAAGCAGGCAGAGAGGCAGGCAGAGACAGAGGGGGAAGCAGGCTCCCTGTTGCGCAGAGAGCCGGATGTGGAGCTCGATCCCAGGACCCTGAGATCATGGCCTGTCTTAGGTCTCTTTTAAACTAGGACCACTCTGTGCTTCCCACGGTCTGGACAAGGTGAGAAAGCAGGTCAATGGCACAGCTCACCCCCAGTCTCCAACCCCTTGGCTCCCCTGGGCAGGCGTGTCAGGAGAGAGGTCCTGGGGGTCCCCACAGACCTCCTACTGAAGACATCCAGGGCTGCTTAGGGCTCGAGGTGTTTCTGTTTGGAAGCCCAGAAGCCTCCTTTGGGAGCCGCTGTGACAAACAGAGGGGTCAGAGGGGAGGGTCCGGAGTGAGAATAAAGACTTTGAGAACCTCTGGTCACACGAGCCCCTCAGGGAGGGGAGAATCACACAGAGTCTCTGGTAAGGACCCTTTGAAGATGAAGGTCAATGACTCAAAGCTCATTAGGGCGGGGCACTCTGGTACCTCTGATCCGGGGCCAGGCAGCCTCCTGCCCACGCACTGTCCCCTTTGATGGGGTCCCAGCCCTGCCCTTCAGCAGCCCCAGGGTCCTCTCTGGAGGACCTGGGACAGCTTTTCTTCTGCCCCCTGTTGTGGAGCGGCTGCGGTCATCTACGCACAGCTGCTGTGGTGGCGGCTGTGAAATCGTCCCCAGCCCTTCCCGCTGCTCTGGCCGCTGCTCCCCTGTGACCCAACTCTCCATGAGCCTCCAGCTCTGCCGCTCTGCTCGTTTACCGCAAACAGCCTCTCAAAGCAGTCTGGCTTCGTCAAGGGGAGAGGCCAGGCGTGACTCAGGAGGAACTGATAAAACAATGATGTAAATGAAGGGATACATTTGCCCCCTGTTAGATGGGAAAAGTTACTTTAAAAGTTGATAAAGTTCACTGTTGCCAGGGGTGTGGGGAACAACAGTCTCTTCCTCTCTTGGTAGAGTATGAATTATTTTGGAAAATAACTTGGCAACACCGATCAACATTGAAAACGTCCCTGTCTTTTCATCCATTCCTTCCTTCAACAAATATTTATTGGGTCCCCACTCTGAGCCAGACACTATTCTGAGGGTTGGGGATAAAGTAGTAACTCGGGCAGATAAGGTATCTGCTCCTGTGAAGCTTGTATTTTCGTGGGAAAACAAGATAATACACAAATAAGTCTATCCTGGAATTAGTAGTAAGCACTGTGAGTTAAAAAAAAAAAAAAGTGTTGGGGGGCACCTGGGTGGCTCAGTGGGTTAAAGCCTCTGCCTTCGGCTCAGGTCATGATCTCAGGGTCCTGGGATCGAGCCCCGCATCAGGCTCTCTGCTCAGTGGGGAGCCTGCTTGCCCCCCTCTCTCTGTCTGCCTCTCTGCCTACTTGTGATCTCTCTCTCTCTCTGTCAAATAAATAAATAAATAAATAAATAAATAAATAAATAAATATCTTAAAAAAAATAAAGGCAGGGAAAGGGGATTGAGCATGGGGTAAGTGTGGCTCTTTCAATCCTTTGGTCTAGGAATTCCATTTTTAGGAAGCACTCACGGAAGTGCTTGCACGCATGTGCAAAGAGACACAAGCACGAATGTTCATAAATCAAGACATCGGAAACATCTAGATGCGTAACAATAGAGGAGACTCAGTATGAATTGTGCATCCACGCTAATGGATAATCTGGAGCCACTGCAAGCAGGAGAAGCCCCACGTAGACAGAAGATGGGCTGTAAGGTGCAAGTGGGGTGTCTGGGAATTATCTAGATGGTAGGACCCATCACAGGAAAGTAATGCATGTGTTTGCAAATGCATAGAGAAAAGGTCTATGATAAAATAGGTCTAAACTAAAATTCCTTGGGGTAAGGGAAAACAAAGCACAGTACGAGAAATAGACCCTCCACATCATAGCATAGATGCTTTCCTTGGGATTTTGAGATCCCATCAAGGAAGTTAAATGGCTCCTTGGGCTTGTCTGACTCTGGCTCACAGCTTTCGATCTGGAGGGAGAAAGGGAAATGACATGACTGTTCACCCCCCAAATCCAAGACTCCCACGGCCTCTGCAGACCCCAAATCACAGAGTGGAAAGGTCGGAAAGCAGCAGGAAGAGAAGGCCCTGGTTCTAGTGAACAGGGGCGGGGTCAGGAGTTTCCGGGGCTCCTTAGGAAAGGAGTTCCCGCCTCCACTGGGAGTTGGGGAAACGGGATCAGGAAGTCCGGCAGCTGGGCCAGGGTCACAGGGCTGCGGAGTGAGAGGCGGGGTTTGAGGCTACATCTGCTGAGATCCAGAGTCTGGGGTCGGTGTCAGTGGTGATGGTCTGGGCCACGCTTCGAGATGACACCTTCCCGGTGAGGAGGACAGAGCTGTGGGCACATTCTGTTCTGCTGGGAAACCACGCTCCTCCAGTCAAGCTGGGGATGGCCCGCCCCTAAGTAAGCCTAGGGTCAAAGCAGGCCACGGTCCCCTGGGCCCCCAAATCCTGGCTCCTGGGAAATCGGCGACCTCTACTTGTTACAACCTGCCTCCACTGTCAGTAATCCCAGCTGCTAAATGATAGTGATCGTGATGGTAGTGACAACAGTCAATGCAGAGCCACAACAGCTCATACAATGCCGGGCACTGCTCTCAGCGCTTTGCAAACATGAGTTCATCTAACCCTTATTAGTTAGTATCATCCCCCCTTTACCGATGAGAAGACCGGGGCACAAAGCATTTAGTTACTGGTCCAAAGTCACGCAGCTAAAAGGAGACAGAGCCAGGATCCAAATTCCAGTAATCAGAGCCCGTGCTCTTGACTTCTCTTATACTGAACCCTCCCCCCACCCCATGCCAGTTAACACATGTATCCCTGTATGCTGGGCATACTAAGTGCTCTAAGGATTAACATGTTAATTATTCGGAGACAGCCTTAAGCATCCCCATTTTACAGATATGGAAACTAAGCACAGAGAAGTTAGGTCACTTGCCCAATGTCACACAGCATGTAAATGTAAAAGGTGGATTTCGAGCCACACATTCTGACCACTGAGTTTGTGATCTTAAACATTACCCTGTATTAATGGAAAGGCCCTGAGACTCTAATGCTCTCAACATCCATTTTCTATTTCTAGAGGGGAGTACTGAAAATCCCCACGGGGCATTTTGGCATCCACTAGAGCAAGAAGGGCTGGTAATTCCTGATCCCTGGTCTCCTTCTGTGGTGGAGGAGCTAGTTGTTGCCCAGTGACCGACGGGGCTGGGAATGACAGACGAATCTGTTTAGCGTCCAGCTGATGGCCACAGTGACGTGCTAGCACACTGCAGGCATGAGTAGGGGCTGCCGCTCTGGGGTGAGTGGCACATTCTAGATTTGGAGCAGCATGGTGGTGGGGGGCATTCAGGAGCCCATACACAGAGCTCCTCTCTCTCTCCCTCACTTCCTATTCTCTTTCTAGCTCATTAGGCTGGCCGGATGAATGCAATTCCAAGGGAATATAGCAGAATGTCCCTCCAGCTCTGCTCCTGTCCAGGACCCAGCCTGCTCCTGCAGCATGTTCTAGTGCGTGTCCCCCTGCCAGAAGACAGCTCCAGGCCAGGGCGCCAAGCGGTGCTTGGGTCAGCAGGAAACTCGAGGGAGCCTCACGTGGTACCTGGTTGAGAAGCCGGCTGCTCCCAGGCAGCTTTGTGCATTTGGTGGCTTCTGTGGAAACTCGCCAAACAGTTGGCACAAGCACTTCCCTCCTCCAGTGACAGGAGCTCACACTTTGGAAAGCACTGAACTGCTCTGAAATGTGATAACATCGTCTGTCAATTTCCGCACACAGAAGGCTGTTTTTTATAGCGAGAATCTTTGTCTTGGTCTTCTGGAACTTCATGGCCTTCTAGACCAATGATCCCTACTCCCTGGATCCCTGAAGCAAGATTTGGAGGGTCGATAGGGTACAAGACTGCAGGGCAATGTGGGGAGAGATAGTGGAGAGCTCAGAAGAGCAGCTACCTCTCTGTGCTCAACTTGTGTTAGGGGGGCAGGTTCTGGGGACATTCCTGAGCAGGGACAGCTGCTAGGGCCGCAGCTGCAGAGTCCCAGAATGGGTCTGAGCATGGCCTCTCCTTCCCTGGGCCTGGCAGACAACCTCCCCCACACCCCCACTACACTGCAGGCTGTGGTTGGCAAGGGCAGGAACTCAGCCCTCCCCCTGCAGCGGGTTTTGAGCAGGTGCAGTGGGGACGGGTGTCTGAAGAGGCAAAGGACAAGGGGAACAAAAGTGCAGAGGTGGCACTGGGCCTGGCATCCGTGGGGGCTGAGAGGAGGATCTGGTCACGGTTCTCGTGCATTTGTAACTGAAGCCCGACTTCTCCCGGCAGGACGCATTGCTGGAAAAGGGTGTGGGAGCAGGGGAGCTGAGTGCCGAGGACACATTGAGAGGTTTTGAGCAGGGGAAGGGCAAGATCAGGGGGCAAATCTACCTGGAGGGTCTCGGGAAGCTGGATGCAGCACACACACTGCAGGCTGTCCGGTGACCCACGTGGGAGACCGTACGGACAGGACAGGGAAGGACGCGGTAGAAAGGGCATGAGGGCCACAGTGGAAGGTTCAGTCTTCCCGTGACTCCCTTCTGTCCTCAGCCCTTGGTACCACAATATGCTCAAGACTGTCCCCTCCCCTAGGAGTAGACTCACAAGTCACCTGGGATATGTGACAAGAAGTCACATGCGATATCTCTCAGGATAGGGGAGGATTCTTCCTGCCCAATGCCCGGGGGCTCTGGGAAGATGGAGCATTTGAGGGAGTCATTCCTGGGCTGTAGTACCATGTGGGTCCCTGCCCTCAGCCTCTGGTCCCCTGTCCCAAGACTTCCACAGCAGTCCTGTATCGGGCCACCAACCGCGACAGCTCATGGATTTAGCATCTTTGGTGTGCTTTAATCTATTGTGGGGTCCCCCCCCCCATTTATGCTCAAATTACCTCATTTTCAGCTGGTCGGATCTTATTCGAGTTAGCTCTAGAGTCCTTCTGATACAATCCCAGTGATTTTGGCTTTGATATGACAAGAAGCTTTTAGCTCTTGTCCATTTCCTTCCTGAGACCTGCAATCAGCCATTTCTTCAAGCGGCCCTGGTTCCTTTCAGTGGGAACTGGTATTCAGAGAATTCAGAGATCACAGTCGAGGTATGTTTGTATCCTTCCTTTCTTAGAGAGACAATAGCATAAAATAAACCCAGCAGTGCACCTTGTGTTTTCACTTGATCTTATGGCTGGAATGTTACTCGATAGCTGTGGATGGAGATAATCTTCATTCCTTGTCCCAGCTGCCTACTACTGCACTGGGGGGCGTACATTCAGCTAGCCTCTTACCGAGGAATTCCTGAGTGGGTTCCAGTCTCTCATTATTATAAACTGTCCTGCAAAGGAGAGCTTTGTGTGTGTGTCTTTTTGTACCTTTGGAATAGGTCCCTAAGTGGGAATCCTGGAACAAAGGATAAGTGCACATGCAATTTTTCTGGATCTTGCCTTCCATGGGGTTGTAACATTTTTATTCTGAATTCATTTTTCATAAGACTGAAAATGCCACAGCCTCTCCCACATCAAAGGGTGTGATATCAAACTTACAGATTTTTGCTAATGTATTAATAGGTAAGAAATGGTATGTCAGGTAGTTTAAATGTGCATCTCGGATGGGTAAGGTTGAATAGTTTTTAAATATATATATATTTAAATATAAATATTAATATTTATAATTTTAGAAATTATAATTATATTAATATTATTTATAATATTATAAATATTAATATTTATATAAATATATATATTTAACAGTCATTTTGCCCATTTTAAAATGGGATTGCTTGTCACTCTTTCCTTTAGTTTTAGAGGCTCCCTACTTATTAGGATATTAATCTCCTCTTTTATAGAAGTTGCAAGTATTTTTTTGTAGTTTTGCATTTGTCTTTTTACTTTGTTTATGGTTTTTTTTTTTTTAAAGATTTTATTTATTCATTTGACAGAGAGAGAGAGAGAGAGAGAGAGATCACAAGTAGGCAGAGAGGCAGGCAGAGAGAGAGGGAGAAGCAGGCTCCCTGCTGAGCAGAGAGCCCGATGTGGGGCTCGATCCCAGGACCCTGAGATCATGACCTGAGCAGGAGGCAGAGTCTTTAACACACTAGCCACCTAGGAGCCCCTGTTTATGGTGGGTTTTTGTCACTCAAAAGTTTTTGTTTTGTTTTGTTTTGTAAAGGTCATAACTTCATAGCTAAGATCACAAAGATAGACTTCAAGGAGTCCGAATCCCTTGTCATTTTTGCACATTTTGGAGTATATGAGCACATATACATTTTTCTGAGGAAGGGGTCGTCTGTTCTCTTAGACCACCCTTTTTTTTTTTTTAAGATTTTATTTATTTATTTGACGGAGAGAGAGAGATCACAAGTAGGCAGAGAGGCAGGCAGAGAGAGAGGGGGAAGCAGGCTCCCTGCTGAGCAGAGAGCCCAATGCTGGGCTCAATCCCAGGATCCTGAGATCATAACCTGAGCCAAAGGCAGAGGCTTTAACCCACTGAGCCACCCAGGCGCCCCTAGACCCTCCTTATTTAAGAGCTTACCTCTACATTCTCAAAATCTAAGTCTCCTTGCTCTTAAGCTTTGGCAAATGCCTTGCCTCTGTCATCTCAGACCTTGGTTTCCCCACTGAACAGTGAAAGGACTGGGCAAACGCCTCTTTACAGCCTCCCAACACTGGCGTGGGCCCGAGTCTGAACCTGCCCAGGCTCCCCCTGCAACATCCTCCAAACCTGACTCTTCCAGGCCTTTGGTGGGAAGTGCCACCCTCACTTGCTAA
This sequence comes from Procyon lotor, assembly GCA_028646535.1. Classification (NCBI taxonomy): domain Eukaryota; kingdom Metazoa; phylum Chordata; class Mammalia; order Carnivora; family Procyonidae; genus Procyon; species Procyon lotor. The sequence goes on from CM053610.1 coordinate 104,253,880, forward strand.
ATACAGACCAATCCTCACCAAGAGCCCCGCAGGAGGCGTAGGGTTGGGACGAGTCCCCTTCTTACTGGGACAGATTGCCCTGGCTATCCGCATCATTGCCAGAAGTTCAAGGTGAACCAAGGGTCGGCAAGTGAGGTAACACCCAAGTTACTGGCCCAGAATGGAGAGGATTTGGCATCCAGGCATAAACTAGCCAACAGGGGTTAATGAATAATTAGACATTAATTCTTAATTAGTGGCAATAATTTATACTTCACTTGGGTGGAGAAGGAGGTGAGCTGTCAGTGGGTTGGGCTCTTCCTGCCCCGAGGCTTAATCATCCACTGGTGGTGGGGGGTGGGGCGCAGGATGATTAAGGTCTTTCACAAGTCTCTACAATGTAGCAGAAGCCCCCAGATTTGAAGTCCCTCTGAAAGAACAATCCACAAATCCTTGAATTCTTCTGTTGACTCTTCACTGAGGGCCTGTCAGGGGCTGTCCAGGGAGAAGACATTGGCTACCCCAGGAGTCGTGGTGAACACAGACAAGGGAGCGGGCCCATTGAGACACTGGCCACCACGGAGAGTCTCCAAACCCAAGAGACCGTTCGTCCTTCCCTGCAGACACACAAAGCTGGGGGCTCGGGTGATAAGCAGCTCTTCTCTGGATGCCGGACCTCAGGCACGGACCTTTAGTGGACTCGAGGTCTGGATTGGGGCTGCGCTGGGCAGACCGGGCCGCTTAGCCCGGCTTCCTGGCACTCGCTGGGAAGAGGCTGGGAGTTACAGAGGAGACAGACTGTTGCTCAGCACTCAGCAGGGGCACAGCGTGACCACCCAGCAGGCGTTTGTGGGTGAATGAAAGGGGAGGGATGTGCAGGATGCCCAGTGAGCGCCCCAGAGCTGCCCGTTAAGCAGGGCCGTGGATGGTGTGGTTCCATGTTTTCTCCAAGATGGAGAAAGTGGTCAACTTCTAGAGCCGCTGCATTTTCCTCACCCCTCAAATCTATGAAAACTGAGATCCCTAGACATTAACCCCTCCACCCATCCACTGCCCCGTCTCACCAGCCACTGGTCATTTTCAAAAGGGGCCCCGACCAGGCCATGAGATGCTGGTCGGGTCACCCAGTTTCTAGCCCCGAGCTCTGCCTGGAAGACACCTCGCTGCTTCCCTTGTCCTACGCCTCATGGGACCTTAGTTCAAAGTCACCCTGCAACCCCACCAGCAGGAGCTATGTGTTGGGCCACGGGGCTAGTCTGGGGCCTGGATGCTGCTTCTCGCACTGGGCCTTCCTGGAAACACTTTCTGCTGCCACAGCCATTATCCACACAGTTAGGGGGCTCTGGTGCTCCCTGAGCAAGCTCCCCGCTCTCTCTGCCCTCTGTCTCCTCTTAGGCCCGTGTCAGGCACAGAAAGGGCTCCCAGGCAGGTCCCTGCAGGGCCCACTTTCTAGCTGCCCTCAGGGTTCCTCGTCCTCTTGGCTATCCCTGGTTTTGGGATATATATACACACACACATATATATGTGTGTAGTACATTCTATTTTTTAAAAATTTTATTTATTTGAGAGAGCAAAAGAGAACTTGAGCAGGGTCGGGGGAGGAGCAGAGGGAGAAGCAGACTCCCCACTGAGCAGGGCAACCGACATGGGGCTCCATCTTGGGACTCCAGGATCGTGATCTGAGCCAAAGGCAGCCGTTTAACCAACTGAGCCACCCAGGCACTCTAGTCTAATATATACATATATATGTAAAAAAGTACACAAATCCTAGGGACACACATATTGCATTTACAGAGACATCTGGTAGGATGTAAACCACAATGTTACTAGTAGGCAGTGTATAACGGTGTGGAGCATAGAACAGGATGAATAATAATATGCACATATTAATAGGATGCAGTGTGTAACATTGTGCAGTATGTAATGTAGTACACACATCGCACAGTACACAGTATCCCACACTGTATAGCACTCACAGTATACGGTGTATCCGTATTACATTACATTGTACACCATGTACATTACACAGCATGTAACGTACAACAGCATCCCGTATACAGATCACGAAGACAGTCTGAATGGTACACAGCCCATAATATACCACGATGTATACCTAAATTGTTAATAGTCCTTACCCCCCCATAGTTAAGTTTTTCAGTGACTTAAAAAACTTCCTTCTGTGTCGATTTAATTTTTTTGAAAGGTGGTAGAGTGCACTGGCTTAGTATCAGGCTGGGGGACTTGCTGGGTTTCCCGTGCCAGCTCCCGGGTTTAGGAGCAGTCCAATCTGAGGCAGGTTAACTTCTTGGAGCCTCACCTCCCTCATCTTTAAACAGAGGAAAGAATCGTGCCTGCCTCACAGGCCTGTTGTGAGGTTAAATGAGTAGGTTCTGACACGTGTGAAATAAATGTTAGTTACCAGGCTTCATCCAGCAGTACTTTGTGTGGACCTACGTGTACAAGGCGCTGTTTGATTGGCTTTTCATCTACGTAATTGGAAAAAGAATCCGACACAGCTATTTCCTCCCTCCTTTCCTTCCTAGATTTTATGTACTTGAGAGAGAGTAGGGGGAGGAGCAGGGAGAGAGGGACAAGCAGACTCTGGGCTCAGCATGGAGCCCGATGCAGGGCTTGATCTCATGACGCTGAGGTTGTGACCTGAGAGGAAATCAAAAGTCGGATGCTCAACAAACTAAGCCACCTTTTTCCTTTTCCCTTTTTTCTTTTCCTTCCTTCCTCTCTTCCTCCCTCCCTCCCTTCCTTTTCTTTATTCCAGCAGAACCTAAAGATATGGAGAAACATACTGTGCTCATGGGTTGAAAAATCTCAACCCTAATAAGGATGTCATTCTTCCCTCCACCTATTGATCTAGAGGTTCAGTGCAATTTCTATGAAATTTCCAGAAAAGTTTCTTGCAGACATAGACAAATTTACTCTAACTTTTATATGGAAATGCACAAGATCTAGAATAGCTAAAACAATCTTGAAAGAAGAAGAAAGTGGGAGGGATGACTGTAGTCGATACTGAGTCTTACAGCGACAGTGATCCAGACGGTGTGGTAGTGGCCAGGAACGGACCCCCAGATCGATAGAGGACCCAGACATGGACACAGAAGTCTGGCCAGCTGCTGTTTGGCAAGGGTGGAAAGGCAATCGAATGGATGCAGGAGAGCTTTTTCGACAAATGCTGTTGGAGCCGTCTGCCCAGATTGAACTTCAACCTCAAACTCACACCTTATTTACAATATTAACTCAGTAGATTGTGGACTTCAGAGTAGCATGTAAATCCATAAGACTTTTGGGAAAAGTGAAATGGAGTAGATGTTTGCAATCCAGGGCAAGGCAAAGAGTTCTTAGACTTGACAACGAAAGCGTGGTCCATGAAAAAGAAGTTGGATAAAGCAGACCTCACCAAAACTAAAACTCTGGTTCTACGAAGAAAATTCTAGGGGGGCGCCTGGGTGGCTCAGTCGTTAAGCGTCTGCCTTCGGCTCAGGTCATGATCCCAGGGTCCTGGGATCGAGCCCCGCATCGGGCTCTCTGCTCTGCGGGAAGCCTGCTTCTCCCGCTACCATTCCCTCTGCTTGTGTTCCCTCTCTCGCTGTGTTTCTCACTGTCAAATAAATAAAATCTTTAAAAAAAAAAAAAAGAAGAAAATTCTATTGGGAAAGTGAAAAAAAGAAAAAACAAACTGGGACAAAATATTGACAAACTACCCGTACGACCAAAAAAAAAAAAAAAAGCAAGCCCCATACATAGTCCCATTAGAAATGGATGAAAGATGTGAAGAGACAAAGAGACGGTTTCAGAGAAGAGGATTCAGAGGTGGGAAATGAGCAGGAAAAGAGGCACATTGTCATTAGCCATCAGGGAAATGCAAATTAAAATACAATGAGCTATCATGGCACATCTCTCCTAACAGCTAGAATGACCAAGAGTGACAGCCGGTCACGTGGCCAGCAAGCCGCCTCCTGGTGCTCAGCCTGTGCTGTTTGGAAGCCAGTCTGGGAGGATTCAGTCCAGAGAGTGGACACCTCTCCATCTGCAAGAGCCCGCCCTGTGGCCTCCGTCGGCGCTGCCACACAGGCGAGGAGCCAGCCGGGGTCACGCCGCACCCAATCCAGCTTGAAGCCAGGCTCCCCGCTCCGCCTCTCTGGACCACTCAGAACAAACGGTTTCTAAAACCAATTTATTTTGAATTCCCAGCCTGGTAATGTTGAAGCCCGGGATTTCCTGGGAGGGCCTGCGTGACTGCTTTGTTTTCTTTTGTCTCAATTTCCATTCATGATATTAATGAAATAAATCATACAATTTTAAATAGATAAAAATGTTTAAATATGGTTTTAAGCTATTTCAATTCAATAAAATAGTAGCACTTACCATTTATACGCTTGTATGTGTGCCGGGCCCTGTGCTCAGCACGTGCTATGTACTATCTAACCAAATTCTTCCGACTTCTTTTTGAGCAAGTAGATTATTCTCTTTTTACAAGTGGGGAAACATGTTCAGAGAAATTAAGTAACTTTCCTGAGGTCACACAGCACCTTAGTGGCGGCATCAACACATGAACCGAGCCACACCTGGTTCTCAAGCCTCCCCACCCAGGCGGCCTCACAATAGAGCAGGCTAAATGTCAGTGTCACGGCTGTTAGCTCAGGATGGGCTTATTGCTGGAACAAGCAACCCTATATTTCAGTGGCAAACATGTTATGCCCCTAGTTAGTTTCATGGGCCTCACCGAACTGTAAAGGAGGGTGGGAAATGCGGCCCCAGGGGGTGTCTAGGCCACAGGACTTGGCTAACACACAGCAGTGTCTCAGGCAAATCCACTTCCAAATATTTTTCTTCTCACCAGAACTCAGATCCAAAGTCAATGTCTGATCAGGCTGCAAACCAGCCAGTCTTCACCAAATGCCGTGAACAGAGAGGCCCCACTTCATGTTCCTGGTAGAGTGGGGCAAAACACGGTTCTCCGTGGAGAAATTACAAAGTAGATTTTCAGGCCCCTGTCCCACGTCTGCTCTTGTCCTAACTGCTGAGCAGTTGTGCTGGGCTGGAGGCTGGGCAGGGATGAGGGGAGCCTCCACCAGGCCTTCCATCCTGCAGGCTGAACAGAAGCAGTTCCCTTCACCACCCCCTGCCTCTGAGCTCCTTGCATGACTTTGCCAGGTGACGTGTGTGAGCCCCATGGACCAGCTAGGCGCTGGCACGGGCCTCACGGTGCCCGGCCTCTAGAAGGCCTGCCCTGCCAGCCGGGAGCACACACGGGTACAAGCCTGGCGCGGCCTCCAGCAGCCCAGGCCGGGTTTCTGCGAGTTCTCTGCCACTGCCTCCCCTGCCTTTGTCTTTCTGACCTGCCAAGTCAGCCTATTTCATAGACAAATCAACTCTAAGAGACATCAGGAATTTGCACTAATTCAATTAAGCAATTAGCCTATCAAGCGGTAGGAAATGCCTGGACTATACCTTCTGTTGAATGGAGCAGGGCTGTGTCCCAGCTTCTGTTGTCTGGTCTGGAAAAGGTGCTTAGGCGCTTGCCCCGGAGGCCGTGCCTGCTCCAAAGGTTGTATACCAGAAACGAGGACCCGTCTTGGAGGATTATCTGGTTCATATATTTTTTCTTTTAAAAGATTTTATTTATTTATTTGACAGTGAGAGAGAGATCACAAGTAGGCAGAGAGGCAGGCAGAGAAGGGGGCAGGGAAGCAGGCTCCCCGCTGAGCAGAGAGCCTGATGCGGGGCTCGATCCCAGGACTCTGAGATCATGACCTGAGCTGAAGGCAGAGGCTGGTTCATATATTTTATTGGGTGTGCTGTACTCACAGCTGGGAGCCGAGAAACTGAGCTCGAGGGCTGGCTCAGTCATGGACTTTTTGTTACTTGGGACAAGTCCTTTCTGGCTCTGGATCTCTGTTTCCTCACCTATAAACGGAAGTGAGTAATGCCTGGTCTGCCCACCTTGCAAGGTGGTCGTGGGATAAACTGGGGGGAAAGACGGAAGCCTCGAGGCCACGATTGTCCGTGTGGTGGACTGCTGGCTGGCTGGCCCAATGGTTCCCGTTCCCCTGCCTTGGCCATATTCAGTTCTCAAGCCCGACCAGACAGCATCCTTACTTTCTTAGCCTCCAGAGGAGTGTGGGGAGGCGAGGACACACGGTGTGCCATTAGCCACCGAACGGAGGGGAGGTATGCCAGGTGGGACGTAGGAGGATCTGATGCAGGAAAATCTCCAGTTTCCAATGCAAGAAAATCTCCAGGAGCCGAGTGCGCGTCTGCTGTGAACCCAAGGCAGCCCGAGAGTCCTTGCTGGTCGTTATGAGGACAGAGGCAGCCGCAGCCCCCGTCACAGGAACCTCACTGACTGTTTTAGATGGAGGCCAGGCCCTTCTTAGTTTTCAAGATGTTCCCAGGAAGCAGAAGTCTGTTAGAAATGCCCAGGGAGTCTGTGATTCTAAAAGTAGACAACCTCGAGCTCCCTGGGCCTCTGCCTTTCCCCGCTTCCCCCACCTTCCTTGACAAAGGGGTCACGGTGGGATCTGAGGCACATTCTTGGAAAGCTGAAAGTAATATTGAGCAGAATTTCTATTTTAAAGGGAAATACTTTCATAATGGATCTTTCAAAACCTTCAGTTTGTTACCTATTTAAGGAAATATTAACCCCCCCCCGCCCCCCCCCACACAAACACAAACACAGCCTGGGAGAGGAGGCTTCTCTCCACTCCCCATACCCCTACCCCGGGTGGTTAGAAAGTTCTCTGCAGCTGCACTGGCTTCTCAGAGGAGCACCCTGGCAAATGTCCCCAGCCAGTCCTCCTGCTCGCTGCCTGTCCTCTGGCCGGGTCAGCATCAGCCGCAGGGCGCCTGCTAGACACTCCGGGGAGGGCTGGGCCCCCTGCAGGGACACTCAGGAGGACTGTCGCCTCCAGGTTGGGTTGACCTGGGACCTTGACTCACCGCTTCCGGCTTAGATCCCGTACACTTGTCATTTGCACCACATGCTTCTTGGGGATGGGTGAACGAAAGAGAGGAAGAAATAAAAAGGAACATTCCACAAGCTTACTTCATTAAACCTTTCCCATCTCCATCACCAGACTCAACTTTGAAATTCCAGGAGGAAAAGAAGAAATGAAAAACGTCACGTTTCAGATCGTCCCCACGGTGACTCATTCCAGAAGCTGGGTTTCGTCTTTTTTAAAAACAGAATCAATACCATCTTTCATGAAAACAGCCTTTCGTTCTTAGCTTCAGCCCAGATCCACCCTTGCTGGCGCTGTGCAGAACCAGAGAGGGACGCCAACAAGCAGCTCTCCTCATGGGCGTGGTGGGAATGGCAGGGTGGAGCCCGAGAGGGGGCTTTTTGGAGAAGTCGGTGGCACCTTCTGTTTTCTCCAAGAGGGGCTGCCACCATTAGTAACTCCCTCCCAACCAGCTCCTAGGCCCTCAACCCTCCCAATAAGGCCAAACACCAAACACTGGAGGTCCCCATCTTCTTGGAGCATGCTGACCGGTAGATTCCAGAATGGACCCTGGAGAGACATTTGGGTCTCTCCTTCGGCGCCCACTACAGGGATGGATCAGTGGACAGCATAGGCCACGGCTCATGATGTTGTTTAATCCAACGTCTCAATGATTTGGGGGGATGAGAAACTTGAATGTCAGTGCCCTGTGTACCATCTCTTCACAATCTAATAGACGGTGGAATAGAGTTAGAATGTGTGCATGTTTGGAGCACTTACCTCGGATTTGGAAAATTAAGCACACTTAGGTTCATTTATTTCCCCTGCTACCTTTAGTAGTTTCACAGAATGAGAGGAATGTAGCTCTAAGAGGGATACTCCACTGTACTCACCGAGGCGGTGAGTGTCCTCTACTTCGTTACAGAAGAGCTATGGTTTGAGCTGTGTTTGAAGATGAAAAGACATGTTCCAGGAAGACAAGGAAGCTAGTGTTCTGTGCAAAGGAGCATAACAGCCAATAGGCTTGGTCTACGTGGGGCCCAGCGATTAGTCCAACACGGCTGGGCCCAGGGGGCCTATGGAATGGCACAGGCAGCTGGAGAGGTAAAGTGCAGGGTCTTGGAAGTCCAGACGTTATTTCGGTGTGCATGGGAGACTCTGAGATGATTTAAGAGAGAAATAAGCTTCTGAGATCGACAGTTTGTAAGGAATTCTAAATCCTCCAGCTAGGAGCACATCTACAATGGTCCCCTCTCTCCAAGGACTTATAGTTCTTTTCACATCATAATCTAGGCTATGACCACCCAGATGGCAAATGATGACTTACTAGTCCCCTGGGGGGAGAGCTCCTGTCTGGCCTTTGTTCCTTGCAGGGCCTGGCGCGATGTGCCATATAAGCCGATGCCACAGAGAAGGGGCCCTGCCTGAACCCCCTTGTTGACTGCTGTAGCTAAGCACACTGGCCAAGAGGGTCCTCGGGGTGATCTCAGATGTGTACAGGCCCCAGGGGAGGAGCTGTCCTCACTCTTGGGCCATTGAATCTGTTGAGTTTGGACTTGGCCAGGCTGGAAAGTAAAGAGGAAGAGAATGAAGGAGAAAAATGGCTCTGGACATTGGGATGTGCAATGAGTTAGTGATGTCCTTCTCGCTCTAGCCTCTCCTTCCTGGGATCCTGAGCCTGGGGCCTCCCTGGAGGGGCTGCAGAGCCCCCAGAAGAAAGCCCTTCCACTTCCAGAGCTGTAGACCCGCCTTAGCATTTAGCCCGCAAGACCACCCCCATCCGTCAGCCCAGAGGCTGGGGCTGGGGCCACTTCCTGTCTCCAGGGCCCCAGCACAGTACTGGCTGCAGAGGGGACATCTGGTGGGAGTCTGTCCAGTGCCGGATGGAAACACGCTCCCTCTTCTTCAGCCTGAGCCCCGGGTCTCTGAGACTCCCTTAGACTACAGGGCGCAGCTCTGCACGCTCCCTCTGGTTGGAGGGCTCTGTCCCTGTGAGTCACCCCCTGGCCAAGAGCCACTGCTGATCCCTCTTCTGAGTCCCACATTCCCACCATGATGTCCACTCAGTCTCCTTTGTTTTCTTACCTTCTTTCTGCTGCCAGAACCTTTCTGTGTTTTACGAGGAAGGAGATGCTCCTGTCCTTTCTGCCCCCTGCCTCCTCCACCAGCTTCCCTTTTGGGATGAGAACTTTGTTCCTTGGTGAGATTCCTGGGGTCCCGGGTAAGTCCCATCCCTGCCTCCATCCCTCGGGTGCAGTTCTGGGGGAGCCAGGACCTCAGGGCCTCCACAGGGATTAGCAGTGCCAGGCTCCGCCAGGACCCGAAGCCTATTCGCTTTTACCCCACTGGAGACCAAAGCCCAGGCCCACGTCTTTCTCCCCCAGATTCTGGAACCAAGCTCCGTGTCGCTCTAAGTAGCAACTGCACTAATAAGAACAGCTTCCCGTGAAAACTGGCAGGGACCTCACAAGGCAGATGGAAATCTGAGTGGCAGTGGTTTACCTCGGAAAGACCTAAGTCAGATGTGTCTTTTTGGGAGGAAGGAGATAGGGTTTCAAAGGGTTCCGGGAAGGAGGGGTTAATCCTGCCTTCATTTCGCTGGTACCTGTTCTTTCATTTGTGGCCAGTGGGGTCCTCTCCTCCTTATAGAGGCTGCTTGCCCAGATGCAGAGGAAGCCTTGTTTCCTTTCCATGAGGGAGTACAACCCTGATGGGGTGCCCTTCCTACCCCCCAGGAAGAGGCGAGCCTGGATGACACAGCCTGTGGATAGAGCCCACTGTCTTATGGCTGGCCCTTGTGAATGGTCAGCAACACCTCCCAGGGATGCTGTAACCTGCTGCTTCTTATCCAACGTGAGGCCAAGGCTGTGTTCCTCTGTTGGCAGTGGAATAACTCAAGGCCGAGTTTGGATCCTGATCTTGCTTCCTGGGTCCAATGGTTGGCTATGCACTCGACTTTGGGATACAGTTCACCTTCCCGCCAAGGGGCCCACAGTCTCTGGGATAGAGGTCAGTGAGACATCAATGAGGAGAAGCCGACAGAGCAAGGTTGAAACTATAGTGAAGGTCATCCAAGGACAGGGTATGGCAAGAAGGGGGTCTTTGGTGTAAGACGGACCTGAGCTTCAGTTCCGGCTCTGCCACCTAAGTAGCTGTGTGACCTTGGGCAGATCCCTTCCTGAGTCACCATTGTCACCAATGCCATTTACTACCTACTGTATGCCAACCAACTACTACCTCATGTAATTCTCATAACGACCCTATGATAGATATTATCCCTATTTTATTTAAAAAAATTTTAAAAGATTTTATTTATTTATTTGACAGAGAGAGAGAGCTTACAAGTAGGCAGAGAGGCAAGCAGAGAGAGGGGGAAGCAGGCTCTCCGCTGAGCAGAGATGCGGGGCTCGATCCCAGGACCCTGAGATCATGACCTGAGCTGAAGGCAGAGGCTTTAACCCACTGAGCCACCCCGGTGTCCAGATGTTATTCCTATTTTAGAGATAAAGAAATGAGGTTCAGGGAGATTACCAAACTTGCCCAAGACCAGCTTAGCTAAAGACAGGATTTCCACCTGGTTCTGATTCCAGACCGTGTACAATAGGTTGAATGGTAGCTCCCAAGAAGATACGGCCCATCCTAAGCCCCAGAACCCGTGACCGTGACCTTACACAGGAAAAGGGTCTTTGGGAGTGTGATTACGTTATGGCTTGAGATGAGACCGTCGTGGATTATCCAGGTGGGCTCTCAAGTCAAAGACAAGTGTCCTTAGAAGAGACAGGAGAGAAGATGCAGAGGAGAGAAGGCCACGTGAGGACGGAGGCCAGTTTGGAGTGATGTGGCCGCAAGCCGTGGACCCCCCGGGGTCACCCGGAGCTGGAGGAGGTAAGGGGGGTCCTCTCCTAGAGCCTTGGGGGAGTGCAGCCCTCCCAACATCTGATTTTGAATTCAGGCCTCGAGACCTTTGAGAGAATACATTTCTGCTGTTTGGAGGCATTTGGTCTGTGGGCATTCGAGACAGCAGCCCTAGGACATTCACACACTGTGCAATGTACGGAATGGCGTTTTATTGCTATAAAGTGGTGTTAAGAAAATCTACTTGCTGGAGCAAATAGCGGTGGAAGGGCTCATAAGGACTCTTAGATCCTCCCACTCGAGCTGCACCCATTTGACCCCAGTCCTAGGTAGCACATCCAAGTGGCCTTGAGCCACCTTATTTGGGAAGCTGCTCTCTGCAGGGACAGAGTGATTCCCACAGAGGCCACCGAGCCCAGGCTCTCTCCTTTGGGCAGCTCCCCCACTTCTGTGCTGCCTATGACTCAGGCTGTTTCTGGTGTGAGCCCCGCTCTCACTGACCGAGGGGCAGGGGAGGGCTCGCTGGCTGGCCGTCTGGTGCCCTCGGGTTATGAAGGAATCTGATTGAGTAACTAACTTCCTTTGCTCAGGAACATCCTGAGGCTCCTACTGCCTCCAGAGTCAAGTCCAAACTCCTGAGTCCGGAATGCCAGGCACTTCAGCATGTGGCCCCAGGCTGCTGCCAGAGTCCTGGCCCCCAGGGATCCCAGATGCTGCCCCCCTCCATGCCAAGAGGCCTGGCTTTGTACCTGCGAGGGCAGGCTGCCTGTCTGCACCCCCATCTCTCAGGTGGTCTGAGCAGAGCTCTCTGTCCCTGAAGCCAGAACGAGCTGCCTGGACCGCCTTCCCCAGGGCTCCTCCTCTACTCCTGTCCCACCTTGCAAATTCTTGAGCCCTCTCCGCCCCTCAGTCATTGCCTGGGTCAGCACCCAGCAATGAACCCAGAGACGCAAGTCCCCACAGCCCCACTGGCTCCCCAATGGCTCGTAGCTACCTCTGACCAGAGTCACACAGCCCGTAGTTACTGTCAAAGAAATCTGTGAAACTCAGGAAATAACACAACGTTGCCTCCTGAGGTCTGTGGGACATTGTTCTGCCTGAGAGGACAAACGTAATGTGACATGTTTGCAAGGAAAAAACAACAACATACTAATAGCTTGCAGCTTGGTGAGAGTCACAGGACTCTTCTGCCTCCTCCAGAGGGGACAGCGCTCATGCAATCAGCAGAGAAGGTCAAGCAGTTCCAGGCCCCAGGGCAGAACGACCTCCTCACTGTGATCACAGGGAAGTCAGGCGGGGAGCTGCCAGAAGGGACAAGATGCTCACAAAAGGAAATAATACCGCTGTCCCAGTACCTGAGCAGTCAGCGTGATCCAAAACCCTGAGACACTTACCCTGAATTTTCGCTCTTTAAAAGCCCCTGCTTGATGAAAGACCGAAATGTGAGACAGGAATCCACCCAAATCCCGGAGGAGAACACAGGCAGCAACCTCTGTGACCTCGGCCGCAGCAACTTCTTGCTAGACACATCTCCAAAGGCAAGGGAAACAAAGGCAAAAGTGAACCATTGGGACCTCATCAGGATAAAAAGCTTTTGCACAGCAAAGGAAACAGTCGGCAAAACCAAAAGACAACTGACAGAATGGAAGAGGCATTTATAAATGTCCTGTCAGATAAAGGGCTAGTATCCAAAATTTACAAAGAACTTATCAAACTCAACACCCAAAAACCAAATAATCCAATCAAGAAATGGGCAGAAGACAAGAACAGACGTTTCTCCAAAGTAGACATACAGATGGGGAACAGACACGTGAAAAAAATGCTCAACATCCCTTGGCATCAGGGAAATACAAATCAAGACCACAGTGACCACCTGACACTGGTCAGAATGGATAAAATTAACAAGTCAGGAGAAGACAGATGTTGG
>CM053610.1:104267096-104284542 GCA_028646535.1 Procyon lotor
GTATTATCATCCTCATCCCCACTGTGCCCACATGGAAAGAGGCATGAAAGCATCTAGAATTCACCGCTAGCCACGCCGTCCAGAAGTGTCAGCTGGAACCGGTGTGTTTAACCACTGCACCCTGCTCCCTGGCTGGGGGGCTGCCTCTTCCCTGCTGCCCCCCACCCCGCCTCTTGTTACCAGGATTCCATGGCGTCGAGCTCAGATCAGCTCAACCACCCTCTGCCGTTGGGTGTTCAGGTGGCCCACATGGCCCGTGCCTCCTGCCTCGTGGGTCTTCCTAGAATGGGCTCTGGAGGCTTTCCAGGTGGGGGCTGGTAGGAAGCTGAGAGGTGCCAGGATGCTGTGGAAAGACCTATTATTAAAGAACAGTGCGCCCTGTGAGCCTCTGAAGGTCCCCAGAGAGGAAGGGAGCTCCAGGATGGCCGAGGCTCCTCCTAGCTCTCCTGGGATGGCCGAAGCCAAGGCCCGATCAGCATTTATGTTCCTGCCCCCATCCTACAAAACAAGACCAGTAGGCTCCTGAAGGCCGCGTGCACACCAGCCCCTGCAGCCCCCCAAGTGGGCCCCCAACTGGGTCCAGGATTCAGACTGTAGCTCTGGCTTTGCCTAGGGGACACCAGGGGCCGGGCTGGATGAGCTGAGCCCAGACTTTTTCACAGTCACGTTCTTGCCTTGATCCCCTTGGCCTGAAGCGGAGGACTCACTCCCCCACTGGGGGTAATGCTTCAGAGGTCAAGATGAGAAGGACGGTGGGTTCTGTCCTGATCCTGCTAGTACATCTCTGGGGCTTACTTCCTCCTCTACGCAATTTGAGGGCTGTGAGAATATATCTAGATCTGGCAGTAGTCATTACTATTTCCCAAAGTGTGTTCCATGGAGGAAGGCATTGCTTGAACAAGGGGTTCCATATAGTCAAATACATTTGAGAAAGGCTGCCAGCTTTGGTCCACTCAGGGATCCACAAATCATACCAACAGCACACGCTTGAGAAAGCCCCCTTTCAATGCACTGATTCAGTCTGACTTAAACCAGCATCTCCCATATGTACTTACCAATGGAATATTTTTTTATTTTTTTTAAGATTTTATTTATTTATTTGACAGAGAGAGAGAGAGATCACAAGTAGGCAGAGAGGCAGACAGAGAGAGAGGGGGAGAAGCAGGCTCCCTGCAGAGCAGAGAGCCCGATGCGGGGCTTGATCCCAAGACCCTGAGATCATGACCTGAGCCGAAGGCAGACGCTTTAACCCATTGAGCCACCCAGGCACCCCAGGAACATTTTTTTAAACATGACAACTATTAAGCCTGGGTTCTACCAAGGGTATGTATAGTAGTTCCCCTGGCATCAGGCCTGGGCTAGGTTCCTCTGCAGGCCTAGAGGTGAAGGACACAGCCCTGCCCTCCAGCAGTGTGAGGCCCAGCAGAGGCACGGGGCACCCACAACCGGGTCTAAGAGCCAGAAGGGAGTTCTAGAAAGGAGACTCAAACATTTCCATCCAGGCATCAAGGAAGGCATCCTGGAGGAAGTGACCGGAGGCTCAGGCCTGGCGGGATCGGCTGGGGGCAGGATGAAGACATACGTGTCTTGGTTTGACAGTCTGGATGTAGTGTGGGGGAAGGGAGGGCCGTGATCTCAAATGCCCTGACTCTAACCTACAGACTCCACTGAGCAGATCAAAAGCCCTCCAATTAAACGGCTCCGCCTCTAATTCTAGAAAACAAATGGACAGCCATCTTCTGTGACTTGGTTCACTCCGCATAGCTCATTGGTATTCCTTCTATCCACATGCAGGTTTATTCTTTAGAGGAGTCCTATTGAATATACTTTTTCTCTGTGCCCTTTACATTCGAGGGATACTTCAGTGTTTCTTGAGAAATGGAACCCATCCTGCTTATGAATCAAGCTCTGACAGAGGAAGGATCATGCCTGATGTTTCAGGCATGCAGGACTTTTGTTCATTCATTCTCTTATTTTTTTCAGTCAACAAACAGTTACTGAGTGCCTACTCTATTCCAGATGTGGTGCTAGGTGCTAGGGACCCAGAGTGGTATCAAACATGTCCTTTCCCTTAAAGAAGCCCAGAGTTGTAGGCTGCAGAAAGGCATTGTTCTTGTAATATAACTGTGAAGCTTCCATGTGTCATAAATAGCACATTTGCGAGAAGCTTCTGTGTCACAGTATAAAAATGAGTCATCTGCTGTGTTAGGTGCAGGGCCTGAGAAGGACCCAAGCATCCCAGGTGTAGGGACAGCTCTTGGGAGAGGCGTGAAAAGGCAGACCAGGCAGAGGGAACAGCTTGTGCAAAGGCACTGTGGCCCAAAGAGCTGAATGTGGAGAGCTAGAGTTGGAAAGAGAGTTAGAGTTAGAGCTTTAGTTGTAAGAAGCTAAAGAGGGCCCAGATCATGGAGTGCCACTTAAGCCCAGTTACAGAATCTGCATTTTGTTGTGAGGACTATTAGTAGGGAGGAGACTTGATAAAATGGGTGTTTTAGGACGATCTCTCTGGTCATGGGTGGAGTGTAGGGGCTGGCAGGACCATAGTTGCCAGGATGAAGGAACGCTCCTACCTAGCGAGGGCTCCGTGCAGCAGGAGACCACTCTGCTCCCAAGGGGCTGGCCAGACCCCGGGTTCAGCACCAACAACAGACACAGGAGCTCTTAGGACATCTCCAGGGCCCATGTTCCTTCTAGAAAGCAGACAGGTTCTGCTCCAGGATAATCCTTTCATAGGATCCAGGCAATTAATTATTTCTTATCTCACCAAGTAAGGGGCCCATGTGGAAATCACTCCCATCCTTCTGTTCAAATTTTATGTTGCTGTTTATTCTGAACAGGAAAAGAGCAGAAAATAGAACTGTTTTCAGATGAATGCCAACGAGAGGGTTTTTTCCTTTTATTTCTGAGTGGTGGGAAGAGGGAGAAAGTGGGGGGGAGGGGCCTTTTCTCTGGGGCTGTTGGGTGGGTGCAGGCACACCCCAGGGGCTATGCTTGGGGACTGTCTCCCCACCCCCTGCCCACGGCACCCACCTGAGGGGGACCTGAGAGCGCATACAAGCTGAGCCCGGAATCTGCCTACCCCCAACCCGAGAGTCCTTCTCAGGGTTATTTCCTTCGAGGAGAGCGCTGAGCATGAGCCCTTGTTGATGGAACCTGAAGCTTTTCAGGCCTGCAGAGTCCCCGAGGGACGAGAACAAGAGAAGGAAGGCTGGTTGCCTGGCGTCGCGCAGGGAGCACTGGACTGGGAGCAGGGGCTGCAGGCTCTGGCGTCTGCACGGCCCCCTGGGTGATGCTGATGACTTATGTTCTCTTTCTGGCTTCAGTTTCTCCCTCTGTAGGATAGATCTTCTGCCTCTAACAAATGTCCTGGAAAATGTACTACATTTTGTACCACACGTACAAGTGTACATGTACTACAGCTCCCCAACTCTCACACACCCACAGAAAGCACATAACAACATCCTCCAAGAGCAGCCGGGCTGGGTGTCCAGGGGTGGGACCAGCAGGGGTGGGAGGGGCTGGGGTTGTCTCTGTGCCGTGGTTTTGCCGCAATTCACATCTCCCTGCAGGAACTGCAGGGAAATGGCCCACCGTGGACCCTGGCGTCATCATCAGAGCTCCGAGAAGGGTCCCCGGAGCCTTGGAAGCTGGGATGGGGGTTGACAGGCCCTGGAGGGTAGGAGGTGGGGGCCAGCCAGGGCTGCCTGCCCCGGAGGCAGGAAGGAGACTCTGCCCTGTCCGGCCGTGGGTCCCTGGGCTCAGCGATCGCTCCGCGCTCCCGTTCCTTCATTTGGACGCTGGGGATAGCGTCGCTGGCCCTTGTGACTGGGGGAGCACAAGTGAGAGGACAGAGCGGCCATGTCAGCAGTGGTCACTGCCACATCCCTGGTGCCTAGCTGGCCTCTGGTGAGTGTCTGTGGAATGAATCGTGCACGTGAAGTGCATAGTACAGTGACCGGCAGGGAAGCAAGAGCCAGCGTAGCTGCTGCCCTCCATGGGCTGTGCCCGCTCACTGCCTCCATCGTCCTGGGTGGCGCTGACTGGCCCCGACGTTTGCACACTCAGGGGTCCGTGCTCCCCCCAGCCCTGTGGCCCTTTCCACTCAAACTTCAGCTGTGAGGGATGTCTGTGCCCAGGTTGCCATGCCCTGTTCTCTGCAGGCTTCCAGAAGCCTCCATCATTTGCCTCACGGGGCGCAGAGGCATGCTGGGAAGGCTACTGCCCCAAAGGAAGCAGGGGTCCCTGGGCTTCCGCCAGGGTCAGCCACCTCTGCCCTGCCCTACCTTGTCTTGTCCTCCTGCCCGGCTCCCCACAGTGCCAGCAGGGCCTTGTCCGCCACTCCCCAACCTGCTGGATGCTGGGCTACGGGCTGCCCTTCTGGCTCGGGACAGGAGCTCCCCTCGTGCACCTCCTCCTTTCACGCTCATGCCATCCCACCCTAAAGCCCAGCTGTTGTTTGAGGATCGTCCCAGACCCATCCTAGCCTCCAGCTGGCCGCTCTGGGATTTGTGTAGTGCTCAGATTTCTGCCACCCACTCCAAACGGACTGCTTTTGGAAGAGTGCTTAGCCTGGGCTGCCCTCGACACTCTGGGCGGGGGAGGTGAGCCCTCTCCTGGGACCAAGGCCCAAACCCTCCCCCGGAACCTCTTGTGCGGCTGCATCCCCCAGGGGTCTGCACCCTGTGTGAGGTCTGCCGGACGGTCCTGGTTCTCCCCAGAGCCTCACCCCCCTCCTGCCCTCCATTCACTCTCCTGCTCCCCTAGGAGACACGGAGGGCCCCGGGCGCCTAAGAGACAACCACACATTCCTTCGTAGCATTTATTCAACAGAAGCTCGCTACCTCTGAGTAAGGCAGGGATGGCCTACAGGTTGTTAAGAGGAGGTCGGCCCTGGTCCAGGGCTCTTAGCTTTCAGGGTGGGGTCAGGACAGGGTGGAATCCGTCTGGGAGGTCAGTCCCCTTGCCCAGGGTATGGCTTGTTCTAACCATGCCTCCCCCTGAGCCACTCTGAGGCTGGTTCTCCTACTGAGCGCCCCTGCCAGGGCCAAGTCGTGAGCTTGGTGAGGCCGCGAACCGAGCTGAAGGAGGCTGTGACCGGAGTACCCCATTTCCTGAGCACCTACCATGTGTGTGGGGAGGGGTAGGGGTAGCTGGAGCTGTGGTGGGGCCACAGAGGGAGCCCTGGGGAATGAGGTAGGAGTGGTGACTCCGATGTGGGCATTGGGAAGCCCTCGTGGAGGAGCTGACCTTGAACTCCGCGTTGACTTTCAACCAGCAAAGATGAGAAAGGGCTTTCCAGGTGCAGGGAACAGCATTTGTGAGGGCCAGAGTTTCGGAGGGATGGCCATCTTGGGGTATGTGAATAATCTGGGCTTTCTCGGTGGGTGAGGGTGCTGGGAAACTGGGCAACCGATGGCCCTGCCTTCTGGGACTGAGATGCTGCCCAAGACACAGGACTTTCAGTGCTAAAACCAGCTCTAGACAAACGGGGGTGAGTTAGTCACCATGCTGGGAAAGTGAAATTGGTTCTGATAGAAACAGGCTTTGAATAGACTAGTAAGAAGTTTGGGGTTCTGTTCTCTAAGCCGTGAGGAGTTACAAGGCTTTTTTTTTTTTTTAAAGAGGAAAGGGAGGAAGTATCTTTTACAACCAAGCCCACTGATCCCCACACTAATAGGAATGTTTATCTCCATCTTGCAAAGGAGGAAGCTGGGTGTCAGAGAACTTAAGTCACTGGGCCCAGATCATGCAGCAAATAAGCAGTTGCTGATTCCAAATCTTGCACTCTGAACCAGAGTCACCATCTCGGGGTGAAGGCCCGGCAGGCCGGGGACTGGGTATTGTGGCCTGAAAGCCGAGGCTGCCTGGGAACTCTCTGAAGACGGGAACTTGGAGGCTCCTGGGAGACAGGCCAGCACTGAGCCTTGGTCCTTGGTCTGTGGCTCAGGCCCCGCCAGCAAGCAGCCCCAGGGCCACTCGGCCTTCCTGGCTCTGTGTCCCTGTTGGGCCATCCTGGGAGCTGGCCAGGGCAGGCTCCAGTGAGAAACGCCCCGTGACTGAGAGAGGCTGTGCGGGACTCACCACTCAGCAGCCCCCCTCAGCAGCAAGGAACAGGGGCCAGATGGAGACCCGGGCCGGGAAAGGCTCTCCCCTTGCTGAGCACACCTTCTGCTTCAGGGATCAGCTCGCCCCGACCAAGTCCCTGCTGCTGGAGACGCGGTGGCCATTCCTCCCTGACAGCCAGGCCGAGGAGCCCGCATCTAGGACCAGGCACCGGTGCAGCGGGGAGAAGCAGGCAATGGGAGGAAGGCCAGGGGGACCGGGGGAGCCAGGGCCTGATGGCCCAGCAGTAGGGGTGGTGGGCAGCAAGTTTGTTGGGTGGAAGAGCACAAGCGTCTGGGCAGGTGGCTTGAGCCCGATGACAGGAGTCTGGCGAGGGACATCCAGGTCCCGAGCACCATGTCTAGGGCAGGAGGCCAGGCACGCTGATGATCTGGGTGTGATATAAGGTGGCGGAGGGTGGCCCGGGTGGCACTGGGTCCTGGCACACATCTGGCTCTGAGGTCATCCTGGGTTCAACACCCCCCTGGCCGTGGAGTCACACCAGGGAGCCCGCCCGCTGAGGAGGGCGTCCCAAAGTCAGGGCCATAGGACGGATGCCTCCCCCTGCAGAGCCGCCGAGGCTGCTGTGCTACGGAAACTTTGCGTGGGGCACCCTGCCGGGAGAGCCCCGCGTTACAGCCCAAAGGCCACATCTCATGTTGAATGTTGTATATATTTTACCCCAATTTAAAAAAGTAAAAAATTGTCAAGGTCCCGGAAAACAAGGAAAGACCGTCGGAGAGGGAAGGAGACCGAGGAAGCGTGACAAGCAAAGGCAAGGCCGTAACCGGGACCAGATCCTGGGAAAGAGGAAAGGACCATTCACGTTTATTAAGGAAAATTGGTGAAATTTGAAGAGTTTATAGTTTTGTTAATAATATCCTCCCAGTGTTAATTTCTGAGTTGTGACAAATGTTCCACGGTTATGTAAGATGTGAACATTAGAGGAAGCTGGGTGATGGTGTACAGAAACTCTCTGTACTCTCTTTGCAACTTGTGGGTAAATCTAAAATTATTCCAAAATAAAGAGTTAAGTGCTCACTTCGGCAGCACATATATAAAATAAAGAGTTAAAAAAATAATCCAAAACCAAAGTCGGACCTGGAGCACCAAGGAGAGCTGGGGTCTGGTGTGCACTGGGCCGCGGGCTGTGCCCGGGAGAGGCCAGGGCGCCGGAGCCCGTTGAGCTGGCCGGAAGGGTTGGGCGCCAACGCGGTGGAGGTGGCCCAGAGAAAGACAGACAGACGCAGGCAAGAGGTGGGGGCGCTCCCAGGGCCCGAGACCCGGCAGCGGCTTGTCTGTATGCTTTGCTGGTTTTCCGGTGTTCCCTGCTCTTCCATGGGGGCCTTTGTGTCTTCACTGGGCGAGGGCAGGGCCTTTCCCAGCTGGCACTGGGGGGCGGGGGGCTTGGGAACCTGTGTGGACGCGGGGTTGGGTGGGCCAGCAAGCCGTCAAGGCCTTAGTCTGGTCACCGCCCTCCTCCAGCCACAAGCTGAAGACGAAGGGCTGGGACCCCACTCTGATGCTGCCCTGGCTCCATCCAGACCCCACACCAGGGGCCTCCTCCAGAAGGCAGCTCTGCTCACACCATCTCAACAGCTTAGAGAATGAATACCAGCTCCGTCATTCAGCACCTGGGTCTTTTTCAGTTGCCTCCAGCTGACTCCGTATGCTGGCCCCGCCCCCGAAGTGCCAGCCTCAGGGCCTTTGCTTATTCCCTCTGTTATTGTCGTCCTGATATTCAAATTGAGTTTTTCAGATCTGCATCAAACTCCATCCTCCTGATCTCTCACGGCATTTGATCTCTCACGGCAGAGTCACTGATTTGTTTCCACAGGGCTGTGGGACTGCCTTTCTGTCTCCCTGAGAGCCCAGCCCAGGGCCTGGTACCAGGAGATCTGGAGGAGTGCAGGAGGCTGAGACATTTGTGGGGCTCTGAGAATGCTCTCAGGCCTGGGCTCAGCCGAGTCACCACATCGAGAGTGCTCTGCCTCCCAGGGAGCCTGTGGAACCTCGGACTTTCAATCTCAGGGTTATAAGCTTGAGCCCCAGGCTGGGTGTAGGGATCACTTAAAGATAAAATCTTAAAAAAGAATTTAAAAAAAAAAAATATATATATATATATATATAAGCGTGCTCTGCCCTCCTGCCCAGGTATCTGGCAGCACCCCACCTACCTCAGCGGGTCATGGAAGGCCTAAAATGCCTCCCGGGACATGGCCCCAGGCCCCAGGGTGGGCAGAGAAGAGCCCCTGCCCTGGGCTGGGGGCTCTAACTTTTCCGATGGCCTCGCCCAATGTGTGCTCTCGGTCCTGAACCGAGTGATGGAAGGCTGCCCTCCAGTCTGGAGCTCCCCAGGCTGCAGGGAGCGTCGGGGCATAGGGACAAGCCCGCTGTGTCAGCCTGCCCCTACCTGAGCCAGGCCTGGGAGTGGGGGGTCCTGCAGGGTCCTGGCAGGGCCGAAAGTGACCCAGGCCTCCTCAGAACCCCTCTCCTCGCCCAGCCCCCACACTGCATAATGTGGCTTCCTTGGTCACATTTTGTCCTCTGAGGGACCACAGACATCCCGGAAGAGGCCCTGGATGCTGTCCCCCTCCCATCCTGCCATCCTCCCAGGCTGTGCTTCGGTCTCCCCACACCTTCTGCCCCGTCGGCAGATGCTCCCTGTAGCCAGGGGCCCCCAGAGAGCCTGGGTGGTCTTCATGTCCTCTGGCCCCCACCACGACGGGCACTGAGCTCAGGGCTCTGCGCCAAAGGGAGTGCAGGGCCCGGCCCAGCTGCTCAGGCATAGATGAGTGAACCGCACGTGGGAGGCCCCCCTGGACATGTGGGAGGAGCCCAGGACACTGCTGCTCATCCCTGAGCCTCTCCTTGGAAAGGCTGGTCCCGCAGCACAAGGCCCCACGCCAGGCCCAGACCGGCCTTGCTGCTCTGGGTACGGCCTCTACTCTGAGCTCCGCTCCCCCAGCCCAGAGAAGGGGGTGAGTCCAGAACGTTCCGTGATTAAGGCTGTGGGTGTCGGCTGTGACTGTACAAAAAAGCCAGAGCGTTTCCAGTAAAACCCCGAGTGATCTAGAAAGCAGTGACCACTCCCACCACAGTTATTCTTAGAAATCCCAGAAAGCTCTTGACTAGCTCATTCTTGGAAACTGGACTCTGGCAGAAGACAAGGGGGTCTGTGGGAGACAACCCCCCCGGGTCCCTGCCCTGAGCGAGAGCAGTCAGTGGCCCGAGGAAGCAGTGTGTGTGTGGGGGCAGCTCACAGGGTCCAGGGCCGTGGGCTGGCGGGGGGCGCTGCAGTGACCTGGGGCATCCTCTCGCCTCCAGCTGCCCTTCTGGATCCAGATCTTTGCTGATAAGCACACCTGTGTCATAGGTCCCACTCCCTTCTCAAAGAATTCCATCCAGCGTTCCCCCTGCTGGGTCTCTCTGGAGGCTAAGGGGGTCACGGTTTAAGGTCCCTAACTTTCAATGCCTGGTCTTCGGCTTTGGGGAAGTGTGAATCAGACTTCGGCTTATTCCTTGCTTATTCCTTTGGCAAGTGCTTGTTGGGGAGGGAGGCCTAGGGCAGAGACTCAGATGCTGTCCGTGCCCCCTTGGGGACTCAAGGTGGCAAAGTCAAGGGCACGAATAACTCCGAAACAAGTATGAAAGGGCCAGAGAAGGCACCAAAAGTTTACGTGGTGAGGAAGGGGAGGTTTGGCACAGCTGTGTGGACTGGGCAGGCTTCCTGGAGGAGAGGGCATTCGACTGAGACTTGAAAGAATGACTTTTTTTATCTTGAGTTTTGGACGGCGAGTGAGGCCAGGGGAAGCCCCTGACATCACAGGAGAGGCGAAGCCGGATGAGGCCAGGATTGTGTCAAGCACACCGGGTCCGACAGTGAACACAGCCAGCAGCCCGGACCCCGGAGACCCCGAGCTGAAGCCCCTCTGCACAGGGAAGGGAGGCCGAGGCCTGGGCCCAGTCATGTGGGGCATCAGAGGGCCTCGCCGTGGGGCTCCATTCTCATATCACTCCCATTCCCTTCCTGACAAGAGACCCCTTCCTGTGTCATGGCTGGAGCCAAGATGTCCCTCAGGAGGAACAATTTACATTCAGTAAAGGGACATCTGTTTATACTTTTCTCCTCGGACCTAGTTGCTCCCTCAAGGCCCTGTGTGCATCGAAGTGGCTCAGGGCTTGGCCTCCTCGGGTGAGGAGAGGGGTCAGAGAACACAGAAGCCTTTTGCTGTCCCTGAGAACTGAGCCCAAACTTTCGCTTCAATCCTCAAGTAGCTACCGAAGAGCAAACCGGGGCCTGGGGCCTGACCCCCAGCTGCAGGGGAGCAGCTCAGGGGCGGACGCTGAGTGGGCAGAACCGAGGGAGAGGGGCCTCTGGCAGGGGAAGTCTTGCTTCCCACAGGATGACAGCGTGCTGCGTCAGGGTGGGCTCTGCCAGCCACCAGTGGGATGGGGGCTCCTGGGAGCCTAGAGCGTAGGGAATCTGACAGTGACCATTCCTTCAATGGGCAGTGATGGGGCTCTAGAGCAACCTGCCTCTTGCTCCCCTGCAATGGGAGGGGTGAGGAAGCTGAGGCCCAGGGAGAGAGGCAGGGACCAGGAGTGGCATCGAGGAGCCTGGGACCTGATCTGAGTATGGAAAACGTCTGAGCTGGGTTCGTAGTGGACGAGGGGAAGGAAAGGGTGTGTGTGGGGGGGGCTGTAAAAGGGCATCGGGAGGGATCCTTGGGGGGACAGAACCTTCTGTATCTTGGGCGCATCCTCAGTATTCCAATGTCCCAGTGTGGCATGACACTAGGGTTCTGCAAAATGTCACCATGGGGAGAGGCGGGTAAAGAGGATATAGGAGCTCGCTGTATTATTTCTTATAACTGCATGTGAATCTACAATTACCTGAAAATAAAAAGTGTAATTAGATAAAAAGGAAGGAAGGAAGGAGAAAACTTCAGTTTTGTGGAGTGTTGTGGAGAGGCCCAGCAGCCATGTTGGAAGTGGACCTTCTAGCCTCAAGCCTTCAGAGGACGGCAGGCCTCATGAGAGAGATCGTGACTCAGAATCACCCAGCTAAGTTGCCCTCAGATTACCGACCGACGGAAACTGTGAGATAACAAATGTTTGCTATCATAAGCTGCTACGTTTTGGGGAAATATATGGTGTAACAATAGATATCTCTGCGCATAGAGGTCTGAAGGGAAGAGGAGCCAGCCAGGAATGGACGGCTGAGCTGGGTGAACGTGGGCCCGGGGCGCTCGGCTGGGCTGGCTCTGTGAGCCCAGGGACTTCAGGGCCCACCATGGGAGTGTCAAAGGACAGGGAGCAGAGCTGAGAGGGGGCCTGAGGGAGGGTGCTGCAGGGGGAAGGGTGGGGAGCCACGGCAGCCCTGATGACTGGCGAGGAGGGGTGTGGGGCAGTTGGGGGGACTGCGTCTGCTCTGCGGGCCAGTGTCATCGCAGTCTGAAAGGGCGTTGCCAGCCAACCAAGGACAGGAGGACAGGAGAGCTCTGGGATCAACAGCTATTTGCATTTCCACGGGAAGAATGCACATCGGATGCCCAGAGGGCAGGGCTTGGCGGCAGGAAGTGCTGTCCAAGGGGGTCTGAAGAGCCATTGGGCTGTGTGGTCTGCAGCTGGGTCAGAGGCACGCGGACTTTCCCGGTGTCTGCACTTGAACCCCGCTGAGCAGCCACAGGGTAGCAGGCAGACGTCCCTTCCTCAGCATGGGGCTGGTGACATGGAGAGTGGAAAGGTGACTTTAGCAGATGAGATTGTGTCTGGTGAAGGGAGTGGCAGGGGCGGGAGCTCTGTTCCTTGGCACGAGGTCTGTGGCTTGCAAATGCCTCTTCCTAAATGCCCCAGATAGAGCCCGATCACTGGGCTCCTTTCTGCTCACTAAATCAGCATCTCTGAGGCTCCTCATGTGCCCGAGAAACCCTCCCACCTTCTCAGACCTCAATCCTGCTCCCTTTTAGCCCCCCGCCATACCTAACGCTCCGTGTCCCAGCCCAGGCAGGGAAGCCAACGGTATCGGAGGGTTCCTGCCTCTGATGCTGGTGGAGGAGCCCCTGTCCACCGGCAAGGGAGCCTGACAGAGCACATTGCCCATGTGCCCAGAGCCCGCCCCACATTCTGAAAGCAGTCCCACAAAACTGCCATCAGCCCTGCCAGGACTTGCCTGGTGCCTGATGCTCAGGCAGGGCTGGGGGACAAGGCAGACGGGAGGTGGAGGGGGAAGGACTCACATGCTGCCTCGCGTTGCTCCTGGCCATGCTGCTGTGATGTGAGCTCATCTCACAAAGCCAGAGATAATCACACAGCAGGTGGGGGTCCCAGCCCATCTGGGCTGTGGGCTCGTGGGAATGTTGACGTGGGGAGGTTCTTCTTGAAGGAGGAGATTTGACCCAAGCGTTCCATGGGTTGGGGATGTGGACAGATCAGGGAAATCTACCACAGAGGAAGGAAAGGAAGGTCAGATGGGCTAGGGCGAGCACCTGGTGTGTTGCATGGGCTAAGCCTGGAAGTTTCCATTTAACTTGCTGACTATCTTCTGTGCTGCCTCAGCACTCAGGAGGTCGCATTCCCTCCAATTCAGAGGACGGAAGCAAGGCTGGTGAAGATAAAGGACCACCCAGGGGCTTCTCAGCTGTACTGTACCCAGGCCATTTCGTACTGGTTGGAAAGGAGAGAGCTCCTTGGTGTAGGCGCAGAAAGGCAGCTAGGATGAAGGCTGTAGTCCAACTGCGGAAAGCCCCCGAAATCAGACGGGGGGCCCCCACTGGGGTAGTGGCTAAATGCTTCACGGTTCCCATGGGACCGAAAGGCCCACCCCCTCCAGCAGCTCTCCCTTTGCCACTGGCTCTGGCCTTGCTTCTGGAAGGAACTTGCGGGGGCAGCCGGTACAGGGCCTGGGCACAGGCTGAGGCTCCCCTCTGGGCTCCTAACCGGCTGGCCTCGCGCAGATCCCGTAAGCTCTCTGATCCTCAGCAGCGGGATCTAATAATACACTGTCAGCTGCTGCGAGGCTTGGAGGTACTGCAGGCCGAGGGCCGGGTATGTGGTCACACTCAGCAATGGGGAGCTATTAATATTATGGCAGCTGCTGCTGCGGGCGCGTCTTCCTCAGGGTCCCTCTTTAATCACCTGATCACCTCCACAGGGATGGTTCCGACCCTCGCTAATGCTGCGCGATGGAGGTGAATCTCTCAAGGATTCTCGACAGGGCCCCGTGGTCCGGGATACGCCCTGAACATAAGGAAATCGAGCGGCATCCCTAATCCTGCATCTCACACATTTTACACAGCATCTGAGAGGAGCTGCCGACGTTGACAGCTGGTCCCGCAGCGTTCCCTCTCGGAGGAGCTATTAGCTGTGTCGTGCATCCATTTGTAATGAAATGGAAGTGTTTTGATTTCTCTAGGAAGCCGGATTTTCTCCCAAATCCTCGCGGCTTTCATCCTTGGACATGAAACAGCCTATTCTAATCTCAGATGAAGGGGCAGCGGTTATAAGGCGCCCATGAAATCTGATCACCAGCTCAGCTCCCGGGCGGCAGCTTTGATCGCTGGGAGGGAGCAGGGCGTCCCCAGCTTGGCGCTAATAGCCCCGTGCATTATTGAGGAGCCACGTTTCAGCGGCAGACATGTTGAGGGAGAGACCCAGATTGCAGACCGGGGTGTCAGCTGCCTCCCTCGCTCCGCGGTGACGGAGCTCTGTAATCTGGTGGAGCCACTAAAAATAGGCCCCTGACAGAGCTGTCTGCGCGGCTCCCCCCACCCTCGCCACAGACTAGCTGGGGGCAGCCGACAAGGAACATGCAAATAAGGTGAAACCACCACTTTCCAATTCTCTTAATTGCTGGTCCTCTGATCCAAATGTCTGAGGAATGAACAGCTGCCCGGGGAAGATCCTCAGGAAATGCACATCAGATGCCTCAGCTGACGATGGGCTGGGCTGTGGCCTGCGTTCTCTTACCCTCTGTGTGGCACACATCAGATGCCCAGGCTTGGAGATCTGGGGCAAGGCGAAGTCCCTGAGAATTTGCTGGCAATGCTGAGGGTACGCAGGCTCCCTCTACTCAATCCTCACTTACTGTTTGGAGTGGATAACCTAGTCAATCCCTCTTTCATTCATTCAAAACCTATTATTTCAGGGGCGCCTCAGTGGCTTAGTTGTTAAGCATCTGCCTTCGGCCCAGGTCATGATCCCAGGGTCCTGGGATTGAGCCCTGAATCGGGCTCCCTGCTCAGCGGGGAGCCTGCTTCTCCCTCTCCCGCTTCTCCTGCTTGTGTTCCGTCTCTCACTCTCTGTCAAATAAAATCTTTAAAAATAAATAAAAAACCCATTATTTCAATATCTGCAACATGCCAAGCACTGAAGGTGTAACAGGAGCAAGGACAGATGGGATGCTCAGCTGTGGTAGATAGCCCGTCAAGATGGCCCCCAATGGCTCCTGTATTCACATACTTCCACAGCCCCCTCCCACACTGGTTAGGGCAGACTTGTGTCATCAGTAGAATATTGTGGAAATGATGGGGTGGGAGGTCTACGGCAATATCATAAGAGACACTGTGACTTCTGCCTTATTCTCTTGGATCCTTTGTTCTCTGACAGAAGCCAGCTGCCATGTTGTGGAGAGGCCCAGCAGCCATGTTGGAAGTGGACCTTCTAGCCTCAAGCCTTCAGAGGACGGCAGGCCTCATGAGAGAGATCGTGACTCAGAATCACCCAGCTAAGTTGCCCTCAGATTCCCGACCGACGGAAACTGTGAGATAACAAATGTTTGCTATCATAAGCTGCTACGTTTTGGGGAAATTTATGGTGTAACAATAGACAGCCGATACGCTGGCCTTCAGAGAATATCGCAGTCTGGTTGAGAACTAGATATTGATTAATTACACCAATAGCTATAAAATGGCAGCCGTGAAAGTTGGTATAAGTGCCTCCATTAGGGGGCACTGACCTAGTCGGAGAGGTCAGAGGAGGCTTCTGGAAGGGAGTGATGGTTGCTCCGAGGCTGAGAAGTCAGTGCCGATAAAGCAGGTGAAGAAGGGGGGGAAGAGCACTCCAGGTAGAGCAGCAGCTTGAGCCAAGGGCCTGGGTTGGGAGGGAGTCAGAGGCACAGCAATCAGGGAGGCCAAGGGATTGAACGGTAGTGAGGGAGAGAGGCACGCAGGTGGGCCTAGAAAGGCAGGAGGAGTCTTCCACCACTGAAGAATCTGCCACAGAAAAATGAGCAACGCGCTCAGGTCTGTTTTTGCAAAGGTTCTTTTAGTTCCCGTGGAACCTGGTTGTCAGATTTTAGTATAGGGAGCTCTGGCCGGAGCCCAGGAAGGAGATGGGATGTCTAGAACCATTAATGGTTGGGCTTAATGAACATGGAGTGAGGTGGACAGAGATTGGGAGAGAGATTCATGGGTTGAATTGAGGGTCCTTGAGATGAAATGGCCACGGGGGTGAAGGGCAGGGGCTGCCTGGGAGGAATTCTAGGTCATACAACCGTGGATGATCTGGGCTTGAACTAGTCTGAGCGAGCCAGACGAGTACACTTAATGGGGGCGGGGGTGCTGTGTGACCTGACACTCTGTCTGGGAAGTGCCCAGTGGTCTCCAGGACACAGTCCCGCCCACGCCTGGCCTCTGGGCGTGGCCCTTCCTACAGAGCTCACAGTGTAGGGGAGCAGACCGCACCCTTGCAGGAGGCAATGAGGAGCCAGGAGATTGGTTTGGTTCCTTCCAAAGGGCAGATCTGTCCGGACAAGGTCTACAGCAACGGCCTCCATGGGGCGCTGGCATTTTTTCAGGGCATTCAGGGCTAAAAAACTATTTTCATAGCTGTCCGAAGACACTTTTTGCCTTTTTTCCCTCTCATTCTTATGATAAAGTGGAATATTCCAGAATCCTTGTGGTACAACATTTTGCAGGGGACTGAACGCAGAAGCAGATCCGGTCATCTAGCTGTCTATTAAATCAGACACTGACGACTATTTCACCTTTGTCACTAATTTTGGAAAAGTTATTTTTCATAAAAATATACACTTCTGGAAATCAGGGAGGCCATATAAACAAGAATCATATAATAGATTCTTGTTTTTAAATTAATACACAATTTTAAATTTCTTAGCTTTAATTTCTAATATGGTAAATATTGATAGCTATCACCCATCTACACAGAGGCTCTTAAGGGTGCTCAATAATTTTTTATTTTTTATATTAAATAAGGGTGTAGAGACCAAAAAGTTTGAGAATGACCGATGTGGAAGGAGGAGGCCCCTTAATAACTGGGGTCCTTCTCAAGCCCTTCTTAGCTGAGTCATTAACGAGATATGTGAGGGTAGTACTCGTGTGTTGGAATAGGTCCTCGGGACATGAATGGCTTAGTAATCAGGGAAAGCCCACCTACACCCCCATCCATGGTGTTCGTGACTGCTTACCTGGGCTGTAGCACACACCAAAGTATCACTTCTTGTTTGTAGGCTGAAAATGCCCCATGGATGGCAGATATTAGGAGGACCTGCATCCCTATAAACTGAGGGTGTACATAAGAGCAACTCTTTTCTAAACCCTAGCTCATCTTCTTGCTCTTGGAGAGTTTCTGGTCCCCTCTGTCCCCTTATGCTCACCTGTTAATTAGAATATAGGCATTGTTCTTTCTAAAAACACTTTGGTCCTAGTTCTCCCTGATGAGAAATCCTTCAATGGTTCCAAACCAACCTGAGGAAGTGAATCCTAAAGTATTATTAAATCATGCGAGGTCCTCTGTGGTCTGGTCCCTCCCGGTATTGCTACTTCCCACCAGCCTGTCAGCTACCAGAAGGTTCCTGAAATCCCAGGATCTTTCTTTTTTTTTTTTTTTTTTTTAAAGATTTTTATTTATTTGATAGCGAGAAACACAGCGAGAGAGGGAACACAAGCAGAGGGAATGGTAGCGGGAGAAGCAGGCTCCCTGCTGAGCAGAGAGCCCGATGCGGGGTTCGATCCCAGGCCGCTGGGATCATGACCTGAGCCGAAGGCAGACGCCTAACGACTGAGCCACCCAGGCGCCCCTCCCAGGATCTTTCTTGCTTTGACATTTTGTCTGTGTGGTGTCCACCCTGCACCCCATTTGTGGGGTGAATCTCTCTCTCAATCTGAATACTGAACTGCCTGCTTCCTTCCTTGCTTCCTCTTGTCCTGCAAGATTCAGATTAGACGTATCATCGGGGGAGCCCCACTGACCCCTCCTATCGAGGCTGCTAGAATGTTTCCTGCCCTCCCAGCTCCAGGGCTGAGGCCTCACCTGTGGAAATCAGATCATTCTGAATACTTGTCGCCCATACCATCCTGGTTTGTTAACTATTTTTTTTTTT
>CM053610.1:104285042-104301256 GCA_028646535.1 Procyon lotor
TTCTGAGATGTAGCTGGTTCTCCTCTAGCTTTTATCTATTTTTATTATTAGTATTTTTTTCTCCTCTAGCTTTTGAAGTCAAACCAATTTCCCTGTGTTTGGTCTGCTTGGGCTTCCATAACAAAATACCACAGACTGCGTGGCTTAGGCACAGTTCATGTCCTCACAGTTTTGCAGGCTCCGAACAAGGTCCGGCAGGGCCAGTTTCTGGCAAGGGCCCTCTTCCCGGCTTGCAGATACCACTTTCTCACTGTTTGCTCAAGGGGTGGAGAGAAAGAGAGTCAGTGCGTTCTCTGGGGTTTCTTCATATAAGGACACTAATCCTATTAGATCAGGGCTCCACCCCTATGATTTCGTGTAGCCCGGATTACTTACGACGGTAAATGCTGACTGTGGTCTCTAGCCTAAGTCCGCCGTGCCTTTGAGTGTGTTGTAGGCTGCGTGTCCATTGTGGCTCACAGCCCGCCACGTGTCCATTCCCGGGTGGCCAATCTCCACAGCTACATCCGGCACTATTCGTGGACGCGTCGCTAGGCTCTCATACCACCGAGCTTAGCGTTCACACCTGGGAGGGAGTGATCCCAGGGAGCTGTCAGTCCATACGGCTGTAATATCCAGCGGCGGGTGGAGAGAGAGCCAGGGCCAGGGCCCAGGCGCCGGGTGGCAGTGCATGCAAAGAACGTTTTCAAAGTCACAGAAAGTCCTAGTGGGCCGCGCCGCGCCACTGCTCAGATATTCTGCAGGAGCCTCAGAATCCCCTGGATTCTTTCTTTCTTTCTTTTTTTTTTTTAAAGTTTTTATTTACTTATCTGAGTGAGAGAGATTGAGAGAATGAGTGGGAAGAGGGGGAGAAGGAGAAACGGTCCCAACGTGGGACGTGACCCCAGGACCATGGGATCATGACCTGAGCCACAGACACTTAACCCACTGAGCCACCCAGGCACCCAGAATCACCTGGATTCTTTATTAAAATGCGGACTTGGCCTCTGAGGTTGGCGGAGCAGCAGGGTCTGCATCTCTGACAAGCTGCTGGGCTGAGCCCAGCACCTGGAGCAGCAAAGCCCTATGGTCCTGCTTTGAGCGATCGGGATGTCAGCAGCACCGACCCCAACCCCAGCGGGAGCGGCGGGCAGAAACAGTCTCGGGCGCTACCCCGGACCTGCTCGCTCAGACGCTCTGGGGCTCAGGCTCAGGAGTTTGTGTATCGGGCCCTCCAGGTCAGTCACGTGCACATTTCAGTTTGAGACCTCAGATCTAGAAGGCCAAGTGCATCAAGGGTTCCACAAAATAGTTGCTGAAGTTCAGCACGTCCCAAAGCATGTCCTGCTCTGCCCCAACTTGCTACCCCAGAGCAAAGAGGTGGAGCCTCATGTCCTGTCCATCAGAGCTCCCTCCGGCTCTCGGGGCTCCGGACAGGGACGGCGGCGGGCCCAGCCTCTGTCCACGCCTTGTCCTGCCTGGAGCTCCCCCCTCCTCCCAGCAGCAGCCAACACTGTGGGAGAACACAGGGCTGCAGTGTCCCTTCGGACAGGCGCTCCCTTTCGAACCTTCGCTCCAGAGGGAGGGTGGGCCTCTCCCGCCAGCTCAGCCGGCCAACAGAGAGGCCTCAGTTCCAGCTACTTAAAGTGCGGGCAAGGCCACACCCAGCTCAGGGTCCTGAACACTAGGGGCCTACAAATACTGCATGCTCCCCTGTGGCCCGCACCTCTCGGCTGCCTCCCCGGGCGGGCAGCTTGCTCTCAGCCCTGCCACGACTGCGCCTCTACCAGGTCGCCCAGACCTTTCCAAGGCCACTGCTCCCTGCCACTCTTGTTCATCTGCCACACAGTCTAGGGATCCCTCCCAACACCCTGCCCCCCGCTGGCCCCATCTCCACCGTCACCGGTCTTGGCAGAGGGTGCCTGACCCTGGGGTGCTCAGGAGGCTGCCTCTGGGGCTCGACCCCTGCAGACATCTGCCGGAATGGGCAGCAGCGGCCCCCTGCTCTGTGCCGCGGGC
The DNA here is from genome assembly GCA_028646535.1 of Procyon lotor. NCBI lineage: Eukaryota > Metazoa > Chordata > Mammalia > Carnivora > Procyonidae > Procyon > Procyon lotor. The sequence goes on from CM053610.1 coordinate 104,287,041, forward strand.
GGGCCAGCCGTGCCCTGCGGACGCTCCCAGCATGCCCCGTGGCTGGGGTGCTTCCCATACCAGCGGCAGTTATGGCCCTGGAGGATGAAGGTAGGACCTCTGACCTTGCTCCACCTGTGCTAAGCAAGACCCTCCTGGGACAAGCCAAGGTCAGGGAGCAGGGCAGAGCAGGAAGTTCTGTCACTCCTCTCAGGATACAGAGGGAGAATGGGCAGCCCAGAGAGAGCTAGAGACCCCCTGAGGCCACACGGTGCTCTGGAGGCTGAGCTGGGCTCACAGGCCCAGGCTTTCATGGGAACAGCCATCACCTGTAGACTGAAGCTCGGGGCTAGCGATTTCCCGGGCTTGCCACCTGGCGCCCTGGTTATGAGGATCCTATTTTCCTGATGAAGAAAGACCTTCATGAGTTTGTCAAGGTCACGCAGCTAGCACATCCCCTCTAGGAGCTCTGAGCTCTCAGGGCTGGACAGGACCCGTTGCCCAGGATGGGGATACTCTGCAGCTCGGCCTCACCCACGCTGACGGGAATCTCCCCCTTAGGGAGCCCTTCCTGAGGTGGCCGGACTTATCCTCCCCGTGGTTGAGCTGAATCTGTTTCCCCGTGACGACTAGGTGGCCCTCACCCTTCGCGGCCCCGCTGCGCCCGTGTAGGGCTCTCAGAGTCACGGATGGTGCCCGAGCTGACTTCCTTCCTGGCCGGGCGTCGGCACAGGGATCGGGAGCCTGGGCACCAGCCCGGGACACCCCTGCAACTCCCCGCGTTTCCGCCCCTGCTGCCCAAGCTCCAAGGCCCTGGGCGATGTCGAAGTCACACTGGGTCGTGCAGGACGATGAGGAGGAGCGGGCTCCCCCCTGAGCAGGCTTGCGCCCTGGCCTGGGGGCCTCTCCCTCAGCTTGCAGCTGGGAGGCCGGCGGGGGCCATGCCAGGTCTCCCTCTCCTCCTCCTGGAAGCCTGGCTGCACACCCCCCGCCTGCCCCTGAGGTCAAGACTTGCGTTTCTTCAGTCCCGTCTCCTTCTCAGAGCCTCCCGACACCATGGGGTTCACAGTGATTGGGTGTATATGCCAGAAAGCACCTCTCAATTGCGTTTTCCAGTGAGTATTACCAGCCCATTTCACAGATGCGAAAACCAAGATTTGGAGAGCTGACGTTGCTGGGAGAAGGCCACCTCCTCAGTGAGCAGCGGAGCTAGGATTCAAACCCATGTGGGTGACCCGCGGGTTTGAGTTTTCTCAACAGGCCAAACTGCGTCCCACTTAAGGTGCTACTTCCGGAATGAGGGGCAGAAGCTTGGAGCCCTCGACCCGATGCCTACCGGACAGCCCGAGGCCAGGCTCGAGCCGGTGCTGGGCAGCCAGGACCCTGCGAGGGCGGCATGCCTGCAGCAGGGGACACCAGCGGGGCACCAGCCCCGGGACCTCTGCCCTGCCCCCCCCTCACCCCAGCTGCTCAGCTGGGCCAGGCTGGGGGGCCCCAGGGAAGGCCGGCAGTGCTGGCAGCCAAACAAAGGGGTCTGCAGTCCGACACTTCCTCACTGCACAAAGCCCTACTTCCCCCCAGACACAGACCTCGGCCACGAGGACCCCAAAGAATGTCTGGAATGCCGTGGGCCAGACAGCCTCCTGCAGAGGGGAGGGCTGGCTTTGTGTGCAGTGCGCCCGGACAACCGACCCCAAGTTAGAAAGGTCCCTCCCTGTCCTGTGACCCTGCCCTCTCATCCCATCTCTGGGGGAGCCCCGGCTTCCCTCCTGGGAACCTCAGCGTCCCTTCCGTGACAGGGGGACCTGGCCCCAAGTTCGCAGCACCTTCGAGAAGGAGAAGAAGGAGAACTGACCGGTGGGAGTTTGTCCCCAGGAGGCAGGACTCTACCCCGAAGATGCACCTGGGTCCCCCCACTCCACACTGTGGACGCTCCCTGGGCAGTGACACCTTCAGCCTCCCCTGTTCCCCCAGGGCCCCCCTACCGCCACACCTGCAGTGCCCGGACAGTCCTATGGGCAGGTGAGAATCCCACCTCACAGGCGTGTGTGCTGGTGAGGCAGATGGACGGTAAGGGCAGCCCGACGGGGGTCACAGAGCAGCAGGCCTGCCTCGGAGGAAGAGAGGGTAGTGCTGGGCAGTGGGAGGGGGTTGCGATCGTGGTCAGTGTGGTCAGGAGGTCTGAAGGGGAGAAGTTTCAGTGAAGACGTGAAGGAGGTGAGCCTTGTGGGGGGAAGAGCGTTCCAGAAAAAAGGAAGCAAGGACGAAGTCCTGCTTGCTCAGGGCGCACCAAGAAGAGCAGTGTCAGCAAGGGGGAGGCTCGTAGGAGCCGAGTCCGAAGGCGGCGGGGGGGCGCAGAGTGCCGGCCGGGTTGTTGCCAGGCCTCCGTGCTCATTCTGGGTGAGATGGGTGCCCTTTTGGGGTTTTGAGCGGAGGAGCGCTGAGATTGAAACTGGCCCCCCGCTGCCCATGCAGACCAGACTGGGGGCGGAGGCCGGAGTCACACGAGGAGGCTCCCGGGCCCAGTCACGGCCTGGCCACCCTGCACACACGTCTGCCTGTGGCACAGCAGCCTGTGCCCAGGGCCCGGGGCTGCGCAGCTGCCAAGGAGACATCCATATCACACTCAGTGGACCGACAGAGCGCCCGGCTGGAGCACAGGATGGGACGCAGAGCCACGGGACGTGGGGCCTCTCCCTCTGAGCCCCCTCCTGATGGGGAACCAGGCCCAGGCAGCCTCTTCTAGCTCTGAGCCCCGGAGCTCAGGGTCGAGACCTCCTTGTGGACATACCACACCCTCCCTACATCTGGCTCAGTGTCTGTCTGCAGCCCAAGAAGCCTTCTTGCTGCTTGAAAGCTTGGCCCCCAGTTTGGCCTATGACCCAAGGACTCCGGTGCCCACACACCTCCCAAGGGTAGACGCAGAGCTGGTCCGGTAGTTGGGAGAGGGACCCCCCCCCCCACCTTGGGGTCAGCGGAGCCAGGAGGGGCCTCAGGGGCCCTGTGGGGCCTGGAGTGGCATTATTGGTGGGGTTCCTGGTAAACGGAGAGTCAGGCCCCAGCCCAGCCCGCCCAGGCCAGCTGGGCCTTGCCTGAGGTAGCAGAAGGAGTGGATATACAAAGGAGGGAGAAAGGGGGTCGGCGTCCACCCTACCCAGAGACACATTTTCAGCTTGCCTGTGACTCACTCTTCCTCAGCAAAAAACTGTTTTTTCCTTCAAAATCACAGACTTCCACCTTCAGACAATAATGTGTTCTCAGGAAGTTACACGTTTTGTTTTTCTGTGCAAGCCGCCGGGGGTGGTGTTTGTTTTTGAAACGTTTTATTGTTATGGGGTCTGTGGGCCCGGCTGACCCCTAAATAGAATGGCCCTACATGGCAAATAAAAATACAGGACTGGGCAGCTGCATTTGAATTTCAAATGAACAAATACTTTTTTAGTCTAAGTGCGTTCCATGCGATATTTGGGACATACTTAAAAAAAAAAATTCATTTATCTGAAATTCAGATTTAACTTCTATTTTACTTAGCCACCTGCCCCTCAGTCCACTGAGCATGCCAATCCTGGCCACCAGCCCCACGGGTCCCTGAGGCCTCTCCTGAGTCCGCCGACCCTAGGGAGGGTCCGCTGTCTCCCAACCACCGGCCCAGCTCCGCACATGCCCATGGAGGGGGCCCTGGGGCCCTCAGGTCACAGGCCAGATTGGGGGCCAGGCTCTAAAGCAGCCACAAGCTACAATCCACACACCCCTAAGTCTTGTCCTGCTCCCCTTTTGCTCCCCACTTCTCCTCCTTTCAGGAACAGCTGACAGGAGGTGCCGTCCCCCACGCCTCACCGTCTTCCTCCCTGAGGTCAGGACCCTCAGCCTGGTCCTTCGGGAGGAGCTATGCCCGGCCCCGACCCCTGCCCTGACTTTCTGGCCTCAATATGAGGGAGGCAGATGAAAATTGGGCCCCTTACAAGGGGGGCTGCCCCCCAAAACAGTCCCGCAGGGCTGATCCCTGGCCACAAACTCCACCAGGGCTCTTGATGCCCCAGAGCTGGGCCTCTTACTCCCAGCACCTGCCTGGGAGGGCGGTGTTTGAAAGGGGAGCTTTCTCCCTCTTTGCCGGCTGAGATACCGGAATCTGGGGTCCCACTTCCATTTGAAAGCATTACATCATAACCATTGAGGTACGTTTGTTTCCAACTTTATGGACCCGCAGAACAGATGAATCCCCTCTCTTCTGTCCTACCACCTCTGACAGATCACCCGCAGGTCACTGACCCTGAGCTCTTTGGCTCACTTATCTGAAACATCCTCTGGACACCTGCTTTCAGCAAGACCCAGCTTGGTCTCGGGGAGATAAAGACACAAGGGTCCCTTGTGGCCTCAAGGAGCCGAGGATGGTCCGAGAGAGATGGCTGAATGTCTCATCACCTTACCATGATTCTAGGCTTGCTGCGGTGGGTGTTTGGGGGCTACCCAAACTGAGAAAGCAGGGTGGGCTTCCCAGAGGAGGCAATGTCTGAACGGAGTCCCTAGAGGTCAGTTAAGATTCTCCTGGGCAAGGAGAGATGAAATGGTGTTTCAGAAAGGACAAAGGCCTGGAAACTTGGGAGCGAGTAGCTCTCTGAGTGAGAGAGTCTGGGGGCCGTGAGGACCAGATAGACCGCAGGGCAGGACAGGACTTGGATGCGGGCTGGGAGCTCAGATTTTACCCTAAAGAGTCCTGGGAGGGCCAGGAAGGATTCCAGAATTCAAGGAGAGACCCCAGTTCACCTGAACCATGATAGGTGACTGCGGAGTGGGGGTGGGTTTCAGGTTCTAGAAGCAGGGACCCCATCTCCTTTATCACTCACTGCCTTGTAGCACAGACCTTGCATGCAGCGGGGGCCCAATGTTTGCCAAGTCAGCAGGTCTGAACAGACAGAAATCTCTGCTCCTTAAAAAGGAAAAAGATAAATGCTAAGGCCCAACTCTGGAGACAGCTGTTCCTCAGCCCAGAGGAACACACCAGAATCCTTTCCTTGGGCAGCACCCCTTTTCCTCAGGCCTTCCCCTTCCTCTGCTCCCTCTGTGTTTCCCACCTCTGGGCACAGGCGCCCTCCCCTCCTGGCACTGCCCGAGCCTCGCGGCCACCCATGCACTTCCAGACTCCCGAGCCTAGGCCTGCCCAGGGGCCCGAGCCTTCCCATCTCTTCCTGCTGAACACTCCCCGCATTGTTCGCCTTTGTGTCCCTTTTCCTGTGCCTGAGCTATTCTAACTTTATTGCCCTGGTTCTCTCCAGGGGTCATTTGCCAAACTCAGACTGGCGCCACAGATTGGGGAAAACAGAGCGCCACAAAGCCCCAGGACCTCCTCCTGCTGAGGAAGACAGTAGAGACCCTCCCAGCCTGCTTCCTCCCCCCCTACCCTTCCCCCCACCCCTGGCCTCACAGGACCCTCCTCCTGGCACAGGGGCTTCTGGGATTCTGCCCCGGACACAGGTCCACTGGCCTTCCCAAGAGGGGCTTTCTCTGGAGGTGGCCTGAGTGCCCCGGGGGCAGTGAACCCGCTAAGTCCCTGGGTCCCGAGGCCAAGCTGGTGGCTGACCCTAATGGCAGCAGGTGTTGATTCATGAACTTGAGACAGAACGCGCCGCGTCCCTGAGGCTGCTCCTGGGACACCGGGCCAGACCTCCGATCACTGTCATTTTGTCCTGTCTGCACATCACATTGGCAGGCGGGAGCAGCTGAGGGGACCAGGGCCGTGGACTTGCAACTACTTTGCAGAAGCCTCATGCCTCCCTTTATTATACATCCTCACTGTATTTCCGGGGATTTCGGTTTCCCCGGGGTCTGGTCATCCTGTGAGGCCACAGAGCTCATAAAGCCAGGACTGGCCCTGAGACCCGGACTCCTGGGTTCACACCCAGTGTTCTTTCCTCCCTGTGTCCCGGGCTGAAGCGGTCCTGAACTGGTTCCCTGGGGAGAAGGAGGGGGAGCGTGAGGCCCAGGGAGAGGCTGGGAAGTGTGGCTCAGGCCTGATTCTGTAGCCAACTTCTTATGTGGTTCCCATCAGGCTCTTATCCATCTCAGCTGCCTCCTTCCAGCTCCAAGCACCCAGATTTCCGGGTCGGGGCCACTTTCCTCTGACCGACGTTCTACCCTGCGTGGAACTCCCGTCGGGCTCTTCGGAGCTCTCTTCTCAACTAGGCCTTGGTTTGGGGCTTCCATGTTCGTCTCTGCATTGTCCAATTTAGCAGAATCCTGCTAAATCAGCTCATCCAGAATGCCCCTCCTCGATATCTGATCACCCCCAGCATCTGATGGGGTTCTCATCCCCCACCTTCCCAGGGGTGATTTGTGGCTGCCCTGGCCTGGCTGCCGCAGGAATCCTGTCAGGTTGGCCTGGCCAGAATCCTCTGACCCTGGTGTTTCTTCTGAGTACCTTTCCATCCCTGCCGCACCCTTGCTTCTTGGCTACAATCCCCTCTCTTCTGTACAGTCAGAGCGAGCCCAGTCTCTCTCCCCTACTGCCAAAGCCCATCGCCATGGTCCCTGTACCCACTGGGATGCTGCCCTGAGTGATGTCTGCCTTGCCATTCTGTAACCAGTGTATAACAACTGTCTTTTGAAGACTTCTGTCCCTATCAGAATCCCTTCTCGCTGCCCAAGCCACCCATGACCCAGGCCCTGGGGCTACAAAGACTCCCATTTAGGTCTTGGTGTAGCCCTAAGGCTCTGAAGTGATTTCCTCACAACCTCCTCCCTCCGTGCCTGTGATTTAGAACTCTAGGTTCCTTCCAAGGACAGATAGCATGAGGTTGAGAAAACACCAAGGACCTTTTCTTCCAAGCAGTTGGAAACTGGGTGATCAGGCCCTTCCCTCTGAATGTGGGGGAGGGGAAGTTTGGGAGCCCCCACACTCGGGAGAGGGGAGACTTTGTCTCGGATGCCGCCAGCCCTGGCCCAGGGGCTTCTGCCAACTCTGGGCCCGGGACCCAGGCCCTGGGGTCCTGAGGGAGAAAGGCTAGCAGCTCGGTGATCTTGTCTGGTTTCCCCCACCCCATCCTTCCCCAAAACCCTCTCCTCTTCAACCCTGAGACCCCCCACCCCCACCCACCATGCCCCGGGGCTCTCTAGGAGGTGCGTTTTATAATCATTCTTTCAAGGGAGACCCCAAAGCCCTGTCTCATTCACGTTCATCCTGAAACCTGCGTCGGTTGGCGGGTTGTGTGTTGCCTTTTGCAGACTAAAAAATCTAAGATTCAGAGGTTCCCTAAGAAGGACTAGCTCAGGGTAGACCAGCAGTTCCTAAGGCTGCTTCTGGGAACTTCACCAAATCTACAACTCCCAGCAGTTCAGCTCAGTGAGGAGCTATTGGCTTTCCCCTCCCTCTTCAGAGAGTGGCTTAAATGGGCTTCCTTTTTCTGGTCTGCAAGTTACAAAACCAAGACGTTTTCCCATAAAAATAACAATTACCAAAGCCAGAGGGCTTCCAGTCAGAGCCACTGGCTTCAGGCTGCTCGCTGGCCGGCAGCCTCACCCCTCCGGAGCAAGGAGGGCTGAGGGCTTTGCTGCACGAGCCCGAGGCAGGAACTGAGCAGGAGGAGCAGTGGCCGAAGCCTGCCCGCCGCTCGACACGGTTTTGAATGGCACAGAGAATGCCAAGCCAGGTCCTCGCCGTGTGTGTCGCCCTCAAAAATCCAGAGGAATGTCCTGTTCACAGCATGGGAAACAATTGCACTGATTAATTGGGCTTCTGTTGATGTCTCCATTCTCCAGACTTCTCAGTGCACTCCAGTGAGGCCATCTGCCAGATGGAAGTGTTGTCACACACAGCTTCTTGGTGCAAACCGCGTGGCTCGTGAGACTCAAGCAAGCCTGTTAGAATTCCTTTCACTAAATGGCCATAATCAAAGAACAAGCTCTTAGTTATCTAGCAATGAGCTTTAGAAATAGATGAGTACGCAAGATCACAATGTATGCGTTCAGCGATTTTTCTTTTGCTGCTAAAAATATTAGCCCGTGAAAATCTTATAGGGTTGGAAGAGAGACAGTCGATTGTTAATTGTGTTCAAGAGGTTGCTCCATGGCTACCTTCCTCCCACCACTGCCCAGGGCACGGGGCTCGGGGAGCAGGGCTGAGCTCGCCTGGGAGAGGGGAGGTGGGAGACCTCATTCTCAGACCCCCAAGGGCCAGGGCGCCGGCAGGAAGCTAGGAGTACTGCCTGGCCGGGAGAGTGTGTGGCCATAGACAGGGAATCCCATAGACAGGCCAATGAGGGGACGATGGCCTGGCCGGTCCCACTGGGCTGGCACCTGGCCTTCACGCAGTGGCACTTGGGGGCAGGCGGTGCTGGGTCAGCCCGGCCTCCCGGCCAACTCGAAAGAGTCTGCTTCCTTATCTGGCTCACAGTATCGGGAGGTTCAAGGGAACTGGGCAGTTTCCTTCTGGCCGACCCTGTCCCTGGATGGAGAGAAGCTGGGGGCACCGGGTTCGAGCCTCAGCTCCAGCGGTCATGGGCCTCTTGGAACATCAGCCCCTCATCTCTGTAACAGGATGCTCATATTGGCCTGGCTTGGGTTGTTGCCAGGATTAGATGAGAACATGCAGGGGGGGGGGTGGTTGTTATTACTGGCATAAAAAGAGCCATTTCCTAGCTCGTTACTGTGGAAAATGTAAACGTCTGGATGCCTCAGGACAAAGGCCCCCACTGGCCCTTTCCGTCCTCTCTCCTCACTCCCATATTGTTGAGACTTTGTTTCGGTTGTTTTGGAACTTCCAGAACAATGGGTTCTGGGGGGTTGGCTCTGCAGCTATTCACACCCCCCAAAGGATGCATTAGCGGGGCTGAGGCCACAGTCCCAGACTGAGGGGCCTGGAGGGATGTTTACCTGGCTCAGTCCTGTGGCCTCAGGGCCACATCAGCCCCGCAGGCCTCGCCCAAAACCTCTTGTGCTTCTTCTGACTGCCAACTCCCTCCTCCTCCGGCTCTGACGGCCACGGCCTGTCTCTGCTGCCAGGCTCCCCACTCTTGAGCCACGCCGCCCCACCTTGGAGTCCCCCAAAGGTAGTGAGCCCCTCTTCAAGCATCCCCGGAGGCCCTAGTGTGGCCTCAGGTGAGGGGCAGGGCCCTAGGGAGGAAGCCAAGCCTGCCTCTTCCCTCCTGGGCTCTCTAGGCTCCGGCCCCGAAGCCCCAGTGTGATTATTTACTGGCCCGGCATCCGCAGGCCTGAGCTCTTCCACGAGGCTCCCTGGTCTGGGACTCCTCCATGGCCTCTGTGCCACCCCCTCCCTCTGACTCTCCCTCTCCAGGGAGGACAGGAGCAGCTGAGGAATTCCTTTAAGGTGTGAGCAGCTATGAGGCCGTGGATGCCCGCACTCCAGGAGGGACGCCCTGTTAAAAGACAGCTGTCTACAAGAAGGGTGATTCCTGAGACACTCCTGACAGGCCCTGGGGGAGGGGGCCTCCAATCCATCCTGTCCCATCTTCCTTCTGGCCAGGCTTCTCTCCCTCCATCTCTGCTCGTGCTCTTCCTTCTGCTGGGACTCTGCCTGTTCTTCCCTCTCTCCTGCCCTCTGAGAATCAGCCTGAGCTTTGCCTCCTCCAAGGAGCCTTCCCCACGCCAACCTTCCTGTCCCGGGGGCCACAGCACTGACACTCTATTTTCTCTGCTTTGTATGGGGCCTCCCCGAGACTTGGACCTGATTCTAGAGGCTCGTGTGACTTTCTCTCTGAAGCGGGGACCTCATTACCTCCCTCACTGTGTTGGGAGTGCCCGGCGCATAGCAGGTGGCCCCGATATCCTCACAACGGGGGGACTGGTGTGACTCCCTCAGCATGAGTCCGGGGTGCGTGCCACAATCTGGGTTTTTAAATTCTACAGAAGAGGGGCACCTGGGCGGCTCAGTGGGTTAAAGCCTCTGCCTTCGGCTCAGGTCATGATCTCAGGGTCCTGGGATTGAGCCCCGCATCGGGCTCTCTGCTCAGCAGGGAGCCTGCTTCCCCCTCTCTCTGCCTGCCTCTCTGCCTGCTTGTGATCTCTCTCTCTCTCTCTTTGTCAAATAAATAAATAAACAAATAAATCTTAAATTCTACAGAAAAAATGGAAACTGACCGCATCACACTGAGTCTATTTCTTGGGCCTTCCTGCCCTCCGGGAAACGAAACTGATTACCAGAGGGACGAGGCAGGCTGAGGTTTCTGTTTCTGTGCTGCACAGAGCAGATGCTTTGTATGAACAAAGGACACTCAGTCATCTCCCTTGGTTCAGTGGAAAACAAATGATAAAGTCAGAATTCCCCCTGAGGTATCCTTTCCCAGGGACATGTCCAGGATGGATGGTTGCTGGGAACTCCCAGCCGTGCTTTGTTTGGGGTCTACCGTCTCTGACCAGCCCCTTTGCCTGGAGGTCTAGCTGCAGGTCTGACTGCATCAGAGGAAGGCCAGGCCTGGACTGGCGCATCATGCAAGTGTCCCCAGAGACTTTGCCCCAGGGCCGCACTGATTCTGGAGGGCTTTGTGCGTGGAGTCCGGGTTCGGTCCAGCCTCAGCCAGTCTGACTCTGGGGGCCTGTTTGGGTCAGTGGATAACGTGGATTGCACTGAGGTTCAAAGACCCTAATTGTGGAATAATGAAGCCCACAGGAGTACAGAGGAAGGCCAAATCGTGGCAGCTATGTTGGCTGGAGAGGGTGACACGGGGGTCGCTGACGGCTGAGCGGGGCTGTGGACATGGCGGTTAGGTGGCCGGCAGAGGGGAGAAGAGAGAGGAGTCAGCGGTGGAGACCCCAGCCGTGGGCTTGAGCGTGAACTGCGTAGGAGCAACAGATGGGCTTGGAGCAGAGGGTGTGTGCTAGAGGGGCTCCGTGGGCAAAACAGGCCGTGTCACAGCGTCCTAAGCGGCCAGGAGTGGCAACAGTGTGACAGGAGCCCTAAGTGAGGGGCAGGGGGTAGCAGTGGGGCTGTGGCTGCGTCCGGAAGGCAGAGTCCTGTCTTGAAGAAAGCTGGGCTGGGGTCTCCTGACCTGACTGTGTCTGGTGCAGCTGGTGGGGTCCGAGCAGGGAGGATTGGAACTTGGGGCACCTGGACGGCTCAGATGGTTGAGCCTGTACCTTTGGCTCAGGTCATGATCTCCGGGTCCCTGCATCGGGCTCCCTGCTGCTTCTCCCTCTCCACACCTCTGCCCCCGCCTCGTGCTTTCTCTCTCTCTCTCTCAAATGAATAAATAAAATCTTAAAAGGGAGAGAGAGAGAGAGAGAGAGAGAGAGAGAGAGAGAGAGAGAAGGGGGCACGAATCCGGGGTAGACACTCGAAGCGATCACACACGTGTCCCTCTGCACGCACCCCTACCTACGTCTGTACACGCTGGGCTGTAAGGGGGTGTCACCACCCACTCCTGCGTGGGGTAGGAGGCCCTGACGTCCTCGAAGACACTGCAGAGCACAGATGTGGCCAAGCCCGGGAGGAGTTCTGGAGAAAGAACAAAAACCACACCTGCCGCTGAGTCAGGTTTGCAGGGCGAGCAGGAGGGGGCCGCTAGGACTTGGGGCCGCCCAGTGTTGGCTGGGGATGTGGAATTGGGGACACTAGGAATTGATGTTCTTTTAATGTAGGCTCGATATGTATGTGTGGGGAGGGGCTGAGGGCGGGAAGCCGAGAAAGGAGAGCCCTTTCTGTGGACCTGAGCCAGTTCAGCCCTGGCCCCACACGCGGCCCATTGACAGAGACCAAGGGCCTCCTCAGAAAGTTCCCAACTATCTGCGGGGCCCAGCGTGATTCTTGGGGGGTCTTACTTCCTCCCAAGCATCTTGTCCAAGACCTTTGAGATCAAGTGCACTGTTCTCCCCGAGAGAAGTTCTAGTTCACCCCCTCTGCCCAGCTCCCTGTGCTCCCTGGGACATGTCAGTGGCTTTCATACAGCTCTGTTGTGGGCAGAGGGGGTGTGGGGAAGAAAGACCCTCCAAGGGGAAGAAGGGCCCATCTGGGAAGCACCCCCAGGGCTGGAGGGTGGCCCGGGAGTAGAGCTGGGCATGAGCTGGGGCTAAGCCCACGCTGGAGGGACTAAGGCTTGGTGGTCAAGTGGAAATGCCCATGCTTTTGAGCCTGAGGCCAGTCACGTCCTTGGAGTGGCTGCTCCATGCAGACAGGAGGCCATGGGAGGGGCTCCCGTCCCAGCATCCGCCCCTGGCATTGAGGCTGGGTCGCGGGGGATGGGATGGGCCTTCCAGAGACTGTAACACAGGTGAGAACACACACGCCGGGCGCCTCAGAACCAGCACGGCCTCTTTCATCAAATCTACCAGTGGGACTCTTGGACTCACTTCGCAGGCGGATGTTTTTGTGGCCGGGGGCGACCGTGGACTGGCAAAAGCCACGGTAACATGTCCAGTTTCTCCCGATGACCCGCCAGGCTGGGCACCCCTGACACAGAGCACTCGGCGCTGGGTCACTTCCCCTCAGGGAACATGTGGAGCCCTGGCGAGGGGTACAGGGAGAAGGCTGGGGTGCCCGGCTCCTGAATCTTGGACAGAGGTGTAGGCAGAGCTGGGCAGGCAGCCGCCCGGTGCCTGCCTGGCCTACCTCCCTGTGGCTCTTCAGCTGCTCAGGGCAGCCCCCAGAGGGGGGATCGGTGCAGTCCACCAGGAGGGACCTTGGACTCAATGATTTCTGGGGCCGAGCTCTGGGCTCCCCACACCTGCAGGCCTGGACTGTATCTCTATGGGGTTTCCAGGTGGTCCTCGGAGTGGGATCGTTCATCCTGCTACCCATTCGGTTGTGAAATGCCAGCAGAAGGTGACAATGACCCCATTCGGGGCCGGACACCGACCAGGGCAGTCCTCTCCTTGGAGGCTCGGGCAGGTGGAAAGGGGGGCTGTCCACGGCATGCATTCAGCTGTGAGCTTCTGGGGGCTGAGCCAGAACAGGAGCTTGACCAAGAGCCTCTCCAAAGCTAAGGGGGGATGAAGGGAAGAGAGGAGACTACTGGTCACTGAGTGCCAGCTCTGAGCAGGGGCAACTGGCTCTGTACACCCGGGCTGCCCACAACAGCCTCAGGAGCAGTACCGCAATCCCATTTTACTGACGGGGAAACTGAGGCTCGGAAAGGTAGAGTGACTTGGTCAAGGCCGCACAGTGAGTGGGCGTGTGGCTCTGGGACTCTCGAGCCATGCTCGGCACCAGGCAGGGAGGTATCTTTTAAACAACAACAACCGTTAACAGAAATGTCCAAGTTCCAAGAATTGAAATGGCCTCAGTACCACACGGCTCATTGTTTCTGAAATCTCTGTTGAATCCAGCCAAGTGGAAAGTCCGACCCTTGTTCCCTTCCAAGCCTCAAAGGTCAAGCCAGGCTCGGTGACCACCCCAGCCCTTGACTTCCTGCCAGTCCCAAGTCGACCCTGCCTGGGATGCTCCTGATACACTTGCCTGGAGCTTCTCCGGAGTTCAGGAAACTCCCGAGGACACAGCTGAAGCTGGGCGGCCACCACGCGTGCGGGGCCCAGAGAGAGCCGACTGGGGTTTTCCCTGGACTCCGTGAGCACGGGGTCTTTTCTTCCTGCTGGCTCTCTCGGCCCAGTATTCCAACCCCCCCTCCTGCCTCCAGGAACTCGCTCAAGGCCGGGGGACGGGGACTCTTCCCGGGGCTGTCCATTGACAGGGCTTCCCCAGAACAGCCGATGAGATCATCTGCTGTTTCAGGCTGGGTTAGAGATCCTCGGGCACAACAAAGCAGGCCCAGCAGATATCCTGCATGACTCATCGGTGGGCCACGCACCAGGGGCTTCCGGCCCTCAGCAGAAACCAGACACAGAGGACCATTGTTTGCCCCGGAAGCCCCTGCTGGCCCTGCAGGCTCAAAGGGGTCATTTGTGTTTTCTGGGGGGTGGGGGTGGGGGTCCACCAGGCAGCTTGGATCCCTACAATGGGAGGAAAGTCAATATCTAGTCACTCACTCATAAATCCCACAGGAATACCCCTGATACGGGACCCCCTCTTTCTCCCTCCTTTCTCCCTTAAAAAAAAAAAAAAAAAAAAAAAGCAAGCGAAAAGGTTTTGGATCAGCAGAAGCAGCAGCTAGGACCTGTTTTTCTCTCTGCTCTTTCCAGGCCCTCATGTAGGGCCCCCTCGGGGACACAGACCGGAGGGGCTGGCGTGGAAGGCATGAGGCGGGTGACTTGAGCTGGCCAGAGCTGGGGAGGGAGGAGCGGGCTGCCCCAGGCCCGGACCACGCTGGGTACCCTTGGAAACCTCAAGGGGGAAAAAA
>CM053610.1:104301756-104324714 GCA_028646535.1 Procyon lotor
TTTTATTTTTTTTTATTTTTTTTTAAGATTTTTTATTTATTTGACAGCGAGAAACACAGCGAGAGAGGGAACACAAGCAGAGGGACTGGTAGCAGGAGAAGCAGGCTCTCTGCAGAGCAGAGAGCCCGATGCGGGGCTCTATCCCAGGCCCCTGGGATCTGACCTGGGCCGAAGGCAGACGCCCAACGACTGAGCTGCGCAGGCACCCTGCCCACTGCTATTTTAGAGGGGATGGTGTTAGTGTTTATCTGTGTGCATCAGGGTGATGTCTGAAAGTAATAATCTGCTGACTTTTGTATGTGTGTTTTATCTCCTTCTGTCTTTCTTACTGGTATCCAAGGGCTGGGCTGGACAGTTTTCTTTCTTCAGTGCACACTCGAGCAGGAACAAAGATTCAAAAGCCCTTACTAGCAAAATCTCTTTTAGGCCTATTTGCAGAACCAGTTTTTCTTCACCTAGAGGCAAAATAAGACTGTATGATTGTGGAAAGTAAAGAAGAAAAGAGAAGGGGGACAGAGGAGGGGTGGCCAGGAGGAGAAGACAGGAAAGGCAGATGAAGAATGACAGGAATGATGTGAGAGGGAGGAGAGACGGCCCAGAGACCAGGGATGAGCTCACATCATGTGCACTTTCCTTGGCAACTTTCAGACTGAGGCCCAGCTCAATTGGTCATCAGTCCTAGGCACTTGGAAGATTCATGAACAGAGGAGGGATGAACAGTCAGGATGGGCTAGATTCTGCTGCAGTAACAAACATCCCCCGATCTCAGTGATCTAAACAAGAAAAGTTAATTTTGCTCACACTACATGCCCATGTAGGGTTGGCTGGGGGCTGGCCCTCTTCTGTATCATTATTATGTCAAGATCCAGGCCAACAGAGCAGCCCTGAGCACACTGCCAGGAGCTAAAGCAGAGGGAAATGGAAAATGCAGGAAACTGTGCACTGGCTCTTGAAGCCCCACCCTAGCAGGAATGTACAGCATTTCAACTCACATTTTATTAACCAAAACAAGTCCTATGGTCACATCTAACTCCAAGGGGACAGGGAACTGCAATCCTACCATGTGGTCAAAAGAAGAGCTAAAGGATAATAAATAGTATGTATGACCACCACAGTAGGGGACTCAGACCCCTGGTCTGGGAACAGAGATAAGAGAACTGTTTCCCCTCAATAGGAAGAACTAAAAATAGGTTATGATTACTCTAATGAGCAAGGCAGGAGCAGACTCTACCATGGTTTACATACGTGTGCAGAAGCTTTCCGGAAGTAAGCAAGGAAACTAATTGCACTGGAAATGGGAAGTGTGGAGTAAGAAATGTTGACTTTCACTTTGTACCCTTTGTAGTGTTTGAAAATTTAACCATGACATTCATTTGTATGGATTAATTTATGAGACGCAGTTTCCCCCATTCTAAGTATTCAGCAGAAGACTGTAAATGGTCAAAAGAAAGTCCAAAGAATTGAGTGCTTATGACTGGGAGTAGCCAGGCTCTGCCCCAAACAGAAACATCCAGGTGCTGTTGGGTGGACCTAGGGTTAAAGAACACCACCCTGCCCCCAGGGACCCAGTCAGCACCTGCCCCACACCTTTCCTGGAATTTATTGCTTCTCTAGAAGGAATAAAGAGGACTTTGACCCTGGTCCCCAAGACTCAGGACATTTTTTTCTCCAATCCAAAGGCCAGCATCATAACACTATGTCATCTCTGATTATAGAAGATAAGTAACAATAGAAATCATGCTCTTGACTCAGAGCAAGAAGTCCAATATACTAATTTCTTAAGAAATCTCAGATTTCCACCTAGGATGACTCCCCATTACTTACTCTGGGGCTCAGTAAGGGATCTGGGGCAGAACAGAAGATCAGGAAATATGTCCTGGGAAACTGCAAGGAACAAGAATCTACCCTCCAAGAGCCTGGCCTTGAGGACCTTTTGCACCATGACCAAGGGACTGTGAGCCAAAAAGAAGCTGGCTGTGGGAAGAAGGAGAAGACAGAGTCACAGAGACACAGCCTAACTAGAGTGCATGATCCAAGGCCAAGGCTATGGTACCTCGGCTCCTCTCTCTGCTTTCTACCTCTAGGCTTGCATCCATTGCCAACTTGGTGTGACTACTCAAGATTTAGGTGATGTCTCTCCTCCTTAGAGAACCTTTTCAGGAGGGCCTGGGAGCCCAAGGCAGAGTAGGCACTATGGGGAAGACAACCATGCATGCAAATCCGAAAAAATATAAATGTGATACATTCCCTCATTGTTCAACAAATATCTCATCATTTTGATCCACCAAACATTATTGGTCAGCAAGGAGCCCAGGAACATGATAGGAAATGAGGGATGTACACTTGTCTTAGAATAGCCCACCCTCCCCAGACCCACAGCCCAGCGGGGAGCATGAAACACAACCAAGCACTAGAGTACATGGCCCAGTGAGTCTCATGAGAGACAAAGGCACCGTTTGGTGGGACCTAGAAGAGGAAAGAACTAATTCAGAGCTTTTCCTGGGGAATTTCAGCCTGATCCATGGTCTCCTTTGACAAGGAACTGGATAGACCCAGCCTCTTATAATAACTTTCTTTTCTCTAAGGTAGGCTGGGCTGCTGGGGGAAGGGATACGAAGTTTCTTCTAGAATTTCACAGGCAATGTGTCCTCAGGAACAGCAGTGATAAAGAGTTCACAGTTCTGAAGGATGGTATAACAAAAGATAAATATTAGGTCTCTGTCCCCCGTTCCTTGCCCACAGCTCCCAAAGCATTGGGTTCTCTGGAGTGATGAGTGTCTTCTATATGCAGATGAGATGACTGGCAGACACGAGCCCCAGACAGCCTACACAACTCTTCCACGGGCTCCTCCTGAGTTGTATCCTCTGTAATGAACTTATAATAGTAAATAAAGTGTTTTCCAGAGACCTGACTCATTCTGGCAAGTGGTCAACTGTGAAGGGAGGGGCTTAACCAAGTTGGACGGAAGAGTGGGTGATCTAGGGACTCAAGAGTTGAGACTGATGTCTGTCTGTTCCTGGTGCCTGAGCCCTTTAGCTTTGGGAGTCTGCATAACTCACATAGCATCAGAACTGAACGGAATCACTGGACACCCGGTTGGTGTTGGGTAATGGAGAACTGGTTGATGTGAGAAGAAAACGCAACAGAAAGATCTTGTGGGAGCCTTTTCCATAACTGGGCGATAAAAGGAAAGCCATACGCAGCTGCGGGAGAAGAGGGGCTGAGCAGTGTCCCTGCCCCTCCCCTTTTGAGTCCCCTCCCTGATGGACTCAGAAGCCACACCCACAATCTTTCCAGGCACTGTTCTCACCCTTCCTGTCCTACATTTTCCCCTGGGTAGCCCGATGTCTCTGCCCCCTTGCCTTTCTTTAGTCCTACAATCACATTAGCCTTCTGAGGTATATTCTAATTTTCCATCCTTTCTTCTAGAAATTTGACTGTCCTCCCTTTCACCCAAAGCCAACAAAATCCCTCCCTCCCAGGGATCTGTCTCTTGCTTCTTTCTCTGTTCAAGCTTTAAATAGGAACTAAAGTCTCATGTCTTCCTGAAGTTTTGTCAGACCCAGAGCATTTCCATTCGCAAGAAATAAGAACTTAGTGAAACTCACCTGAGCCAAAATTGGAAATTTATTATAAGGTATCATGTTGTCCTAGACAATAAAAAAGCAGGAAGGACAGTCAGATGGCAGTTGGGCCCCAGAAGGACAGAGACCAGACCGGAAAACCAGCCAAGGACCAAGGCTGCTGCCTGCTCAGGTCATTCCCCAGCTCTTAGGGACCAAATAATTTCTCAACACCATTTCACTGTGTATCTTCATGCTTCTCTCCATGGGGGCTTTCTCTACTCTGCCCACATAATGGAAGGTGGCCCCACATAGATCCCAGAATTTACCATTTCTCAGATGAGGCAACGCTCAGAATTCTAACTCCAAAATCCCTAAAGAAGGGAACATATTTCGTGCAGCCCACCTGGAATAGCAAATAGCTATCCCCAGAGAGGCGGCCACGTAATACCAACGTGGCTGTGAGATCTGCCTGCACTGGATCTGCCTTCAGTCATCTTAGAGAAAGGGGGATGCTGTCCCGGTTGGATACCCACCAAAGCTTCACAAAAGCTGTATTTAGCCTTCCAGTTGCTTAATGGAATCATGCACAACGTACAGAAAAGCTGGCAAGACCACCTGCCGGGGATAGACGTGTCTGCCACAAGGAGGGCAGTGCACACCTCTCCAGTCCTTTAGTCCACATTTTTAACGGTCGGAGCAACTTCCAGAAGCAGCTGGAGATACAGGGTGGCCATCTGCGACCACTGGGGCTGGCACCGGAAGTAGACAAGCAGGAAATAGACCGGGATGCCACTGAGCAGGAACAGGAAGATGTATAGGAACTCAGTCTGGGGGTGCTCGATGATGGGTGCCAGCACCAGGTAGAGAGAAGCAAGGAGCATGATGACAGGGATGATGGTGGGGACCTGCCAGGGACACAGAGACCTGCATGATGGAGAGGCACGGGGCGGGGTGTATGGCCCCTGGGCTCTGTTCCTCCCACCTGCCTGCCTGCTGCTTCCACCTGCCACCAGCTCCCCTCTTTCAGTCCCCGCCATCAGACCTTGCCTAGCCAGAGAAACCACCTGCCAGGTTACAGAGGGCCATCCAAGGAGCCGGGGCTTTGCGAACCAGCTTGATCTTTTCTACGCTTTGTGAAGCTTCCTGTGTGAGCCTCCTCCAGGCCTATGTCTCCTGTCGTTCTCCCTCAGAGTCCTCCAGAGGAGAAATGAGAACCCAGCAAGCAGAATCAAGGCCCTGGGACCCAGCTGTCCCTCACTGTCCCCCCCCCTCCCAGGAATACAGACGTATTCTATCCAATGTGACAGTGGCCACCTCTCACATTCCTTCTCTAGCTCCCAGATGAGGCTGTGGACCAACGATCTGCCTAATGCCACAGACTAGGGTTGAAAAAAGCCCAATTTTTATTCCAAAGTCTACCTTGTAAGGTCGAGGAAGATTCTTCTCCCTTATCCGCAAGTATAGGAGACAGAAAATGGTGGTTCCATAGGTGATCCAGCCAAGAAAGCTGAGAGGCAAACAGAAGCCACTCACTACCAGGCCCTGCCCTGGGTGGGCCTGCGAGAGGGGCTGGCCTCGAGGTGCAAACCCGGGGCAAAGATGCAAGCTTGCCTGGGGCCTTTCGGCCACCCCCGGCCCCTAGTCCATGCAGGCTAAGGAAGGAAGGCAAGGCTGTGGCACCAAAGACAAGAATGCACTGGGGGATATTCCCTCCTCTTTCGTCTTCAGTCACCGAGTGACACATACATGAGCCCAGGCCCCCACCTGGCTTCAGATCAGGCCTTCCTTGCCTGCCCCTGGCTGGACAGAAGAGGACAGTTTTCAAAGGGAGGGAGGAGCATCTGTGTGTCCAAAAGAAAGAGTCTGGTGGAATCCCAAGGAAGCCCATGCTCTCCTCAGGGACCAGCACAACCACAGCAGATCCTCCTACCTTAGAGTTGGTGGCAGGGTAGGCTGTGGAGCACCCAGACCAGCCCCTGGCCCCTGTCTTCCCCGGTGTGGGTAGCTGAGGGGCTGCTGGAGGTCTGATGAAAACCTCATCTGCCCTTGGGGACACTGGGTCCCAACCAGGCCCTCTCTGGAGGCAGTCAAGACGGAGAAACATTGTGTCCTCATTGGGATGGGTCATCCTAACATTCTCTCTCTGTGCTGGAACATTTTGAGTCACATCTCCCAAATCTCAGCCTAAAGAAACCCTGGGCTCACCACGGGTTTGATATGTTCTCACCATATCATGATTTTAGCCTTTCTCGTGAGATGAAGATAAAAAGAAAAACCAGGTCTGTTACTCAGTGTTCTGAAGAAAGTCACATCAAGCACTGTAGATCTTGTTCCAGGAGATTAATGATACTTATGACAACAAAGGAGAGAGCACACAACGCGTGAAAAAATTCCTCGCAGAACTCCCACTGCAGCCAGAGGCCATGCTCGCCTGCGGGTGTGAGGACACACCCACTGACCCTGCTTCAGATGAGGTCATAAAATTATGGCTGGATGGCGCAACGGCCCGTCTGCCCCAGGGGAGGTAACAAAGGGGTCAGAACATCTCCCCACTTTGGTCCAATCACTGATTATACCTACCCGGCTTGGTTGTGGGTCTGCCTTGGGTTCACTAGAGATATGCTGGGTCAGAGTCCTGAGCACAGGTCAGACGACAAAGGGAAAATCAGGCCACAGCCTGATTACTCCCCGGTAGTGGGGAGTAAAGCCTGACGATAGCCTCAACGTGATCTCGGTGATGGAAAAAAGGACCAAGGAAGAATAAAAAAGATGACAAAGACAGCACAAGGCTTTTGCCTCTTGGTGAAACCCTTGTCTCACTGAACTTTGGGAAACGGGGCAAGAGAGGAGGGAGCCACATTTAAAATTGGAAATATAACTGGGAGGGAATGACTGAAATGGCTGAGCTCAGGCTTCCAGAAGCATGCATGCAGATATGTATATATGCACAGCGCACGTGAGTGTGCACACACAGGGAACTTCTCCACACGTGTGTGTGCCTGTGAGTGTGCACACAAAGGGCCCTGAGATACCCACACGGGAGGACAGTCTCACTTGCCTCAGGAAGTTCACGATGGTGCTGAAGTTTCCTGGGATGACCAGGACCAGAGCCACTGCCGTGGTAAATATCAGGGCCGGAGTCGGCGTAAGGCGATGCACGTGAACCATGGACAGAAGTCGGGGCTGGGAGCAAAGCCAGGAGTCAGGCAGCCCCCCAGGGGAGCCAGAGCAGGAAGCTCCCGGTCCTCTTCCCCAGCCAGACTCACTCTGGCCACCAGTGGGCCCAACCTGATAGTCCCCAGTCTCTACCGCTTCTGGGTGTAGATCTCTGGGGCTCACCTGGGGTGAAGCCAGCCCCAGGGGGCGGCGCGGGGGCGCCTATCCCTCCAGGCCAGCCAACACCCAGCCGGGCGACAGTGTAGAGAGCTGAAGCAGGTGCCTGGCCAGGTGGTGGAACTTTCTATTGCTCATCCCCAACATAGGAAGAGGGACCAAGGGAGGGAAGACAGACCAAGGGGGAGGAAAGGGTAGGACAGTTGTGGATGGAGCACGGAGCGGGACTGTGGCTTATTGTGGTAGACTGTACTACTACTCAGCAGGTAAGCAGTCTCCCTCTCCCACCTCCACGGGAGAAATGCTTCCTAGTTCCCCATCCATTGATGCTGGGCTTGGCCAATGAACTGTGAGCAGGAGTGACACAGCAGAGGCTCAAAAGACGCTTGTGTGGCTTGGCTTGGTCTCTTGAACCCCTGCCACCTGCTCCAGGCAAAAACATACTTCAGCCTGGGTCCCTGAGACAGGAGCAGACTCGGGACAAGGGCAGAGTCTCAAAAGAGGAAATCTGAACACAAACCCCAGCCCGAAGCCGAACCACGGTGGACCCAGGGGCTGATGAAAGACCTGGAATGTTTGCCGTTGGAAGCCCCTGACGTCTGGGAGCTGTGTGTTATTCAGCCTCATTGCTGCAAAGGCACCCAGAGGGACAGTCCCTAGGGGGTGGGCCCTGGGCATCCACACTGGCTCTGCTCCTATGGCTTCGCCCACTGCCCCCACAGCCCCGGAGGGCACAAACACCCCCACCACCTACAAGCTCCACAGTGGGATCGAGTACGGAGATTTCCCAAAATCTGGAAGTCAAAGGACTGGCGTTTAAATGGAGAGCCGTGCGATGCTTTCATCCCATTCTTAGAAAGAACGGGGCTCTGTCTCATAAGGGAAGGCATGGCTTGGGCTCAGAGCTAAGCTTAGGCAGGAGAAAGCTTAGCCTCTGCAGTCCTCACAGTGCCCTCCTGCAGCACCCCCACCTCGCCCGGCCCGGACCCCATCTCTCACCATGTGGCCCTCTCTTGCAGCCACATAGCACACACGGCTTCCACCGAAGAATGTCCCGTTGACGGAGCCAAATGTCGAGAGTGTGACAGCCAAGGGTACCAGCCAGGCCCAGGCTCCCAGCACCTGGTTCCTAGGACAACAGAGGAATCGAGGGAAGGAACTCTAGCAGCAAACTGGAGGCCAACCACCAGGAAACAGAGCTAGCAGAACACCTAGAGGCAAGCCGAAACGCACGAGGGGGTGCACTATCCTTCCCCAGCCTGGATTGTCTCCCCGGCGGCCAAGGAAAGCGCCACTTGACTCACTCACCCCCAGCTCACGGCCACAGCGTCAGAAGAAAGGATCTCATTGGGTGACAACACCAGCAGGTAACTGACGTTGACCAGGAGGTAGAGGCTGGTGACCAGAGGGATAGCGATCAGCAGCGCCAACACCAGGTTTTGCTGCAAAGATCCGGGAGAAGAGGCCACATGTTAGCGGGGGAGAACCTTCTCAGGCCCTAGAGCAAGCTCGTCCCTGCAGTGCCGGGCCTCTCCTGGCCACAGGGAATATGCCGGGCCCTGGGGACCCCTCAGGCGGTGTGCCCCTCCTCCATGTGCTGACAGCCCCATGGCGTGGACACACAAAGAACAGGTGTGCTGGGGCCCTGAGGGGCACGAACCAGTCGGAGCAGTGGAGGTACAGAGGGGCTGACGGGAGTGGGGTTATCACCAACATTTCCAGAATGAGCAGGGCCTTATGCTGGGCTCTCCTTGAAGAATGGGAGAGATTCCAGCTGGCGGGGATGGGAGGCATTCCATGTGAAAGCAGAGGCACTGAGAAGGGACAAGAAAGTTAAAGATCTTCCTTCCTAACTGTTGAGTGATCTTTCCAGCTGGAATATTCCAAGACTACCATGCCAACCCTGTCCTAGTTTCTCGGTCTCCTGGACTCAGGCCCAGACTGAGGGCCATTACTCCCAAGGGGTCTACTCTGCCCCTCAATCTCCTCAACTGGAAATTGGGGGCCACTGGGGATCTGTAAAGTGGGCCTCCCTACTGCTCTGCCTCTCTGCAAGGTATGAGGGTCATCGAAGAGGAATGGAAAGCAGGGCCTGGTCCGTGGGCACTTGGAACAGGCTGTACTGTGAGCAGAGGGTCAATCTGACCCATGGTCTCCCAGTACAGGTACTGAGGTGCTGGGTGGCTCAGTCGGTCAAGTGTCCGACTCTTGGTTTCGGCTCAGGTCATGATCTCAGGGTCTTGAGATCAAGCCCCGCGTCAGAGGCTCCACGCTCTGTGCAGGGTCTGCTTGAGACTCTCTCTTCCTCTCCCTCAGCCCCTCTTGCTCATGCTCGCCCTTGCTCACTCGCGCTCTCCCTAAAATAAATAAATCTTTAAAAAAAATAATAAAATAAAGGTACTGAGCAGGCATCCAATAAAAATGGAGGAATCCATGAAAAGTGGGTAAATCAGAGTGTACTCCCCCCAACTCCACACCCCCAGCCCTGGCCATCATTCTGGAGCCAAGAACAAATGGAAGGAAGGGGTCTCTCTGGGGACCCAAAGAACTACTCAACATTCCCCAGGCGTGGGCCACCCGGGATAGACATGTGTAGACCCCAAAATAGGAACACACTTTGATGAAGGAAAAGCTTTTCCACTACACCCCCAGCCTCATGGAGGGCTTTCTCTAGGTGTCCTTTGGCTCACCTTGTGAGGGGCAGGCAAGCCCTGATGAGCTCAGAGCTCCCCCCCTCGGTACCAAACGAGACACCTGGCATTGCTCTTACTGACACTCACGATGTAACACGAAATGAAACAGAGAAGAGGTCACGCTATACCACGAGGCAGGGAGATCTCCGGACCTGGCATAGCGCCGTCCCTGCGAGGGCTATACCACAGTCCCACACAGACCTCCTTGCCCACCGGGAGGTCAGACCCTCCCCCATTTAAGCCTCTGCCCCTGGTTAGCATATCTTTTGTTCTTCAGCATGATATAAAAAGCAATTTCTAGAGCTTTCTGCCAGGGCCAAGATCTCCCCACAGAAAACTCTGGAGGGAAGCATGGGTGAAACGCAGGGAGGCACTGAGGACAGAGTAGTGATCTCAGGGCCTGTCCTCATGCGCCCTTCAAATGTCCTTGAGACACAAACGTGTCCTGTTTTTTCGGGTCTCTGTTCACACTGCTTCTGCCTGGCTGTTTTGCCACAAACCTCATCAGCCCTTCGAGGTTCAGCTCTACCCTTCCTCTTACAGGAGGCCCGCTTGACTGCTCTGCCTCCTGGGGATCTCATCTCTTTTTTTCTGAGTTGCAGCAGCAAGTGGAGGCAAGCTTTATTATATCCAAGCCTCTGTCCCATCCTGTCCTGTCCTCTAACAGCAGGGGCCAGGTAGGGTGACCAGTTCACCCCAGTTTATCTGAGACTTTCCTGCTTCTAGCCCCAGAAGTCCAGCATCCCTGGGAACACTTCAGCCCGGGGCAACCAGGATGGCTGGTCAGCTGACCTCGCAGGTCACGTGACAGACATGTGCAAGGGAAGCCAGGGGGACGGCAATGGAGTCTCACATAAAACGGGTCCTTCCACGTCCCCTCCAGCTCTCAAAACTGGGATCTGGAAGCAAAGGAATTTGCCCCAACCACCACATAGGCATGGCAGCAAATTCCTCATCTTTGCAGTACTGAAAGTGTGTTCCTCTTGGTCCAGAAGATGCCACTTGCGGCAAAGATGGGCCAGTGGAACAGAGGCCTGGGTTGCCCCTCCTGTGGGCCTCATGGTGGGGGGCCCTCAGCAGGCAAGCCCTCACCCTGCATGACCCAGCCACATGCCAAGGCCTAGGGAAGGGGACCTCATATGCTTTTGAACTTGACTCATCTTGGACAGCGCACCTGCCAGCTGAGGCACTGTGGCAGCAAAGCCCCAAGGTGCACCACAAGAACAGCGAGGTTTCCTGGCCTCATTCCTGAACACCTTAACTCTTCGCTCAGTTCATAAGACCAGCCCAGGTTTGGCCCAGGTTCTGCAGTTGTTTTGAAAAATAAAAAAAAGTGTGACACAAAGATACGCTTAACATGTGCTTCAGAGGGCAGAGTGAGAACCAGCCTTTCAAATGCCCGGCACTCAGAGCCACGGCTTTGTTTTTGCTTTGAAACCCACATTTGTCAAAAATGCTCTATACACGCCAGAGGTCAGCGAGCCACAACCTATGGACCAAATCCAGCCTGCTGCTTGTTTTCGTAAAGAAACTTCTCTGGGGGCAGAGTCATACTCATTTGTTTACATATGGCTGTTTTCATGCTACAACGGACTTGAGTAATCTTGACAGAGACCTCATGGCCTGCAAAACCTAAAATATTAATTCTCTGATCCTTATAGGAAAAAAAGTGGCTAATCCCTCCTCTATGGCGTGGGAGCTTGTCTCACTTATCTTTGGGCCCCTTGCTCTTTCCCTGGACCAGCTCTGAGCTCAGGGCCTGCGTTCGGAGAGAGTAGTCTACTCCCCACGAGCTCTCTATAGCCCCCACCCCACCTAGAGCGACCTGAGCTCACACTGACCATTCACCTGCAATTACAGCTGCTGAGTCTCCATCCACGAGTGGTTATGCCGTTTGATACCTTAAAGCCCCGTGAGGTAGATGGGGCAGCCATGATGGTCTTGTTTCACAGGCCAGGGCCTGAAGCACGAGGACTTTCCGGCAAGAATAAAAACTAGGTCCCAGGACTCCTGGCCCTCACCCCAATCTCTCTCTGCTCTTGGACTTCAGTCTCCAAGCTCCTCTTCTCCTCCCAAATACTCCCAAACCACCCCCTCCAGGGAGACTTTATTGAGAGCTGAGACATGTAAAGGCCCCTGAGCCAGCCTCAAGGATGTAGAGGAAAAGGCTCAGTTCTCATCCATTGAGAATTAAAGACTCCTGAAGGAAAAAAAAAAGAAAAGAAAAGAAGTAGCGACCTAAGCAAATATATTTACAGCAAAGAGTTAATTTCCATAATAACTCAAGAGTCCAAACGTTCCAACTATCAAGATATCAAGATAAATAACAAGCTGAGTCATAAAGCGTGGCCTCGCACTAGTCACATGAACTCAGAATTACTTCCCCCCTTTCTAAACCTCAGTTTTCCCTTGTGAAAATGGGGGAAGGGTACCTACCTCGCAGGGAAATTGAGACCTCAGGTGTGATCCTATAAAGTTCCGTGCTCACTTGGGAAGTTATTATTCATATAATTCCATAAACAAATTAAGGTAGACGGCAGGCTGGCATTCAGGACCACAAAAAGGGAACCCCCATTTTCAGCTGATGTCTCATGGTCTTGTCAGCTCAAATAACAATACTTCAAACTGCTCATGTTTGGAGATTTCACACCCTGCAGAAGTATCACGCACTCACCTTCGGGTTCTTGAGCTCCTCCACCACGTAGTTGACATTATTCCAGCCATCAAAGGACCACAGGCCCTGGTAGAAAGCCATGCCGATGTGCCCGGCCTGCTGCGTGGTATTGTGGAAGGCAAACAGAAAGGCTTCCGTGTAGCCACGGCTCTGGCCAAGCACCATAGCCCCACCCGCCACGATGACCAACAACGAGAACACTTTGGCAACCGTGCACACATTCATCAGCATGGTGGCCAGCCGAGAGCTCCAGCAGTTGACCAGCATCAGCAGCAGGATGCAGGTGGCTGCCACACCCTTGAGCACAGCCTGTGGCACCGAGGAGCAGCCAAGGTAAAAGGGAGCCACTGCATACTCAGCAAAGCTCAGAGAGACAGCAGCAATGGCGGCTGGTCTGACCAACAGCACAAACGTGTAGATAACCAGGAAGGCTGGCAAGGAACCAAAGATCTCCAGGATATAGGCATACTCCCCGCCAGATTTGGGAACCAGAGCACCCAGCTCAGCATAGCACAGGGCGCCCATCATGGCCAGGACACCACAGACTGCCCAGACCACAAGACTGGCCCCAGGGCTGCCTATGTAGACCAAGACTCCCTGTGGTGACATGAAGATGCCAGAACCGATCATACAGCCAGCAATCAGGGACACAGCACTCCACAAGCCAATCTCCCTCCTCAGCCTTAGCCCCCCGCCACCTGGGTCCCGTCCTGCCAACCCCTCACCACCATCTCTTTCCTGCCTTCTCTCCATCTCGGGACTTCAATAGGCACTATGTTTAGTTGAGCAGAAGCAGATGCTTCTGTCTTTGATAATCTGTCTTTGAGCTTCCTGCAGGAGTTAATGATTACAGCACTTGAGGACGTCTGAACCAGAGACCAGACAGCCAGGTCATGGCACTTAGAAGGGACTGAGCCTCCACGGATCTACCAGTCCAGTAGAGGCAGTCTGTAGGAGCTGTTTGCCAACGCCCAAGAAAGATCAAGGAAAGGAAGGAGGGATTCAGTAGAAATCCCTGCTGCCCAATCCCACAACACGGTGTGTGGGCTAACAGTTGGATGAGCGCTCTGTGCCAACAGTAAGAATACTGAGGAACTGCACATCAGGAATGTAAAAAAAAAAAAAAATCTCTGCTGTGGCTTTATCAGTCAAGCAATAAAATCTCTATTTTATCGGGATTCCATTTAAAAATTGCATGAGCCCTGCTTTAAGGAAGAACCAAGATGATCAAAGAAGAGAATTCAAGTAGTACAGAATAGAACTTACACCCCTAGCAGGAAGGGACCAGATGGTTAAAAGTAAGGTACAGGGTCTGGAATGGAATCCTGCATTCAAATGCCAGCTCTAGTCCCTCACAGTTGTTGAACCTCACCTTACTTATCCGTCAATTAATTACAGTAGCCACCACACAGGGTTGGTCTAAGGATTAAATAGCATAGTCCCTTCAAAGTAGCTAGAATGATATATGAAATAGAGTAGGCTTGCCTTTTTTTTTTTTTAAAGGGATAGCATAGTGTTTTGGTTTTTTAAGATTTTATTTATTTGTCAGAGAGAGAGAGTGTGTGCACAAGCCAGGTGGAGGGGGGAGCGTTAGGCTCCCCACTGAGCAAGGATCCCAATGCAGGACTTGATCCCAGGACTCTGGGATCATGACCTGAGCCAAAGGCCGATGCTTAACCAACTGAGCCACCCAGGCATCCCTGAGTAGGCTTGCCTTAAATGTTAGCCATTATTGGGTGCCTGGATGGCTCAGTGGGTTAAAGCCTCTGTCTTCGGCTCAGGTCATGATCTCAGGGTCCTGGGATAGAGCCCCGCATTGGGCTCTCTGCTCAGCAGGGAGCCTGCTTCCCCCTCTCTCTCTGCCTGCCTCTCTGCCTACTTGTGATCTCTCTCCTCTCTGTCAAATAAATAAATAAAAAATCTTTAAAAAAAAAATGTTAGCCATTATTATGTGCCTAAGAGTTTCTTTAGTTCCCTAGTTTCATACACACACACACGCACACACACACGCACGCATACACACACATACATACATACATAAATATGAATACCATATATGTATACATATTTAAATATATCTTTCAGTCTTGGGTTATAGAACCTTTACCAGTGTTGTTATAGAAAGGTCAGTGAGGGATGCCTGGGTGGTTCAGTCGGTTAAGTCACTGCCTTCGGCTCGGGTCATGATCTCAGGGTCCTGGGATCGAGTCCCATATTGGGCTTCTTGCTCAGCAGGGAACCTGCTTCTCCCTCTGCCTGCTCTGTCTGCTGCTCCTCCTGCTTGTCCTCTCTCTCTGACAAATAAATAAATAAAATCTTTAAGAAAGAAAGAAAGAAAGAAAGAAAGAAAGAAAGAAAGAAAGAAAGAAAGAAAGAAAGAAAGAAAGAAAGGTCAGTGACACTCACTAGCATTTGGAGTAAAGACGCTGATACCCAGGGATACCCAGGGCCACCTGGGTGGCTCATTCGTTAAGCGTCTGCCTTCGGCTCAGGTCATGATCCCAGAGTCCTGGGATTGAGCCCCACATCGGGCTCCCTGCTCAGCAGGAGGCCTGCTTCTCCCGCTACCATTCCTTTTGCTTGTGTTCCCTCTCTCACTGTGTTTCTCTCTGTCAAATAAATTTTTAAAAAAATCTTAAAAAAAAAAAAAGACACTGATACCCAAAGTGAGCAGAAAGGCAATTGCAGTCTCCCAAACAGGCAGACCTAGCTCAAGGCAGCCATATGGGCTACTTGGATCTCATGTACACGTGCAGTTAATAAAGCTCTTGACAGACGCAGGAGCTCTGCTGTTACTGGTTCCTGGCGTGTCCATCCTCCCCTTGCTACGTGGAAGCCTGCTTGACATAGACCCTTGGGAAAGGTAGAGCCATCTTCAGAAAATCCTGAAGAGGGGGCCCTCCAAGATTCCTACCCTGTAGGAAGGCAGGAAAAAAGGCAGAGAAGTAATTAGGAAAAAAAAGGAGGTAGAAGAATTGGAGGGAAAGGAGATAAGAAAGAATAGAGTCCTAGAAGCTCAGGAAGGAAAGTCAGCTTCCTTCCTGGCCATAGCAAAGTAGTAAATAAGACGCTCCAATGTCAACCCTCTTCTCCAGGGCTGTTGCTAGTGGGTGCCAACTCCAGAGTCAGAGGACAGTCCACAGGACCACACTAACCTCTCATACTGATGGCAAATTTGGAAGTTCCCAACGCTATCCTTGTGTCCAATAATTTGCTAGGAAGTTTCACAGAACTCACGAAAAGCTCTTATACTCAACTTATGTTTTATTACACTTAAAGGATCCAGATTAATGTCAGCCAAGGGAGGAAAGACATAGGGCAGAATCCGAGAGAATTCCAAACATAGAGCTCCCAGTTCTCTTCTCCCTGTGGAGTCAGGGCAGCATTATTCTCCAGGCATTAATGTGTGACAGTAAGCCCATCACATTGTCAACCAGGGAAGCTCACCTGAGCCTTAGTGTCCACTCTTTATTGGGGTCCTGTCACACAGACATGGTTCACTGTGAATGTGGCTGACTTCAGCTCCCAGCCCCTCAGGAGATCAAGCTGGTATTTCATGACCCAAAGCCCCTATCCAAAAATCACATTTCACTAGCTGGCTGGCCCAAGGCCCCCAGGCAAATAAAGACACCACAATCAAGCATGGCATCCAAAAGTTTAGAGATTACCTCCGAGAAGCTGAAGGCAAAGGCCAAGCCTCTCTTGGGGCAAGGTTAAATTCTTTACTACAAAGATGTGGAGTTAACTGTGACCTGAAGAACATTACGAGAACATAAAGATTGTTTTGAATGACTCATCTGGTCAAGCAGTGTGTCTAAAGAGCAGGACCCTAAATGCCAGGCTAAAGAGATGGAACCAGCCAGGGGTGAAGGGAAGAGGACACTCAGTGGAAGCCTCAGGGCACTTTATGAATGATAGGAACTAGAGATTCTGAAGTTCCATGGGCTTCAGGGAGCAATTCCCACTGCATTTCCAGAATCTGGCACATGCGGTCTTCAGCTCCAGGGTCAGGCCTGCCTGTAAGGAAGGTGCCTGTGAAGCAGAGCTGAGCCATCACAGGTAATGGGGTAGCTGATGGACTCAGTCTGACGCTCAGTCAAATGGATGTCTTAGGAAGAAATTCAGCACCCAAGAGCCAAAGAACTGGGTTTTACATCACTGTGCATTCAATGGGATCTTTATTAGTTCCATTTCCCACCAGGAAAATGGGGCTGATGATTCTCCCATAAGAGGGTTCATGAGAACAGACCAAATGCCCTCATGTCCCATTATCCTATGGAGACGAATGAAGTTACGTTAACTTCTCTTCAAAGAAATAATGGCTGAAAACTTTCTATATTTAATGAGTAAACATTGATTTATATACCCAAGAAGTTCAACTCCAGGGGCGCCTGGGTGGCGCAGTCGTTAAGTGCCTGCCTTCGGCCTAGGTCATGATCCCGGAGTCCTGGGATCGAGCCCCGCATCGGGCTCCTTGCTCGGCAGGAAGCCTGCTTCTCCCGCTACCATTCCCTCTGCTTGTGTTCCCTCTCTCGTTGTGTTTCTCGCTGTCAAATAAATAAAATCTTTAAAAAAAAAAAAAAAAAAGAAGTTCAACTCCAAATAGAATAAACTCAAAGAAAGAAAGAAAAAAAAAAAAAAAGAATAAACTCAAAGAAATACACAGACACCTCATAATCAAACTACCAAAAGTTAGGCCACAAGAGAATCCTTAAAGCAGCAAGAAAAAAGCAAATCATCTGGTATAAGTATTAACAGCTAATTTCTCATCAGAAACCACAGAGCCGGAAGGAGTGAGATGGCACCTTCAAGGCGCTGGAGCAAGAGTTCGGCCAAGGATTCTAATTGAAGTAAAGCTCCCCTTCAAGATAAGAAAGAAATGCAGAAATTCCCAGATAACCAAAAGCTGAGATGGTTCATTTCTAGTGGACCTGCTCTCCAAGAACTGCTGGAGGGAGTCCTTCTGGCTGAAACAAAAGGAGCCTACACAGTAACTCAAATCCACACAAAGAAATCAAGAACACTGATAAAAATATCAACATAGACAGATGTAAAGACAGTATTGATGTCTTTTTTTATCTCATCATTTTTCCTGTCTAATTTATTTATTTTTTAAAGATTTTATTTATTTATTTGAGAGAGAGCGAGCACGCACGCACACGCGCGTAGCAGGTCTCCGAGACCTGAAAGTAAGCTCTAAAACTATAAAACTCTTAGCAAGAAACATAGTTGCAAGTCTTCATGACCTTGGATTGAACAATGGTTTCTTATATATGCCACCAAAAGCATAAACTACAAAGGAAAAATAAACAGGACTTTATCAAAATTTAAAGCTTTTGTGCATCAGATGGTGTCAAAAAAGTGACAAGAAAGGCCACAAAAAGGGGGAGAAAAAACCTTTGCAAAACTTAGACCTGGCAAGACTAGTATTCAGAAGATATAAAGAACTCTTACAACTCAATGACAACAACAAAAACCTGAAACAACCCAATTTAAAAATGGGCAAATGACTTAAAAGACATTTCTCCAAAGAAGATAGTCAGATGGCCACCAAGCACATAAAAAGATGTTCACTATCATTAGTCATTAGGGAAATGCAAATCAAAGCCACAATGGGATACCTCTTTGTGTATGGGATACCCCCTCTGATGGCTATAATTGAAAAACAGAAAATGTGAAATTTTAATGAGGATGTGGAGAAATGTGAACTATCACACATTGCTATTAGAAATATAAAAAGGGGACACCTGCGTGACTCAGTGGGTTAAAACCTCTGCCTTCAGCAGGGAACCTGCTTCTCCCTCTCTCTCTGCCTACTTGTGATCTCTCTCTCTGTTAAATAAATAAATAAAATCTTAAAAAAAATCAAGGAGAGAAAGAAATATAAAATGGTGTCACCACTGCAGAACAATTTGCAATTTCTCAAAAATTTAAACATAAACTTACCATATAACCCATTAATTCCATTTTTCATTTTTTTAAGATTTTATTTATTTGACAGAATAAAATCTCTCTTATGAGAGAGATCACAAGTAGGCAGAGGCAGGCAGAGAGAGAGGGGGAAGTAGGCTCCCTGCTGAGCAGAGAGTCCAATGCAGGGCTTGATCCCAGGACCCTGAGATCGTGATGTGAGCCGAAGGCAGAGGCTTTAACCCACTGAGCGACCCAGGCACCCCCTATTTTCAGATACATACCCATAAGAATGAAAGACATACTCACACAAAAACCTGTACACAGATTTTTATAGCAGCATTATTCTTTTTTTTTATTTTTTATTTTTTTAAAAGATTTTATTTATTTATTTGACAGAGAGAGAGAGATCCCAAGTAGGCAGAGAGGCAGGCAGAGAGAGAGGGGGAGCAGGCTCCCTGCTCAGTAGAGAGCCTGATGTGGGGCTCGATCCCAGGACCCTGAGATCATGACCTGAGCCGAAGGCAGAGGCTTTAACCCACTGAGCCACCCAGGTGCCCCTATTTTTTTTTAATTTTTTAAAGCATTATTCTTAATAACCAAAAGGTGGAAGAACCCAATGTCCATCGATTGATGAATGGCTAAATGAAATGTGGTATATCCATACGAGGGAATATTATTTGACCATAAAAAGAATGAAGTTCTGATATATGCTAGTACACGGATAAGCCTTAAAGACATGATGCCAAGTGAAAGAAGACAGACACAGAAGGCCAGATATTGTCCTGTGACTGCATTTCAATAAAATGTCCAGAACAGATCAATCTGAGGGACAGAAAGTGGATTAGTGGTTTCGAGGGGCTGCTTCAAGGCAATGGAGTTTATTTCTGGGGCAATGAAAATATTCTGGAATTATATACTACCGATGATTGTCCAATATTATGGATATATGCTAAAAACCACTGAATTGTACCTTTCAAATGGTTAAAAAATGTTATGTTAATTTCATCTCAGTTTTTTATGTAAAAAAACAATTAGCTGCAGGGTTTGCAAGAATCAAGTGGAAGCAGGGGGTGAGTCTCAGAACCTACGTTCCTTGCGTGTAAGGGAACTCTCTGTCCCCTGCTGACCAAGGGAGCAAGAAGGCCAGTCTTTCCCCATGGTTCCCCTTCCCCAGGATGCCCAAGGCCCCTGTGTGTGCTTACACTGCTCTGTGAGCCAGTCTTCCTGTGAATCAGCTGCTCTCCTGGGAGCAAAGAACTGCAAACATGCCGCTCAAGGCCAGACCCAGTGATTGCTTGCTTCTAGAGAGCCCCATCTGCTGGCCTTGGCTTCCTTCACTACAGACTATTGTTCATAGAGTGCCCAGAAAATCGCATGCTGTGGAGACACAGAGACTGTTTATAAATGCAAACTTTTTATCTGAAACTAGCTAACTATTAACCTATCCCCCAAAAGGCACAAATGTACCCCCCACTGAGCCACTGGAGACACAGGCCCTAGAGACGAATGGCTCCAATACCACCCTGCTTACTGCTGAGGACACAGAAGGGCAAAGCAGGCCCCTAATAGGGTCAGTTAGTGACTCCGGCCACGCTGAGTGATGACCGCAGCCTCCATGCACCTTAGGGAAGCTCGCTCCCAGGAGAGCAGGTCCAGACCAGACCATGTCAGTGGCCCTTCCAGAGATTTCTCTCTCTTCTGAGCTTCAGTTGCCTCTGTACCCTCTAGGGCATTTGTCAACTTCTCTTTTGTTTTCCCTATTATTTATTTGCTTTTTTAGCTGTCCCTCTCACCAGGTGAGCTCCTGGAAGCTGGAAACAGGTCTCCTTTGCTACTACATATTTTACAGTTGAGCCCAGCAAGAGTGACCAGGAAAAGCTTTCTGGAGGGATGAGAGAGTAAATAAATGATTAAGTGAGCAAATAGATTAGAGATAAGCCAATAAATGAGTAGAAGCATGAACAAGAGAAGGTGTGAATGAGCAAACTCCTGCGATGCTCTGAATCCAGAGATCGGTCTGAGGACCAAGTGTTGGCGTCCACGGTCTGGCTGGGATTTTACAACGAGGGTCCTCTGGGCACAGTGGGATGTGGCTCGGAAAGAGCTTTTAGCACTACACAGGCCATGAGAAGTTCAGAGTAAGGAGACAGACCCCCAGGCAGAACCCCCAAGGATGCTGCCTGGAACAGCCTAGAAGAGGCTCGGCTGGTCATTCTGATCCCTGATTAAACACTGGGATCTCATCAGAGGCTCACCTGTGCTGTCCCTGGTCTGTGCAGCATGGCTGACCTACTCTGCCCATCCATGAGCTCCAGAAGTATCCACACCCAGTGCAGGTTTGAACGAGGCTCTTGCTAGGTCCTTGCACACAAGCACAGACCTCTCTTCCTCCCTGTCAGGGGTCCTGACCTCTGCGCCTCTCAGCCTCCCGGTGGCCCCAGCCCCTGTTCTCTTCCACACCTGACCACAACCACACAGAGCCCGTAGGTTGACCTGGTTGACAGAACCGTCAGTCCTCACCCTTCTGCCTGCCCAGGCCCCTGCTTGTCCGTTCCAGCCGCAACCTAACACTTCAGCCTGGCTCTGGCTCGCGCTCTGGACCTTCCCAGAAGGAGCATAAGAAAACAGGTAAGAAAGATGCTAAAGCCATCCAACGACCTTCACTTGATTAGACCTGTGGACCTTGTGTAGGAGGCAGGGCTTGTAGCTGGGGCCTGACTCTTGGCAAGCACTCTGGTCCCCAACCTACTATTGTAGGGGTTCCCTCCCACGTCACCCATTTTCTTCTCCTCACTTGAAGAAGTTTTTCTTGGCCTAGCCATGCCTTCAGACGTGCAGGCCCAGCGCTCAGACACAGTCTCTCGGAGCTGTGATCACAAGCAGCCTTGCAGGAATCCGTGAGACCACAGACCTCGGCAGTGAGACCCCAGGTGAGGCTTCTGGGTGAGGTGGACTGCAGCGGCCCAGCGACCAACACTGGGCTTCTGACACCCTGGACAGTATCGGAGCCTGTCTTTTTCAGGAAAAATCCTTTCAAGAGCACCCTGGGACACAAACAGAAGGAATAAGGTGTAGCCACAATTTCTGAAGTCACTGTGGACCCACAGCCCATGACAGAGGAGGGGGATGTGATTGGCAATTCCGAGTTCTCAGGTAGGTCCTGGCCTTCCTCTGGGCCTTGAAGTCCCCGTCTGTCCAAAGCAGCCCAGTTGGCACCGTGCCTCTATGCTTCAACAAAGCAGGGCAAGGAAGAAGCAATTTCCTGCCCTCCCTGCTGAACGTGGCATTTCCCACCTGGCAGCCCTAGGAGTACAAGCCTGACCCGGGACAGGAGCCCAGGGTGGACACTGGGGCCTGGGCTGTGAGCTGCCGCCCTCTAGTGGTCCCGGGGGAGGAAGGCGAGAACCCGACAGAGGAGGAGAGAGGGAGAGGAAAAAGCCTCGAATAAGAGGACAGGTAGTGGGAGATGGAGGAGGGAGGGCATGGGAGAGCGGGGGACCTGAAGGGGAGAGGGACCCTGGATGAGCATCCTGTCCCAGGGCGGCTCCTGTCCCAGGGCGGCTCCCCATGCAGGCACTATTCCCACCTGATCTGTGCATCAGCGCGGGGAGCTCCCTCGGGGTGAGTGTGAGCAGGGCTCTCAGCTCCAAGAACTCTCACTGACTTGGGAATTCCTGAACTCTCTGGTTCTTGCTGATCTTATCCAGATGTCTCCTCTTGGGAGGCCCCTCTGAGGACCGGCTGCCAGACAGTGAGCTCAGGTTTCATCCCTCCCTGGCTCCAACTGCCCCAAAGATTCTTCTGATTTCCACTCCGTTTTTACGGCTTCGCTGAACCAGTATTTCTGTCTTTCACCTTCCTCTGGAGCTTCAGACCCCGCACACCCAGCAGTGCACTGGACACCCCACCTGCCTATCCCTTAAATACCGAAAACACAACGTGTCCAAAATGGAGCTCATCACCTTCCCTAGACCTGCTCTTCCTATGAACCTCCCACATGTCCTAACTGTGGTAGACCCGGTGAGGCACGTCCAGATCCCCCTCCGGGGTGACGGCATTATTTCCCAAGTTCCAGGAGTGCAGATGCTGGAAAGCCCTCAGCTGTCACCAGCTGCAGGGAGCCCCCCCTCCCTCTTCCGGGGAGGTTCTTATCCAAAGACCCATCATCGTGGGGACATAAAGCCCAACCCCGTTGCCTACATTGGCACAGCTCTGCAGGGTCCCCCATGTAGGATCAGCCGAGCTCTCCACTGAGGCTGCGTTGCGGCTCAATGTTCCCAACTTCCTGACCCTTCCATCTTCCCTGCCTCAGGTATGATCCCACAAGAACCGCCCAGTCAATCTCTGGAATGAATCTCGGCCTCAAGAGACTTCTGGCTGGGGAATGCAGGCTGCAACCTCCTGTTACCAGGACAAACCCTGAGGGTCACGGCCGACATCCCCTTTCCCCGACCCACAACCCAGATGACCAGGCCTTCGGGTCCTGCTGTGCGTCTCAGACCCCTCTGCGCCCCTCACACCTGCTGCCCCCCACCCCGGGGCCCCTGCAGAGCCTCTCTCATCCTCACACCCTATCAGCACCAGGAGCCCAGGCTTCTCCCCAGCCCAAAGCTGCAGCTGAACTCGGGCCCGAATGCCTCCCTCGGGCCCCCTTCCCTGAGTCGCAGGCCCTGCCGCCTTTCCCTCCCCGGGCCACCTGTCAGGTCCCAGGCCACCCGTCAGGCCCCACCATAGTCCCCGTGTTGGAGCTTGAGGTCAGGGAGCCAGACTTCAGCACC
>CM053610.1:104325214-104364200 GCA_028646535.1 Procyon lotor
GTGTGTGTGTGTGTGTGTGTGTGTGTGTGTGTGTGTGTAAAGGTGCTTGTATACTGAAGCTTACCCTCTTGTACTCCACTGGGACTGACAACAACCATGTAAATGAGCTGGATGGGGAGAGACACACAATCAATTGCCCCGTTTACCCTGCTAGCAGCTAGAAATATGAGGGGGACCATTGACTAAAAGGCTCCCAAACTGGAGAAAGGCCACAGAAACTTGAGTGAGCCCAGCCAAGATCAGAGGAACTGTCCCCAGGATCCAGCCCAAGCTGCTGACCTACAGAATCACTGGCTAATCGGTGATGACTGCGACCTACCACTGCATGAGAAGGTCCTTTGTTATGAGGCAAAAGTGACCTGATACACTTACCCTCTTCCCCACAGGGAAGCAGCCAAGGACTCTATCCAGTCACTACACTCTAGTGAGTTCGGGGTCACTCTGCACTTCCCTGAAAGTTTAAGATATGGTTCATCATGCACCAACCTGTAGAGTGAGAAACTGGGTCCCCTTCCAGGGTCCCCTGGAAGATGATGATGGAGTAAAAACAAGGCAAAAAGTTCCTTTCAGATAAGAGAGCAAGAAAAGCAAAACCTCTTTCTAATAACATTGCCATGAGTTTTGGCTACCCAGCATTTGAATTCCTCTTTACATACCAGGAGTCCCTCACCTTCTGAAGCAGTCTCTATCCCATTATCAAAGCTACAGAATATTCCTCAGACTCCCTTCCAGCTTGGTAAGGGCACAAAGACTCAATTCTGCTGATCAGATGCATTTACATTCTGAATCAGAAAACTGCTCTGTGAAGAAGCAGAAAGCCCATTTGATGAGTGAGTGGTGGCCGTGGTGGCAGTTCTAGGGACAGTGGCCAATGTGAGCATCAGGGCTGTAAGTGGGGCAAGTCTCACGGTTTCTCCCAGCGTCTTCACCACATCGTTTGTATGTTCTGATCTGCAATATTGTTCCTGATTTAATGTCCTTCAATCTTTGTCTTTCAGTCCTTACCTGTCCCCAACACACACAACGTTTCTACCCCCAGTTCCACAGAGTGGGCAACAGAATCTCTGGAGCCCACCCACCCAGGTTTAAACCCTGGCTTTATCAGCCATGAGTTGTGAGACTGGGGTAAGTTCCTTAACTTCTCCAAGCCTTCTCCCCACCCAAAATGTGCAGTCAATCACCCATTCAATCTCAGAGGGACTAGACTACTGTTCTGAAATTTGTGAAAAGGATCATGTGAGTTCTAGACACAAAAAATTTCAAAGAATGCTTGGCAAAGTGTAAATGTTTAATAAATGTTAGCTATTGTTGTTAGCTCATCTGAATGTTCCTTTTTCTGTGTAAATCAGTTCCTGTTGCTTGCAACTAAGATTGCCGCCAGATACAATTAGTTACCAATCCAGAGGGTAGAGTATACCCTGTTGAGTAGGAATTATAAGGTACATGTAATCATGACGTTTCAAATGAGCCACTTTGGTCACTAAAGAGTCCATTGACCATGGGGATGCATTGGTCCTCCATGGCCATTGCTGAAGTCTGTACCGCCATAACAACCAATTTGCTTGGATATAGATGAAGGAGCATGGGGGATGTGTTGCTACTCTGAGCCACACTCTGGAGCCACAAGAAGCCAGAGAGGATGTCTTGAGGCACAGTGTCTAAAGAGGCCACACCATCATTTCCATGTTTCTATGCTAGATTGTGCTGCCTCGCATTGTGGCAAGGTTCTGTCCTGCACAGTGGGGACTACTAGCACCTGACACACTTCCCTGGGTCTTCCCCTTGCAAGATCCCCAAACCTATCTGGAGGTTCTCTTGCCTCTATATGACTCTTGTCCTAACACAAGTACACCTCTCACCACATGTATGTATGTTACTGTGGCATCTCCAAGAAGCATACACCGAGATAAGATTAAATGTGCATGAAATGGGGGCGCCTGAGTGGCTCAGTGGGTTAAAGCCTCTGCCTTCGGCTCAGGTCATGATCTCAGGGTCCTGGGATTGAGCCCCACATTGGGCTCTCTGCTCAGCAGGGTGCCTGCTTCCCCCTTTCTCTGCCTGCCTCTCTGTCTACCTGTGATATCTCTGTCAAATAAATAAATAAATCTTTTAAAAAAAAATGTGCAAGAAATGTATTAGGGAAACCCCAGGAAAGAAAAAGGGGGAAGGAGTCACAAAAGGCTGGAAGATATGTCAGCCCACACCGAAAGTCTGGCCTTGAGTGGAGGAGAAACGCAAGGAAGCTAGAAGGCAAATGTACCGAGGACATTGAGGACTCCTCAATGTCACCTTCAGAGGAGTCCCAAGTCTCCCAGGAATGGGGCCTGCCGTGGTGTCACCGCCACATTCAGTGACTGGCTGGAAGCAGCTGGGAGTGACATGGATGGGCTTGGTGGAAATGCAGAGCTAGATTTCAGAGAATGAAGGGGCTATCCCATACATGATATTGGTACAATTAGGTATACACAATGAAGAAAAAACAAGTGTCCTTACCTTACATCATTAAAAAGATTTTTTTTTACATGAGAGATCGTATTAAAAAAATTATAAAAGAATGTAGAGAAAATATGAATGAACCAAAAGACAAAAATGTACTTGTGTAGAAATAAGAAGTCTAAGGGCGCGTGGGTGGCCCAGTGCGTTAAAGCCTCCGCCTTCGGCTCAGGTCATGGTCTCAGGGTCATGAGATCAAGCCCCACCTGGGGCTTCCCTATTCAAGGCGGGGAGTCTGCTCAGGATTCTCTTCCTCTGCTTTTCTCACCACTGCAAAGATGCCTAACTTTCAGAAAATCTGTTAATATAAATTATTTACCATATTAACAAATGAATGAAGAAAAATACATTATCTCAACTGCTGCAGAAAAAATATTTGCTAGTTTAATACTAACATGAAAAAAATTGAAAGTAACTAAAGAGATCTGCTTTAATCTCACATCAATCTACAAAAAAACTGCAGTAAGCAATGTACTTAATAACTGAATTCTTTCAAAATCAGGAATGAGACAAGAATGACTACAATCACTGCTTCTATTAAACATTGTACTGGAAGTCTTGTTGCCGAAAACTGAAGCAACCGAGGAAACTCAAGTGCAGCACAGGGAGAACACAGCTTTATTCACACCAGAGGGCTCAGCGGGATAACTCCCAAAAGGCTGAGCAACTGACAGGGTTAGGGGTGAGTTTTTATGGTCACAGGTGATGAGGGATGGCATTGGGACATTTTTTGCGGTCTTTCAGGGCCAATTTGCTCCCCTTTCCATGGGAGTATAATCTATACGGGAACTCTCAGGAGAGTGCTGAATCTCAGGAGAGTGCTGAATCATCCCTGGGGGCTTGTTTCTTTTCTCAGCCAAACTGTGAGGCTATTTGATCTTTTCTTCCTCCATGGCAAAAGCAATGCAGAGGACCAAAAGGGTCTGGGGCCCCGGGGGTGGGGGGTTGGGTCTCCATCCGCCTCAGTCTAACAGGTATAGCAAGGCAAAAATGAAAATAAAATTATGAAAAAAAAAAAGAAAATAAAATTATGGGGGCGCCTGGGTGGCTCAGTGGGTTAAAGCCTCTGCCTTTGGCTCAGGTCATGATCTCAGGGTCCTGGGATCGAGCCCCACATTAGGCTCCCTGTTCAGCAGGGAGTCTGCCTCCACCTCTCACTCTGCCTGCCTCTGCCTATTTGTGATCTCTCTGTCAAATAAATAAATAAAATCTTTAAAAAACAAAAAAAAGAAGAAGAAAAGTGGAAAAACAAAACAGTCATCCTTCACGGGCAATATGATTGTCCATATAGAATCAATGATTATTAGAATGAAGAGCATTCAATTTAGAAACAAATCACATTCTACTACACTAAAAAGCAGGTTAGAAAGTGTCCTTGTATAAAGCACTAATGAATCAGTAATCGAATGCTGTGTAACAAATCATCTCAAACTCAGGCACTTGAAACAAGGATGGTGTATTCTTGCTCGCATAGCTAAAGGTGGTTGGTGTTGAGCAGTTCTGCCACTGGCCTGGCTCTGTTTCACACTGTGGTCTTGCGGATTGGCTCGGGCAGCTCTGCTCCTCTTGTCCCTCACTCTTCAGAGACCAGTGGGCCACAGCTGCGGCGTAAGAACATGCCTAAGACAGAAGCACAAAAGTGCAAGCAGAAACCTAGAGTTCACCCTAGGACTTGGTCTCTATATTCATTATATTTCCTGTTCTGTTGATACTCTAGCATCTGAGGGTCTTGGGGAAGACACTGCTGCTCCAGGAGCTAGCCAATTCCTAAAGACAGTAAACAACTTGGGAGCATGCCTCTCATAACCAAGGTGACCAACCACCTTCACCTAAATCACCCCCGAGGCCAGATACCAGACAAGGAAATACCACCCCCATAGCCCAAGGCCTGACAGAATTACTCCAGCTGGTTAATCCTAAACGGTTTATCCTGCCCTGCCTCACCTTTCCCCGGGGAAACCCCAAGGAAGGC
This sequence comes from Procyon lotor, assembly GCA_028646535.1. Lineage (NCBI taxonomy): Eukaryota > Metazoa > Chordata > Mammalia > Carnivora > Procyonidae > Procyon > Procyon lotor. The sequence continues at coordinate 104,329,680 of CM053610.1, forward strand.
TGTGGTCTGTGCCTCTCCCTCACTCTTTTCTGCCTCCTGACCAAAACTGGTCCTTTCCCCTGGGGCCCTAAGTGGCACGCCAGGCTCCCTTTTCCTGGAAAACATAAATAAAGCATTTGACTTTCAATGGCATTGGCCTCTCCACGTCAGCACTCAGTCATCACCATAAATTAACTCCTATGGGTATCATGAGGGAACAGAAGGCAAGTTGAGGACAAAGCAGAAGCTGACACCCCACAACCCCCCCATGGGATATATGTGACATTCCTCAGGCACTCCTGGCTGCCCTAAAGGGAAAAGAAATAGTGAACTTGTAGAGACCACAATCCTGCAAGACCCAAGTCTCCCTCAGTTTACTTACAAGCCTTACCAATGGCTTCCAGAAGGAAATGTAGATACAATTAAATGTCCTTATAATCTGCAGCCCATTGACAGACACTTGAAGCCCCTCAGAGTGTAATGTTCTTCCAGGAAGCTCTCAACTATCTTCATGTTAATGACTTGCTAGAGGCAAAAACAACCTTACCTTGACTAAAGCAAGGCCTCTGGTATCTCTTTAACATATGAAAATCTTTTTGAAACTTTCCTTTTTCCTTACCTCCCCAACCCCATAGTATATAACCAGCCACCCTTCACAACCCCGGGGCAGCAGCTCCTTCTGCCCATGGGTCTTGTCCCCGTGCTTTAATAAACCACCATTTGAGGCCAAAGACTACTCAAGAATTCTTTTTTGGTGGTCAGCTCCGGACTCCACCCCACTGAACCTCACCTATATTCCAAAACCACATCATACAGCGCCCGAACATGGGGCTTTTCATCTAGACTCTGAGCTTCGGTGCGAAGTTGGTGAGTAACTTTCTCTCTTCTTCCTTTCCTCTCATTTCAGGGGCTCTTCAAGGAGCACGGGCTTACTAGAACACCTTCATATCAATCCGTCAGGCTACAATCCTCTAGCTCGCGGCTACGCGATGGGGAGGAGAAAGTCTACCTTTCGGCTGGAAGTTAGTACCCTGGCAGGGATGGTAATAAGACCCAAAAACCTGATTCCCTCTTTTTACCACTGTCCTTATACAAAGTCATCCATCTTGGGCATGGCACAGCCACCTGAGTCACCAGGACGCCTGCCAATCTTAAGACGCCCATGTGAGGTTTCCTCCTGATTGATCTAATGAGATCCCCTCCACATCTCTGGTCTAGCTCCTTCTGGCCATGGGACCTCCACTCTGAGCCGGCCGAAATCAGTACTTGATTGAATTAAAGCCCAACCAGGGACTGTTTCCTAGGAAGTTGGCTGTAAAGACCACATGTGCTGGAATGTTGCTTAGATCATGATGGGATTTCTACCTTTACTGTTTTCCACCCATGCCCTCTACTAACTACTTATATTACAAGATTTGGTAATTTCCACCTTGTAAACTTTTCTAGTATTTCCAAGGGTTTAAAACAGCAGGTTCTTAAAGACACTTAAGTCCCCAGGGATTCTCCCTTGGGATGCGTTTTAACCCATAGGAAACAATTCAGATTGCAAAATTTAGGCAAGCACTGACCTCCTGTAACACTGCACTAAATAGATAGGATCTATCAAGTTAGATCTCTTCTGCAGGAAGAGGCCAAATGGACCTGAGGTACTTTCATTGCTCGTACCTAGGCTTTCACTGCTCTACACTACACCCCCAACGGCCTCTTAGCGAGAACAATGGATGAATTCTCTAAATAGGCCCCCTCTGACTAAACCCAAGTTGCTGGAGGAAACAGGCCATTCCTAGCAAACGGGACTCTGACTCTCACTGTTCCTCCTAATAGATGTGGGGGCTTCTCCCTCACTCATTTCCCAGGTTAACGGCAATAACTGGAGCCAACTGTGGTTAGTCTTCCTCGGGATGGGGACTTCCAGAACCATTCCCAAGCAGCTGCCGAAACTCCCTTCATTTCGGGGAAATTCCCTGTCTTCTCTGGCCTGACATGGACTGACTATCCCCCCATTGTTGGCAGGAAAACATGGCGTCTGCTCCTCTGTTGGAGCTGATGAGCTCTGGAACCGGGAACCTTTCTCTGCTCTCTGGCAGCACTTTGTCTCTTCTACCTCCCCATTCCCCTTCTCCCATTTATGTGCCACTGTGGGTGCGGCTTGCATAACTGGCTTCTAGACCGTCCTCAGTACCTCAGGCACCTGGCTCCTTCTCTCTTCACTATCAAGGACCAAGAAGAGCACCCACTTCATCTACACCACCCACCCCAGATTTCCCCACCAGTGTCTCAAGTGAAAATTGACCACGGGGAGGATCCAGGTGGAACATAGTTCAGGGTTTAAACCAAGTCCAGTTTGCTGTTTTAATTAAGATAGATGTGTCTTTAAAGTTATCAGGCACGTTTTTATTCTATTCTATCGAGGTTTAGGGAAGGTCAAACAGACTCGTGTCATCTCTGTTGCAAGCTGTTAGTAAAATGATGATTAAAATGAGGGTTAATTGTCTCATCAAAGTTTCCCTGGGTGATTGTTAAAATAGCTTTCAAGTCTTTGGTTACCTGAAACTTTATAGTTCTTATTGGATAATAAATGGGATTAAATTCATTGGATTCATTAGACTAAATTCATGGGATTAAATTCATTAGCACTGTATCCTACAGTGCTAAGGATACAGTGCTAAGTCATTGATTACTGGACGTAGGTTTGTGCTTTGGACTTCTTATTGCAAATAAACTAAGGATATTTAAGTCTGTTGGTAAACATGCTTTGTGCTTAAGTGATTCACAAATTTGCCATCTAAAGAATTCTGGTTACACCAGTTCACAACTGGTTACTACTTAGTCTTCACTGGAGACTGAGGTTTCTAAAAAATGCAACAATGTAATTAAGACTGATGGAAATAAGGGAAGCAAGTCTGTATGCAGAAAAGTAGGAGATATGTAAGAACCATATAAAGAATGGGAATGCATTTTTGAAGGTAGAAGAAGGTAATTTTGTCCTAAATAAGATGGTTACTTGGAAAGATGGCATGGGACAAATTCTGAATGCAAAAGAAAGCTGTAGAAGGTTTGTGAAGGGAGATCTTTGAAAAGGAATTTTAGGGTAGTCAGGACGGACTAAGATTGAATTGAATGGATTTTAAAGGTACACTTGGTATAAGACTGAAATTCTCTCTGTTCAAAAGACAAGATTTCTTGAACTGTTCATCGGCTCTGGAGGAGAAAATGATAAATAGGGTCGCCTGGGTGGCTCAGTGGGTGAAAGCCTCTGCCTTCTGCTCAGGTCATGATCTCAGGGTCCTGGGATTGAGCCCCGCATCAGGCTCTCTGTTCGGCAGGGGGCCTGCTTCCCCCCACCCCACCCCCCGCCTGCCTCTCCGCCTACTTGTGAACTCTCTCTCTCTGTCAAATAAATAAATAAAATCTTAAAAAAAAAAAAAACAGAAAATGATAAAGGGTTTTTTCCTTCTCTTTTGTCTGCCCAGAAAACCAGTTTCTATGTTTTGTCTTTTATCATTTGGTTAAAACTTCTCAATATTAAATATTTGCCTTTCAAATCTTTGTCACCTCATTAAATAAAATTTTTGTAATGATCTGTAATACTATTCAAGCATGTGCTATCACTTTCTAAGGTTTTAAGAAACTTCCCAAGATTTAAATTGTAAATGAATTCTCTTTAACTCATTAGGCCTTTTTCTTTGGTATGCTAAGTTATTCCGGAAGTACTGTTAAGCAAATGATACGCCTTAGGTTACATTTAGGTAAGTGCTATTAACTTTTCTAGAGATAATAATGTGATTCCTAAAGTTTTAGCATGTTAATATAAGGTCATCATCATTTGATATTTTGGCTATTGAAGTGTTATGTGTCACAGAAATAAAAATAACCTGATTTCCTTGCCAACTATATTGTAAACTCTTATCTCATCAGTTCTATAACCATGTACATTCTGGGTTTGCTATTTATAATTGTTCTAATTCTCTTGTAAAATGAGATTCATCTCCAAGGAAGCTCATAAAAAGGACTCTTAGGACAAATACAGGTGTTAAATATCTTTAAAATCCTAAAACTGAAATGGGTGAGAATTAACCAAAGTTACGTTCGAACATGAGACTAAATGAACTAAAAAGACGTTTATAGTTTTGTGATCCTTGTTTGAAACACTGTTGGTTCTCTAATGTTTACTCTCCCAGATTAAAGAAACTTGTTAAGATATCGGTGACTTGCAGAAATGTGAAAATATTCATTTGTAAGCAAATTAAAGCACTTAAGGCTTCTCTCTACCTGAACCCTCTAATTCAAAAGGTCTCAGTAAGTGTTCTTTCTTCCATGACAACCCTACCCATTTGCACAGGTTCAATAAAACTGTTCTCCTTGTAACAGGACCCACTGGAAACATTGGTTATTTTACCAAGGCTTTGACTGGAATATCATATTTGAGAGAGACATGTACAGACTCAGATATGACCAAACAGCTTTAAGGAATTGAGGCTGGCTTTATGAAACCTGGAGCCGTAGAGCCCCTTGGAACTGTTGACCTGATACCTTGCTTACAGCCTCACCAGATGAGTAACAAATGTCACTTCCTGGCAGGTGTGGGAACCTCAGGATACACTGGGAGCCTCAGGAAGAGGAATCTGCCCAAATCTACAGGTACTGCAGGCATGTTTCATGGCAAGTACTTGGCTTGACTTCTGGCTTGGAGAAGCTAAAAAGTTCAACCTAGAGATTCCTTATAAAAGTTCCATCATAGGTGCCTGGGTAGCTCAGTGGGTTAAGCCTCTGCCTCCAACTCAGGTCATGATCTCCGGGTCCTGGGATCCAGACCCGCATCCATCCGGGCTCTCTGCTCAGCAGGGAGCCTGCCTCTCTGCCTACTTCTGATCTCTCCCTCTCTGTGTCAAATAAATAAAATATTTTTTAAACAAACTAATTAATTAATTAAGGTAGCTTTAGATTTTTTTAATTAATTAATTAATTAAAAGTTCCAGCAAAGCAGATTCTAAAAGATCTATATGATCACTCACTGTTCTTGCTGAGCTTATGTAAACAATTAGGCCAAGTTTGTTAAAACTGGACTTGTTTTTCAAATAGATTACTTCTGATTTGGCTATTTCTGGAAATGAGGGTTATTTTAAAAAGAAAACTGATGTTTGAAAAACCCAACTTTGTGGATGTAAATTGTAGATCTGATTGTCCTTAAATGTTTATCTACCTAACCTAGACAACTTGAAGTAAACTTCAAAGAAATTACCACAATAGCTCATATGGACAATCTTCGTGCTTTTTATTCTGTGGGGATAATAACAGGGCCCCATGGGCACATGATTATTTAAACAGCTGGAAAATGGGATTAATTCTCCCATGATTGTATAACTTAACTATCACCTTGACCAATTCTATGTGGCCGGGATGGCAAATCCTTCCCTAAAAGCCAGAGCATACCCCACTCCGTGGAGATAACTATGGACTTATGGAGATAATGGATGACACCACTTTCTTTATGATTGGATTGGATAATGTACTTGGGAATGCCCTTATCTCCTGATAAGTCTTCCCCCACTTGCCAGTGATTCCTTATAATTAGGATATTATTAAGGCGCCATGTCTATGGAGGTACAGTTGCAAACAGAGGCTTTAGCTAGGCATATGACAGCCCTCCTGGTAAAAGAAGCCTCAAAGCTCACTATGGGACAGTCCCTGACTGTAACTTCACATCAAGTCCAGAATGCCTTAGAGACCAAAGGCCATCAATAGATGATAGGAAGCCGACTTATTAAATACCAGGTTATGCTTACAGATATGCCTGAAAAAATACTTGAAATCTGTCAGACTTTAATTTTTTTTTTTAAGATTTTATTTATTTGAGAGAGAGAGAGATCACAAGTAGGCAGAGAGGCAGGCAGAGAGAGAGGGGAAAGCAGTCTCCTGGCTAAGCAGAGAGCCCCATGTGAGGCTCGATCCCAGGACCCTGAGATCATGACCTGAGCTGAAGGCAGAGGCTTTAACCCACTGAGCCACCCAGGCGCCCCACCTGTCAGACTTTAAACCCAACTACCCTTATGCCTGGACCTGACAGTTGTACTTCTATAGAGCAGAACTGTTAGAGGTTATTGAGTTGATCAGATTTAAGATACCCCTGTTAAAATTACAAGTGACAGGGGCACCTGGGTGACTCAGTGAATTAAAGCCTGTGCCTTGGGCTCCGGTCATGATCTCAGGGTCCTGGGATCGAGCCCCGCATTGGGCTCTCTGCTCCGCGGGGAGCCTGCTCTGCCTCTGCCTGCCTCTGCCTACTTGTGATCTCTTTCTCTCTGTCAAATAAATAAATGAAATCTTAAAAAAATATAAGTGACAGCTGGTTTACCAATGGCAATAATTTCATGGAAAAGGTGACTAAAAAACAAACAAACTGGGTGCTATAGTCAGTCTAACTTAGACTGTTGAGGCCAAAGCCCTGTCAACAAACGTGTCTGCCCCCAAAGCAGAATTAATAGCGCCCACCTGTGCTTTGCAATTGGCAAAAGGCTTAAAAATTGGTATTTATACTGACTCCAAATATGCCTTCCTAGTCCTGTATGCCCATGGAGCAATTTAAAGAAAAGGGGATTATCACCAAGCCATAACTCCCCAGTCAAATATGTGCTTGAAATTAATACATAAATTCAAAAGATGGCCCTTCAAAACCAAATAGCCCTTGAAATCCTGACTGCACTTCAGGGAGTGTCCAGTATTCTATGACTGTCTCCTGGAGGCTAATGCCCAGTGGCTATGTGACTAACTTATCGCACTGGCTCCCGCCAGCCTGGATAGGCCACTGTACTCTGGGTTTTGCCTGGATCCATGGACTGATGATTAAAACCATTACTAACCTGGCCAATCATCCAAATTTAAATGATGGTGGACATGTTTTGTGTCTTGCTGGTATGACCACCCAGCATCCATCTCGCAGTACACATAATTTTATAGTAAATTTTTAAAAAGATACCCAGGAATTACTCTGATAAAAGAAATTTTCATGACCTTTACAGAGATATGTATGCAAATATATTCAAAGTATTTTAGAATCTACAGAAATGGAGAATACATCGTGTTATTACATAGACTCAAAGGTATAGAAATGTCCATTTTCCCCCAAATTAATTTATAATCCAATGCAATTTCAAGCCAAGAAAATTTGGAGAGAAAAAGAACAAGGTGGGGAGTCTCAGCCTGAAGTTACTTACAGTAATTAAAGCAGTGAAGTACTGGTATAGAGAAAGAATAAACACAATGAGACAAGAGGTACATATGCACCTGCACAAGCTTAATCTATGTCAGCAGTACAGTTTCAATTATTGGTGCTGGTAAAAAGCTTAACCATGTTAAAAAATAAAGTAAAATTTAATCATACTTCATACCATATGTAAACATCAATTCTACATGGAAAGCACTAAATATGAAAAACTAAATTTTAAAATATTAAGGAAAAATGCATAGAAAAAAATCTTTCTGGCCCTAGGTTAGAAAATTTTTTCTTCTTTCTCTTAAGATTTTATTTATTTGACAGAGAGAAACACAGCGAGAGAGGGAACACAAGCAGAGAGAGTGGTAGCAGGAGAAGCAGGCTTCCTGCTGAACAGAGAGCCCGATGCGGAGCTCGATTCCAGGACCCTGGCATCATGACCTGAGCTAAAGGTGAAGGCTTTAACCCTCTGAGCCACCCAGGAGCCCCAGGCTGTCTCAATCTAATTAATCCCACTGTGCCTCTCATCCAATCAGGTTTTTGTCATCTATCACTTGGGAAAGCATGGAGGGCTCCTCCCAGGGTGATGTAAGACCCTTTTAAGAGTGGTTTCCAGGGAGCCTGGTGGCTCAGTGGGTTAAAGCCTCTGCCTTCGGCTCAGGTCATGATCTCAGGGTCCTGGGATCAAGCCCCGCATCAGGCTCTCTGCTCAGCAGGGAGCCTGCTTCCCCCTCTCTCTGCCTGCCTCTCTGCCTACTTGTGATCTCTCTCTGTCAGATAAATAAATAAAATCTTTGGGGAAAAAAAAAGGTGGTTTCCTCTTGGGTGTGGGAGGGGAAGGGCGGCTCTATCCCTGTCTGCTTAACCATGTTAAAAACTAAAGTAAAATTTAATCACACTTAATACCATATGTAAACACCGGTTCTACATGGAAACCGCTAAATATGGAAACTAAATTTTAAAGTATTCTATCACAAAAGCCAGATGCCTGGGTGGCTCAGTTGAGTTCTGCCTTCAGCTCAGGTCAGGATCCCAGGATCCTGGGATAGAGCCCTACATGGGGCTCCCTGCTCAGCAGGGAGTCTGCTTCTTCCTCTCCCCCTGCCCCTCCTCCCTTCTCGTGCTCTCTCTCACTCTGCTGTCTTTCTCTCAAATAAATAATCTTTAAAAAAAAAAAAAAAGCCAGGGGCGCCTGGGTGCTTCAGTCGTTAAGCGGCTGCCTTCGGCCCAGGTCAGATTCCAGAGGCCTGGGATCAAGCCCCACATCAGCCTCTCTGCTCTGCGAGAAGCCTGCTTCTCCAGCTACCATTCCCTCTGCTTGTGTTCCCTCTCTCGCTGTGTTTCTCTCTGCCAAATTAAAAAAAAAAAAAAAGCCATATATTATCTGCCTGAGTCCAATCAGGTGACAAAAACCACACAGCAATTTTATTGACAGGAGGAAGTTAATATAAAGAATTGTCAACTACAGGGGTGCCTGGGTGGTTCATTCAGTCGATCGTCTGACCCTTGATTGTGGCTCAGGTCATGATCTCAGGGTTGTGAGTTGGAGCCCCTTATTGGGCTCCATGTTGGGCGTGAAGTCTGTTTAAGATTCTCTCTCCTCCTGCCCCTTCACCACCACCCCCCATTCGCACACACAGTCTTTCTCTCAAAAACATTAAAAAATTTTAAAAAGGGGGGGAGCCCGGGTGGCTCAGTCATTAAGCGTCTGCCTTCAGCTCAGGTCAGGATCCCAGGGTCCTGGGATCCAGGGTCCCTGCTCATCAGGAAGCCTGCTTCTTCCTCTCCCACTCCCCCTGCTTTAGTTCCTGCTCTCGCTGTCTCTTTCTCTGTCAAATAAATAAATAAATAAATAAATAAATAAATAAATAAATAAATAAATAAAATATTTTTAAAGGATATTTTATTTATTTATTTGACAGAGAAAGAGATCACAAGTAGGCAGGGGTGGGGGGGTGGGAGGCAGGTTCCCGAAGGCAGAGGCTTTAACCCACTGAGCCACCCAGGTGCCCCTAAATAAATAAAATCTTTTAAAAAATAACAATAAAGAATTGTCAACTACATAAAAGCATTGAAATGGCAAAAGAAGAATGATCTGTTTGAAATAATAGGAAATATCGAAATATCTGTATCAGTGTCTGGCCCTGGTTCCTGCGAATATTTGGTCATTGAACCCTGGTTCCTCACAGAGAGCTACTAAAGTTCTTGTAGTTTCCTAGGTGACAGGATGATCGGAGTCTTAGTGAGAGCTCCTGAATCCGCATCTTTTAAATCGACATCTTTTGTTCTAATGGGAATGAAGCTGGGGCCTCTGGTTGGGAGCAAGTCACCAGAAACACTAAACAGAGTTAGAAGCTTGGACTTTCAGCCCCACCCCCATCTTCCCAGGAGAGGTTAGGGGCTAGAGATTGAGTTAATAATTGAACATGCTATGTGAGGAAGCCTCCATAAAAATCCCTAACGTACAGGACTCGTGGAGCTTCTGGAATGGTGAACACAGCAACATGCCGGGAGGGTAGAACATTCCAACGCCATGCATATAGAAGTTCCTGCACCAGGACCCCTACTGGACCTTGCCCTAGGTACCCCTTCACCTAGCTGTCCAGTTGAACCCTTTATTATATCTTTTATTAAAAACCAGCAAACATAAAGTGTTTCCCATTCTTCTGTAAACCGTTCTAGCAAATTACAAGGAGAGGATCATGGAAACCCCCGTTTTATAACCAGCTGGTCAGAAGTACAGGTGACGGGCTGGGACTTTCGGAATTGATTTCCGAAATGGGGATGACCTTGTAGGACCGAGCCCTTGACTTGTGTGGCTTTTGCTGACTCCAGCCAGTAAATTGTAGGACACCTAGTTGGTCTCCTCCAAAAACTGGAGAAGTGTTTGGTATAGGAAACTCCCACATTTGGTATGAGAGGTTGTATGTGTGTTAGCAGAGGAAACGGGAGTTTTCTTTTAGTATAAATCATGGGGAAAATTTTATGTTTTCAGTCCAATTAGGAGACAAAAGATCCATAGACTCAAAATATGCATACAGCTACCAAAAGCTGCTGAATACCTTTCAAAATCTTTAGGAAGGTCAGATATGGAAGCCCCTTGGGGCAGAATAGGGAAATGAAATGCGAAACAGCCATAGGATAGTAAATCTAAGAAACCCCCAGCATGAGTACTTCCTTTAGGGATGAAGCTCAGCCTGAGGGCATAACTCAGTACCCCTTTCATACAGGGCTGTGTCAGTTAAGAAGGCCAGAGAAGATAGTTCTTGGGGGAAGTAAAATAACCAGGGGAAGAAACACATTAGCAAAAATCCAGCCTGTGAATCAACCTCTAACAAATAGGTAAACCAGGGACATTCAAAGGCAGCCAGCATTGATACAAAATTAAAAAGGCCAGAAATTGCAACAAAATTTCCCAGGTACAAAGAATCACCCCAAAAGGCTGCCATGAAACGATGGAAATCCCAACCAAATATTTGGCCATGACTTAAAAAGACTTAATGAGAAAGTAGACTTAGTGAAGAAAAAAAAATACAAAAGAGAAATCTCTCGTCCCAGAAAAGACACGGCATGAGAAAACAAGAGAGGATAAAACTTGATCTTATGCATTTGCAGAACTCAGAGCAGAAGTACAAGGGGAAAAAGAAACACCACGAAAATCAAAGCAAAAGCCTGGGAGCACCTGGGGGTATAAACCCAGTGGGAAAGACGGGAGCAGAACCAGAGCATAGAAATGAAACAGGTGTAGAAACTGAAATAGAAATAGAGTTTTAAATTCAGTCATAAAGACACTGATACATAGAGAGCTCTGACAGGCAGTGGAGAGGAAATAAACACATAAGTGGAGTCCCCAAAGGAAGAACATAAATCCAACAGAACCGAGCAAGTAATAGGATATGATTCTGGAACAAAGACAACTTGACATCCTGGGTACCAGGGGAAATGGACACCACATGGTCACTGCAAAGACACAGTAGGTGTTAAAAATAAAGGAAAGTCGGGGCGCCTGGGTGGCTCAGTTGCTAAGCGTCTGCCTTCGGCTCAGGTCATGATCCCAGGGTCCTGGGATCAAGCCCCGCATCAGGATCCCCGCTCGGCAGGAAGCCTGCTTCTCCCGCTACCATTCCCTCTGCTTATGTTCCCTCTCTCGCTGTGTTTCTCTCAGTCAGATAAATAAAATCTTTTTAAAAAAATAAAATAAAGGAAAGTCCTTCCTCTTTCACTTCCTCTTGCTTTGTCCTGTCCCTTCTAATCAATTCAGACCAAAGTCATTCGGTGGCACCAGACGAAACTGGCATATGCACGGAGGGAGGGAGAGAGAAGGCGGAGGTGACCCCAAAAATAACAGTTGTTGGACCCTGAGCAGAGGAAAGAGCACATCTGGGTACAAGAGTAAAATGGATAGAATGTTTGTGTCCCCCTCCAATTTCTACATCAAAACCCTAACTCGCAGTGTGATGAGGTGGGGTTTTGGTGGTGATTAGGTTAGTTGGGAAGCTTCGTGCAGAGCCCCTCGCTGTCTTTCCACCACGCGGGGACACAAGCAAGAAACCCGAGAGGGTCTCACCCACCTCGACCCTGTTGGTACCCTGATCTCAGACGTCTGGTCTCCAGAACTGGGGGAAATCAATTGCGTTGTTCATCTACCACCTCATCTGTGGTATTTCGTTAGAGCCGCCTGACGTGACCGAGACGGAGGGTAACCCGTCTTAGGATGTTGCCACTTCAGGGGTGGTAAGGCAGGTACCCCATGGGGAAAAGCTGGCTGGCACAGAGTGTCACAACCCAAGTGGGGTGCGGAGGGTGTCCAGGCTGGAGGGCAGCCTGGCGTGGGGTGCTGGAGCCGAAGTGGGAGAGGAGGGCTTCCGAGTAGAGGGGCAGCTCGGTGGGAGAGCCAGGTGGTGTGAGAAGGGCATCGGAGCAGGAAGGCCCAGCATGAAGTGTTGTAGCCTCCTGACTTCGACCCGTGGCCCCGGAGCAGTAGCCAGAGCAATGGGGCCGGTGCACACTCTGCAAGGCTCGGAGAGACAGGCTGTTGGGACAAACAAACATGTAGGTGACAAGGGCAGGCACCACTCCTGGATGCGGAAACCAGGGCTCAAGTCAGCACGGCACACGGGGCCAGCATGACCAGCCTGCCCAGACCGTGAGGCCGTCTCAGGGCTGTCCGTGGGGAGCAACGCGAGAGCCAACGCATGACGGTGTCAGAGCTGATCGGGGACACGGCACTCTGCGGGGCATTTCCATCCGTCCCTGGTGCCCCCCCACCAGGCTCTCACCTGCCCCTCTCTCACTTCCATTTCTTTCCTTCCTTCTCCCATCTCAGGACTTCAATGGAAGCGACCTCTAGTTGATGGGAGGCAGATCAGAGAGAGCTTCCTGCAATAGTTAATGATTACAACCACCCAAGAACATCTGAACCAAAGGACACACAGGCTAAAGACCTTGGTTCTGGTCCTTGGCCCTGTGTCTGGTACCTTCTGACCCAGGCTTAGGAAAACGCAGAGACACCTGCTAGGACAACCCAGCCCCGTTCCAGCAAGGAGACCTTTCAGTGCGAACTCCTGGCACTCACTCTCCCAAGTTGGTGCAGAACTAGCTGAAGAAAATTCCGTACTTAAAATGTAAACTCCAAGCAGTTGCAGATGGAAAGACCCAATTCGTTCGAATAGGCGGTTCAGCAAAGATATCAAGAGGTGTTCCCCCCAGGTCAGATGCGTGGGGAGAGGGACACGGGTAGGAAAGCCTCTGAATCAGGGATGAGGAAGACATGGACAGGAATTCCAGAGTGTGAAGAGGTTGGCTTTAATGCCAGAATGATGCTCTAGAACACGTCTAAGGTAAAACCGTCGAGGATGGTGTAAACGTTCTTGCCCTGTGCTAATACAGCAGCACTAGTGACTTGTGGCTACTGAGCACTGAGAACAGGGTAGTGTAAGTGAAGACATGTATTTTTTATTTGACCTAATTGCCATTAATTAAAATATTTAAATAGGCACATGTGGCTCGTGGCTCCCATAGTGACCAGCGCAGCTCTACAGAATTTGTGGTTGTTGTGTAACTGACTGCTGGCGAACTGTGTGAATTATTCTGGTAGTTTTCAAGTGTTCCAAATAATCAAAAAAAGTTTTTTTGGAAGGGGGACACCTGGGTGTCTGCCTTCGGCTCAGGTCATGATTCCGAGTCTTAGGATCAAGCTCTGAATCAGGTTCCCTGCTCAGTGGGAAGCCTGCTTCTCCCTCTCCCTCTGCCATTCACTCCCACTCACTCGCAGGCTCTCTATCTCTGTCAAATAAATAGAATCTTTAAAAATTAAAAAAAAAAAAAGCCTATCGGACACATGTCAGAAGAAGTATCATGGTTTTCTTCAGACCAACACCCACATGGTTTCTTATGCATAGGAAGTAACACAGGGACATTAACAGAAATGGGGAAAGAAGAAAGCAAATAGGAAATGAAGGGGTAGAATAGGGTCAACCGGAAAGGAAAGTCTTCTTCTGTCTGAGGTAAGAAACCAGCAATTTCTAAGACCCATTGGTGAGGATTTATTAATGTGTTAACAAGATGTTCCCCTTTCAACCCCAAAGACTCAGAAATCTTCTGGGACCAGTAAACCTGCAGGAAGATGGGGCCGTGAGGTGGGCCGAGCCCCTGGGCCAGTGGGGCCTGTGCCCTGAAGAGCCAGGGAGAAAGTAAGGTTAGAACTTAAAACCGCCAAGAAAATAATGGGGAAGGGGACGGAGCAGCCCAGGTTTTTCTTGACATAAGGGACTAGGAAGACTGAGGCCTCTCCCCCAGCTGTCTCCCACCTGCCATACCTAAGTGTCCCTCAGCTATGGTGGGGGCCCCTGGGAGGCCATTGCTGGCTTTCCATCATGTGTGAAGGGACAGACCCTACCTGTAGCCCGTCTGTGCTCAGCAGACCATGGCTCAGTGGCCATGGGGGGTAAGGAGCCCCTGAGGGCCAGGACACTTTGCTCTAGGGCTGCCTCCCTCTCTCTAACAGAAATCCTGAGGGCCTCCCAGGACTCTTGTAAGCATAACACAAAAGTCCCTGTATCTGTCAGCCTGTGGATACAAACAAAATGATGTTTGCATCAGTCTTCAGCTCATGTCCCCACTTGTCCACTCTGGGCCCCAGGGCCCGACACATTTCCCTCAAGTACTTTGGGCAGTTTTCAGGTATGTCCCGTGTGCTCAGAAGCCCATCTGTGGGCTACAGTCGGCCTCAAGGGCTTTTGCCCTGTCCTCTCCCCTGCCCTGCTCCTCTCTGCCAGCGACCCCCATTTGCAAGCCCACAGCAAGGGCACCTCATCTCGGCCTCAGCATAAGGGCTGCTTGTGAAAATGCAGTGTGTCCCACGAATGCTCTCCCATGCTTCCAGCGCTTTGATGAAAGGTGCCAAGCTCTAGGCAGAAATTTCTCTGATTTTGCCAAACACTTTACAGCCCTGCTTGTTTCACCCAAATGAGCAAACCTCAGGAACCTGGCGGTCAGAGAAGGTCATTTAAGAAAAAAAAAAAACACCTTAATTTTTAATAATAATAATAATGAGCTCCCCTTCTGCCTCCCAGCTCTCTCTTTCTGAGGTGGAAACCTGGTTCAGCAGCACCTCCCTTTAGGCATTTTGAGGCCTCAGGGAAGGCTTACACCTTCCCTGAGCAAATTGTCCTCAATTTGCTCTTCCTTGCCGCCACTTGCTGGTTCCCCTACCTGGGGAACTGATGTTCAGTCACGGCCGTGTGTCCAGACTCTGCGAGTGCTCCGGCCAGCCCTGCAGCAGGTCTGAGATCTCTCAGAAGTATCTCATACAAATATGCCCTGAGAAATGCGGACCACTGCACTCAGAGCTCAGAACGTTCTTACATGAAAACCAAAAGTCTTCAAGCCCTTAAGATACATCTCTTCTCCTCTGCATCAAACAACAGCAGTGCCGGAATCACCCCTAGAGATGACCCAAAGTCATGCTCGTGAGGACAGCCCCAGTCCCACCGGGCTGATCACGACCAGAGTTCCCTGCACGGGCCAGGTATGAAGTGCCAAATTCTGGAAACCAGGCCGCGTCGGCCTTTGGGTGTTCTTTGCCTCACCCAGCTGCTTCAGATGTACCAGGTGACTTCACCCGCTCCAGCTGCCAGGGAGAAGATAGTCATCAGCAGTGTCGCCACTCCCGGAGTCCTGTAGGAAGCTGAGCTGTCCCTGTGGCCCCTGCCTGGGCATGAAAGGATCAGGCCAGCCTGTAAGACTTCAGGCTTACCGTGTCCCACTAGCATTCAGTGGATCTTCCATTGCCCTTCAGGCCTTGGCAGGGTGAGAACTGGCCTTGAGTGTCAGTCCCTGGGTGGCCCATGTCAGGGACTGAGGTCCATTCTGAATTCCCAACATGACCAGTGGCTTAAGAGTTTGGCCCTCTCTTATCTCTCCCTGAGACCTCCTCACCCACAGCCCTGGCCAACATCCCTAAGGAAACGCCCCTAAAGATATGCCTTGCAGAAACCTATCTTGCTCCATTCCCTGCTACTTCCCCGGGCCCAGCCAGCCGGCGTCCTCGCCCCCAACAAGCCCCAAAGCCGGAGCCAGGAGCAGGCTCTAGGGCAGCTGGGGGAAGTCAATTAGCAGACAGAGCTCTGGGTCTAGAACACAGAACAGCAGGTGGTGGCAATGACCCTCTGTCCCCTGGGGAGTTTGCAGCAATTAGGAATTGGAGTTAGGAATCTGGAGCTGAGGAATTCTCACAGGGAGGAGCGGTGGTGGGGCTGCCCAGTGCCTCCCTGGGTCACCAGCCCTCAGCGACACAGGCTCCACTGATCCCTAGCAGACGTGGAGAGGCAGCCGAGCCTCAGCACCCAGAAAAAAGGAAAACTCTGAACTAGAGGGGAAGACATCGGCACTCTCCTCGGCCAACGTGGGCCCCTCCCTGTGGCCTCTTCAGCTCCTGGAACTGTCCTCTGAGGCCTGAAATCGTGCTTGGCCCCCAGCACAGGCTCGGTAAACATCTGCCAAGTAGAGGGATGAGGCTGCTCGCCCACAGAGGCTGCTTGCGAGGCGGAACGGGTTACAGCTTCGGTATCCTTTGTGGGGCTGATGCCCTGTCCCTCTCACAATCTCAGGCCCTGCTCTTCAGCAAGAGCGTCCTCTTCACCCGCCTCACTTGGTGTGGACAGAGTTGGGGCTTGGGAGGCCCCCACGAGTCCCTTTTTACTAGTCTGGGCAGAACCCTGCCCTCACTCCTGTCCGACTGGTTTGGATGGCTCCATGTCACCGGGCCTGTGCTCTTAAGAACAGCGTCATAAAACCCTCACAGCGACATCTTTCTGTCACACAGCTGAACCTCACTTTCCTGGGGCCGCGGCCCGCTGTGCTGGGGGTGGGGTGGGGGCAGAAGCAGAGAAGCCAGTGAGGGGCAGCAACCGCCTTGGCAACATTGCCTCGGGTTCTTGAGGCAATCCTTATAAAGTCTTTTGTTTCCCAAAAATGCTTAGGCAAGTATGAGTAGACCCCTCCTGTGAGGAGTTCATTCATACCCTGGCACACAAATTCTTCACGTGCTTTCCCCGTGTCAGGAGCTGCCCTAGGACTAAGTGCCAAGAAGAAGAATCAATCAGAGTAAGGGGATCCAGAATGGCTGGGAAGGACGTGTGTGTGTGTGTGTGTGTGTGTGTGTGTGTGTGTGTGTGTGTTCTGAGGGAAGTCTTCAGAGAAGGTCTTCCCGATCAAGTGAATTTTAACAAGACACCTGGAGGTAGTGAGCCTTGTATTTGGGAGAAGTGTATCTGTCCAGGAAGAAATTCAAAACACAAAGACCCTGAAGCAAGGGTGTCTGGTATGTGTGAGGAACACCCGAACATCCGGTGTGACTTAGGGGAGGGCGAGAGCGGTAGATTTAAGAGGTAGCAGTGAGAGCCAGAATACAGATGTCCTGGTAAAGATTTTAGATTTATTCCAAGTGACATGGGAAGCCATTACAGGGCTTGGAAAGAAGGAAAGACACGATCCAATTTCAATTATTAGAGGAATACACTAACCGCTTGGTCTTTTATAGAAAGCTAACAGGATAACTTGAATCCTTTTAACATCTCTATAGATATCACCATTTAGCCAGGACTAGTATAACACCTTCAATGGCTTACTTCCTTTTTAGGGTCTGGTTATTCTTTGTTGATCACGGGTGATTATCATTAAAATAGCCACCCACTCCACACCCTTAGGGCAGGGTGGTCCAGTATGTTCCCTTATCTCTGGTTTCCCAACACTTCCACATTTTTGGGATTTCTGTGACCCTGATCACATGCCCCCTATCTGTCTCTCCCTAACTGTCCATTACTCAATTACTCAATTGTTTCTTTTTTTTTTTTTAAGATTTTTATTTATTTATTTGATAGAGAGAGATCACAAGTAGGCAGAGAGGCAGGCAGAGAGAAGGAGAGGGAGAGAGAGCGTGGGAAGCAGGCTCCCTGCTGACCAAGAGCCGGATGCGGGGCTCCATCCCAGGACCCTGAGATCTGGACCTGAGCCTAAGGCAGAGACTCAACCCACTGAGCCACCCAGGTGCCCCTCAATTGTTTCATTTGTTACCATTCATGGTCTAGGACACACAGTCTTTGCTTATGTCTGTATTTCAAAAGAGGATTTGCTTCTCTCTAATATGCTCTATAAAATGCTGAATGCTGGCTCTGCTTGTCAACCCAAGAAGGCTACTTGATGGGGCGGTTCTGTTTTCCCTGCTATAATGTGTTTTCTTTCTAGGAGAAACTTTCTCTGTGAACTTCTGCAATGGAAGAGATATTTTAAAGCCTCCTGACACCCACAGCACACCGGAGACCATGAACACTGAGGGCGAGTGAGTTGGAAAAGGCTCATTTCCTCTGCTACAACAGTTGGAGGGGAAAACTCTGTTTCTTCATCTACTAGCTTCAATACTTCATTCTGGTCACCAAATATGGGGGAGAGGGGTTCCCCACACCAAGCAATTCTCCAATTTTCTGTAGATAACAACTGGGTGTCCTACAATGCAATTCAATTCTGAGATGACCTACCTGGGGTTAGAGCATATCCCACTGGTTAAGGGCTGATCCCAGAGGACTTCAGCCGCTCCCCCACTGCAGATGCCAATTACAAGTCACATGTGCTTGTCACATGTACTGGATATAAGTCAGAGGTTCCCAGGACACCCACTTTGGGTTTGATAATTGGCTACAGCAGCTCACAGAACTTACAAAGATAGTTTACTTACTAGATTGCTGGTTTATTATTAAAGTATACAATTCAGAACAGCCAAACAGAAAAGGTGCATAGGGCAAGGTATGGGGGAAGAGGTTCAGGGTTTCTTTGCTCTCTCCAGCACCCCCACATGTTCACCAGCCCAGAAGCTCTCTAAACCCCACTGTTTAAGGTTCTTATGGAGGCTTCATTATGTAGGCAAGATTAATTATATCACTGGCCATTGGTAATTAATTCAACCTCCAAATCCTCTCCCCTCCCCCAGAGATAAGGGAATGGGGCTGAAAGTTCGAACTTCCTTTTTTTTTTTAAAGATTTTATGTATTTGACAGAGAGAAACACAGCGAGAGAGGGAACACAAGCAGAGGGAATGGAAGCGGGAGAAGCAGGCTTTCCGCCGAGGAGGGAGCCTGATGCGGGGCCCGATCCCATGACCCTGGGATCATGACCTGAGCCAAAGGCAGACGCTTAACGACTGAGCCACCCAGGCGCCCCTCGAACTTTCTAATTACCTGGATGGTTCCCCTTTCAACCAGCTCCCGGATTAGAGGCTTTCCAAAAGTTACCTCATTAACATAAAGTTAGATATGGTGGATTGGGACTCCTAATGAGTAACAAAAGACACTTTTATCTCCTCTCTTGCAAAATTCAAAAGATTTTAGGAGCCCTGTGCCAGGAATGGGGATGAAAACCAAAAATATGTATTTTTAATAAAATTCACAAGATTGCACTGAGCCTGCTGTACTTCAGGAGGTTTTCTTTCTTACCTTTTTTTTTTTTTTAAAGATTTTATTTATTTTTTAGAGAGAATGATAGAGATCACAAGCAGAGGGAGTGGCAGAGGGAGAGGGAGAAGCAGACTCCCCCCTTGAGCAGGGATCCCGACACAGGGACCCCATCCCAGGACCCTGGGATCATGACCTGAGCCAAAGGCAGATGCTTCACCGATTGAGCCACCCAGGCCCCCCTACCAGGAGGTTTTTGATGATATTTTGTATATATTTTTCCTGTGGGAATCCATCTCTAGTTTAATGACAAGTGAGAAAATATAATCAACTTTCAAAATCTCTATTTCTGTCCATCTATAAAGTAGAAGATATCAGTAGATTTTTCTTGACACCATGGACAGGTGGTAATTTATTTTTGAATTTATGAGCATCATTTGCCTCCCTGACTCACCACACAGCCGGAGAATCACCCCGATGGCATGCGAGTCATACTCTGGGAACTATGGAGGTGTGGCATGTCTGAGAAACTACAGTCTCCTGGTCCACTTTTGCCCTTGCCTAAGTCAGAGACATGGGACAAAAAGTCCTAGAGCTCCCTGTGTCCAGGACCTATTCTTATTTTAAGTCAAGGAAAGCTCTACTTTCTAGTACGCCCAAATGCGAGGACCAGCCAGGTCTCCCCCCTGAGAGACTATAACATGCTGAGAAGACCTCACTCTACCCAGGAATGCTCCTGTTCAGGGAAATGCCTCTGGCCTTCCCTCTAATATTCAGTGGGCTTCTCCTTCAGGGCAAAAGGGCATACAAGGCTATGACAACACTGGCCTCATGCACAAACATTCAGAGAAGATAAACAAACCAACCCACAGCTACCACAACTTCCTCCAACTAGAGCAACCGTTCCTGGAACCCCAAACACGCCGTGATTCAGATCTCCACTGTTTTATTGCCAACAGTGGGGTCTTATTTTGTATAGGCTTTAGGGCAAAGATGGGGATTCGAGCCCACACTGGCCCTGCTGTTCCTGACAGTCCCACCAAAACAACAGAAGGTAAATTTGGAAACGATTTTGAGATGGGAAATAGAAGCTTTGGAGAAATGCTCTACTTGAGACTGGAGGCCTCACTTGGAGAACAAGAGATTATCCCATGTTATGCAAGGTCACCAGCTAAGACTATGTAAAGAAAATTCTCGGGGCGCCTGGGTGGCTCAGTCGTTGAGCGTCTGCCTTCGGCTCAGGTCATGATTCCAGGGTCCTGGAGTTGAGCCCCGCATCGGGCTCCCTGCTCGGTGGGAAGCCTGCTTCTCCCACTACTATTCCCTCTGCTTGTGTTCCCTCTCTCGCTGTGTTTCTCACTGTCAAATAAATAAAATCTTTAAAAAAAAGAAAATTCTCCCCATAGTTTTGAAAATGAGAAAGTGCTATAAACCAATCTCCCACAAATACACAATTCTTAAGAAATTGGGCTATGTCCTGGAAGGAGAAAGGGAAGAAAAAGGAAGCTTACTATAGCTATGCACAGGCTGGTCGGGGCCCTTGCTTGGCTTTCCTACTGAGATAGGGTTCTCACAGACCAGACTGCTAAGACAGAATAAGACAGGATGGTTTGCCATCTCCCTGGACACTCTTAGTGGACAGATCAAGCTGAATTGCATGAGGGTAAAGTCAAATCCTTGGGTGGGTAGCATGGGCCTTGGCAAAGAATGTTCAGGAGGATCTCTACTGAGTGACCAGAATCTAGGTCCTCCAGCAAGAATCCAGTTTAGTGTTGGGGCGTCTGGGTGGTTCAGTGGGTTAAAGCCTCTGCCTTCCACTCAGGTCATGATCTCAGGGTCCTGCGATCAAACCCCTCGTCGGGCTCTCTGCTCAGCAGGGAGCCTGCTTCCCCCTCTGTCTCTGCCTACCTCTCTGCCAACTTGTAATCTCTCTCTCTCTGTCAAATAAATAAAATCTTTAAAAACAAAACAAAACAAAAACAAAGATATTCTACCAAAAACTTGTTCACTAACATTCATAGTGCCATTATTCATAATAGTCAAAAGGTGAAAACAGCCTAAATTTCCATTATTTGTTAAATGGATAAACAAAATGTGCTATATCCGTGCAATGGAATATTATTTGGCCATAAAAAGCAACGAGGTATTCATGCATGCTACAGCATAGGTGAGACTTGAAAGCATTACACTAGGGGCACCTGGGTGGCTCAGTTGGTTAAGCATCTGCCTTCGACTTAGGTCATGATCCCAGGGTCCTGGAATAGAGCCTCTGTTGGGCTCTCTGCTTCTCTTTCTCCCTCTGCTTGCCACTCCCCCTGCTTATGCTTTCTCTGTCAAGTAAATAAGTAAAATCTCTTAAAAAAGAAAGCATTTTGCTACGTGAAAGAAGCCAGTCACAAAAGATACATTTATATCATTCCATCCATACAAAATATCCAGAACAAGCAGACTATCTATATGGACAAAAAGTAGATTGATCAGTGGCTGTTTAGGACTAGGGGGTGGGAGGACAGCAGAGTACTACACAAGGGTATGTGGTGTCGTTTTGAAGCGATGAAAATATTCTAAAATTGGTTGTGCTTGTACACATCTGTGGATATCCTAAAACCCACTGAATTGTACACGTTAAATAGGTAAGTTTTGTGGCATGTGAATTCCAGCTCAATAAATCCATTTAATAAAATAAGAGCTAGAGGGGCACCTGGGTGGCTCAGTCATTAAGTGTCTGCCTCAAGCTCAGTCATGATCCCAGGGTCCTGGGATCGAGCCCCGTATCAAGCCCCATATCAGGCTCCCTTCTAGGCGGGAAGTATGCTTTTCTCTCTCCCACTCCCACTTCCCTTGTTTGTATTCCCTCTGTTATCTCTCTGTCAAATAAATAAATAAAATCTTTTAAAAAAATTTTCTTAAAAAAAATAAAGAAGAGCTAACAATGTTGTCTAAGAGACTCATTTAAACCAACCCCCCCCCAAATGTGCAGAAAAAATGCAATAAAGGCATGGGAAAAGATTTCCCTAAAAAAGCCACATTTTCTGCAAAAGCTTATGCCATAGGGCACCTGGGTGGCTCAGTGGGTTAAAGCCTCTGCCTTTGGCTCAGGTCATGATCTCAGGGTCCTGGATGGAGTCTCTCGGGCTTTCTCTGCTCAGCAGGGAGCCTGCTCCCCCCCTCACCCTCCACCTGCCTCTCTGCCTACTTGTGATCTCTCTCTCTGTCAAATAAATAAATAAATCTTAAAAAAAAAAAAAAGCTTATGCTATAATATTTAATCACAAAACGTTAATAAGTCCTAGAGGGTGATGCATCAGTTCAGGACCAGTCAGGAAAACAGAGACCACATTGATTAATTTAATGGAGAGAATGTGGGGAATTGGTCAGGCTGACAAAACAAAAAGCATGATGGGGCGCCTGGGTGGCTCAGTGGGTTAAAGCCTCTGCCTTCGGCTCAGGTCATGATCTCAGAGTCCTGGGATCGAGTCTGCATAGGGCTCTCTGCTTAGCAGGGAGCCTGCTTCCTCCCCCTTTCTCTCTGCTTACTTATCTTCTCTCTCCTCTCTGTCAAATAAATAAATAATCTTTAAAAAAAAAAAAAAAGCGTGAGGAGAAGCATGATGTGAGGTTGAGTTAGTAACTACAGCTGCCAAGAAAGAAACTCCTTTCCCTGGGGAAACCAGGAAAAGAGGGGGACATTAGCCGAACTTAGAAACAAAGAAGGTGGCCCAGAGAGTTGGGACTTGGACCTTTGGGAAGGGGGCACCCTGGTTGCTCCTAATACCTCAGGATTTGGAGACAAGTCCCCAAAGGAGAAGGGTCTCAGTCCTCTGAGGAGGGGGCATTGTTCAACTCTTAGCTCTCTCAGGGAATATCAGCAGCCTGGGTCTGGAAGCAGGCAAAGAAGTTATAAACTGGAACCAGCTCCTCCACTTGGGCTGAGGTGCTGCCTTGGGACCCTGCTGACAGGAATAACAAGTGGAAAGATCAAGAGGCTTCTCCCTCTCACCTTCTCATCTCTTTCTAGGTGCCCACTATTGACAATGTTTACCAGGTAAGTGCCGTTTGCAGAATCCCAGTCTCACCACAAGTTTGGAGCTGGGAGACAATAGATAAATAAATAGCACAGATGATGAAGAAACATCAAAATGAGATGAAAGGGATGATTGGAGAGCTAAGGAAACATAGAAACCAATGGTGACATTGCACCATTGACAATTTGGCTGAAAATTGAATTTATAACGTGGAGAAATGCTTAATGTAATAATAGTGAATTCAGAAGAAAAAGGCAAAGATGTTAAAGCAATTAACAAGGAGATGATACATGTGAAGGACAAAGATGTTTCTTTTTTTTTTTTTTTAAGATTTTATTTATTTATTTGACAGAGAGAGAGAGATCACAAGTAGGCAGAGGGGCAGGCAGAGGGAGAGGGGGAAGCAGGCTCCCCGCCAAGCAGAGAGCCCGATTTGGGGCTCGGTCCCAGGACCCTGAGATCATGACCTGAGCCAAAGGCAGAGGCTTTAACCCACTGAGCCACCTAGGTGCCCCTAAGGATGTTTCTTTTTTTGTCTTCCAAATTCTTTTTAAGAGCGTCTTTTCATTGGCTTTAAGATGTTTCAAATAAGAATAATTCTTATCCCTGAAGTAGAAAAACCTATCAAAAGTCAGAGAAAAAATATTCAGGGCTGTTGTACAGAAAAATTTCCCTGAAATCGTTAAAGAACTTAATTTCAAATATCATAGTTATACTGTAATACCAAGAAAATCTGTTAGGAACTAATTGACAGCAAGATATATCGTAGTTAAGACATCAAACTTCAGGGGCACCTGGGTGGCTCAGTGGGTTAAGCCTCTGCCTTTGGATCAGGTCACGATCTTGGGGTCCTGGGATAGAGCCCCATATCAGTCTCTGTGCTCAGTGGGGAGCCTGCTTCCCTACTCTCTCTCTGCCTACTTATGATCTCTTTTTCCCTGTCAAATAAATAAAATCTTGAAAAGACATCAAACTTCAAAAGTAGAGGAAAAAATTCTTAAGTAGGTTAAAATCAAATCAGCCTAAGACTTTTCCATAAGAGTCTTCCATAAGAACAGTGTCCACAAAGCCGTGGGGTGTGAGGGCATTGAGGGCTTGGGGGAGACAGCAAGACTCAAGAACAGTTGTTTAAGTTTAAATAAAACAGGAAGGCATTTTTTAATCTTGATTTCTTTTGTTTAAATTCAATATTAATATATAGTTTATTATTAGTTTCAGAGGTAGAGTTCAGTGATGCATCAATCTTATTTAACACCCAGTGCTCATTTCATCACATGCCCTCCTTAATGTCCATATCCAGTTACCCCATCCTCCCACTCCCTCTCCCCTCCGTTAAGCTCAGGAGTTTGTTTCCTATGATTAAGAGTCTCTTATGGTTTGTCTCCCTCTCTGATTTCATTTTGTTTTATTTTTCCCTTCCTTCCCCAATGATCCTGTTTCATTTCTTAAATTTCACATATGAATGAGATCATATAATTGTCTTTCTCTGACTTATATTGCTTAGCATAATACCCTCTAGTTCCATCTACATCCTTGCAAATGGCAAAATTTCTTTTTTTTTTAATGACTGAGTAGTATTCTGGGACGCCTGGGTGGCTCAGTCAGTGAGCAGCTGCCTTCGGCCCAGGTCATAATCCCAGGGTCCTGGATCGAGTCCCACATGGGTCTCCTTGCTCAGCAGGGAGCATGCTTCTTTCTCTGCCTCTGCCTGCCACTCTGCATGCTTCTGTTCTCTCTCTCTGACAAATAAATAAATAATTTTTTTAAAAAAAATACTGCTTTAAAAAAAATGACTGGGTAGTATTCTATTGTGTGTATATGCATATATATACATATATGACATATATATGTATATATACATATATGATATATATATACACACGCACACACACACACACCATGGCTTCTTTATCCATTCATCTGTCAATGGACATCTGGGCTCTTTCCATTGTTTGGCTATTGTGTACAGGGCAGCTATAAACATAGGGGTGCATGTGCCCCTTCAGATCACTACATTTGTATCTTTGGGGTAAATCCCTACTAGTACAATTGCTGGGTCATAGGGTAGCTCTATTTTCAACTTTTTTTTTTTTTTAAAGATTTTATTTATTTATTTGACAGAGAGAGAGAGATCACAAGTAGGCAGAGAGGCAGGCAGAGGGAGAGGAGGAAGCAGGCTCCCTGCTGAGCAGAGAGCCCAATGTGGGGCTCGATCTCAGGATCCTGAGATCATGACCTGAGCAGAAGGCAGAGGTTTAACCCTATTTTCAACTTTTTGAGGAACCTCCATACAGTTTTCCAGAGTGGCTGCACCAGCTTACATTCTCACCAATAGTATAGGAGGATTCCCCTTTCTCTGCATCTTCACCAATATCTGTCTTCTGGCTTGTTAGTTTTAGCCATTTTGACTGGTGTGAGGTGGTATCTCATTGTGGTTTTGATTTGTATTTCCCTGATGCCAGGTGATGTTGAGCATTTTTTCATGTGTCTGTTCGCCATCTGTATGTCTTCTTTGGAGAAATGTCTGTTCATGTCTTTTGCCCATTTCTTGATTAGATTATTTGTTCTTTGGGTGTCGAGTTTGATAACTTCTTTATAGCTTTTGGATACTAGCCCTTTATCTGATAGGACATTTATAAATGCCTCTTCCATTCTGTCAGTTGTCTTTTGGTTTTGTCAACTGTTTCCTTTGCTGTGCAAATGCTTTATATCTTGATGAAGTTCCAATAATTCATTTTTGCCTTTGTTTCCCTTGCCTTTGGAGATGTATCTAGGAAGGCATTTTTTTTTTCTTTTTTTTTTTTTGGGAAGGCATTTTCAAAACTTCAGGAATATAAGGCTGTTGAAAGACTGCAAATACACACAAATTCTTTGTAGCTTCTCTCATCAAAGGATAAAGTTTGTTTCTTCATTATTTATTTATTTATTTATTTATTTATTTTGTTTCTTCATCTTTTAAATCTGGGCTGGCCTAATGATTTGCTTTGGCCAGTGATGCAGCAGAAGGGACATGACATGAATTCCAAACTGGCAGCTTTCATTCTCACTCTCTGCCACCATGTGACCAAGCCTAAGCAAGTCTGCAGGAGGGGCTGGTTGACCTCCAGACCTGAGCCTGGCAGCCCCAGAGCCCTAACCAGACTTGATACCAGCTGACCAGTCACACAGGTAGGTCCAGGAGAGATCGGCTGAACTTCCAGTTCAACCGATGTCCAACTAACCAACCCACAGAACTGGGAGCTAGGAAATGATTGTTGGGGGTGGTTTGTAACCCACAAAAATAAAGGCTAACTGATAAATGATGAAATCCACGTAATTGAATCAAAAGTCAGAAATGAAGAAGCCATCCACAATAAATACATTTAAATACTGAAATGAAGAAAAAGCAAAATAAAAATGGATAAAATGAATGTAAATGGTATAAACCTTGACAAAGTGAAAAATAATATGAGCCAAAAATTAGGAAGTACGGGGAAGAGGTAGAAGGAGGTGTAAGAGTGTTAATCTATCTTTCATGGCAGGGAACTCACTACTGAGCAATATTGAAGCACATAGTTGAAAAAGTCCCTCTGTCCTATTATGGTTTTTTAAATCATTTTAACCTTTGAGAAACCTTTTATGAATCAATCGATCTCTCTTAAAATGAGAAAACATGCATCTGAGCAGTTCTTTCACTTTTTTTTTGTTAAATCTAAGTAAGACTACGTTCAGCACTATATTTTAAAAATAGCTTGTGCAAACTGAACCTATTCCCGTCCGTTACCTATGTAGCTCTCTCTCTGTCCTTCCATCTGTATTTATGCTTGTAATAATGCTGTTCACCACATGTGGATATTAGTATTTCTGTGATATTGAAATTGGGGTGGTTTGAACTTTTCTTTATTCCTTGAAATTTTTGTAAAGGGCTTATATTATTTTTATAAAAACAACAAAGTTGTAAAGAGTTTAGAAGAGTTTCATTAGCAGTCCCAGTGGAAAGCAGCATTTTCATAGAGAATATTAAAATGGCATTAGGCTCCAAGATGTGGTCTGTCTAAACTAGTGGTATGCAATGGCTACATGCTATAATCACCAGGGAATCTTTTTAAAAATATTAATATCCAGGAGCGCCTGGGTGGCTCAGTGGGTTAAAGCCTCTGCCTTCAGCTCAGGTCATGATCTCAGGGTCCTGGGATCCAGCCCCGCATCAGGCTCTCCGCTCAGCAGGGAGCCTGCTTCCCACTCTCTGCCTACTTCTGATCTCTCTCTATCAAATAAATAAATAAATAAAATCTTTTAAAAAAAAATCAATATCCAGGATTCAGCCAGACCAGAACCATTCTATCAAAATCTCTGAGATAGGGCCTGAGACTTATAAAGTTCAGATGTTCCCCTAGGAGATTCTGACGTGCAACTCTGGCTGAGAACCACTTGTCTCAACAGGCTATGTAGACACATTCCTAAGATGCAATGTGTGTTGCTTGGAAGTCCACAGGGACATCCAGAGGATCTGTTACTAAAGAAGACAGTGAGAATGAATACTCTGGGCTACTAGCAGATAGGATTTCTGTCAGCACGAACTGGGGGCAAGATGCTTTCTTGTTTACATCCAGAAGGAGAGAGAGCCTGGCTTTCCTCCTCTGCCCCTCTGCCCTCCTCCCTGCCCCTTCTCCTCCCCCCCTCAGATGCTCTGAGCTGGCTTGTCTTTGTGTCCCACAGGCTCTAAATGAATAACACACTCACCACAGAAAGCAGTTCTTATCAAGTGAAATGGAATTTTTGTGCTTGGTTTACCAGTGCTTCTTAAACTTTATTATGTAGAGAAATTGCCCAGGAGTCTTGTTAAAATGCAGATTTTGATTCAGTAGTTCTGGAATGGGGCCAAGATTCTGCGTTTCTAACAAGCTCCCAGGTGATTAGAATGGCTGTCAGGCATCAATTACAATGTCCACCTTAACTATCAGGCACACCTGATATTTACAGTAGCTGAGGAATGCATTCTTTTCTTGTAGGTGAATAGACAAGAGAAGCCAATTATAATCAGAAGGTGCTTAATGAGCAAAGCCAGATTGCAAAGCCTGTGTGAAGGCACGGAAGCAAGAAACTGCTCGCGTGCCAGGTGAATCAGGAGCTGGAGGTAGGTGGAGTCAGAGCTCTGAAGGGTTGGACTTTGATCTGAATTCTGCAGAGCACAAAGCCTAGAAGAGATTTAACCGGGAAGAAGAGTCTTCCAGAGTCAAATTTGTTTGGGAAGTATTGTACACTACGTCCCTCACTTGGATATTTACAATGCATATTGTAATTGCAATTTGTAAAATTGTAAATGCAATTTTTAAAGATACTAAGAAGGCTTTTGTCAAATAAAGATAATACCTCATAAACAGTACAGGTTATATAATTTGTGGATCCCAGAGCAAAATGAAAATTTATCTTTTACTATTAAGACTTTCTAGATAGTGATGACAGAGCATTAAACCAATTGTGGAACTCTTCTAAAGCTTCTAAAGCTTCAGGCCTTGTGGGACTGCACGAGTCACATACCCGTGAAGCTGTCTGTTCATGGGGATATTGGGAGCACTAAATGAAACAATGTACGCAAAGTGCTTTAGTGCTTACCTACTGTTAGCACCACTACCAAAGCTACAGTTGGATGTCAAGCCTGGAATCACCACTACCAAAGCGGCTACCAGAGTTTACATCCTGTAAGCACTAAATAAATAGTAAGGATGGTGTTCACACAGCTTTTAGTACAGACTCTTGGTTGTAATAGAAACTGACTTCATTTAGCTTACGCAAAAAAAGCTGAAATTTGTCATAATGATCCAGGCATGTGTTTCAGAATCCGAGGGTAGAAGCAGCTAGCAAGGTACAGGAAGAAAGGGCTCTCCTTTTCTCTCTCAACTCCAGTTTTCTCTATGGGTTCCCTGTCCACACTGTGGGACAAATCAGCCTAGAGATGCCAGGTACAAGAGACTTCCCAGAGGGAGATTGGGGTCTCTTAGTTCCAATTCCACATTCTGAGGGAGGGCTTCTGATGGCTCCATCAATTTGCACCTGGATTAAGCACCATAGAGACTCTTCAGCTATTATCAGCCCAATGGAAGGGGAAGAAGGCAACATATGTGCATCTCGGTGTCTCCCATACTTATTTGATTATGAAATGTTTCTTGGAGGAACAATAGAACATACTTGGGAAATGCAGTTGTGGGTGACAGAAAGCAATGGAATGGCTAAAGAAGAGGCAAGAGAGCCAGGAATCAGATTTTCATTTTAGATGGTAGAGAGTAGAACTGACTAGAGGGAACAAGACAGAACACAAGAAAGCTAACTAAGAGCTTGCTCAGATATCCAGACCTGGGAAGCAAGGCTAGTATTAATGAGGATATATGACGGAAAACTGTCTCCAGAAATATTTAGGAAGTGGAAATCCTATATGGGGAGTGAGGTATAAGAGAAAGAGACAAGGATGGTTCAAAGAACTAACTTGGGGTATTCAACAGGTCGTGGTACACCAACTGTTGAGATAATACAAGAATTGGGGGATGGGTATAAGTTGTTTTTGTTTGGTGCCAGGATAAATATTCAAGTGGAAATCTCTAGAAGCCTGAAATGTGGGCCACAGGTAAAGTCTTGAGGCAGATTCACATGTCACACGCTTTCGGTGATAATTAAAAACTGAAAAGTTCAGGCATTCAACATATGATCCTTGAACACTACTATGGCCCAGGCCCTAGGGGACACAACACACATGCGTTAATAAAACACACGTGGTCCCTGCAGCCCCTCCTGGAGCTTACAGTCGCCCAGGAAGATAAATAACAAAGCACTTCCTTTCACAAGTACAGAATGACAGAGAGGAGTTGTGCAAACCTTGGAGAACAACACAGTGCTCGTGCCCCCACCACCTTACAGCTGTGTGACAGGAGCAGACTACGGTTGGGTCTTAAGCCTGGAATCATCACTACCAAAGCCTCCGGAGCCAGGACGACAGCGCGGATTCGGTCTCTAACTGCTAGGCTGGGGATCGGGATGCGGACGGGGCGGTGCAAGCACGGGTGATAGAGACTCGGTGGCGAGTGAGAATCACTAGCCCAGTAGAACGACCCAAGTCTCCTTTGTGTTCATCCCGGCCAAGCATTACGCGCCGGCAATGTGCTGAGCTGGCTCCACTTGCCCAGGAGGCAACTAGAATGACAGTCCACGTAAAGGGTTCACTTTTCCAGTCAAAATGGGTCTCCATCGTCTTGGTGCGGGGAGAGGGTGAGGATGAACCCTAAGGCCTGGATTACTGTCCGGCTCCTGTGGGTGCCAGCACCCCAGAAGCGAAGTTCGAGGAGTACCGCGCGGTCCAAAGCACTGACACCCGCACAGGCAGTTGGCGGAGAACAATGAGCTACCAGGGAGGAAGCGGAGGGTAAGCGAATTCGGAAGTCGAGGCCCCACGCGGGAAGACAGAGGCGAACGCGGCGCTCGGCGACACCACCCCTGCGCCACCCAAGCTCCGGCGCGCGTCCCCGCCTGGCGCCGCCGCGGAGCCCAGCACCAGCTGCGAGCCCGCAAGGTGAGGGCGGGGGAGCGCACGCCTGAGGGACGGCCGAAACGCGCGAGCGCAGACAGCGTGCGCACGCGCAGAGCTCCCGCCGGCTGGCGCCCGGAGCGCGGGAGAAGCGACGGAAGCCACTGAGAGGAGCCGCACCTCGGTAAGTGCTCCCCCCTCCCCTTTCTCCCGGAGTGCCTTGCGCGCGCCCGGTGGGCGGGGGGGGAGGGGAGGGGAGGCGGCGGTGGCAGCCATGTTGTTGTGAGTCTCTGTGTCTCACCCTCGGTACTTCGGTGGTTCGGAGGAGGAGGGGGAGGAGAAGGAGGAGGTGGGGTGGGGGGGAGGGAGGTAGGTGGAGAAAGAAGATATTGCCGCCACCGAAGGCGGAGGAAGGAAGGACGGCCAAGAGCGACGCCGCCGTGTGCCCAACGGTCGGTGTCCCCGGCTGAGGCAGCGCGGCCGCAGCAGCCCCGTAAGTCAGTCCGCGTTTGCTCCCTCTCCCCGTGCTCTGGCGCCGCAGGAGTTGGCTTCCCGGGCTTTGTGTGGCGATCTCGGCGGGAGCAGCCCGCAGGGCGGGAGGACGGAAGGGCCTGCGGGCACCCAGGACAGCTGCGGCCTGGGGCCCGGGGCCCGCTCGCACAATGCGGGGGGGAGGGGTGCCGGAAGGGGGTGTGCGCCCGGCGCGGGGGGGTGCTCGGCTCTCCTGCTTCCTTTCCTCCCCCACGCCACTGCCTCGCGGCGCTGGGGGGCCCACCCCACTATTTTTGGCTTTCTCGGCGCTTGGGGTTAGGGACCGAGCTGCCGGTTCAGCTCTTGGTTGAGGGGAGAGGCCGGTAGATCCAGAGAAGTGTGCGAGTTGGAAGTGGGCGAAGAGGAAGGAGTGGGTTTATGAAAACAAGTGTGGGAATT
Organism: Procyon lotor; assembly: GCA_028646535.1. Lineage (NCBI taxonomy): Eukaryota > Metazoa > Chordata > Mammalia > Carnivora > Procyonidae > Procyon > Procyon lotor. The sequence goes on from CM053610.1 coordinate 104,361,267, forward strand.
CTTGGAGGCCCGAGTGTGTCCCGGAAAAGCTTTCGGCAGACAGGTGTGGGTATGAAAGAACAGCGACTTGGGTTAGACTCTTTAGGTCCCATTAGTAAGGAATGTTATGTTTGTTACTGAAACAGATTTCGACACTCTGGTATATAAATTAAAACGAAAGAAAAGATTAGAGGCTTCAGACATTTTAGCAATAGTGTTCTTGGGCCAAATTTGGGGATAATTGTTTAAAGTTTTATTCGCAAACGCTTGTAAAAGTTTCGCTGCTTCTGAGAACACAGCTAGGGAAAACCTATTTTTCTTAGTTTTTCCTTCTAACATTTAAACATCTTCGGGATTAATATTACGAGTATATTAGGTGTAATAAGACAATAATAGTTAAACCCAGGATTTCGGGTTTTGTGAGTTTCTAACGTAAAAAAGTGGTGATAGATTTTTTTCGGTAAAAGTTTTTAGGGAAAGCTTTATTAGACAGATCCTTTTAAACGCTTAAGAGAACTGTAATATTTGTAAAGGTATATCGAGAAAACAGTTTTAATAAAGGGAGTTACCTAAGGATTTTAAAAGCTTGTTTACTGCTTAGATTTCGTGTTTAATAGGTGACTCACCATGTGACCTGGAGTATCGGAGGATGATTTAAGGAATTCTGGTTAGAAATCCTATTTAAAATAAAAGGACAAATATTTTTAATGGGCTTAAGTTTCTGTTCTTATTCTTTTAATATTCTTATAGATGATTTGCTTCCATCTGCACAGGCATCGTGAATAATTGTTAATATTTCCCTTTGCATGAATGTCTTTTAAAGTTCAATTTTTTGTGAACTTAAGTTATTTAGAATTGTCTTTTGGTGTCCTGAAGGGCATTTTTTTGTACCCAGTAAAGGTTTACACTGATTTGAAATATTAATTGTATTTCAAAATCCTGGTTCTTAAGCTTTTTAAGTTCTTTTTTCTTATTTGTACAAGTCTGGCCATTAATCCTCAAGTTAGATTTGCTATTAGCAAACTTGAACATCTTCAAGGAAATTTAAACTGTTTAATTTTTATACATAGTTTTCTTAATTCGAGTGCAAAGTTCCCTTAGATGTTTTAATATTTAGTAAGATTTCAACTTAAAAGTCTAAATTACTGCCATGTTTAAATTGGTCTTACCAGGTTGTCCATTTTATTTATTTATTTATTTATTTATTTAATTTATTTTGGTTGTCCTCTTTAATAGACCAACTTTTCTTTGGCATTACAAGCACATAAGCCAAACTATGCAGTCTCAACAAAGATGATACTAGGATTTTGTTTCCCTTAAACCTTCCATACTTGTTTATGAGTCTTCTGGTGTTGAAATATAATTTGTCTTCCTGTGTAGGTACTTAGCAGAAGTAACTATGATCAGAGATTTGGGCCAAGTGTGACATCCAAAGCCAATCTGATCAGTGACCAGATAGTCTTGGTTTTTATAGACATTGATAAGACCTTCGTAACTTTTAAATGGAGGTTGGTTCCTGTCTCCTGGACTCAAGTTCTCCATACTTCTAATTCAATGACATTTATTTATTTATTTATTTATTTATTTATTATTTCTTTTTTAATTTTCTTAAAGATTTCGTTCATCATTTGATAGAGATCACAAGTAGGCAGAGAGGCAGGCAGAGAGAGGGGGAAGCAGGCTCTCTGCTGAGCAGAGAGCCCAATGTGGGCTCAATCCCAGGACTCCCAGATCATGACCCGAGCCGAAGGCAGAAGCTTTAATCCACTGAACCACCCAGGTGCCCCCAGTGTCCTTTAAATTTGTTGGGTTTCTAACATAGCAAAATATTCTGTATTTTTTCATGTTCTTAAGATTTAGGATTTTTTTTTAAAGATATTGTCCGAGAAGGAGAGAGAGCGCACAAGCAAGGGGAGCATCAGGCAGAGGGAGAAGCCGGCTCCCCTCTGAGCAAGGAGCCTGCTGTGGAATTTGATCCCAGGACCCTGGGATCATGACCTGAGTCGAAGGCAGATGTCCAACTGACTGAGCCACCCAGGCATCCCAAGATTTAGGATTATTTTAAATATCTGAATGTATGACTGAATTCTATGACTTTGGCTTGCATTTATAGTTTGTGGCTGTTTTACTGATAGGTGTGTGATTAATATAAAAATTGTGCTAATAACTAATAAATTGGTTTGTGATATATTAGGTAGATTTCTTGCTGTTTTTAAGAAGGCATTAAAAATAGTCTGACTTGTCTCCTTTTGTCCCACTTTTTCACTCTTGCCTGATAAATTTGTAAGAAGGAACTGGTAAGAGTATAGCTTAGCCTCCTTCCTCTCATTCTCTTTGGAAGTCTGCCCCCTGCAGAAAGCATTGTATTCTGCTTCTTCTTGAGGCCACCATGATAGACTGCCCTTTTTTGGAGGACCATCAGTTGTCCAGTGCTATCTGTGACCGGTTTAGGATAATTAAGGGGTGTGGTAGTAGGAACTCCACTGGCCTAGGTCTAAATTAGTCATTCTATTGTAGCTTGGTCAGTAAAAGGAGATACTTGAATTGCTACTGGTCTAGTTCCTGTGTCTCTTCACTTCTGAATTCCAATGTGGTGGAAAAAGTTTTCCTTCAAACCTTATCATTTAGAAGCTAATCTTAGAAGATTTTATCTATTAGAGACAGAACAGAGCAGAAGGGAGAAGACAGTGGGAGAAGCAGGCTCCCCGCTGAGCAGGGAGCCCAACGTAGGACTTGATCCTAGCACCCTAAGATCATGACTTGAGCCGAAGGCAGACACTTAACAGACTGATCCACCCAGGCACCCCAGAATCCAATATTTTAATAATGATGTTTATATTTAGGAATATAGCTGACATTTTTCACTTAAAATGTATTGTTTTTGTAGAAGGAAAAGTGAATTTACAAATCTATTACTTTGAAGCCTTTCAAATGAAACAATATTACAAATTATTA
>CM053610.1:104364700-104405206 GCA_028646535.1 Procyon lotor
CAAATAAATAAAATCTTAAAAAAAAAAAAAAAATTTATATCCTGACACTTGACTGAATTCCTGGATGAGTTCTAGCAGTCTTGGAGTGGAGTCTTTTGGATTTTCCACATAAAGTATCATATCATCTGCAAAGAGTGAGAGTTTGACTTCTTCTTTGCCAATTTGGATGCCTTTGATTTCTTTTTGTTGTCTGATTGCTGAGGCTAGGATCTCTAGCACGTTGTGGAATAGCAGTGGAAATAGTGGGCATCCCTGCCGTGTTCCTGATCTCAGGGGAAATGCTGAGAGCTTTTCCCCATTGAGAATGATATTTGCTGTGGGAAAAGTTTTTTTTAATATATAGTTTATTAAAAACCATGAATCAGACAAGATTTCCACAATATATTTGCCTTTAAGCCTCTTAGTCTGAATAATAGTCTTCCTTCTGTCCTCCCCCTTTCCGTAGTCTGGATTAGATGATTACTTTCTTGTGTTATCTGTTGACCTTCTGCTTTAAATTGCTCATGTTTCTAATAAATAATATTTAGTTATGGCGACTTTATTAGATTGAGGTTTAGTGGTTTTTTTTTTTTTTTTTTTAAGATTTTTTTATTTATTTGACAGAGAGAAACACAGCGAGAGAGGGAACACAAGCAGAGGGAATGGTAGCAGGAGAAGCAGGCTTCCTGCCAAGCAGGGAGCCCGATGTGGGGCTTGATCCCAGGGTCCTGGATCCGACCCGAGCCGAAGGCAGACGCTTAACCACTAAGCCACCCAGGCGCCCCTAGTGGGTTATTTTTTTTGAGACAGTTTTTCATAGGTGATGGTGCTGTTTCATATTTTATCATGGGGCATTTATTTGCTTGTTTTACTTTTAGAATGATAGAATATTAAATCAAATAAAATGTTAGTATAGAAATATTCCCATTGGGGGAGCTGATTTCATAATATGTCTTTGATATTTCACATGTATCTTTGACTCATTAGAATCACTTTGTGTTATCTGTTTTTTCAAGCATGTCATCTTCACTTCCAAGTTAATTTGACCTGCTTCTCTCAGGTGTTATCTAGAAGTGTCAAAAACCAGAATTGGTTGAGGTCGATTTACTTGGGAGATCTTCTCTCAGCAGTATTTCGTGTTTCAAAATAAAAGAATTTCCTTAAGCAGTATTTTTATTTCTCAAAATAAAGCAGTTGCAAGAATGCCTTGTAAAACAAGAGACTTCAGGGGCGCCTGGGTGGCTTAGTTGGTTAAAGCCTCTGCATTTGGCTCAGGTCATCTCAGGGACCTGGGATTGAGCCCCTCTTTGGGCTCTGCTCAATGGGGAGCCTGCTTCCCCCTCTCTCTGCCTGCCTCTGCCTACTTGTGATCTCTCTTTCTGTCAAATAAATAAAATCTTTGAAAAAAAAAACACAAAAGGGGCTCATGGGTGGCTCAGTGGGTTTAAGCCTCTGCCTTTGGCTCAGGTCATGATCTCAGGGTCCCTGGATCGAGCCCCACATAGGGCTCTCTGCTCAGCGGGGAGCCTGCTTTTCACCCTCTCTGCCTGCCTCTCTGCCTGCTTGTGATCTCTCTCTCTCTCTGTCGAATAAGTAAATAAAATCATCAAAAAATAAAAATACAAAAAACAAACAAACCCAAGACTTCATAAGGTCTCAAATACATGGTGATTTTCCTTTAAGAGAATTTTAAGGAAAAAATAATCTTGCCTCATATTTGCATATATGTGAGTTAAATATTTATTTTATTTTGCCTCTTTGAAAATATGTTCTTTGAGATTTAGCCTCAGAGAGCTAATGCAGTCTTGCATGCAAATACTTGATAAATTTGTATGTACTGTCTAAATGCTTATATTAGAATAGTCTAATTTTTAATCTTACTAGAAGATTTGAGTTAGGGTCTTTGAAGAATTCTAGTTTCTGGGAATCTGTATTAATACGTAAGTGTGTGTGTGCACACACATGCATGCCAAATTTCATTCAAAATTTAAAACTTGACTTTTCCTTAGTATAGTTGAGTCAGTAATATTTTATTTATCGCTTTATTGCTGGGAAAACAAGCATATATAATTACCCCATGAAGTATGTGGACAAGCAAGTAGCAGATATCAAAAACTGTTAATGTGGTTCTTGGCTCAACTGCTAGCTAAGTGACTTGTTCAACACTATTAGAAAAGTGTATGATTCAAGGGAAACAAAACCAAAAATGAAGCCTGCACAGAGGAGGGAAACAGTCAGCAAAACTAAAAGCCTTGAGAATGGGAGAAGATGTTTGCAATGAAGGGTTAGTATCTACAATCTATAAAGAACTTATCAAACTCAACACCCAAAAAACAATCTAGTTAAGAAATGGGCAGAAGACATGAATAGACACGTTTCCAAAGAATTCCACATGACTAACAGACACATGAAACAATGCTCAACATCACTCATCATCAGGAAAATATAAATCAAAACCAAGATGAGATACTACCTCACACCTGTCAGAATAGCTACAGTTAAACAACACAAGAAACAACAGATAATGGCAAGGATGCAGAGTAAGGGGAACCCTCTTGCATTGTTGGTGGGAATGCAAACTTGTGCAGCCACTGTGGAAAATAGTATGGAGGTTCCTCAGAAAGTTAAAAATAGAGCTACCCTGGGATCAAGCATTGTACGATTAGGTATTTATCCAAAGGTTACAAAAACACTGATTCGAACGGGTACATGCACCCCAGTGTTTTAACAACATTACCAACAATAGCCAAACTATAGAAAGAGCCCAGATGTCTGTCAACTGATTAATGGATAAAGATGTGTATATATGCAATGGAATATTACTCAGCCATCAGAAAGAATGAAATCTTACCATTTGTAATGATGTGGATGGAGCTAGAGTGTATTATGCTAAGCAAAAAGTAAGTCAGCCAAAGAAAGACAAATACCATATGATTTCACTCCTGTGGAATTTAAGAAATGAAACAGATGAGCATATGGGAGGGGGGGAAAAGAGAGAGGGAAACAAACCCTAAGAGACTTTTTATGATAGAGAACAAACTAAGGGTTGGTGGAGGGAAGTGGGTAAGGAATGGGCTAGATTGGTGATAGGTAATTAAGCTGGGGGGGGCACTTGTTATGAGCAGCACTGGTTGTTGTGTATAAGTGATGAATCACTGAATTCTATTCCTTGAAACGAATATTGCACTGTATATTAACTAGAATTTAAGTAAAAAAAATTTAAAGCCTCATTGTTTAAAGTTACACACTTCAAAACACACACACACGCGAAAAGTGTATGATTTAGTTCACGTCCCCAGAAAAAGTAAATGACTAGGTATTGATGGTGATTAGCAGAAACTTCTAATGTAAAATCTTTGAAGGCTAGTGGTCTACAAATACTTAAGCCTGGGTAGGTTTAGCTTTCTCATGGATAAGAAGAGGTATTACTAAACAAATTTGTTGGTAAATTTGCCAACGTGAATTAATATGTTGAAGAAATGAGGATACTCCTAAGGACTTTAGCTCCTGTTTGTTTGCAGTGGATAACATTACTGCTCAATGATTATGTTCATTAAAAACTATCCAAGAAGGACGACTACCAATAATATTTCATAAGCCTCTTAAGTTACTCTTCGTATTGGCTTATATTTAATTAAGTTTTCATGTAATTTTGTGGTTTTTTTGGTAATCGATGCACAAGTAGCCTTCAGGTGTTACAGGACTAATAAGGAAAAGTAGAGCCAGTTGGAAGTTGTTATCAGACATTTTATGTTGATAAATGTCTTCATTGTAGAAAGTCTGAAGTAGAGCCTTGTTCAATATTTTCGTTAGAATGAGCATTGTGGGGGTGCCCAGGTGGCTCAGTGGGTTAAAGCCTCTGCCTTCAGCTCAGGTCATGATCTCAGAGTTCTGGGATGGAGCCCCACATTGGGCTTTCTGCTCAGCAGGGAGCCTGCTTCCCCCTCTCTGCCTGCCTTTCTGCCTACTTGTGAGCTCTCTCTATCAAATAAATAAAATCGTTAAAAAAAAATGAAAAAAAAAATGAGCATTGTGTATTAACATATGAAGGCATTTATAAGCAGTTACTATCCAGATATTTGATTTTTTGATCTGAATTTGCGTTTCATACCATAAAAAATAATTCTTTTTCGTTAAATTTATATTGAGCATTTATAGATCACTAAGACAGTTCCTAGCCCCTTTGGCCCATAGCATAATTTTTACTCTGGCCTTAAAATAGAACTAATTATAATATTATGAAAATGTGATTACTGGGGCGCCTGGGTGGCTCAGTGGATTGAAGCCTCTGCCTTTGGCTCATGATCTCAGGGTCCTGGGATCGAGCCCCACATCGGACTCTGCCCAGCGGGGAGTCTGCTTCCCCCTCTCTCTGCCTGCCTCTCTGCCTGCTTGTGATCTCTCACTCTGTCAAATAAATAAATAAAATCTTTAAAAAGAAAATGTGATTACTGTCTAGTGGCAGTAGAAAGTGCTTTAATAGCATATATTGTAGCTCTAAGTGGTTTTTCCCCAACTTATTTTTTATAGTAGGCATATGGTGAGAGATTGGATCAGATGTTGTCTGAGAAAAATTAGTATTCTTAGAAATCATAGAAATGCACTTACTAATGCATATTCTTGGTTTTTTACACAAACTTGTAAACCTTTTGAATTATGTATTAGTAAATATGAAATTTTTTAAAAAAGATTTTTATTTATTTATTTGACAGAGCGAGAAATCACAAGTAGGCAGAGAGGCAGGCAGAGAGAGAGGGGGAAGCAGGTTCCCTGCTGAGCAGAGAGCCCCATGCGAGAGGACCCCGAGATCATGCCTTGAGCTGAAGGCAGAGGCCCTAACCCACTGAGTCACCCAGGCGCCCCAGTAAATATGAAATTTATAACTTAACTAAGTTGTTTGAGGCGTTTTATCTGTTTTTCTCATGTAATTAGCAATGATGTTGCCTACAAAAAGTTGGCTACTGTTTAATTTTGGAATTTAATGAGATACTGTTCTTTTTTTTTTTTAAAGGAAACAAAGAATCAACCTCAAAAACTAACTTTTTAATTCAAATTTACCTAGGATTACAGAGTCTTGGCCATAGAAAAGTTTCTGTTATATATCATCTATATGAGCCAGTTCCAGTTGTTTGTTAAAGAAATAATATTGGGGGAGTTTCATGGCTTAATGTTGCAAACAACAACAACAAAAAATTGAAGACAGACTTTATACCCCAGGCTGTACTGTGTACCATAACTCTTGGATACATTTTCTTCAAATTAACATAGTCAATTCAGTATTCTGTAGTTGGATGCTAGATACTCTGTTTCTTGTTAGAAGAAAAAAGTGTTCTTTCTTCCTAAGATCTAACCATTTTGGATAAAGTTGTTAAATTTATGTCCAAATTTTTTTCCATTCCCACCAAATGATACCAAGATTTGTAACTGCATAGGACATAGAAGATTGGTATTTTCCAGAAATTTTCAGTCCCACTTAATGGTATATATGTGAACCCCCCCAACTTTATTATATCACTAATAGGAGATTAGTGGCCTGAGAGTTTGTGTTTTCTTTCTCTTCCTTCCTTCCTTCCTTCCTTCCTTTCTTTCTTTCTTTCTTTCTTTCTTTCTTTCTTTCTTTCTTTCTTTCTTTCTTTCTTTCAATTTCTTTCTTCTTTCTAGATTTTATTTATTAGAGAGATCACAAGCAGGCAGAGAGGTAGGCAGAGAGAGAGAGGGAAGCAGGCTCCCTGCTGAGCAGAGACCCTGATGTGGGGCTTTATCCCAGGACCCTGAGATCATGACCTGAGCCAAAGGCAGAGGCTTTAACCCACTGAGCCACTCAGGCACCCCTGTGTTTACTTTCTATCTTGTTTTGCCCACTTTCTCCTCCAGTCTTTTCGTGATTGAAATAAATGGTAACACCCTAACCTGCAAAGCTGAGTTCGAGTGTTCTGTGGGTTTTGTTTTCTTTTGCATTTTATTTTATTTATTTTTTAAAGATTTTATTTATTTATTTGACAGAGAGATCACAAGTAGGCAGAGAGGTAGGCAGAGAGAGCAAGGGAACCAGCCTCCCACGGAGCAGAGAGCCTGATGGGGGGCTTGATCCCAGGACCCTGAGATCATGACCTGAGGTGAAGGCAAAGGCTTAACCCACTGAGCCACCCAGGCACCCCTTCTTTTGTATTTTAAAGTCTTTTTCTCATAACCTACTCAATTGTCTCCATTTAAGTGTAACCTGTAATACCATTCATTTTAAGAAGAAAATATGCCTGGGGATAGTATAACTGAAAAAGCTGGAAGTAAAGCCCTAATGTTTAACTTTTGGCTTGCTCATATTTGAGAGTGGATTATCTGTATTTGATTTTTTTTGTGTGTGAAGCAGTCAAAGTGAATCCACTAGAGCAGAGGTCAGCAAACTACAGTCCAGATCTGGCCCACAACCTGGTTTTTTGGCCCACTTTCTAGAATTAGTTTGTAGATTTTTATGTGGTTGGGTGGAAAAAGAATAATATTTTGTTACGCAAAAAAATAGATCAAATTCAGGGGCACCTGCGTGACTCAGTGGGTTAAAGCCTCTGCTTTCCGCTCAGGTCATGATCTCAGGGTCCTGGAATCGAGCCCCGCATGGGGGGGGGGGTCTCTGCTCAGCAGGGAGCCTGCTTTCCCCTCTCTCTCTCTGCCTGCCTCTCTGCCTACTTGTGATCTCTCTCTCTGTCAAATAAATTTAAAAAAAATCTTTGAGAAAAAAAATAAATTCAGATTTCATTATTCATAAGTAAAGTTTTATTGGGACACACATTCATGCTCATTTATTTTGATATCATCCATGGCTGCTTTTGTGCTACAGAGGTGTTGTTGAGAACAAGAAATCATATGACCTGCCACACCTAAAATGTTTACCATCTGGCTCTTTACTGAAAGTTTGTTGACCCCTGCCCTGAGGCATGATTCACCACAAAAATAAGAATGGATCCTAGAGACTTCTCACATTTATCTGGAGGTTCTTTAACTTGCAACCTCATTTATTTGGACCACAGATGAAAACCTGGAAGTAAGCAATGAAAGCCTTCAGTAAAGCTCCGGTTCTTTTTTACTCTTGAGAAAATTTTTGTCTTCTGCTGTTCTTTTCATTTTTCTTAATAAAAATCTCCCTTCTGGGACCCCTGGGTGGTTCAGTCAGTTGAGTGTCTTCCTTTGGCTCTCGTCATGATCCCAGAGTCCTGGGATCAGGTCCCCTATCAGGCTCCTTCCTTGCTCAGCAGGTACCTTGCTCCTCCCTCTGCCTGCCATTCTCCTTGCCAGTGTTTTCTTTCTCTTTAATAAACAAATAAAATCTTAAAAAAAAAAACAAAAACCTTTCCTTTCATTCATGGATTTGTAGAAAGGTGATAAAATACAGATAAATAGATGAAAAAAATGTTGTACTCTGGTCACTTAAGGACTGTACAAATTTTGGGTTATTTACTTTCAATCTTTTTGTTTTTTTAAATATTGAGAGCATGCCAGCCAGCGTGAGTGGGGGGAGGTGCAGAGGGAGAGGGAGAAGCAGTCTCCCCTCTGAGCTCGGAGCCCCTATGCAGTGCTGTCAGGACTCCCATCCCAGGACCCCCAGATCATGACCTGAAGCAAAATCAGATGCTTCACCAACTAAACAATCCAGCCACCCCTCCTTTCAATCTTAACGTTACTATCTAGGCATTTTATTAATTTCAAACTCAAACATTTTTTTTTTTAAAGATTTTATTTATTTATTTGACAGACAGAGATCACAAGCAGGCAGAGAGGCAGGCAGAGAGAGAGAGGAGGAAGCAGGCTCCCTGCTGAGCAGAGAGCCCGATGTGGGACTCGATCTCAGGACTCTGAGATCATGACCTGAGCTGAAGGCAGAGGCTTTAACCCACTGAGCTACCCAGGCGCCCAAACTCAAACATTTTTAAGGGTTACAATATTCCATTTTATAAATGTGTGGCAGTTATGTGGTTTATAATTTCAGAATTGCAGTAATCTGCAAGCAACACTACTGCACGCATGTTTGTAATAAAGCTTTATATATATTTATGTATTTGTCTTTACAGGTTGTTTCCTTTCTGAGACTTCCTCAGTTTCCTGCATCTCTGATTACCACAAAGTCTGTCCTTTGGTTCTTCAAGCCTTTAAGATTGGATTCTTTATAGGAATTTTGGCACCCCATCTCCAAACCCAGGCCTGTGCTCAGGCAAAATAGCCATTAAAAAACTCACTCTATGCCAGTCCTTTCTTTTAAGTGTAGACTATCTTCCAGTTTTTTTGTTGTTTCTGTTACCTTCAAATTGTTTCTATTTGTCCAGAGTGTCTAGGTATCTGCAGAGGGTTTGGGTTAAAGGAGCTACACCTCCAATTACCAGGAAACCTGTGTGATTCACTTTGACTCTTTAAGAACAGTGACCATATTTTAACTTTTGTTTTTTCCTCTACAAAATCTAACAGATTGAAGATGTCAAGTAAAAGCTTACTGAGTAAATGAAAGGGTGAATGAAATACTTATATTGTGAGAACTGTTAATGAGTCCAGCTTTTCGAACAATAGCTTATATGCCACCCGTGTATCTTTTTTGATGTATCTGTTCAGATCTTTTGCCCAATTAAATTGAGTTATTTTTAAGAGTTTTTTTTTTTTTTTTAAGATTTTATTTATTTGACAGAAAGAGAGAGGGAACACACAAGCTTGAGGAGTGGGAGAGAGAGAAACAGGCTCCCCACTGAGCAAGGAACCTGATACATGGCTTGATCCCAGGACTGAAGGCAGTCACTTAACAACTGAGCCACCCAGACTCCCCAAGAGTTTTTAATACATTCTGGATACAAGTCCTGTATTGGGATATGTGATTTCCAAATGTTTTTCTCCTGGTCTTGGTCTTTTCATTATTATTTTATTTTATTTTATTTTTTAAGATTTTATTTATTGGACAGCGAGAAACACAGCGAGAGAGGGAACACAAGCAGAGGGAATGGTAGCGGGAGAAGCAGGCTTCCTCCCGAGCGGGGATCCTGATGCGGGGCTCCATCCCAGGACCCTGGGATCATGACCTGAGCCGAAGGCAGATGCTTAACGACTGAGCCACCCAGGCGCCCCTGTGGTCTTTTCATTATTATCAGTGGCTTTTGTGTGGTGTATTTTTATTGATGAAGTCAAATTTTTTAGACATCAGTTTTTCTTTTATTGAACTCTGCTTTTGGTGTTGATCTTAAAAATCTTTACCAGGCCTCTGCGCCGCGGCTTGAGGGCGGGAGGCTGGGGAAGGGTAGCAGAGCCGGCGCCGCCGCCATGTTGGGTCTGAGGCGGCTGCTGTAGGCGCCTTCGGAGGGAGCGGGCTTGCGGAACGGCGACAGCGGTGTGGGATCTGCCTCTCTGCGAGCGGCCCTGAGCGGCGGCGGCAGCGCCATGAGTGGGGCACCCCTTACATCGGCAGCAAGATCAGCCTTATCTCCAAGGCGGAGATCTGCTAGGAGGGCATCTTCTACACCATCGACACCGAGAACTCCACCGTAGCCCTCGCCAAAGTTCGGTCCTTTGGTACAGAAGGCAGACCAACAGATCGTCCAATACCACCTGGAGATCAAGTCTTTGAATACATATTCCGTGGGAGTGATATTAAAGACCTCACGGTCTGTGAGCCACCACAACCACAATGTTCTTTGCCTCAGGACCCAGCTATCGTTCATCTGGAAGCTCTTTGACATCCTTTGGAACAGAAACATCCAACAGTGGTACCCTATCCCAAAGTAGTGCAGTTGGCTCTGCCTTTACACAGGATACAAGATCGCTAAAAACACAGTTATCTCAATGTTGTTCAAGCCCTCAGTTAGACCCTTTGAGAAAAAGCCCAACCATGGAACAAGCAGTACAGACCGCCTTGGCCCACTTGCCTGCTCCAGCACCTGTTGGGAGAAGGAGCCCTGTATCAACCAGGCCTTTACCATCTACCAGCCAAAAAGCAATAGAGAATCAAGAGCACAGGCGAGCTGAAGTACACAAAGTTTCAAGACCAGAAAATGAGCAACTCAGAAATGATAGCAAGAGACAAATAGTTCCAGGTGCTCCTTTAGCTCCAAGGAGAGGGCATGGGGGTCATCGAGGTGGCAAGGGACGATTTGGTATTCGACGAGATGGTCCAATGAAATTTGAGAAAGACTTTGACTTTGAAAGTGCAAATGCACAATTTAACAAAGAGGAAATAGAGAATTTCATAATAAACTTAAATTAAAAGAAGATAAACTTGAGAAGCAGGAGAAGCCTGTAAATGGGGAAGATAAAGGAGACTCAGGAGTTGATACTCAAAACAGTGAAGGAAATGCAGATGAAGAAGATCCACTTGGCCCTAATTGCTACTATGACAAAACCAAATCCTTCTTTGATAATATTTCTTGTGATGATAATAGAGAAAGAACGGAGACCAACCTGGGCTGAAGAAAGAAGATTAAATGCTGAAACATTTGGAATCCCACTTCGTCCAAACCGTGGCCCCAAACCGTGGCCGTGGTGGGTACAGAGGCAGAGGAGGTCTTGGTTTCCGTGGTGGCCGAGGGCGTGGTGGTGGCAGAGATGGTCCCTTCACCACCCCTCGAGGATTTCGTGGTGGATTCAGAGGAGGTCGTGGGGGCAGGGAGTTCGCAGATTTTGAATACAGGAAAGACAACAAAGTTGCTGCATAGTCTACAAACATGTCTTTGAAAATAGGTGAATTTCTAGCTCTTCATGGTCCTGAGAATTGGTTTCAGTCTTTGAGAAGAATGAAAAAGTGAATTTGCTGTGTATTTGTCACCAGCACTGGGTTTTTGTTTGTTTTTCTGCTTAATTTCAAAGATACGGTGCAGTTACTTTTGGGGGGGGGGAGGCTCATCTTAAAAAGTGAGCATTAAATATATTTGGAATAGCAGAAGGTTAAATAATTTCTTATGTATAGTTAACTACAGCAGTACTTCAATGGGACTTATAAGTATTTTTTCATCACTGAAAGGATTTTTCCTGTCACTAAATTGTATTTGGCAATTATTGTAAGTTGCCTGCAGATAGGCCTGTGATACTGTGTCTTGAGCCACAGAAGGTTGTGTGTATGTGGGTGTGTGCATGCGCACGTGTGTGTATGTGTCTATATCTTGCTCTCTTTCTTTTTGGAAATCCTGTAATATCCCTTTTGAGGTAGCTTATTTCATCAATTAATTAGGGTGCTGGATGGTAGAGAATTTTGTCAGTCAACTATGTACACACAGTAAATACTGTTTCTTAGGCAAAGGTAACTTTTTTATATAGTTGTAAAAATCCATTATATTCCATTGCCAAAGAAGCATTATGAACTTTGTATAGCTGTATAAAAAGCAACTAATTTTTTAAAGAATAAACATTTTAAAGTCAGCAAAAAAAAAAAAAAAATCTTTACCAGATGCTAGGTCACATAGCTCTTCTGTTTTTCTAGAAGTCTTAAAATATTAGGTGTTACATTTAGGTGTATGATCCATTAGTTTATTTTTACATTAAGACGTAAGGTATGTGTTGAGGTGCATTTTTTATATGGATATCTTGTTCAAGTATCATTTGGTGAAAAGATTGAAGAGCTTTTTTTAACAGCTAACTTCTTTTATAAGATTTTATTTATTTATTTTTTAAAGATTTTATTTATTTATTTGACAGATCACAAGTAGGCAGAGAGGCAGGCAGAGAGAGGGGGGAGCAGGCTCCCTGCTGAGCAGACAGCCCGATGATGCAGGGCTCGATCCCAGGACCCTGAGATCATGAACTGGTCCGAAGGCAGAGGCTTTGACCCACTGAGCCACCCAGGCGCCCCATAAGATTTTATTTTTAAGTAAGGTCTACATCTAATGTGGGACTTGAACTTAAAACCCTGAAATCAGGAGTTGCATGTTTTATGGAATGAGCCAGTCAGGTACCACTTTAATAGCTAAGTTATGAATGCTTATGTACCCAGCACCAATTTAAGTGTTCTGTGTTACCTAATTCAGCTTTTACAATAAGTCATGTGGCCACTGCTACAGTTACCCTCCCATGAAGAAATTAAGAAAAAACAAGTTTAGGTTACCTGTCCAGAGTTATAGAACTAGTAGGCTGCAAGAACTTTAATTTGAATCCAGTTCTGACCTCTTGTAAGCTAGGAGTTTGACCTCTATCTATGGGTCAAGGGTTAAAATATAGGAGTTACATGAACAAAGTATAATTCAGAAAGATGATTGATTACATTTTGGAAATTAGATTATATGATGGGAAGGTGGGAGGGGATCACAATATTTTAGATAAGAGATGGTGGTAGTCTAAACAACCAGACAGCTGGTGGGGCACCTGGATGACACAGTTGGTTAAGCATCCAACTCTTGATTTTGGCTCAGGTCATGATCTCAGGGTGATGAGATCAAACCTTGGGCTGGAGCTGAGCACGGGGCATGGAACCTGCTTCAGATTCTCTCTCTCACCTTTCCTCTGCTCCCCCTTCCAAAAAAAACTAAAAAAAAAAAAAGAAAAAGAAAATCACACAACCACCACCAGACAGATGGAAAATGGTTAGATGTAAGTGAAGTTGACATTATTGACTGGATATTGGTGTAAGAAAGGAAAGAATTAAGTTATAATTGGGGAAGAAAGAAGAGTAAAGTTGGAATTTTGCCCAGGGAATGGGAGGAAAGAGATAATTGGAAATTTTTATGAGGAGAGAAATTTTGATTCATAAATAGAAATGTTAGAGCCAGGGTCCTAAGCATATATATAGCAATGAGAGTGGGTGAGATTGCACAGGATAAAGGGTAGAGAGGAGACAACCAAGGATAGAGTACTAGGAAACACTAACATTTAGAATAAGTTGAAGATGGGCACCTGGGTGGCTCAGCGTTAAAAGCCTCTGCGTTCGGCTCAGGTCAAGATCTCAGGGTCCTGGGTTGGAGCCCAGCTCCACATCAGGCTCCCTGCTCAGCAGGGAGTCTGCTTCCCCTTCTCTCTCTGCTTGCCTCTGCCTACTTGTGATCTTTCTGTCAAATAAATAAATAAATAATCTTAAGAAGAAGAAGAAAAAAAAAACGTTGAAGAGAGAAATGGAAGTCTGAAGAAGCCTGAGGAAAAGCAGCTGGGGCATGGGGGGTGGGGAGAGGGATGGATTAGAAGAATTTTAAGAGTCAAAGTAGCAACAAAGAACAGTATTACTGGAAGGGAGGAGTGCTTTGTAATGTCACATGCTGCTCTGGAGTTTTAAAGAGGGAGAGATTGATTGGGAGAAATAATAGGATTATATTGCAAGGCCCAAATGCAGAAAGGCTAAATTTGTAGTGGCTTCAGTGTTGAGTGATTTTTCCAGTGGTGCTTAACATTAGGAGGCAAAGGGCCTCTGATTCAGGAACACATTGTCATGTGAATGATAAACTATTTAAACAGTTAGAAATGGAAAGATGAAATACACTTTAGTTTTAGTTTAGGGAGAAGGGAAAGGAGCTACTCTTTTTTTTTTTTTTTTTTTTTTTGGGAAAGGAGCTACTCTTAAGGAAATTTCAATATTGCTCTCACTCACAGCTGATTAATTTTTCTTTGAGGGTGAACTGGATCACCACATAGATATTTTCAGTGGAATTTTTTTATCATTGGTATAAGATCTACAAATAATGAGATGCTGAGAAGTTTTGAAAAATGTTAACGGAAGTAAAATAGTAATTTTGTAATTGGAACTATAACAAAAAAAATAGACTTTCAGTATTTGAGCTTGCTTCCTTTATTCTTTACTTTCCATCTATTGTATTCAACTAGTAGGGGTTTCTCTTGGTACACAGACTAGCCCAAGATCCTTTGACCCCAGAGTTTTAATTTTTTAATATAGATTGCTATTATGTGCTCTATTTAGGAAAATCTGTCGTTCTAGAGAAATCAGTTTTTGCCTGTCTCAACTCATGCTAATAGCAGTAATAGCAGCAATATAATATGAAAATATTTGATGCAGTCTATTGTTTAAATGTTTTTATTTTTATTAATTTTTGTTTTTTATTTAACAGGTTTGATCTGTGGATGAAATGAATCATGATTTTCAAGCTCTTGCATTAGAATCTCGGGGAATGGGAGAGGTAAATATTTATGAATACTAAGAATGCATACCTCACTTTGATTATTTGAGACTTATTTTTTTTAAACCATAAATATTCTTGAAAATAGTGGTTGTATCTCCCACATGTGGGTTTTTTAATATCTTGGATTATACAATTCTATAGTTGTGGTGATTTCAGTTTTTGTAATTTTTTTTTTTAACCCCTAGCAGTAATTTTTAGTGAGATTGTGTCTAGTTGCTTTGATTGACTTGGTTTAGATAACATTTTATATTTTGATAATGAACAATAATTACTTTGCTCTGAAAAGAGCTTTTCTTTTCCCTTGTCCTGCTGTTTAATAATATGTATGCTATTTGCTTTTGCCACACTTAATTGTTCATTCTCTCTTCTAAAAAAAAATCTCTCCTTGTTCACTGTTTGCTTAATAAACTTCTATCCTCTACAAGACTGTACTGAGAAATGAGTCTTATCTATTGTCCCATTGCTATCTGTAATAGAATTAATTACTTCCTCTTCTGACTTCTCATAGATCTTTATACATATTTTTATTATATTACTTTGTTACAGTTTGTTTTATGTTAGTCTCCTCTGTAGATTGTTAGCTTTGAATGACTGACACATAGTGAGCACTCTGAATTTTTTAATAGATTTTATCAGTCCTGTTAATATATGATTTTCATTGGCGCATCCCATTTAACTGCACCATTACATAATTTAAGGCATAAAAAATGCTTAGTTTTCCATATACCTAAAGAATATTTAGAAAACTTTAATTGCTTATAAAAACCCTTGTGGTCACATCTTTATTTTGTCGTGTTCTATAGTACTAACATAGTGTGGACTTTGCTGATAGAACATAACAGTGAACAGACATATAAGATGTGTAATTAACTGCTTGCTCCTGGAGATTATTTTACTTTGGTAGATTAGAGACCTTCATGAGACTCACTCCAATCCAATGCTGTGCTCTTCAGATGCAGAAAAAGAGTCCAGTCACTCCTCTGGGCCACAAGAGGGCACCCTGCAGCTAGCTAACCCTTCCCTTCTCCAGAACAGCGTTTTCCAAAGAGTTTGTCATTTTCAGAGGACTGATTTAAGGGTGAGTTAAGGTGCTTAAGCATAAGTATTGCCAAAGTAAACTTGTTAGTCTAGTGCATAAGGTAAAATTCTGGTCCCTAAGAAAGATTTGAAAGAGGGAATAATTTTTTAGTCAAACAAAAAAACTAGAGCTTCACTGCAGTACAGTGGCTACTTAGGCTTTATTTACAGTATGGGTGAATAAAAAGAAGCAGTTGAAAAGGGCTTTTTGTTTTGTTCCCTGCTACTTGTTTTCTTAGGTTATTCAATCTTAAAAGCAGGTTTGAACAGTGTTTCAGCCTAGTCTGTGACAAACTTGAACTTGCTTTTTAAGAACAAGTAAAGTCACACCATTAACTTAATTATCTTAGATCCCCTCCCGGCCCCCTCCAGCACTTTAGTTCCTAGATCTACGTTGTATGTATATTTACTGATTGGCTCATTTCCCCCCTCCCTTTCCAAATAGTAGTTGATAAATGCAAAAACATCTTTGCAGATTAAAAAATGTCATGATCAGATCGGAAGAGTTTGGTTAGTTACTTGGGAGTGGAGGAAATATATACTTGAGGTTTTTGGAAAAGAGACAAGCTGGGTTGGAATTGTATGTTAATCTAAACTTAAATCTAGGCTTTTTTAATGGAAATTTCAGATATGCTGAGTAAAAATGGCTAGGGTGTAAAAGTGGCTAGGGTTTAGACTGCCTGCTTTTTGGGGCAGATAGCAGTATGTCAGTGCTTCTGTGACCTTCATTCAGTAGAAATGTATTTTTACATAAGCTGTTATTCACTAATTAAGTTTTGTTTTTTTTTTTTTTAACAGTTTACCAACTAATTCTGTTATCTCTAAGAGATAGCTAAGAAACCGCAGGTTTCTGTCTCTGGGTTCTCTCTCCCACAAGCCTTTCTATCTTTCCTCATCTCACAGGCAGCAGGGAACCTTCTGGGATTTCCTTCTTTGCCTGTCTCTCTCTCACCAGTCTTCTCCTCCTTTCCTGACAGGTGAGGTTTTTTTGTTTTTGTTTAATCCCAGAATTCATTAATTTTAATAAATTAAAAATAGCCCTGAGTGTTTGGCTCTTCAGTTTTCTAAAATTGCTTGTTTATTTTTTTTTTTAATGTGACATCCTTTTTTAATGGATTGCCCTGTTCCTGACTTTTTCTTCAAAAATAAAGTTTTCTTTATTATGTCTTAAGTTGTTGTAGATCTTTAATGTAGAAAGCACTGCATTATATATAGGACTGTTTTCAAATGTATTGACTGGGTTTTATAGATTGTGATGTCTTTGCTGACCCATCATCAGAAGGGCAGTCTTTTCTATTTAGTCATCCAGGAATGGGAACAGATCTGTACTCCTCCATTCATAACTCATTCTTTCCATATTTTTCCATAGCATGTTTTTGTCAAAAGACTTAATGATTTGTATTACATCATATTGCTTAAAAAGAGCAAAGCTAATTCATGGAAGGCTCATTAGTATAGTGTTTTAAAACTACACTACAGGGGTGCCACTGGGTGGCTCAGTGGGTTAAAGCCTCTGCCTTTGGCCCAGGTCATGGTCTCAGGGTCCTGGGATAGAGCCCTGCATGGGGCTCTCTGCTCAGTGGAAAGCCTGCTTCCCCCTCGCTCTTTGCCTGCCTCTCTGCCTACTTTTGATCTCTCTCTCTCTCTGTCAAATAAATAAATAAAATCTTAAAAAATAAATAAAACTACACTGCAGAGGCACATACCTGTTGTTTTATACACACATTCTATGTTCCTGTTTATTTTTTAAATAGGGGGAAAGAGGCCCCTGCCTAAATTCTTTAGGAAACCCAGAATTTAACTTTAAGTCACTGAGTTAATGTGTTTTATTTGGGGGAGTGTTCATGGCTTAGTATGATAAATAATGCCCTCTCCTTTCTTACACAGTAATATTTAAAGAAAATTATGTGTCAAGATCCCAGGTGGTGTGGTGAAGTGTGGAATATTGGATAGGGGAGTAGGGAGACTTCTGTTTTTCCTGATCTACCACTAGTGCTATGACCTCAAGTAAGACTGGCTTCTTTGAAGATAGTAATAAGCTAGCTCTGATCTGAGCTTTTAGGGGTAACTGGAATGGAAACCAGCTAATTGAAGACAGATCATAGTTTTGTCTACATAAATCTTTATCTTAACAATTCTACCTTAAACTTTATCCACTGTAATAATACCCACATTATATAGGCTGAATATCATGATAATATCATTAAAGTTTATTATATCTAGTGGTATTCTAATACTGAGAATTTTCAGAAATACTGATGATTTAGACTGATTGAAAAGAACCATCTTCGGGGCGCCTGGGTGGCTCAGTCGTTAAGCGTCTGCCTTCGGCCCAGGTCAGATCCCAGGGTCCTGGGATCGAGCCCCGCATCGGGCTCCTTGCTCGGCAGAAAGCCTGCTTCTCCCGCTACCATTCCCTCTGCTTGTGTTCCCTCTCTCGCTGTGTTTCTCTCTGTCAAATAAATAAAATCTTTAAAAAAAAAAAAAAAGAAAAGAACCATCTTCTATGGTAGTTAAGCGTAAAGAGAATTAGCAATGGAATTATACAGATTGATGGGTTCAAATCCTAATACTGCCATTTGCTAGCCACATGTGTAATCTTGGTTCTGTTTCCTTATGCAGAATGGGACTGTATTAGGCTCTGTTCTTTATTTCATGATCCTACAATACTCAGATGGACTTGAGAAAGAAGGCAAACAGCTATAGTCAAGATTTTATAATGAATAATGTCATAGTTCTTAAATCAGCCAGTTAAACGTTGCTGGTTAGTATGTTACTTATATTTTATAATATTAGAAGATTCCTATTTTTTAGTAGTAAAGATAGGTAATATTTATGTGTCTACTGTGTGCTAGATATTGTTCTAAGCAGTTTACACTATTTCATTCTTACCTCATAGAAACTCTATGACAGTGGCTTTATTATTATCCTCATAGATGAAGAAACTGAGGCTCAGAACAGTTCATTAACTGGCCCAAGATCATGTATAGTAGTGATGGAATAGTATAAACTCATGAATGCCTTGATTATAATACTGCTTCGTGTTGGAAGTGATGACATCTAATGTTTTCTGTTAAAGCACGTTAGGAATGGAGAAGATTTGGGGAAGTTGTAGGATTTGAAAAAAATGACGAAGTATTGCTTTCTTTTATTAACAGAAGAGATTAAAGTCTGCAAAGCACTATTCTGGGGTTCTAGAGAATTACCTTGTGGTTTTTGTTCTCTACTAATTTAGTTATTAGCATCTGTGCCTCTCTTTTTTGAATTTCCATTTATAAAGAGAGTCATCTTACATCCTAATTTGCCCAGACAGTCCAGATACATATCTTGTCATGGCATAATTATTCTTCTTACTGTTTTTATTGAGATTTTATTTATTTGACAGACAGATAAGGATTACACGCAGGGGGAGTGGGAGAGGAAGAAGCAGACTCCCTGCTGAGCAGGGAGCCCAGTGTGGGGCTTGATCCCAGGTAACCCCTGTCATGGTAAAATTATTAATAGCACCCCCTTCCTCAAAAGTGTTTGGATGTTTTATGACTACCTTAATTTAAAATACCACATTGTAGACATAAAGCCTTTCAAATTCTTCTGATTCTTAGGATTATGTTAATTTGGATGGTTATGTGATTTTATGTAACTATTTGTATTAAAAAAATCAAATGTGCCTCTAAATTCTAGTAAGAATTTATTACATATTTTGAGGCAGTATGCTAGGTTTTGACTGATTTCTTTGAAGATGGAGAGGGCAAGCCACAAATGCTTCTTGGAAGAAAAAACTAATAAAATGGTGGACAGTTGGGATGAATTTGTATGTCCACCCAGTTGTTTCTGAGTTGGAAGGACAGAGGTACAGGTTGACAAATACTGAATTGGTTGACCTTAGTTTAAAGCTTTTGTGAATTATGGAACTAATATGAAGTGGTAGTGGATCATGTGTTTTACAGATCTTTAAGATCTTTTAGCCCTGGGGCCCCTGGGTGACTCAGTCGTTAAGCATCTGCCTTCTGCTCAGGTCCTGATCCCAGGGTCCTGGGATGGAGCCTCGCCTCGGGCTCCCTGCTCGGCAGGAGGCCTGCTTCTCCCGCTACCATTCCCTCTGCTTGTGTTCCCTCTCTCGCTGTGTTTCTCTCTGTCAAATAAATAAAAATCTTAAAAAAAAAAAAAAGATCTCTTAGCCCTTACTTTCTGTAATATTCTTCCCCGTTTCTGCTGTAGTAAAACAGTCTCCAGGGGCAAATCCCCAGTGCTATTCCAAACGATGTACTGCCCAAATCTTTTTTTTTTTTTTTTTAACTGTTCTATCCTTAATTATTGCCTTCCCCTATATTTAGCTCATTTTAATTTAATTTATTCTTGGTCACAAACTAGTAGTTTCTGAAAGTATTTGGATTCAGTGTCTAAACTGTCACAAAAAGTTGTTTCTAGAAGGTACAGGCCTTTGTCAGAAGAAGTGTTAATTTTATTAACTACTAAATTGTTTTCCTGTGCATGATAACTTACAAATGTTTGCAAAATGAAAAGATATTCATAGTATACTGCTTGGCAGAAAGTAGGCACATTGGATAAGTGCTTAACATAGACTTTTTTTTTTCCTTAGTTGTACAATTTGTATTTTAAAGCATGGATATATGAACTTCTCTACTAAAGCACTACGTGGAAATTTTATCACAAAGGTTTTGGAATGGTCTTAGAGAGTCTTTTTTCTGCTACCTTAAAAGATTAGTTTTAAGCCACTTTGTCTATGATGACTGCTTCTATTAAGTTGTTAAATTTTATTCTCAATTCCTTATTTGTTACTGTTACTTGGATATTGAGTCTTTTTTCGTGATGTATGAGAGAAAAAGCTTATTTTCTCAGTGACCATATTTTTAAGGATTAAGTTGGGTTTTACTATGAATGTTCAATTATTTATATCAAGTACAGTGTTTTAGTATTATATTAATCAGCTTTACATTTTGTTTGAGTATTTACATGAACCTTTTATAGTGAGATTTAAGAAAAACAAACTGAAGGAACAGAGGTTGCATTTCGCTGGGATCTTTGTTAGAGCAGATTATTGTTTAAAATGTCTGTGCTTTAAATACAAATCATTTGCAGCCCAGGATGTTCCTAACATGGAAAAACTTTTCTTTTTAAAATAGAAGTTGGTTTCCTTTGAAATTAAATCTATTCAGTTTAGCAAAAAACCTGTAGATTAGGACCATGACCAAAATGAACTTTCCCCCTGCCTTCAAAGCTACTTCTGTAGTACTACCATTTACCTTGTTACCCAAATTTTAAAATTTTATCAGTCTCCTCCCCATTTGTAATCAGTTCCTACTGACTCTCCTACTAAATACCTCTCAAACCATTTTGTTTCTCCAGTTCTTTCTGTTAATACCCTATTTCAATTCTTACCATCTTGGCCCTGTTGTAGTTCTGCTAAATTGATTTCCTTGTCTGTAGTCTAGAATATTCATTATTCTTAGAGCTTACATACAACTTGACTTGTTTTCTAAAACAAAATGTCACTCTTAACAACCTCTCTGGATTTCCTTTACTTCATGTAATGTGCAGTTTTTCTTTAGCTTGTCTTTAAGGTTCTTCAGGATCTGATCAAGAAAGCTTTAACCAGCATCAACTTTGACATTCCCTCATATATTCATCCATCTCATACTTTGTTGTACACACAATGCAGTTTATTAGGTTGTGCCTTTGTTCATGGTTTACTTTTATCTTCCTCGCCTTCCACTCACACTTTTATGCCCCATACACTCAGTTTTATTTCTCAGATCCAGTTCAGGTTTTACTGAGTTTGTTTTATTACATTTAGTTTGTATGTTTGTGAACTTTCTGAAAATAAGGTTACCAAGCCCCTAAGGAGACAAACACAGGTAATTTAGTGTGATAAGTGTAGTGTTAGAAGTATATTCAGGTTTAATTATGAGCATTGAAAGACTGGGTACCTAATTATGGGCTGAGAGGGAGGAGGCCTTAGGAATGCTTATTTAAAATGCCAAATGCATGTCTCAGAAAACCAGTCTATTGTTTTCAAACAGACATATCCCCAGTCCATCTTCTCTGAGTGTCAGGGAAGGTAGAGAGGAGAGGCTTGGATGAGTGATAAAGTATCATTAGGAATGAGCTACATTTAGTCAAAATGAGTACATTTTGACTAATCAGTGAATCATTGTATCAACACAGTTGTTATGTGCTGTGTGTGTCATATATATGGTAGATAGAGCATGGGGCTTTTAGATTATTTCAGAAGTATTTGAGGTTCCTTTCTATGTGTCTTCTTCTATCCTTAAGTTCCTGATTTGGAATTCATAGATTGCTAGCATTCCAGACCTAGGAAGAGTTGTGAAGTTAACTTCCATTGAATAAGTGAATAAAAGTGAAGATGTATTTTCTGTCATGAAAGCTATGGAATAGGAGATGATCCAAGGGCAGTACTTGGAAGTAAAGGAGAGGTTTTCATCTTTTGTATAGATATTTTTATTATCTATATTGAGTATGAAATTTAGTAAGTTTTTTGAAAGAATTTATAAAGAAAGTCACATGGTAAAACCATTTCGAACATATAGATAAGTCAGAAGTGGACTTTAGTGTTCAGGTTTAGAATTACTAGAGCAAGTCCCCAAACATTAAGTTGGTATTATTTTATTATTAACAAGACAAAATAGAAAATAGTTCTTTCTGAATTTTCCTTAGTATTAAAAACTAATTTGAACATATTGGTGGTAAGTTTGCTTTCACAAATCACGTAGAATTAGAATAAACTTGCAATTAGAATGAAACTTAAATTAATATTTTTTTCCCTCCCAAATAGCTTTTGCCTACCAAAAAGTTTTGGGAACCTGATGATTCAACAAAAGATGGACAAAAAGGCATATTTCTTGGGGATGATGAATGGAGAGAGACTGCATGGGGAACTTCTCGTAAGTTATGGCTGTTATGTGTGAGAATTATGACTTGACTTGAATTTTTTGAAACCCTTCCAATGCCCAGACAGTATTTGGAGCAAATTTGTGATGTCTTTGTTGAAAATTTTGTAAGTCATTATAATGTACATTTTTAATGTAAATTAACCTTTATCTAATGGTCTGCTTAATAATTAGAAGTGTTTGTCACAGTAAAATTATTACTGGATGATAATTAATCAAATTAACCGTAAATTTGGAATGTAAATTACCCGGGTGTTTCTCCCTCTGCCCCCCTCCCAATCACTCGTGCTTTTTCTCTCTGTCTCTCTCTCTCTCTCTCTCTCTCTCTCTCTCTCTCTCTCTCGCAAAAATAAATAAAACCTTTTTAAAATTTGATATATTTATTTATTTTTAAAGGATTTTTATTTATTTGTCAGAGAGAGCAAGCAGGGAGAGCTGCAGGCAGAGAGAGAAGCAGGCTCCCCACTGAGCAAGGAGCCTAATGTGGGACTCAGTTCCGGGACCCTGAGATCATGACCTGAGCTAAAGGCAGACACTTAACTGAGCCACCCAGGTGTCCCAAATACAATTTTTTTTTTTCTTTTTTTTTTTTCCAAATACAATTTTTAATATAAAGTACTGTGTGCTTGAAAATTTGATTGGTAGGCAAGTTTTAATTTTTGTTATGAAGGTTGAGTGCTTAATTTACTTACCAGAACCAAATATTTTTTAAAGGATTCTAAAGCAAAACATCTTGAGCACAACATGGTAATGAGAGATTATTTCTAAGATGAATGGTTGGGAAATATTTTTGGTATATTTGGAGGACAACTTGTACAAGCATTAAAACATTTAAGCAACATATTTATGTATTTTTTTTAGTGTCAAGTTTGTATTTTTAATTTCTTGTACCACTTCCTTTTGTAACTTAACTTTTTTTAGTTGTATGGATAAAATTTTAACGATAAATATTAGTCTTTATCCAGAGATGAGGAAATTAGAAATGAATAAAAAAATGAGAAGTTATTTTGTTTATAGAACATTTATTGAACGCCAAGTATGTACAGATATGAGTAAGCTATTCCTTGTTCTAGAGGAATTGTTCTAAAGAAGAGTCTTTCCATGACTGCAGGAGACTTTATCATATAGTTAGTTTCTCTAACTAAAGTTACCTTTTTCACCCTCAAGTTCATCTGTTTTTTTGCTCACTTTAACTCTTTACCCTTATCACTTCCTTTGGAATTCACTCTAACATTCGGAAGGATTAATGCCCCTCCTTTCTCTTTCCGTAGTATCCTAGATCATTTTTACTGATGCACTTTTACTCTGTTATAGTTCCCTTTTATTAAACCTATGATCTCTTTGAGGGCAGAAACTGTCTTGTTCTTGGATTCCCCATACGTAGTACAATGCCCAGCATATGAGAGACCATAAACCAACATTTGAACTATGTTAATGAATGGGTGAATGATTGAATGAAAAAATAAAATGACTAATCTCTTGTGGATAAAGGTACTACAATGGAAATGTTTTAATATGCTTTAACAAAAGTAGTAGTCATTTAAAAACAGTTAGTGAAATGATGTCCAAGTACCACCATGGTAGTTCAGCCTTTTAAGGACTAGACCTGATACTGAGTATTACATGTGATAACAAATCAACCAGAGTTAGCTCAACCAGAGTTAGCTCGTTAGTGCCTTAAAGTTTTTTTTTTTTTGGTAAATCTATTTGAATGTTGCCTCAAATGTTTTATTATATTTGTGTCCCATTTGTTCTCTAATCTTAAATATTGCTTTTTTTCTTTTTGTCATAAAAATGTGTAGAAAAGGTATTCATACCAGACGAATAATTTTTTTGTTAAAAATTAAAACTTTTAAACTGAGAGGAACTTTTATTTATTTATTTTTAAAGACTTTATTTATTTGTTTGTTTATTTATTTATTTATTTGAGAGAGGGTGCGCAAGCTGGGGGAGCTGCAGGGTAGGGAAGGGAGAAGTAGGAAGCCCAAGGTGGGGCTTGATCCCAGAACTCCAGGATTGTGACCTGAGCCAAAGGCTGATGCTTAATGAACTGAGCCACCCGAGAGTCCCTAGAAGGACTTTTAAAAATAATGTTTAGGTGACAGTTTTTACACCAAGAATAGAAAATTCTCTGGTATTAACTGATTTTTTCCAAACTTGTTTGTGTTTATAGTTGTACAGCCATGTGTTCTGAATCTATCCAGTATATATAACTATGAGCTTATGATGTGCCCCTGCCAGTTTAGGAGTTTTATTCTTCTAAGTTTCACTTCTAAAGGTTTTTTTGTTTTGAATTATTATGACTCACAAAGAAAGCTTTAACATTTAATAAGATGCTTATGGGCAGCTGAGCCTTCAGGTTAATGTTTCTGTCTCTATTGACCTTTCTGGTTTGACTGTTCTTCATATCAACTTTTACTTACCTTTTTTTTGCCAACCAAATGGCTTGTCTTTCTGTATTCCCAAGAAATGTACCCAGGCCAGCAAGTCTCAACAGTATGAAGGTTTTTAATCAAAATTATAATAACACGCAAAATAAAACAATATGCTGATTTTTTATTTTAACATATTAATTTATGTAAATAAATTTTGATTAGTTTAAAAGTACAAATGTATAATTGTATTCTTCCTTCCAAACAGACCATTCAATGTCCCAGCCTATTATGGTACAGAGAAGATCTGGACAGGGTTTTCATGGAAACAGTGAAGTAAATGCAATACTGTCTCCGCGATCAGAAAGTGGAGGCCTTGGTGTGAGCATGGTAGAATATGTATTAAGTTCTTCTCCTGCTGATAAATTGGATTCTCGATTTAGGAAGGGAACTTTTGTAAGTATTTTGAATAAAGAAATGCTTAGTAATTATTCAGTGGTTATTTGGTTATCTTTAAGTCCACTTCTTTTTTTGGCTCTTCCCAGAGCTAAAGGAAATCTTAGAGCTATTGGAGCTCTGGTTTTCTTCACTTGGCCACTTTTTGAAATACATGAAATAGTAGAGAACCAATGGGAATATAATCTTAGCCGTGTCACAAATATCAAACCATATTAATTAAAAAACATAATTTGCAAGATTATAATTGTTTATTCATGGTAGTGCTTGCTGTGAAAGTAACTGAACAAAATCACTTGCATTAAGTAGAATTTTAATCTCATCTGTGGTGTTTACTGCTTTTCCAGCACCGCTATAGTTAAGGTTGCCTTAGCCCTTCTGTTATAAATCACTGTTTTGTGCTCAATTTTTTGGCCTTTGATAAATTAGTTCATTGCAAAATTAAAATAAGATACAATGCTTTTATTGTTTACATGCACTATAGCGTAGTTTTAGGTCACCTTATGGTGCCTTTTTTTGTGTTCTATTAAATATTCAGAATCAAACAGATTCTTTTTCCTCAGGGCACTAGAGATGCTGAAACAGATGGACCTGAGAAAGGAGATCAAAAAGGCAAGGCTTCTCCATTTGAGGAGGACCAAAACAGAGATCTTAAACAAGGAGATGATGATGATTCTAAAATAAATGGCAGAGGTTTGCCAAATGGAATGGATGCCGATTGCAAAGATTTTAAGTAAGACTTTAACTTTCTCAAGAAGAAAAGCATATCTCTTTAGGGATGATACTACTAGTTGATGTGATTGATTTAGACATTTTCCAATTTGGTTTATTTTATTCCCTTTGTACCTTGTGTTAATCCAGTAGATTTAATTTTTTTATAAGGAGTATTAGTTGCTTATGCACCATTTTTAAAAAACATAATTCCTCAAAATAGTCTCTAAAGCAGTACATTTCATTAAAGGAGTAATGTTAGAAGTTGCTGTTACCTTTCTGCTAATATGGTAGTCTAAATTAACTTTTTCCTCCTTCCTAAAATTTAGTGATTTTAGGTTTAATCTGGTTTTTCTTGGCAGACTCCTTTGGGGTTGCTCTTGAGCAGCTTTCTGTGGAGTTTTCTCTTCCTTCTATCCCTGATTGTATCCCCTCCCCCTCCCCCCGAGTCTAACTCCTAATCTCAGAAATGAGGAAACATAATTATTTTATGAGCTGTGACCTTTCTTCTTAGTGTATATGAATTTATGGTAGTACTTAATATTCCTGAAATTAAGAGGTAGGGAACATATTAGAGACTTCAAAAAGTTAGCTTTGAGCTTAGGATTCTTTTTTTTTTTTTTAAGATATTTATTTATTTGACAGAAAGACATCAGAAGTAGGCAGAGAGGCAGGCAGAGCTTGGGGCCGGGGGGGGGGGGGAGCAGGCTCCCTGCTGAGCAGAGAGCCCGATGCGGGGCTCAATTCCAGGACCTCAGCTGAGATCATGACCTGAGCCCAAGGCAGAGGCTTTAACCCACTGAGCCACCCAGGCACCCCTGAGCTTAGGATTCTTTAAGTTGTAACTTTTCATTTGTCTCTTTATGGCAGTTAAATAAATATTTTCTTTTATCTTTAATCTCAGATTAGGTAGTATACATTTACCTAGATAATAGAGAGTTGTTTTCTTCATACTGAATTCCTATACTTTATATTTCATTAGTCAGCTGCTTTGGGGCTTATACCTGAAAATGAGCTGTTATCTTTGAGATCCTGTGAACTATGGAATCTCAGTTAACTGAGTATAACCATATATGAGGGTGGTATGCTTTTACATTTATTGCCTTTAATTATCAAGAGCAGAGTAACAATGCTTTTTAAAACAGTGCCATTTGAATCTGTTCCAAGTGCAAAAAAGCATCCAAAACCAGTAAACCTCTTTGATAAGAAATAAATTTAATGCTTTCAATTTGTTTTAGAACCTTGTCCTGATTTTACTTTTCTGCAATTATCTAATCTGAGTTTTAGTCAAGGGCATATATTTAAAACTGAGTTGATTATGAGCCCTTCAGAGTATGCATTTATAATTGAAGTGTTAATACACCATTAACTATAGCAAGAAAATAGCACCACTTAATAGCCCAATACCTTTTTTCTATCATATCCTCTATTTATTGTTATATTAGAGTTGTTTGTATGAAAGGCTATGCTTCTCCATATTAATATGAACTTTTACATTTATTAGCATTCTAATTTTATTCCATTAAGCTTGGGGTATGTGTTTAAAATTGTTTATGAAATATTTTAGATATAGTATTATACTTGATGGTGTAAAAATGTTTCGGACTGATAGCTGTGGCTGTATGGTCAGTCACTATACTAACATATCACTAATATGTACATTAATTGATTCAGCATCAGTCTATAATCACTGGAGTGTAGAACTGAAAGGAAGAGAAGAACTATACCAGGCTTTATTTTAAAATTAAAGAAGATCCTTTCAAGTTTTTTTTTTGTCTTTCCGTATTTTCTGAATGAAAAACTTTTGAATATTCACATGAAAAATTAGGTATGGTTAAAAGGGGAAAGGAATTAGAAATTTCTTCTAAATATTTCAAGGATAGTGGTTGATTTTTAAATAAAATGTAAGTTCATCTAAATATCTGGAAACCAATTCTTACAATTAAGTAATTACTTTGTAAAATGCTCTGTACATGTTAGCAAATTTATCTTGATGTGAGCTCCTGAACTTGGGGGAAGAGTTACATAGTGTTAACAACTGGCACTGAAAGCTAGGTAAAATAGTTACTGTTACTTACTTAACATACTTAATGTTTGCATATACTATGAACTCATATTCCTCAGAACAAACTTATTTCTTGTGAAGGAAAAGATCTTGCATAAAATATTTCTGTAGAAGAAAAGACATTGTAAATGAGGATAGATTATGCCTAGAAATAAAGTAAAAATAAGGTTTAGACCATGAAGGATGTTGATAAAAAGAAGAGTCGATGCTCAATATATTTTGAGAAAATTAAAGAGGCTTGTTAGTAGGGGAAGTTACTCTTTTATATGAAGTATACTCTTTTATCGATGGACACACTTAATTCTTGGTAAATATAAATTTCCATTTCTTTCTGGTGATTAAAGAAAAAGACTTATTTATTTGACAGAGAGAGAGAGAGCAGGAACACAAGCCAAGGGAGTAGGAGAGGGAGAGGCAGGCTCCCCGCTGAGTAGGGAGCTTGATGCGGGGCCCTATCCCAGGACCCTGGGATCATGACCTGAGCCAAAGGCAGATGCCTAGCGGCTGAGCCACCCAGGCGCCCCTCTTTCTGATGATTTAAACTGAAACAATTTTGTGTGATAAAGATGGTTTTTAGAGAGCTGTCATAGAGGCTTTTCACACTTCATTTTTTTTGTCCTTACTTGAAACAATAAGCACAAGAAGGTTATGTCTTTAGCCTCATTTAAGAAACTAAGGCCTGGAAGATGAAATGATTTGCTCAAAATCATATTTAAAGACAGAGACTGGAGCCAGCCTTCGTCTTAGTTCATGTCCTTTTCCATTGTATCCCACATTTTGTACTCTGAAGTCATGAAAGCCATCCTTTATGGCCAGTTTTGTTTTTTTCTGAACCATCATGAAGCAGGATATCATGGCAAAATTCTGTGCTGGTGGACAAGACCAGAAGTGTGGTAGTAGGTGGGTTTTGGTTTTGAGCCTTCCCGTGTTTGTCACTTGATAGTCTACTATTCGTACTTACCATTCATTTTCTCTGATTTGAGAAAAGTTTCAGGTAGTCTATGCCTAAATTGTGATACTGGCCAATTTTGTTACCTGTAAAATTGAATTACATCTTTATGCTATTCAAATTCGAGAGAGTGATTGTTAGTAATACGAACAAAACAAAACCATGTCCGTTCTTAAGAGGAAGTAAAATTAGACAAAAAAATGATGAAGTGGAGTGGTTAGTGACCTGGCGTGCCTAATTTGCCCTCTTTATTTTACAACCATTTGTTTTTCATGATATCCTACTTTCCCATTCCAACTGTGACTGACTACTTTTACTCATAAAGCCTTTCTGTTTTCTTTATATAGTCGTACTCCTGGAAGTCGTCAAGCCTCTCCAACTGAAGTAGTAGAGCGCCTGGGCCCCAGTACTAATCCCCCAGAAGGATTGGGGCCTCTTCCTAATCCTACAGCTAATAAACCACTTGTTGAAGAATTTTCAAATCCTGAAACTCAGAATCTGGATGCCATGGAACAAGTTGGTCTGGATTCCTTACAGTTTGACTATCCTGGTAATCAGGTACCCATGGACTCTTCAGGAGCTACTGTTGGCCTTTTTGACTACAATTCCCAGCAGCAGGTAAAGCATGACCCTCCTTTAAAGAAGCTCCTCTTGACTAAGTGCTGGTGTAGCCTGAAGTACTATGAGGCATTGTACTTCTTGTCATGAATAACAAGAGTATTCTTAAATACTTAATGTTTTTTTATAAATAAAATGTTTTTATAGTTGAGAAAGTGATTGTTAAAATACTATTCACAGCTTTCTGAAAAATGAAATGTTTTGAGACTAATCTTTGAATTAAATGTTTTCTCTAATAGCTCTTTCAGAGGACTAATGCATTAACAGTTCAGCAGTTAACTGCAGCTCAACAGCAGCAGTATGCATTAGCTGCAGCTCAGCAGCCACATATAGGTGAGTCTTCACCACTTGGATAAGACTATTAGAAAATCTTGTGTTAGTGTTAATTAGAATGCTACGTTTTTCTTTTATTGAATGGTGTTACATCGTTATGTTTTAAAATATCTCATTGAGGGGTGCCTGGGTGGCGCAGTAGGTTAAAGTCTCTGCCTTCGGCTCAGGTCATGATCTCAGGGTCCTGGGAATGAGCCCCACATCGGGCTCTCTGCTCACTGCGGAGCCTGCTCCCCCCGCCCCCCCACGCCTCTCTGCCTACTTGTGATCTCTCTCTCTAATTAATTAATTAATTAAAAAATAAAAAAAAACCCCACATCTCATTGAGATCAAAGAGTAATTAATTACATGATAAGAGTAAAGATTAATTAGGGAAGAACTATTTCTGATTATTGTATCCTTGATTAAATAAAAATCTATATAACTTGAAAGCTGTCAGCACATAAAAGTTTTTTTTTTTTTCTGCGTGAAGTTGAGAGAGTCAAACACTTGGAAGTTCAAATGTAGTTTTATTTATTATCAGTCAAAATGTTTATCTTATTTTTTTAAGATTTATTTATTTATTTATTTGACAGAGACACAGCAAGAGAGGGAACACATGCAGGGGTAGTGGGAGACGGAGAAGCAGGCTTTCCAGTGAGCAGGGAGCCTGATGCAGGGCTCAGTCCCAGGACCCTGGGATCATGATCCAAGCCAAAGGCAGACGCCTAACACCTGAGCCACCCAGCACCCCCCTTCCCCCCAATAAGTGTTTAATGAGTTAGATTCCCAAGAAAATTCCTTAAAATGTTTTCTTTATTAAGTTATTTGGTTTGACCTTTAGCTTTTAATGTGAATTATTGTAATTACGCATTTGTTACTGCTGAAGCATTGGTACCTGTTGTCCATGTTGGGGTTTTATGTGTTTTTTCACTTTTTTTGGGAAATAATTATAGATTCACATGGAGTTGCAAGGAGAGTACAGAGAGGTTCCTCACCAGCTTTCCCTATATGGCTACAACTTATATAATTATAGTATAGTACCAAAACCAGGAATATGACACTGGTAAATGTATATATAGTGTTACATCATTTTATCATGTGTAGGTTTATGTAACCTTTTTATGCCTGATTTTAGCTGATCTTAATTTATTTTCTAGTTGGAAAAGATGTGAATATTCTCCACATCATAATCTATGGAAGCAGGGCGGGGTGGGGGGAGGTGATAAACGAAGTTGATTGTCTTCCCTTACCTTTGTATTGTTTTGTGTCAATCCAAGAAGGTCTCCGAGGTCCCATATTTTATTTTTGGTTTTAATCAAAGGTGACCACACGTTTCTAGATGGCTTTTAATAGCAGCATGCATTCTTTGCCCCCAGCTTCCTTTATCCCTATACTTAGTTCTCTTTATTAGAAATGTAGTGCCTCCTGGGGCATCTGGGTGGTTCAGTTGGTTAAAAATCTGACTCTTAATTTTGGCTTAGGTCATGCTTTCAGGGTCATGAGATTGTACCCCTTATAGGTCTCCACGCTCAGTGCTGAGTCAGCTTGGGGTTCTCTCTCCCTTCTTGTGCGTGCATGTGCTTTCCTCTCTCTCTCTGAAATAAATAAATAAAATTTAAAGAAGAAAAAAAGTAGCGATTCCTGTCTGCTAACAGACTAGTATAACCCTTTTTTATTTCTTCATGGTTTATGGTATGTTTTAATGTGTGACAGGCTAGTATACCCATTGCTCTCCCTTTTGAAGTTTTAAATTTTCTTAATTGCTTTTTTATATGAATTTTAGTAATTTGCTTATTTATTTACTTCCAGAAGATTGGGTTTAAATTTTAAATTAACTTTGGGAAAATCTACATCTTTATTGCATTAAGTATTCTAACCAGTACATAATGTATTTTTACTTTTGTTCAAGTCTGCTTTTGTGTTGTTTATCGGTACTTTAAAGTTTTTATCACTTAGGTTTGCATATTTCATGATAAGTTTGTTCTTAGGTATTTTACCTTTTTCTGTCCTTGTAAATGGCCTCCTTTTATTAAATCTTTAAATTGGTATCTATGAAATCTCTTGGTTATAGCAAATACTAAAGTGTATGAATATATTTTCTAATTGAATCATTCTTGCGTTCATGGAATAAAAAATGCATATAATTTGTTTATGAGCTCTTTAAATTTGCTGATGTTTTATTTAGGATATCTACATCAATAATGTGTATATAAAATTAATCTTTAGGTTTGTGTATTTTCTTGCATTTTTGTCAGATTTTGGAATATGATCACTTCATGAAAAGAATTAATTAATAATTAATTAATGATAAAAGAATGTATTTGGAAAATAGCTTGGAGATAATTGGGTCCTCTTCCTGATAGATTAAAAGTTTAAATGAGAGGGGATCCTGGATGGCTTAGCCGGTAAGCGTCTGCCTCGGAGTCAGGTCATGATCTCGGGGTCCTGGGATTGAGCCCCACATCGGGCTCCCTGCCCAGTGGGGAGTCTGCTTGTCCCTTCACTCTGCCCCTCCCTGCTCCTCTCTCTCTCTTTCTCTCTCGCAAATAAATGAATAAAATCTTTATAAAAATTTTTTTTGCTTAATCTCTAGTTCTTTGTCTATCAGAGAGCTATAACTTTATTTTATTTAAAAATTTTTAGGCATTTTATTTATTTGAGAGAGAGTGAGAGCCAGAGAGATCAAAGAGGAAGAGGGAGAAGCAAACTTGCCTTTGAGCCAGGAGTTCAATGCAGGGTTCATTCCCAGGACCCCAAGATCATGCCCTGTGCCAAAGGCAGACAAATGAGCCACCCAGGCACCCCTAAAATAAAAAAAAATTTTTTGAGATTTTATTTATTTATTTGACAGAGAAGGAGCCAGAGAATACAAGCGGGTGGGGAATGGCAAGGGAGCTGGAGAAGTAGGCTCCCTGCTGAGCAGGGACTCCCACCCCCTAACGACCCCAGTGTGGGGCTCTATCCCAGGACCCCAGGATCATGACCTAAGCAGAAGACAGATTGTTAACCATCTGAGCCACCCAGATGCCCTAGATTATCTGTTGACCTAGAAAGGGACCTATGGTTAATTGGCAAGTGAAAACATATTAAAGTATCATTATAGCCTACCATATAAAATGTGTGACTGTGTGTGTGTGTGTGTGTGCGCGCGCGCGCGTGCATTTAAAAATGTAGAAGGATGGGGGCGCCTGGGTGGCTCAGTTGGTTAAGCAGCTGCCTTCGGCCCAGGTCATGATCCTGGAGTCCCGGGATCGAGTCCCACATCAGGCTCCTAGCTCCACGGGGAGTATTCGTGTATATATGTGTGCAACCATACAAGTAAATATGTATATATTTATGTAATACACAAACATTTGGTTTCTAGTATGTTGTAAATATTTCTTTTTTTTTTTAAGATTTTATTAATTTATTTGACAGAGAGAGAGATCACAAGTAGTCAGAGAAGCAGGCAGAGGGAGAGGGGGAAGCAGGCTCCCTGCTGAGCAGAGAGCCCTATGTGGGGCTCGATCCCAGGACCCTGGGACCACGACCTGAGCCGAAGGTAGAGGCTTTAACCCACTGAGCCACCTAGGTGTTCCAAAAGCAGATTTTTCAAGTAGCTTTTTTGTGCCTGTGCATGAAATCAGTGCTATGGGTTATGACCACTATTTTTAGAAATGAAATAGATTTATAGAAATTAATGAAAAAAATTATGTTAGAAAAGTAAAAAATAGGTTATGGTGGAACTTTATAAGGATAATGTTTTTGAGATTTTTGTGGCATGTATATGTATGTATGGACATTAGGTCAATAGGAAATATATTTCATACTGGGGGTCATAGTCAAACCATTTAAAAACTGCTGTAATGTAGAATGAAGTTTCTGAATCTTGATTTTAAGGTCTAGATTTTAACATAAGTACTTTGAATACTTTTTTTTAAAAGTTACTTATGTCCACATGATTTTATATTCCTCTTCCTCCTCCTTAATCCTCTTTATTTATTTTTAAAGATTTTCTTTTTGGGATGCCTGAGTGGCTCAGTCAGTTAAGCGTGTGCCTTCGGCTTATTGGGATCCCACGGTCCTGGGATTGAGTCCTGTATCAGACTCTTTGCTCAGCAGGGAGCCTGCTTCTCCCTCTGCCTGCTACTCTGCCTGCTTGTGCTTGCTGTCTCTCTCCCTCTGACAAATAAATATAAATAAATAAAATCTTTAAAAAAAATAAAGTTTTTCTTTTTAAGTTATGTCTTCACCCATTGTGGGGCTCAAATTCAGCAACCCCAAGATCAGGAGTCATATGCTTTACCAACTGAGTCAGTCAGGCACCTCATTAATCATCTTTTAAAATTGAACCTTTTTGGTCTCTTTTAACTTTAAACACACCCCTTTTATTATTTCCTCACCTTCCACTCATCTCCATTATTTTCCAGAAGAGACACCTCTGGCAGTTAGTACCTTATGGTAAATATTATACATAGTGATTCCTCGATACCACCAGTTCTCTCTCTCTCTCTTTTTTTTTTTTTTAAGATTTTATTTATTTTGACAGAAACACAGCGAGAGAGGGAACACAAGCAGAGGGAATGGTAGCGGGAGAAGCAGGCTCCCCGCTGAGCAGAGAGCCTGATGTGGGGCTCGATCCCAGGATCCTGGGATCATGACCTGAGCTGAAGGCAGACGCTTAACGACTGAGCCACCCAGGCGCCCCTCTTTTTTTTTTTTTTTTTTTAATTTTTATTAACATATAATGTATTATTTACCCCAGGGTACATGTCTGTGAATCATTAGCCTTACACATTTCACAGCACTTACCATAGCACATACCCTCCCCAATGTCCACCTATCCACCCAGCCTACCTCCCAGCCACCCTTAGTTCGTTTCATGAGTCTAGGAGTCTCTTATGGTTTGTCTCCCTCCCCATCCCTTCCTGTTTCATTTCTCTCCCCCCCCACCAGACTCCCGCCTTGCCTCTCAAATTCCTCATATCAGGGAGATCATGTGATAATTGTCTTTTTCTGACTGACTTATTTCGATTAGCATAATACCCTCCAGTTCCGTCCATGTCATTGAAAATGGCCAGATTTCGTTTCTCTTGATGGCTGCATAGTATTCCATTGTATATATATACCACATCTTCTTTATCCATTCATCTGTTGATGTGCATCTAGGGTCTTTCCATAGTTTGGCTATTGTGGACATTGCTGCTGTAAACATTCAGGCGCACGTCCCCCTTCGGATCACGACGTTTGTATCTTTAGGGTAAATACCCAGTAGTGCGATTGCTGGGTCGTAGGGTAGCTCTATTTTCAACTTTTTGAGGAACCTCCATACTGTTCTCCAGAGTGGCTGTACCAGCTTGCATTCCCACCAACAGTGTAGGAGGGTTCCCCTTTCTCTGCATCACCAGCAGTTCTCTTGTCTAATAAGTACTACAAATGAATATTTATTTTATTATTTTTTTTTGTTTTTATTTTTTTATTTTTTTGCAAATGAATATTTTAAAATCTTTGCTAGCCTTTACAAAGTTTACATTGGCATACATTAAATGCAGAAATGGCCTTAAAGTCACTACACTGCTTAAAGCCCTTCATCTTTCTTCTGTTGCTTTCGGGGTAAAGTCCAAACTACTTACCATAACCCAGAAAGATCTTTATGAGTGTTCCTTCTGATTATAACTTGTTTTGTCTTGTCTTACCCTATAGCCATGCTTCATCCTACCCATCCTGAAGCTTAAGTACCCCTTCTGTCTATGTTCATAGCATTTACTATACCTTATTCTAATTGCCAATTTGCTTGTTTTCCTCATTAGATGGATTGGTTTGTGGGGGCAGATCTTATCTGTCTTCTTCACTCTTGAATCCCTAGCATGTTGTATATCTTAATAAAAATTTAATGAAAAAACTATTGTTGAACAATAGTTCTAGCTCTCAACATTTATTGTGTGCCTGTTGTGCTAGTTCTGTGTATTTATTTCATACTCAGTATCATTTAAATTCTCACAAAAAATTCTCTTAAGATGTGGTGATACACCTATTTCATAAACAAAGAATCTCAGAATCAGGTTGTGTTAGTTACATGCCCAAGGTCACTCAGTTAATCAGAATTTGAACCATTATATACACTCTCCTCCCCTACTCCAGATTTAGTGTAGAAATGATTTTACCTAATGAAGAAAATCATACTTTTCATTTTCACTTATTATTTCTCCCTTTTTATATACAGCTGGTGTATTCTCAGCAGGCCTTGCTCCAGCAGCATTTGTGCCAAACCCATATATTATTAGTGCTGCTCCTCCAGGGACTGATCCATATACTGCAGCAGGATTGGCTGCAGCAGCAACATTAGCAGGTAACTTACTGTTCAGCCTTGTTGCTTATTATGGATTTAGTTTTAATTCTGGTATAAGCTTTATTTTTGTCTATTTGGGCAATTTAAAGTGCCTAGGAAAATGAAACATTTATCTAAAATGAACTGAAGTTTCCGGAAAGTTAGTTTACTATTTTTCCTATTGTAGTGCTAGGAAAAAGCCTAAGCCTGATAACTCTTTCCTCATGTACATAGTTGATTTATATTTTAATTTCGTAGGTTCAGAAATCTTACATTGTCAACTACAAATCTTCCCTTTTGTGACCAATTCTATTGTGTACCGCACAGAGACAGTTCAAAGTAAAGTCACTTCTTATAAAATAAACTGGGAGTAGGTGCTATAAATATCCATGTCAGGGAGAGTATGAGGTAAGGAGCTTCAGCAGCAGTCATGAGAAAATAAGTATCTAGAAAGTAGTTTATTTAGCAGTATTAAATGTGCAAGCTGACTGAGGGGCAAAATGGAGGGATAGAGTTGGAAAGAACTTACTGTCAAAACCTGAAACTACCAGTCAAAATCTAAAATGAAAGCTAAAACTATACAATGTTACATGTTAGTGGTATCTCAATAAAGCTGGGGGAAAATGTTTTTAAACCCAAAACTACATTTATTGCTTATTTAAGTAAGGAGAGTTGTGTGCTGGTCAGGTACCATCCCGTTTAGCAAATAAATTTGTTGATCTTCTGTAGGATTATAAGGAGGCTATTAGGCTGAGTTGGGTATAGAGACAAATTAATGAGTCTTAGGTATAGGTTATTATGTTGGTCAAAGAGGCAGAAACAAGGTGATAACCAGCCACAAATGTATGTTCACTGGAGTGAGCCTGCCAGTTGAATTTCATAACTCTAGACTACCACAGTTTTTTTTACTTTGTTCACTGATATGAATTGTCACTGATGAATAAGACC
Organism: Procyon lotor; assembly: GCA_028646535.1. NCBI lineage: Eukaryota > Metazoa > Chordata > Mammalia > Carnivora > Procyonidae > Procyon > Procyon lotor. The sequence goes on from CM053610.1 coordinate 104,401,502, forward strand.
ATTTTAAACACCACTTCTGGTAGTTATTATGACCAAAGAACAGTTAGTCTTTTCTGAGAGTTTGGGACTTTTTTTTATACTCAAGATTTAAAATATTAAGAAGTGAGAAAATAAATGTTAATTCCAAATTTTTGTTTGATAGCTTGCTTAGCAGACTGAAACTCTGTCATATTCAGTAGTTTTTGGTATAGATCTGTGTGTGATTCCATAAAGAAGGAATGAACTGTCTTGGTGCTATGTAACTGGATGTTAGTATGTAAAGTTCTGGTGTATCATACAGTCTATGGAATCGAAAGAAGCTCCTTTAAGAAATTGTTAGTTTTGAAAGTAGGCATTCTGGGCTTGGGCAAAAGATCAGTGCTACCCAGTAGAAATGTAATGTGAGCCAAATAATGTAATTCAAGTTTTTCTAGTAGCTGCATTATAAAATAAGTAAAAAAACATAAAATTAACTTCAATGAGTTAGCCAAAATATCTAAAATATTTTAATATAATTTTAAGTTACTAATAGATCTTTTACACACACACACAACCACCCTGTGCAAAGTCCTCAAAATCTTGCGTATATCACAGCACATCTCAGTTTGGGCTATCCAATTTTTTAAGTCTAAAGTAGCCACAAGCGACCTGGCTACTCTTTTAGACAGGTTCTAGGTAGATGTCTGACTCTTGTTTTGATAATGTATTCTTCTTTCATAAATCCTGTTAATAGTTCTCATTGTAGATTTGTTTAAATTATCTTCAGAAATATATTTTATCTTTAAATTTTTTAATGCTTTTTACTTTAGTTGATTCAGTCAGTTGTACTGGGGTTTATTTTCTTCCAAAACAAAGTGAAACCAAGAGTTTAACAGTTTAACTTTACAAAATGTTAAATAGCTGTACTAAAATCCTATCAGTGGAATTTTAGGCCTTTGTTATATCAATCAGTAATCATGACATCTTATTTATCAGCTTAATAATCGTGGGCTATATTGTGCATGCTCTTTCCTCTCCTGGAAGCAGATCTTACTTAAAAGTAGAATAGAGCAATAACAATTCATTCTATTTTTCCTACTTTGCTTTCACTTGTTTGTGTCTCTCTGTGCTTTGTATTACCTAGTTCTTTCTTGTCTTGACTCACTAGTCCCATTTTCCTAACCATATGAACACTGAAGTTTCATTTGTTTTCATGTGGTTTTCAATTGTTTTGTGAGAATTGTGACTAATTCTGTTTCAAATGCGAAGAATATGTTTAATAAAAACTTAATTTAAAGAAGAGTATTTTAAAAGAATATTTTTAAATTGAAGATTTACAATTCAAATAACAATTGTAGCACTTGGTACCAGAATGTTCTCTAGTTTTTTATGTTATGGGGTGCAAATAAAAAGATAAAAAGTGTTTTTATTGTTGTAATTCTTTTCAGTAGTCAGAAAATGACCTTTTTTTAAAGAGAATTTGAATTGAACATAGTAAATCTTACAATTTTATGAAGTCTAATGTTCCCTAAAAATATTATGTGTTTGCCAGTATCAAACTCATAAACTGGCATTCAAGTAAATGTTGCATAGATTGCTAAGTGTCATATTAGTTCATTGGTCCTCTTGACTTTCTTTACCATTTCCGTTAAGGGCGTTGCTGTCACTCCTGAGTACTTTTCTCTTTAAATAATCATATCTGATTGAGACTGTCCCCCTAATAGAATCGGGGAAAAAAAATAGAAAGTATGTAGCAGGTGTTAAGTGGGTAGAGGATTATAAGGACGTTTGCTCTAAGTCTTAATATACTGTTCCTTTTTATGATCTAATGGTAACTGATCTCGTTTATCTATAAAATGTAAGTAACTTTTTTTTTGGGGGGGTGGGGTGGGTTGTGGGGTTTAGGTCCAGCAGTGGTTCCACCTCAGTATTATGGTGTTCCGTGGGGGGTGTATCCAGCCAATTTATTTCAGCAGCAAGCTGCAGCTGCGGCAAACAACACAGCAAATCAACAAGCAGCATCACAAGCTCAGCCTGGACAGCAACAGGTATAGGCCTCCCTTCGTTAAATTAATACCTGGAGAGTCTTTGAAATTCCAGAAGTTCTTTGTTTTCAAGATCTGTGTCTTTTCATCTTCTTCAGTATGTAATACAGTACCTGGTACATAGTTGGTGTACGTGTGTATTGATTACATTTTTTCCTAATTATATGAATTTAAAGATTTGGATGTATTCTATGTTTCTGTTATGAAACTGTCTTGAAATTTCTAGCAATTTTTAATTTTCTTTTCATCACCTCTTCAAGTGCTAATTTTCCTATCCCAAGTAATTATCACTTCATTTTCTTCTAGGTATTTAATTACTATTTTAAATACTAGTATATATCTGACCAGGAAAGGATTACGCGTACTTTATATTTTTAAGCAAGATGAAAATATTTTCACTAAACATTAGATTTAACTTCTTAAAACAGAAAATATTTATTACACAGGTTTCCCCACCTTCCATCTCCCAACCCTCCGCTTTCCTGGAACTATTTTAATAAATGTGGAAACACTATTGATGATTTCAGAATTCTGGCTGTCAAATTCTTCATAATTATACCAAAGAAGCAACTTAATGCCAAGTATAGTGTTACTTGACAGCTAAATTTTGTCTAAATTTCCTTTCTGTACTTGAATACTATATTGACGTTCTGTTGAAGCTGTCTTTTAGCTCAGTCCTTGTAGATTATACTACAGCATGATTTAATAAATTCTTTTTTAACCTGTATCTTCTTTGGGCAAACATGAAACTATCATACTACCTGAATGATACACATATCTTCGTGTGAGGCTTACTTACACAGGTGGTGTTAACAGTGAATCCCCCTTGTCCTGAATTGTTTATCTAGCTTTGTGAAATTAATATGATTAAGATTTTTCCATTCCCCCTTCCAAATAAATTTCTTTTTATTTATTTATGGTAAGTTAAAGGCTACAAAAACTAGATAGAAATAATTTTTCCCAAAGGCCTTCTAAAATCTACATGTTACTTAATAGATTGTTCTAGTTGTCAAGAGCCAGTGATTGTGTTTTTGATTTTAAGTATTTTATATTTTTTTATGCTAAATCAACATTTCATTGCACATAATAAATATGTTCAAAGAATATCCAAAGACTGTTTATCATATGTAACAGTTGCCTGAGATAAATTTATTTATCTGTTATTTTATAATTTCATTTTTAAGGAAGTCATTTGTCCTTTGTAGGTTCTTCGAGCTGGAGCTGGTCAGCGCCCTCTTACTCCCAATCAGGGCCAACAAGGGCAGCAGGCAGAATCACTTGCAGCAGCAAACCCAACTTTGGCTTTTGGTCAGGGTCTTGCTACGGGCATGCCAGGTATATAGTAGAAATTTGCATAGGTTTGAAATGTTAAATGTAGACACATTGAAGAGTGAAAAAAACCAAGAAATGTCTTTAGTTTTGCCTTCTTTGTAGTAAGTAAGTTAGAATTCAGATGCCAGTAGTTGAAATCAGTACTATTTGTGAGACTTAACAGGGATGGCATACATGTACTAGAGTTCTTAATCCGTCCAATTTTTCTTCTGTTTATGGTGTAAACTATAACATTTTCCCAGCTCACCATAGCCCAGAATTCTTTTTTTTTTTTTTTTTTTTTTAAAGATTTTATTTATTTGACAGCGAGAAACACAGCGAGAGAGGGGACACAAGCAGAGGGAATGGTAGCGGGAGAAGCAGGCTTCCC
>CM053610.1:104405706-104501302 GCA_028646535.1 Procyon lotor
CGGAGCAGGGAGCCCGATGTGGGGCTCGATCCCAGGACGCTGGGATCTGACCTGGGCCGAAGGCAGACGCTTAACGACTGAGCCACCCAGGCGCCCCATAGCCCAGAATTCTTGAAGCAGTGCTTCAAGAAATAAAATCAGAGTTGGCATGTAGGATAAAACTTCTTTCTGTTTGCCATTGCAGCCAAAGGTCATTTTGTTAATACTGCGAAGTGTGCAGCAAAAATTTTCCACTTTGAACAATGTTAGTTATATTCAGCTCATTTTATAGTATTTTAAACTGTTGTTATATAGTTTCAATCCTGGCATATTTTATATGCCTATGAAAGCCTAATACAAAGAAAGTTATAAAAATTTCTTCCCATTAACATACTACAACTCTCAGAAAGGACCAACAAAATACATTTTTTTTGAAGTAGAGTTTTTTGAAACCAGATACAAAATTACTACTTTAATAACAATGGAAGGAAGGTATTTTTCATAATCCGATACAAATAGCACTTGTTATGTTTTTAAAGTGAAATTTAAAGCTACATTTGAATATTGGTAGGTAATAGGTCACTTTCTATTCTACATTCTCTCTACTCCTGAAGACTCACTTTCTCTTTTAAGTATGCTATTTTTTCACTCTTACTATATGAGTACTTATATAGTTTACTTATTAATGAAATGTGAGTTTCAGTTTCCATTTAATTGTAACGTAATTATATTTTCTATTCATACCACTTAGGAAATGTGTTTAAAGTATTGGAACATATATGTAGTTTAGGGTTTCTTTTATGTGTCCCGTGTTGCTGAATACTTCTGTGTGTTACTTTTAAGGATTCCTCAATTGATTGCATTCTATTTTCTCTGAGATTCTAAGGTCTGATTTTATCATCTTGTCTAGCCTTCTAGATAAAGAGAAGATGTTAATACTGTAGCCCCTGAAGTACAAATAATAGAATGGTTGTGGTTCTCATTTTCTTTCATTCTTTCTTTTTTTTTACCCCAGCCATGTACTTGCTTCAGGGAGGCTGCTTTCCTGGAGCCATTGTGGATTAGAAACCTTTGAGAATGTACTATAAAGCTGAAGTTGTAGATATGGAGAGACATGGAAACAAGGCTAAAAGGAACTGAGCTGAGAGTTTATAGAAGACACTGCTAAGATTACTCTGGGCTCCTCTTTCTACTCCTCACTTAACTTTTAAGCCCTGCCTCCATGATTCCTTTGCAGTAATCCTAATAATAACTCAGTAACAATTGCAAAGTGTGATCTCCTCTCCTTCATTCTTTTTTTTTTTTTTTTTTTTTAATTTTATTTATTTGACAGCGAGAAACACAGCCAGAGAGGGAACACAAGCAGAGGGAATGGTAGCGGGAGAAGCAGGCTTCCTGCGGAGCAGGGAGCCCGATGCGGGGCTCGATCCCAGGACTCTGGGATCTGACCTGGGCCGAAGGCAGACACTTAACGACTGAGCCACCCAGGCGCCCCTCCTCTCCTTCATTCTTATTTTTCTCAATTCTTTGTTGTATTTCATCATATTGATGATATCCAACTCTCTACAACTCATCTACCATTATACTACCTTCTGTAATATTTTATTCTCCTGACTCTCCTATCTTTCTCATGTTTTTTATCAGTTTCCCTTTCCTCTCTGTACATCCTTAAAAATGGAAGATAGTCTGGCTTAGTGACTAGACTCTTTGGAGTCAGATCTGCCAAACTGCTGTATCACTTAGTTATGTGACCTTGGCCAAATTACTTCCCTCTCTGAACTTAACTTCCAATATTGGGACAATGGATACTTTACTTTTTTGTCGGGGAAAGTCTATCTACTGTCACCTTTTCAGCCATCATCACTATACCAGTACACTAAATGAGTTTACATCTATATCTTGGATTCTTTGCTCAACACTTAACACATTTCTGCTTTTGTATAAGACATTACTTACCATGTGTGTTTCAGCCACTCCTCAAACTGACAGTGTCAAAAGATGAACTCCTCTCTCAGATTTATTTGTCTTTATGTGTACTCTATTTCATTTAATTCCACTATCCTGTTTTTCCCCCAATACCCAAAATAGTTTTATTTTCAACATTACTAAGTTGTGCTAATTTCTGATACATAAGAATATGTATTCACTTAACTATATACACATATATAATACTTTGAGTTTTATCTATATAGTTTCACGTCAGGTCAAAAACTTCATCTTTTACAATAAACCTAATCTGTTCATGAGACTCTTCATTCCATCTGAGATAAGGAATATAATCCTGGGTAGAACTGGGATACGGTACTTGGATGGTCAGAACTGCATCTAGCCCATAGTACCTTGGTACAGCTTAGAAAAGGAGCCACATTGTCTTAGTAGACACAGCCATAGACTACCCATAAACTCACTTTGGTGAGTGGAGCCTGACAGGATTTCAGCTGTCATTGGTTATCTCAGCCAGGTGCCTTTGTACAGGGCACGACCTCATATGGACGTGGCCATCCTAGGGGGCCTGCTCAGTGGTGGTACAAGCAGAAAAGAGTGATCCGGCCACCTTAATACAGCTTTACTCCTTGCTCAAAAAGACTGATTTAATTTGTCTTGCTGAGTTTGGTCAGATAGGGGGACTGATTGAATTTGTCTTGCTAAGTCTGGTTAGATGGGGGTCTCTTCTTCAAACCAGTAATGCTGATTTAGCTCAAGAGAGAGGTCTACTTGATGGAAGATCATTTTCACGCTCAAGCGTGCTCATGGCTGTGCCACATGCAAGTGGACTTTCAACGTTTGATCTTAAGAAAGTAACACAATATGGGTTCTCGACTCCTAAAAATTATGCTGTCCAGCTGGCTATAGTGTTGAAGCGCAAACTCTAAGGTAGACCTGTTCCAAAACTGTTAAGATAAACTCATCACTTGGAGTGGAAGCTCAAACCACTGCTCTTGGGGCCTCGGCTTGGCTGCCTTTACCCAGGAGTAGCGTGGAGGGATTTAGGGGAGGAGAGAGAAGCCAGCAAGCAATCTCTTTGCTGTGCCCTGGCCCCAGGCCCATGGGCCAGAGAACCAGGGCCATGGACACCCGCATTGGCACGTCTCAGTGAGGCAGGTGCACTTGGTCCTACGCTTTCAAGGCCGTCCACTATCCTCTTGAACTAGAAACTTTTTTGGTTTCAGCCTCAGTATCATCTTCAACTCTTGACTTTCTCCTGTGCTCCATGTTAAGTAACTTGTCCTTACTCATTCTGTCTCCTATTCATTTATCTCTGCTATTCTTGTTCAGCCTTTTCCTTATCCTCCCACTAACTCTGCCTCCAGGCTTTTCTCTTCATCTTTTTATTCTCCTTTTATTCATCATTCAAAAATACAGATTTATACCATTCTAGTTCTTAATAGTTTTAGTGATCTAGTCCCAGACTAATTGGTAGTATGCTTCTATAGTCCTGTGCTTTAACACACTAGATCATATTCTGCCCCTCAAAAATACTTGTACTTTTTTTTTTTTTTTTAAGATTTTATTTATTTGACAGTGAGAAACACAGCGAGAGAGGGAACACAAGCAGAGGGAATGGTAGTGGGAGAAGCAGGCTTCCTGCAGAGCAGAGAGCCCGATGCGGGGCTCGATCCCAGGACCCTGGGATTATGACCTGAGCCGAAGGCAGACGCTTAACGACTGAGCCACCCAGGCGCCCCAATACTTGTACTTTTATGCCTCTAGCCCTACTAGCTAATGGCTTTTCACTTAGAATACCCTTTAGAAATTTTAAGCAGAATTCAGATAGAGTTTAACATTTTCCTTTTTTTTAACCTAGCTTAATAAACATTTTGTAATTAGCTTTGCTTGTCATCCTTCCAAATCCTTTCCAGGATGCCTTCCTAATCTCTTTACCAGTGCTTTTTATCAATAATTACTCTTCGTTCTATCATCCTGTCACATAAAACTTGCACCTTTCTTTAATACTTCTGTCTGCCTTGCGTTTCATTTAGCTATTTGTGATTTATTTTCTCACTTCTGCACTTATTTTACCATGTTTAAAGGTAGAAAATGTCTTAGAGTGGAACCGCTTTTTCTTTTTCTCCCTGAAGGGCAGTTAGTAGATCAGTGTTATGTCTTAAAACAAAGTGGCATCTTAGAATTAAGGAAATCGTACATTACCTCCTCTACTAGATTGTACAGTTCTTGAGTGTGGGAACGATGACTGGTTTTTTTTTTTTTTTAAGCCCTTTGTCTTTTTAGACTCTCTCAGAAGTAGAAAGATAAATAGAAATTAGAAGCTTTTGAACTGAATGATCGTGAAAATGCTAAAAATTTAAGCTTGTGAACTACACCTAAAGTAACGTAGAAGTGGGGAACATAAGAGACTCAAATGCATACAGTAGAAAGTAAGTTTCTACATAGGAACTATAAAAGGAAGAGAATAAACCCAAAGATTTATAGAAGGAAACCAAATAATAAAGGTGGGAGCTGATGTGCATGAAATAGATGGCAAATCTACAATAAAAAGAGTCAGATTATCCCAAAAGTTATTTTCTTTGAAAAGACTTAATAAAATTGATAAAACTCTTGACTTAGCAAAAAAAGATTTAAAACAGACCTAACTAGCTATTATCAGAAAAATTAAATAATCATTGGAAGCTATTGGGAACAATCTCATAGTAACAAATGGAAAGTGTAGAGCATGTGGACAAATAACTAAAAAAAATGTAACTTACCAAACGGACTTGAGGATATATAGAAAAATCTGAAGTCTATTACCATTAAGGAAATCAGTTGAGTAGCCAAAATTTTCCCTCACAAAATCTTTAGGCAAACATAAGTGGTGAATACCAGGTATTTGAGGAGGAAATAATTTCAGTTTTTAAAATTCTAGGGGAAAAAGAGGGTTTACTTCTCAAGTTGTTTTATGGTACTAGCATAATCTAAATCTTAAATAAATAAAATCTATCACATTCAGTGCAAACACCCTGTCAAAATACTACCAGCAATTTTCACAAAGCTAGAACAAACAATCCTAAAATTTGTATGGAACCACAAAAGACCCCAAATAGCCAAAGCAATCTTGAAAAAGAAAAGCATAGCTGGAGGCATCACAATTCTGGATCTCAAACTCTATTACAAAATTGTTGTCATCAAGGCAGTATGGTACTGGCACAAAAATAGACACATATATAAGTAGAACAAAACAGAGAACCCAGAAATGGACCCACAACTATATGATCAGCTCAGTTTCCACAAAGCAGGTAAGAATATCTGGTGGAAAAAAGATAGTCTCTTTAATAAATGGCGTTAGGAAGATTGGACAGCTATATGCAGAAGGATGAAACTGGACCATTTTCTTATACACAATAATAAATTCAAAATGAGTGAAAGACCTAAATGTGTGACAAGAAACCATCAATCCTAGAGGAGAACACAGCAGCAACCTCTTTGACACCAGCCATAGCAACTTCTTACTAGACGTAGGTAAGGGTAAGGGGAAACAAAAGCAAAAATGGAACTGCGGGGACTTCAAGATAAAGTTCTGCACAACAGTGGAAACAAAACTAAAAGGCAATCTTCAGAAGGGGAGAAGATGTATGCAAATGACATCTGATAAGGGATTAGTATCTAAAATCTATAAAGAGCTTAATCAAACTCTGACACCCAAAAAACAAATAATCCAGTTAAGAAATGGGCAGAAGATTTGGTAGACATTTTTCCAAAGAAGACATACAGATGGTATACCAGACACATGGAAAGCTACTCAACGTCACTTGGTATCAGGGAAATAAAAATCAAAACTACAATGAGATACCACCTCACACCTGTTGGAATGACTAAATTTAACAATACAGGAAACAGATGTTGGAGAGGATGTGGAGAAAGGAGAACTCTACTACACTGCTGGTGGGACTGCAAACTTGGGCACCCACTGTGGAAAACAGTATAGAGGTTCCTCAAAAAGTTAAAAATAGAACTACCCTGTGATCCAGCAATTGAATGGTATTTGCCCAGAGGATACAGCAATACTGATTTGAAGGGGTACATCCACCCCAGTGTTTATAGCAGCATTATCAACAATAGCTAAACTGTGGAAATAGCCTAGGTGCCCGTTGACTGATGAATTAAAGAAGATGATGGAATATTAGCGATTAGAAAGAATGAAATCTTGCCATTTGCAATGATGTTTATTATGCTAAGTGAAATAAGTCAACCAGAGAAAGACGAATACCATGTGATTCACACAAGTGGAATTTAAGAAACAAAACAGATGAACATAAGGGACAGGAAGAAAAAAAGAGGCAAATCATAAGAGAGACTCCTATTGATAGAAAACAAACTGAGGGTAGGTGGAAGGATAGGTATTAAGGAAGGCACTTGTGCTGAGCACTGAGTGTTACGTATGTAAGTGATGAGTCACTAAATTCTACTCATGAAACCAGTATTACACTATATGTTAACTAGAATTCAAATAAAAACTTGAAACATTAAAAAAGTAACTTTAGTACTAAACATAGAAATAAAAACATCTAAATTTATATTGATTAGAAAGTCAAATTCAGGGGCGCCTGGGTGGCTCAGTTGATTAAGTGACTGCCTTCAGCTCAGGTCATGATCCCAGGGCCCTGGGATGGAGCCCCGCATCGGGCTCCCTGCTCAGCAGAGAGGCTGCTTCTCTCTCCCTCTGCCTGCCACTCTGCTTACTTGTGTTCTCTCTCTGTCTCTCTGTCAAATAAATAAAATCTTTTTTAAAAAAAGGAAGTCAAAATCATTCTACCATAATCCTTCTTAGTTTTCATCTCTTTTTAAAATTACATCTCATTTTAAAATTACAAATTATTAAAAATAGTGAAATATTTTTGGGGGCACCTGGGTAGTTCAGTTGGTTGAGTCTGCCTTTGGCTCAGGTCACAATCTTGGGGTCCTGGGTTGGAGTCCTGCATCAGGTTCCCTGCTCAGCGGGGAGGCTGCTGCTCCCTCTGCCAGCCGCTTCCCCTGCTTGTGCTCTCTCTCGCTCTCTCCCCCCTACCTCTGTCAAATAAATAAGATCTTAAATACATAAAAATAAACTTGTAAAAACCCACAGATACCCAAATGTTTTTGAAAATAAAGACTCCTAAACAAAGATAAGTTGCATTTAAAAAATTATGTAAAACCTGCAAGGACCATATAGAAAAGAAAAATTATAGGCCAATCACACTTAGAAATATGGATTTAGAAATCCTAAGTTATATATTAGCAAGTCCGATCTAGCAGGTATATAAGCAGGATAATACACGATGAACAGGTTGGTTTTATCCCAAGAATTCAAGAGGAACTTCGGAAGTCACATGCTGTAATTTGCTACATTAAAAGATTAAAAAGGGTTGCCTGGGTGGCTCAGTGGGTTAAAGCCTCTGCCTTCAGCTCAGGTAGTGGTCTCAGGGTCCTGGGATCAAGCTCCGCATTGGGCTCTCTGCTCAGCTGGGAGCCTGCTTCCCCCCACTTCTCTCTCTCTGCCTACTTGCGATCTCTCTCTCTCTGTCGTATAAATAAATAGAATCTTTAAAAAAAAAAAAATTAAAAAGCAATCACAAGAACGTCTCTCTCTCTTTTTTTTTTAAAAGATTTTATTTATTTGACAAACACAGCGAGAGAGGGAACACAAGCAGAGGGAATGGTAGCGGGAGAAGCAGGCTTCCTGCTGAGCAAGGAGCCCGATGCGGGGCTCGATTCCAGGGCTCTGGGATCATGACTTGAGCCGAAGGCAGATGCTGAACGACTGAGCCACCCAGGCGCCCCTACAAGAACTTCTCTAAAGATGCAGGAAAGGCATAACAAAGTCATATATTGACTCTGAAAACAAAAAGCCTCTAGCAAGTTAGAATTAGAAGATAACTTAGTATGCTAAGGGGGGAATTGACACCCCCTCCCCATGGATAACAAGCTACCTCTTTATAGGAAATAATTTGAAAAGTTTTCTTTAACATAAACAATGAATCTTGGAACACCGAAAAATTTTGAAAATTTTTAAGTAAATTTTAAAAAATTAAAATTAAATTTAAAAAAAGTTTTCTTTAAGCCTGGGAACAAGACAGAATTCAACATGTTAGAGACCCTAGCCAGTGCTATAACATGAGAGAAATGAGGAAATTCTGTAAAAGAACTAAAACTTATGAGAAAATATTGTATATTAAATGAATCTGTAGATAAAGTATTAGAATTAAAATATTAAGGTTTTTGGATATGAAATCAGTTTAAAAATCTTTTAATAGCATACTGTTTGAAAATGAGAAATTTTAAAGATTTTTTTGAGAGAGAGCACGAGGGGGCAGTGTGTGGGAGGAGTAGCAGAGGAAGAGGCAGAAGCAGACTGACCCCCTGCTGAGCTGGGAGCCCCATGTGATTTCCAGGATCCAGAGATCATGACCTGAGCCAAAGGCAAATGCTTAGTCATCTGAGCCACCTAAGTACCCCTGAAAATGAAAAATTTTAAAGCTGATTACTTAATTAGTAGCAAGTACCTACGGCTAAATTTAAAAAAATGTTTATGGAAAACATAATTTCTATGGGATACAGGTTTGCTTAGACATTAAAGGATACCTAAACTTACCGCTGGATACCTCTGGATAGCTCTGGATAAGTCAGTATTTTAAATTTGTCATTTTTTAACCTGTAATTTCCAATTTTCAGTCATTTCCAGTCAGAATTCCTAACGGTTTCTTCCTATGGTATTTTGACAGCTTAGGTAGGAAGATTTAATGAAAATACCAAGGGTCAGTCAAGATAAAGCCACACACTCTTAAAATAAGTAAAAGGACTTGTTCTGACTTACTCTAGAGTCAGATTTATTTTAAAACTGCAGTTAAATTACTGCATGAAGGGAGAAACAGACCAGTGGAATTGAGACCCCAAAGGCGAGAGCCCCAAAGAAATGGACACCTAGGAGCAAAGAAACCATGCGAAGCTGTAAGGAGGGGAATGATTTGTTTTACAAGCAAGATGAAGTAAAATTGGTTGGGAAATAAGATGAAACTGAACCTCAGCTGTACCTTGTGTTAAATAACCAACTTCATTTGGATTTTTTAGACCTAAATATGAAAAGTGGAATTTTATTATCTTATCATTTTTTTCCTCCAAAGATTTTATTTATTTATTTGACAGGGAGAGAGAGTACAAGGAGTCAGAGAGGCTGGCAGAGAGGGGGAAGCAGGCTCCCTGCTGAGCGGAGAGCCCAATGATGCGGAGCTCGGGCTTGCTCCCAGGATCCTGAGATCATGACCTGAGCCAAAGGCAGAGGCTTTAACCCACTGAGCCACTCAGGTGCCCCAAAAAGTGAAATTTTAAAGCAATTAGAATATAGGGAAATTTTATTGTAAAAATAAAGGAAATAATTTGACATCAGTACTGCAGATGTCACCATAAAGAGAATAGAAGGTCAGGCTAGGAATGGAAGAAGGTATTTGCTATATATTAAAACAGTGAAAGACTTAGATACAACATAAAGAATTCTAAACTAGTAAGGTAAGGCAGCCCAATAAGAAAATGGGTAAAAGACTTGAACAAGGCCCTTCCAAGAGAAAATCCAAATGTCCACAATTAGTATTTGAAAAGTTGCTCAGGCTCCTTAGTATAGGGAAAAAATCAAAACCACAACAGATTACTTTGCTTATGTTCCAGATTAGCCAGATTTAAAAGAATATAAAGTGGTGTTAATGTCACAGAGCAGGTGAAATACTAAAGTAGTGAGAGTGTAAATTTGCACATTGTGTCAACTCCTTAGATACATAACCTTGGAGTAGAGAAATCTGCACACTTTACTTACCAGGATACATGTACCAAAATGTTTATAGCGGTACTATTGGCAGTGTCCCCAAATAGAAGGTGAAAATGTAGAACAGATGAACGCATTGTATCCATTTAGTGAGGTACTGTACAATAATGGAAAAATACAACTATACAATCACATGAATGAATCATACATGCAAATTTTTAAATCCAAAACAAATGATTAAGGAGGGAGGCATTTATGGGTAGTAGAGCACTGTGTAACACGAAGAGGAGATTATGGTAGAGCAGGGACAAATGAGGTAGGGTTCTGGGCAGTTTTCTATTAACTTGGATGGTGGTTACAATTTTTTTTTTGTTGTAGTCATTACATTGTACTTTTGAGTTTTGTACTTGTGTTTTATTTCACAATAACAGTAAATTCTTTTTTTTTTTTAACAGTAAATTCTTAAAGTATTGTGCTTTGCTAGTAGAGTACTTTTTCTGTACTTTAAAGAAAATTAACTCTTCAACATCCACTTTCTCCCTTGTGGCTCTTTTTACAGCAGAACTCTTCAGAAGCATTGTCTGTCCTTGTTTCTGGTTCTTCCATTCTTGACTCAATTCACCACAGTTTGGCTTTCATCCCTTACTGTAATGACATCCATGTGGCTAATCCCATTGGTCATTTCTCAACTCTTAATAGCTTTTAGCAACATTTGACATTTTTGATCATTGAGTCTTCATTGAAATTCTTTTTTCTTTGGCCTGCAAGAGAACACATTATTCTAAATTTCTTTCATCTGTATCGGCGACTCCTTCATGGTTTCTTCCCTGGTTCCTTCTCTCTCCAACCTCTTAATGTGACATTCTGTGTCCATAGATCCCTTTTTAATTTTCTTGCTATTTCATCCTTTATAGCTCTGGCCTGGTCCCCTCTTCTAAAGTCAAGACTTCTGTTTATTTATTTTTAAGATTTTATTTATTCATTCATGAGGGACATGGTGAGGGGGTGGAGTCAGAGGGAGAAGCAGATTCCCCACTGAGGAAGGAGCCTGACGTGGGACTCTATCCCAAGACCCTGGGATCATGACCAGAGCCGAAGGCAGACACCCACTCACTGAGCCACCCAGACGTCCCTAAAGTCATGACTTTTCCTCTTTGACATCTCCCCTTGGATATAGAATAATCTCTTCTTAGATTTATCACCTTCATTCTATGAGGAGAGGGCTTGAAAGCTCTGCATTCCCTCCTAGATTTGCCCTGTATGTCTATCCGTTTATAATGAAACTAAGATTGCAAAACAGTGAGAATTACTGTATTTAATTAAAAACAGCCTTTGCATGTGGAAGTGTTGGCCCTAGTTGTGAAGGTAGTGTTTAAATGTAAAATTTTAAGAGGTTGCTACTGCCTTTTTGCAAATAGTTGTCAGACTGCTGAGCCTGAGTCCATGTCTCTGTATAAGACAGCCTTTCTCAACCTGACTAATAGGAAGGGAGAAGCTTTCCTGCCTAAAGTATCTCCTATATGTGGTTAACTTCTTTCCTGTGTGTCTAGAGTGGTACTTGCTATATACTGTCCTTGAGAGAATGAGCAAAATAGTCACTTTTCTGTACACAACAGTTACTTTCTGTTCTATAGTTAAGGAATCCCCACTGAGAAGGGCTGCTAAGATGTAAACCTCACTGTCCGGTAGTTCTGAATATCGCAAATTGTCACCTGCCTTGTACTTAAGGCCATCCTGAAACTAATGCCTGCACGATTTTTATTCAAACTTAAGCTTGAGAACCTTTACAAAAAGAGTTACTGTATAATTTTAAAGTATTTGTTTGTTTCATTACTTAAATTTTTAAATGGATGCTTACAAATGAAAATCTAAAGGAATGCTGGGAATGAAGGACTTGGTTTAGAACTTTATTAAAATTATAATAAATGGGGGTGCCTGCGTGGCTCAGTGGGTTAAAGCCTCTGCCTTCGACTCAGGTCATGATCTCAGGGTCCTGGGATCGAGCCCCGCATCGGGCTCTCTGCTCGGCAGGGAGCCTGCTTCCCCCTCTTTCTTTGCCTGCCTCTCTGCCTACTTGTGGTTGCTCTGTCAAATAAATAAATAAATAAAATCTTTTTAAAAATTGCATAATAAACAGTTCTTACAGTGTTCTGCCTCACATGCCTTAGTCTTTCCATCCTCCTCTCAGAACTAATAGGCAATATTTTTCAAGTATCTGTGCTTGATAGCCAGTAGTTTTCTGTATCAAAGAAGGTACCTCATCATTCTGTGGTCTGTAGGTGGAAGGTCTTAAAATTTAGGGAAAACAATTCTTCTTATGCTCTATTATGTTTTCATATATTTAGTAAATAATATCTTCTCGGATGGGTTTGCTTTTCATATTGTAACTAATGATTTTATGTTAACGGTTTATAATTATATTTTCTGGTTGATAAAAACACAGGGGGAAATAAACATGCATGTTTCTATAATGTTTTCATTAGTAAACATTTATTTCAATATTATCTAGGCTATCAAGTACTAGCTCCAACTGCCTATTATGATCAGACTGGTGCCTTAGTGGTTGGCCCTGGAGCAAGAACTGGCCTTGGAGCTCCAGTTCGTTTAATGGCTCCAACACCTGTTTTAATTAGTTCAGCAGCAGCACAAGCTGGTAAGTGTAACTGATGTTTTCAGGGATAATATTTTTCTGGTGTTCTTTGAGATCATTTAAAAATAGAGAATAGTTTTTTGAGTAGTTTCAAGAAGTATCTGAAATTTATTTTCCAGCAGCAGCAGCAGCAGCTGGAGGGACTGCAAACAGTCTCACGGGCAGCACAAATGGTCTCTTTCGGCCAATTGGCACTCAGCCACCACAGCAGCAGCCGCAGCAGCAGCCGCCAAGCACGAATCTGCAGTCTAATTCATTTTACGGGAGCACTTCTTTGACTAGTAGCTCCCAGAGCAGTTCTTTATTTTCTCACGGACCTGGCCAGCCTGGAAGTACATCTCTTGGCTTTGGAAGCAGTAGCTCTTTGGGTGCTGCTATAGGCTCAGCCCTCAGTGGATTTGGTTCATCAGGTAAGTTGCCTTTTAAGATGAGTGTACTCTGCTAAGTGGACATGAGGTATATGTGTGTTTTTAATAATAAATATTAATAGCTTGTAGCATAGAAAGGACAGGAATAAAACACTGGTTTATTTGTTTAATTTTGTAGGAAAAAAGCTGCCTCCTGTAAATCTTTAAGTATTTATTAATGTTTAGTTGATTTCAAGCAGCCCATCTTTTACTCAGCTATAGTCATTTTCCCCTGGCTTTAAGAATTGTATTACTGTAATTTTTTAAGTAAGGTTTGTTTGGAGCAATGTATTTTATATTAATTACTAGCTCTTCCTTATTCTCTATATAATAATGATTGAGAAAGTAAATATTTTGCCATCTTAAATTTCTGATATTTTAAAATAATTATCTTTGTGTGCTTCTCAGGTAGTTTATTCTTATTAAATGCTAGTGGTTCATTATGATTTTTTTTAGTTGGTGTGATATATAAAAATAAAATGTCTAAACAAAAGCCCCTAGGAAACTACCAATGTACTTATCTTTTAGACTAAATAATTTGGCCTTTATCACTAAAAATTCATCTAAAAGAGTGTTTCTTCCCATATCCTAGTTTTATATATAATACTTAAAAAATGTAAATTTGAAGTATCTTCACAAAATAATTTACCCACAACAAAGTGATTTTGTAACTGAGGAACAACTAGGTGAAGTCAGAAGAGGCTCACATTGATTCCCTATTGACATACCTTGTGTTACCATTCTCTGAGGTTTCCAGAGTAGTCAGGAAACCTTAGGAAACTACATACCCTAGTTCTATTGTACAGTGAATTGGCAGCCTTTTCTTCATGAGGGGCAGGGCAATTTATTCGGATCTCAAGAGATTTTCTATTTTTGTAAAGTTCTAGAATCTTTAATACCTGCTTCTCATCTGTTTTCCCACCACCTTAAACTATATGCTTTTCTGGTGGGGAAAATGTCAGAACTAACATAGGCCAGTCATTATTATGTTCTAGGAAAGGATCTTCTGAACTTTCAACATTCATATTTATAAGAAGAATGGTCTAAAACAACTATAAACTTAGATGGAGGATGCTTTTTTGTTGTAATGAAATATAATAGGGAAATAATCACAAAGTTATTGCAGAACACAAAGTTACCTAAAGAATGGACACAAGAACTTCTGAGGGAAAATCAAATGAACATACAGACTCTTGAATCTTTTAATTTTCCTACTTGAGTTTTTCGTTCCTTTTGGAATTCAATATTTTTATTTCTATCCAAGCACTCCCATAGGACTCATTTTTTGTTTCTAATACACTTGAGAAGCATTTTCCCCAAATAATCCAACATGCTGAAGAAAACTGAAAGAACATATAACTTAAGAGATAAATTTTGAAAAAAGAAAAAAAAAAGATAAATTTTGTAGAAATAACTAGTTTCTAAACTAGAGATTATAGAAAACAGAAGAGCTTTCATGAATCTCCTGTTCCCTTTTCTGATAAAGTCACTGATGGTCTGAAATAGATTTGTAGGCCCCATTAATCCAGTTCTTTCAAATTCCCATTTGTCTCTTAGTTGTTAAGGTCATTGCCCCCAGCATTCAGGAACTGGTTGGCCTGAACATTTTGTTCCCTACAGATACTTCGAGCAGATGCCTCTTTCCCAAAAACTGATCTTTTTCATGCCTCCCTTATTGATAATCATTGCTTACACAATTCTTACTACTAGTCTAGGTGCCTCTGTTTACCTTCCTTCAGAGGGCATTGGCAGTTGCCACTCCTGGATGCCAGTACCTAGTCTGTCATCTTTCCCTTCCTCTTGGACATTTTGTGAGATTTCATTGAAGTGCTGCACATGTGTACTCTTAAAACAGGTCTAACCACGGCGGTTTCACATTATGGCAATTCCATACCTCTATGAAATCTAAAATGATAGTATGGTTATGTGCAGATACACGCCCACAGTCAGACACACAGCCGTTCTCTTACCAAATGAGGAAATTATTAACACTTATCAGTGTTAAATACCCCAGCTTATAACATAGTTGGCTAGGAAGCTTAGCCATTTTAATATATTAAATCATCCTTTCTGTGACCCGTTATTTAGAAAGTGTTGGAAGTTTGTAATTTAACATTTTATGCATAATTGACAAGTGATTAGTGACTCCACTGTTGGTCTAGCCTTTTAGATATTTTAGGTAAACTTCGTTTCGTATTTCATAGTCACAGTGTTGCGGATAATTTAGGCATATATTAAAAGTTAAGAAGCCAGATTGTTTAGGTTTAAAATAAAGCTGTTTCTGAATTACTTTT
Organism: Procyon lotor; assembly: GCA_028646535.1. Lineage (NCBI taxonomy): Eukaryota > Metazoa > Chordata > Mammalia > Carnivora > Procyonidae > Procyon > Procyon lotor. The sequence continues at coordinate 104,420,764 of CM053610.1, forward strand.
AAATGTTGGCTTGGCTTTTCCTTTTCGGAGAAAAATAATATTGAATGTGTCAAAACTAAGGGGTTTTTTTTTTTTGGTAATTTGCCAGGGGAATGACAGTGCTACTGCTCTCATTAGAGAGCTGTTGTCTTTTGTCAGTTAAATTGTTTTCTAAAATAAATAGGAATTTTAAGTTTAGCCATGTTCTAGAACACTTTGACAGTGTCCTTTTAAATTAGCATAGTTAATGTAGCATTTGTTGACAATTTTGCCAAAGGCAACTCTAGAAAAAGTATTTATTACATTAGTGTTTATATTTGGTTTTGCTGTTAGAATGCATATAGTTAAATAGTATTTCCCTGTTATGATGTCTTAAACTGTGCAATTTTCAATAAAACATATGATCAGTCTTTCAGAAACCATACTGTCTGGTATAAAAGGTTGACTTTTGTTTTAATATTTTGCCTCATACAGTTGTGTGAGCCTGTTATTTTTCTTTTATAAGAATCCTGAATTTGGTAAAACCAATGTAATTGTTTTCTATCTGTATTATAAGTTTAACTTGGTCTACCCATCATGTGCTCTGCTTAATTTTTCTCTTAATTTTTTCATTTATACCCTAATGACCTACTTACAATTGACTTGTGATTAGAAAACCAAGACCTAATAGAAGCGTTAAAATTCTCTTGAAAAATGTTAACCATATTGGTCCGAATATAGAGCTTGTTCTTCAAAAACTTGACACGAAATGTAATATCAAATTCTCTTAGGTGTAAAAAGCATTCGGTTAAAAAAAAAAAAAAAAAAGGCCAGTGTTTAGAAATAGGAAAAAGGCACTTGAAAATGTGGCCTCTAAGTGAGACTTAAGAATTGGGAGTTTTGGACAGCCTTTTTAAACACTTGGTAAAGCATTTGACTATCTAGATGTGTCGATTAACAGATCTTGGGCTATTATTTTGAGCATGCATCACTATATGGTAATGATATTCTATCATTGTCTTAAGATTTTGCAGAGTACAAAAAGAAAAAATGGACTAGAAGGTTGAATTTGGGATTAAGTAAAAAGAATTTAGTATGTAGTTCAGTGAGAGATGTATTATGAGAGAATTGCATATTATCTAAGGGAAAATAAAAGGTTTATCGGTCTTCATTTGAGTAGGGCTCGTAAAATCGTAGTAGATACTTGGGAATGGAAGATCCGAAGGGGTAAGTGAAAGCATATCTTTGGTGTGATAACAGTAATGAGAGCTATTAATTTTCTAAAAGGAAGTTTAGTTTTTCATATCTATTTTGTAACTTAGTTGTTGAAGGGTAGGAAAAATGTATAATGTGAGAAGTACCGAGAAATTAGTTGTCATCTGTATTTTGACTGATATTCGGGCCAATATGGACTTAAAGGACTTTGGTTTGAACACAAGCTAGAAGCCAAATTAAATGTGAATGGTGAGGGAAATGTATTAATAATCTGTTTATCAGTGTAATCCTTTCTTGGCATTGAGTTGAAGTCTAAGAACCTGATTCCAGAGCTTAGGACACTACCAAAATTTAACCTTACTGGAATTTAATCTCTAGCATCTCCTAAAGCAGACACCTTACAATTTCAGGGTTTATAAATCATACCAGGGTATTAAAGCACAGTAATCATATGTGTCGATGGTAAATATGTGTGAAATAATAAACATATGAGTGCTCTGTTAAGTATTTGGTTACTTTATTGGGGTGCATTTATACCCTTTTATGATTAATAAGTTAGTTTATATAGTTATCACAGTAATTATCTCCTCCATAATGTTCTAAAAATAATTATTGTGATCACTTCTGTTATTTCCCAGCAAGAGTTGGGGATAGGTTTTATTCAGTTAACACATGTATGTAATTAGGGTTTTTTTTATTTCTTCTTCAGTTGGCAGTTCTGCAAGTAGTAGTGCCACAAGGAGAGAGTCTCTATCTACTAGCTCTGACTTGTACAAAAGATCTAGTAGCAGCCTAGCACCCATAGGGCAACCATTTTACAATAGTCTGGGATTTTCCTCCTCTCCAAGTCCAATAGGCATGCCTCTGCCAAGCCAAACTCCAGGACATTCACTTACGCCACCGCCATCACTTTCATCACATGGATCCTCATCCAGTTTGCATTTAGGTAAAAAAAAAAAACCAAAACCCTTTTTATTTGTATGTATACATGTAAGTGTGTTTGTGTGTGTGTTTATAATATATGTAAAATATTTAATGTTGGATAAAACATGCCAAATTGCTTTTGCTTTTAGATATTAGCCTTTTGAAAAAGTTCTACTTTTGTGAAAATTCAAAGTGAGGGTCTAATGTACAGTAAGTTAAAGACCCCTATTGTATCTTATGTTTCTTTTATGAAATACAGTGGTGTGTTTTTTCTTGTCTGTGCTTTTGATTTGTGTGTGTTTTAGATCATCTGAAAAGTCAACTGTTTAAACATGATAGTAAAAGAAATTTCACCGTTGCAAGTTTTTGCACACCTAAAGGAAAACATTAGTCACATAGTTACTGAAGTTCAAATAATTTAGTTTAGTACAATGGTTTTTGCTTTGGCCTTTGAATGCCTGGCCATTTTACCAAAGGTTGTATCAGGGTATATGACTTAATATGTTTGTGAGTTAGAGTCTTAAGGGTTTGGTCCATATACTCTTACTTTTGAATATGTCTTTTAAGAAAAAAAAATGTTTGAGGCTTGTTATATCCTTGAATTTGGAGCATTTAGAACTTCTGTTTCTTTATGTTAAAATTGCCCCCCACCCCAAGATTGTTGAGATGGTGGTTACCCTTTTCCCTCTCCAGGAAGTATTTACTCGTGTAGTTAATAGAGTATATTTAAGAGATTTTGGATATCAGAGGCTATGTATGAATCTGTGTCTCTTCAAGGAAAGTATTTCATTAAAATTAGATTTTGAATTTTTGTAATTTTAGTTAACTCAAAACTGAGATTCTTTTTTTTCATTATGTGCTTGGAAAGATTTCAATCAGCTTGTGATTTAAAAAGTAATGTTGCTGTTGTTAGCAAAGATAAGTTAGTGATTATATTTGACCCCCGCCCCATCATAAGGGTATAGCAATTTTTTCCTAAAGTTCATTAATGTAAGTGTCCATGTAACAAAGGGATCTTTTGCAATGATCATCGTTTAGATATATGTCAGTGTGAAGTGGCCTAGACTTTTAAAGGCCAATCCTGTGCCCCAAATTCTGAATCCTAGCTCTTTTGTAGATATTAAATATATACAACTATTTATTTGGGTGGGATCCTAAGATCTCCTTGACAGCAGTGTTTGTGTAAACTTAATCAGTTTTTAGCCTGACACCTTTTTTCATTTATCATCTTTCTTGATCGTAGGAGCTGGTTACTCCTGATCTCTTATATTTCTATTCAGACCCACTCACTCCCACCACCCCCATGTAAGACATGGCTTTGAAACTTTGAAATGGACACAAAATTTTGGAACATAACAACCCTAATAGGTCTTTCATAATAGTTTTGTGTTTTATTTGTTAAAAATTATATTTGTCATGTCCTGTCCTTACATAGGTAAGTTCCAGATCAGATTCCTGTCAACTGTTACTGCTTATGTTGTGCTTTAGGGCCTGTAAAAATGGCATTAATTATTCTACATAGTTTGCTTAGAAATTAGAAATATAAATGACTTTTTAGATGCATCTATAATTAAACACCAATCAAGATACTTCAGACTCTAAAGAACCCAGCTGTGTAGATGCTTAGGAAAGAAATTCTTGTCCATTATTAGAAATAATCATCACGTGGGCCAGCATTTCTACATTATAGCCTGATGCTGCTGCTGCTTTTTTTTTTTTTTTTTTTAAGCCTGATACTTCTGTACATAAAGTTAAATGCCTTAGTTTAGCTTCAGCTAGGAATCTGATATTTTAATACACTTCTGATTGGAATTATCTGTAGATGGTTTTCTTTTGTAATCTCCCAATTTCCTTTAGTTTTAGTTGTAGTATGACTGACAATGTTAACAAGGACCGTATGCACCCTGCCAGGTTGGAATAATTTAATAGATTTCATAAGTTTGCTCTTTACATAGTGTTCATGGAAGTAATCTATTCTTTGCTTTCATCTGATTGAATCATAGTACAAGACTTAACATGCTCTCTGGTCTAAGAAAATGATTTTAAATTGTATATCCTTTAGTGGATTTCCTCATGAATCAAGTTATCAAAGTGGATGATTTAGAAAATACCTATGGAAATGAATTTGCATATCCATTTTTAAAAATAATCTTCCTCAGCTCACTAATATTAAGAATAGAATATCGGGCGCCTGGGTGGCTGAGTCGTTGAGCGTCTGCCTTCGGCTCAGGTCATGATCCCAGTGTCCTGGGATCGGGCCCCGCCATCGGGCTCCTTGCTCGGCAGGAAGCCTGCTTCTCCCACTACCATTCCCTTTGCTTGTGTTCCCTCTCTCGCTGTGTTTCTCTCTGTCAAATAAATAAAATCTTAAAAAAAAAAAAAAGAATAGAATATCAGGAGGTAGGAGTTAGTTTTCAATTTCATTATGATTGGTTGGAATTAATTGGTTCCATGTTATTGTCTTCTGAGATTTTCAGATAGGTAACCATTATAGTTATTGATGGGCCCTCCTGATACTTAAATTCTGAAAGTATTGAATGACACACTTCTTTTTTAACCAGCTCTTCTTTTGCTAGTTATCTGATTCACAGAAAAGATCTAATAGCAACATCATGTGGTTCTGTCTTTCCAAAAAAGATGTTTCATTTTTAAAGTAGTTATCATTTGATCAACATAAGTATTTTCAGCTTATGGCTACTATTCACTTTTTCATTAAAGAACAAATATTTCAATTGATAGGTTTTGTTTATTCACTTTTTATAAACTATTTCTGGTTTGCAGCCTTATTACTTTTTTAAGATACTGAAGTCATAAACATGAAAAAATTTTATTCCTCCATTTCCTACTACAAAAGATAAAATTCCTTTTTTAAAAACAAAACTACATTATCACCAATTTTTTTTTTTTTTTTTTTTTTTTAAGATTTTTTATTTGACATAAGAGAGCACAAGTAGGGGGAGCAGCAGGCAGAGGAAGAGAGAGAGAGAAGCAGGCTCCCTGATGAGCAGGAAACCTGATGCGGGGCTCGATCCCATGGCCAAAGGCAGACGCTTAACTGACTGAGCCACCCTGGTGCCCCTATCATATCTTTTAAAATTAATAATATTTCATTACTCTATTTTCCCTAATTGACTCAAATGTCTTTTTGTGGGTCCTTATAAGACCCATACATTGTATTTGTTTGGTGTGCTCTTTAGTCTGGAGCCATTTCCCCTTCCTCTGTTTTTTCTTTCCATTTATTTGTTGAAGAAACTTTGTCCTGTTGAATTTCTCACATTCCTAACTTTGTTGATTGCTCCCCCATAGTAGTATTTAATGTGTTCCTCTATTCCCTGTATTTCTTGTAAAATGGACTTAAATCTAGAGGCATGGTCTTATTGTTTATTGTTTGCTGTTTTTGGCAAAATGGGTTCTATATTTTTCTCTGTTGTACCATATCAGAAGACACGTCCCTGGTTGTCTCCATTTGTGAGTTTGTCAGCCTGATCCACCTAGTGGGGTAGCAGCTTTGGATCATTGTCTATTTTTTTCATAGGTTGCAAAGTGGTGATACTCTAATTCTGTCATACCTTCAGCTTTTATTAGCTGAAAGTTTTCTATGAAAAAGAATTTTCCATCAGTTGTGAAGTTACCCTGGAATATAGTTCATATAGGAGTCAGAATAATACTTGATTTCTTTAACTTTATTTTCTAACTCTGAGAATAACTTTTGAGAATGAATTGATGCCCTAGCAATTTCTGTATGTAACCCGTGTTCTTTTAATTATCATTGTTACCTGTAAATTGATGACTTTTAGGGTAGCTGATAGGTTTTAGTCCATTGCAGCCTGAGAGATAACAATTTTATACCTTTTTTTGATTCTAAAATTTTACCATCTGAGGCACCTGGGTGGCTCAGTTGGTTAAGCATCTGCATTCAGCTCAGGTCATGATCCCAGGGTTCTGGGATTGGGCCCTCTGTCAGGATCCCAGTTCAGTGGGGAGTCTGCTTTTCCCTGTCACCCTAGCTTTCCCCCCACTTATGTTTGTTTTTTTTTTCCCCTCTCTCTATCTAGATCTTTTTAAAACAACATACCATCTTTGGCCATTTGGAGCCCTTAACAATTGGCTCCCATTTGACTACAGGTTTTTATCTATCTACCTATCTATTTATTTATTTATAAGATTTTATTTATTGATTTGATAGAAACACAGCGACAGAGGGAACAGAAGCACGGGGAGTGGGAGAGGGCAAACCAGGCTTCCCGCTGAGCAGGGAGCCTGATGCAGGGCTCGATCCCAGGACTCTGGGATCATGACGTGAACCGAAGGCAGATGCCCAACGACTGAGCCACCCAGGCGCCCCTGACTACAGGGTTTTTTTTTTTTTTTTTTTTTTTTTAGATTTTATTTATTTATTTGACACAGAGAGAGAGAGATCACAAGTAGGCTGAGAGCCAGGCAGAGAGAGCGGGGAAGCAGGCTCCCTGCTGAGCAGAGAGCCCTATGTGGGGCTCAATCCCAGGACCCTGAGATCATGACCTGAGCTGAAGGCAGAGGCTTTAACCCACTGAGCCACCCAGGCGCCCCCTGACTACAGGTTTTAAAAAGCAGCATTTAAATACTGGGAATCAGGAACAAGGAAAGAGAAGAAATTTAAAATTAATGGTTTTTATCTTGAAATGCAAAGAGCAGTGTCATATTCTGTGCTTCAGGTTAAATGTTAAACATTAAATGAATCATTTTTTATGTTCTCTTAATCAGTAGAGCTGGAGGGGGGAAAGTCTACATTTAGTTGTTTCTTTAATCATTCTCTTATAGAAGTCAGTATCTTATTTTGAAGTACTTCATCTCTGAAAAAACATTAAATATTTCCAGTACTATTTTGTTCTTGGAGCTAGCTAACAAATTCTTTCCTTCTCTGTTTCTTTTTCCTTTTTAAATAAGCTTTTAAAATATGTTAGTGATTTCTGATTTACTCTAATCTTTGTGCTCATAGTAATCGGATTGATATGCAGTTTCCTGGGTATAAAGCAACATTCTGTATTTTTAGTTAACATAGGACTTGATGAACTGGGGTTTCGTGAATAAATAAATAAAACAAGGAATGGTTTATTCCTTGTACCTCTTCATTTTTGAACTGGCTTGTTTTTCTTTAGAAAAGGTTACTAAAAAGTGTGATTCATGCTTTGAGCTCAGTCAGTGAAATTAGTTTATTAAAAGGTGGCTATCAGTTCTGACAATTCATTGCCTTATATTCAGTACTTTTATGGATTAGAAAATTTTATAACCTATTCTCTCTCTTTTAAGATTTTATTTGAGAGAGCAAGCTCGGAGATAGGTAGGGGAAGAGAGAGGGAGAAGCAGAGCTGAGCAGGGAGCCTGATGTGGGAGCTCAATCCCAGGACCCCAAGATCATGACCTGAGGCGAAGGCAGAGGCCTTAACCCACCGAGCCACCCAGGCGCCCCTCATCCTAATTTTTTTTTTATCCTAATTTTTAATGTAGACTGGCTGAGCGATATGGCCATTAAAGATAAGAAAAGTATAGTTCAGGGGTGCCTGGGTGGCTCAGTCGTTAAGCGTCTGCCTTCGACTTGGGTCATGGTCCCGGGGTCCTGGGATCGAGCCCCGCATCGGGCTCCTTGCTCGGCAGGAAGCCTGCTTCTCCCGCTACCATTCCCTCTGCTTGTGTTCCCTCTCTCGCTGTGTTTCTCTCTGTCAAATAAATAAAATCTTTAAAAAAAAAAGAAAAGTATAGTTCAGAGCACCTGGCTGGCTCAGTCATTAAGCACCTGCCTTTGGCTCAGGTCAGGAACCTGCTTCTCCCTTGCTCTCTGCTGCCCCCCGTCCCTTCTTGTGCTCTTTCTCTGGCTCTGTGTCAAATAAAAAAAATCTTAAAAAAAATAGTTTTGAGGGATAAAAGTTTATAGATAAAATTAAAAAGTCTCTTTGTATGTGTTATATTTTTATTTTTATTTTTTTGTTTATGGGTTTTTAAACGCTTCCCCCCCTTGATAGGAATTTTACAAATTGGAGCTTTTTAAAAATTTTTGCTGATTATATGCCACTGTCATCTTACTGTTTTTCTTTTTTTTTGTTGGCCCTACCTTCACATTTGCATTTCAGCTCCCCATTCAATTATTTACCTTTTTCTTTTTACTGAGATAACAAATAAGTCTTAATGTGCCTTGAAAATTATTTTAATCTACCAAGGCTTCACCTAGAATTTACATCATTTTATTGCTTGTATTCTAACCAATGTACATAAAGTAAACAGGATCAGAAATATAGCTCTTGAAACATATGCAGATGTACTTCAGGAGAGATCTGTAGCTTTAGCCAAATATTCTTTGAAAACAAAAATAGCATGTTCACGGGGCAACATTGAAAATTGACTTGTATATTGAGAATATTTTCATGTGTGTTTGTTTCCTTATAATGTATCCAGGAATAGATCTAGTGGAGGAAGGGCAAGGTCTTTTACATGTAAACTTTAAAACACTGACAGAAGGTAAAGAAGATGGGGCACCTGAGTCTCTCAGTTAAGCATTTGCGTTCAGCTCAGGTCATGATCTCAGGGTCCTAGAATGGAGCCCCACATCAGGCTCTGCTCAGGGAGGAGTCTGTTTTTCCTTCTCCCTCTCCCTCTGCCCTTCCCCTGCAGCTTGTGCACTTGCTCTCTCACATGAATAAATAAAATCTTTTAACACAGGAAAGAAGTTAAAGAAGACGAATAAATGGGTGAACATATAATGTTTGGGGGTTGAAAAATTCAGTATTACAAAGACAGTACCTTCAGGTTGATGTATAAATTTATCACAGTCTCAAGAATTTTTCAGGCTTTTTAAAGAATGACAAGCTGATTTAAATAATGTAAATGGAAAGACAGAGCTGAGAACAGTCAAGACAATCTTGAAGAACCAAGTTAATAATCAAAATAATTATTGTAAGTTTACAGTAACTAAACTTGTGACATTGGCACAAGGATAATTGGAATAGAATAGTGAATCCAGAAACGAACCTCATTTACTTACCTGATTTGTGCCTACTCTGCCACCCTGGCATATTTGGGAAGGACAGCCTTTTTAGTAAATTGGACTGGAGCAATTAGATTTCCAAATACAGAAAAATGAACTTTGACTCCTCTTACACACTATGCACAGACACATACACTTTATCCTCAGAGAAATTAAATAACTTGCTTACAGACCTAAAGTTAGCAAAGAACAAAAATCTTGAGCCCAGGTCTATCTGGCTTATTCCAGGATGTCACACTGCTTCTCAAAGAATGCTTTTATTTCTGTCTAGTATCTATCTGAATAAATAAATAGTCCCTAAGTTCAGAACTTTTAGTAAAATTGTGGTGAGTTGGTGGGGAAAGTGAGTTTGAATGTTAGTATATTGGCTGCTTTATGGTTTTTCACTTGTTAACAATTGACCTTTAATCCAAATTAAGTAACATTTTATAACTGAGTTTTTTTATTTTAAAGGTTTTATTTATTTATTTGACAGAGAGTGAGATCACAAGTAGGCAGCGAGGCAGGCAGAGAGAGAGAGGGGGAAGCAGTCTTCCTGCTGAGCAGAGAGGCCGATACGGGGCTCGATCCCAGCTGATGCGGGGCTCGATCATGACCTGAGCTGAAGGTAGAGGCTTTAACCCACTGAGCCACCCAGGCGCCCTATAACTAATTTTTAAATTAAAACGTGATGACATAGGGTCTTCTTTATGTGATATTTTATTTAGAACAGGAATAAGCTTAATTTATACGGAGATTAATCTGCATTTTATGTTAATCTTTCATGGGTAGTTTTATTGACCTCCATTTTAGAATTTTCGTGTCTGATCAGAAATTTTACTTATTAGTTCATTTAGCTAATAAAGAATACCTACATGCCAGACTCTGCTTGACTAGAGATAGTTCTTTAAGGAAAAGGACACCATCCTTACCCACCATCATGGAGTTCGTAGTGTTGTGTTGAATGTAGTATACATGTATACCAGTACTTAAATTGTAATGATTGTAGTGTTCTTTCCTTATTGCACTTTAATTCCATTTTGTAAAAACATAAGTCTCTCCATTAGAATTACCATCTTCCCTTCATATAAATTTACCATAGACTGTACTTACATTAGATTTCCGTCAGGGTTTTAGATTAGAAGTATGAAAGCCCAGACCTTTCTCCACAGCTTTGAGAGTATTCAGATCTTAACAGAAATTTGAGTAACTGAATTTGAAAGATTTTGTTTGTTATTTTATTGATGAATCTATTCTTGGACATTGGCTAGTTTCTTGTTTCAAAAATTATTTTACATTCTACTTGGATTTCTATAATATTTGTATCATTTGGTTGTTCAATTGGTTATGTTTTCTGATCAGTGTATCAGGATCATACTCTTCTGAATACTACAGTTTGAAAAGCTTCATGACAATTATGGAATTTTTATGTGTTTTATGGGGGGTTTTGTTGTTTTATTTTTGGTTTTTGGAAATGAGTTTAGGTCTAGGTTTTTCTGGGTTAAATGTATCTTTCACACTACCTTCCCAGTCAGCCCTTTTCCCACCAGTGTAGTATTTTATTACGGGAACTTCTTTCCCATTTCTGGATCTCTCCCATCAGGAGAGAAAATTAGTGTGCCTATGGTTGTCTAGGATCAAAAGTTTTCATTTACCCCAGTCAGTCAGGGCAGCTGGCCATGAAATCACAACAGGAATATTTTAAAAGAAGTGCAGTATTGTATGTCGCCGGATAGTTTGTTAACTGTCACCGAAAGTATTAGTCAAAGAGAAGAATTGAAGTCAGATCTGAAAGCATGGTTTGCGATGTGCAGGGAAATACTTTTGCCCATATATAGATATAATATATATATATTATATATATATATATATCAGGCCGTCAGTGAAGTTCATCCTACTACTTAGGATTTTGGGCTCATAGGCAGTTTTTAAAGTGTCCTCATTTTCAACAGAGAGGTAGATTTTACTAAAGATTAAGGTTCAGGAAGTTTTTTGGTTTTTTTTTTTTAGGTTCAGGAAGTTTTTGAGACCAAACAAAAAGTAGCCTTTTTGTTGGAAAAATGGGACTCAGCAAGTGAGTTAGTGATAGAAATGATGTAATAATAGTCTGAAGACTGTAGTTCATATGTTAAAATCTCAAGTCTGTTTAAATGCTCTTTTATAAACAAGGGAAGGTTATCAAATATCTTTTGTCATGATGGTCACCTGTATTTTTAGAAAGTTTATGCCTATTTAGAGGCTAAAAGGTAAGGTTACTTAATTGCTTTTAGAAAACAATTACAAGCAGTAGAAATGGACACAACAGATGGTTACTTTGGTTCCTAGTTTGCATCTAATGTTTGCTTTACATATTGCCATAAGATGTATAGCTTTTAATGTTGCATACCAGCCATGTTCATGCTCTTTGCTTTATATATTAACCTATTAAAAATGATGTGGAAGATTATGCTTTTAACTAGAATCATATTGGTTTTTGGGGCACCTGGGTGGCTCGATTGAGCATCTGACTCTTGGTTTCGTGTCAGGTCGTGCTCTCAGGGTTGTGGGAACGAACCTAGAGTCAGGCAGTGTGTTCAGCAGGGAGTCTCCTGGAAATTCTCTCCCTCACCCGCTGCCCCTCCCCCTGACTTGCTTGCTTACTCTCTAAAAAAATAAGTAAATAAAATCTTTTAAAAAATCACATTGGTGGGGCGCCTGGGTGGCTCAGTGGGTTAAAACCTCTGCCTTCGGCTCAGGTGATGATCTCAGGGTCCTGGGATCGAGCCCTGCATCGCATCGGGTTCTCTGCTCAGCAGGGAGCCTGCTTCCTCCTCTCTCTCTGCCTGCCTCTTTGCCTGCTCCTGATATTTCTCTCTCTCTCTCTCTCTCTCTCTCCCCCTCTCCCCCTCCTCTCTCTCTGTCAAATAAACAGACAAATCTTTAAAAAAAAAATCACATTGGTTTTTAAACTCACTGAAGCCTCAGTTTTTTTCTAGTAACATTTTTGTGTCTTTATATGGCAAATATATAGTTAATAATTATTAGAAAAATTTTATGTGATTTATTCCCCATGTAACTTGAAGCATATCCCAGATTTATGAACATTGTATGGTGTTAAATGTTCTTCATGAGGTATAGCGGAATATAACTAAACACTTTAATTATTGAGATATAATGGTTTAAAAAAAAAAACCCTCAGTCTAATTATTATTTATACATCCTTGAATAAGGTATTTAGTGTCTCCAAGCCTATTGTGTCACAAGTAAAATGGAGATTTTTTCCTTATCCCATAGGGTTGTTAAGAAGACAGCATATGTACGAGTTTTCTAGGGCTGCTATAACAAACTACAGCTGGGTGACTTAAAACACAAATTTATTGTCTCACACTGCTGAAGAGTAGAAATCAAATCAACTCAGGGTCATGTCCTTTTGACAACCAAAGAGGGCAGTCCTTCCTTGCCTCTTCCTAGCTTCTGATAGTTGCCACAAACCTTGGCATCCCATGGCTTATTAGATACATCACTCTCATCTCTTCCTGCCTTATTATATGACATTCTCCCTGTATGTCTCTGTCCTAAATTTTCCTCCTCTTACAAGGATACTAGTCATTGGGTAGAGGTCCAGCCTAATCCAGTATGACCTCGCTTTAACTTGCTTACATCTGTAAAGACTCTCTTTCCAAATAAAATTAAATTCACAGATAACCAGGAGTTAAGAATTAAACATACTTTTTTGGAACACTCCATTCAACCCCATATAGGCTGCCCTCTGGCTTCCCTGATTCCTGTTTTGCCCTGATGCAGAATACATTCACCCAAAACCGGCATCCCCAAGAGTTGGAACCCATCCTCCCATCAACTCAGAGTCTGAAATCTCATCTAAATAACTCAGAACTAAGCCCAAATCTCATCTTCTCTGTCAGGTGAGACACTGAATGTGATCCATCCTGGGACAAAATTCTTCTCTGTGGACTTATGAAACCTACAAAACAACTTGTCTGCTTCTAAAATACTATAGTAGGACAGGCATAGGATAGACAGTCCTATTGCAAAAGGGAGAATTGGGAGGAATGAAGCAAGTGTGAAGGACAGCAGGGCAAATCCTATTTGTTACAAGGCCTGTGGCTTAGATGCTCTATCCTCTAGATTTATTGCTTGCCCCCCCCGCAGCCCTGGCCTCTGCGTCTATGACTCTGCACTTAGAGCTCAGAGTCAGTCTTCATTTTGTTCCATCTCTGATCCTTTCAGACCAGGCTGGCAATGTTTCTGTTGATAGGAAATCTTAGAAACATTGTTGGTCTGCCATTAATGTCAAGAGATTGTCCAACCACACCTGTTGGCTCTCTGCCCTCAGCATTCTATCTCGATAAGCTAAGATTTTTTTCCAGATCATCAGGTGTTGGTTTTCTTTTGCTTAACTGTTCCTTTGAATTACCTTTTTCTCTTATTTTACCATAAGCAATTGGGAGAAACCAGAGCACACCTTTAACACGTTGCTTAGAAATCTTAGCTAAATATCCATACCAGTTCTGTTTTCTGCCCAACACAACGCGTTTCAGTCTGGTTTCCCCATTTCCAGTAACATGTTTTTCATTTTCTTGAGACCTCACTTGGAGCATCTTTAGCATTCATATTTTTACCAACATTGTTCATGACAAACATACATATTCTCTAAGACAGTAGCAGCTTTTGATAGGTGCTCCTCACGTCTATCTGAGCCCTCATCAGAATTGTCTTTAATATCCACATTTCTGGCAGACCTCTCAAGGCAGGTTAGCCTTTTTGTTGAACACCTCCAGATTTTTCCCAATGCCAGAGTCCCTTCATTTTTAGGCATTTTTTATAGTAGCACTTCACTCTGAGTACCAAAATCGGGGTGTGTTTCCCAGGACTGTTAGGGCAAATTACCCCAGCTGAGTAGCTTAAAACAACACAAACTGGGGGAGGCACAATTTCAACACTGTATGGCATTTTATACAAAATTTACATTCTTACTGTCCAAGAAGGAGCCCTCAATAAATGGTTCCTACCTTTTTAAAAGGACCCTTATGGACCTCAGGGTCTAGCTCATAGTATCAGTTATGAATATTAAGTGAACTTCCTAATGTAAGTAGAGAAACTGATTATGTTGAACATATAAACCTTATTTAAAGTGATGGCAGAACCCAGGACTGAGGTCTGGCCAGTGTTCTTTGAGAAATTTTTAAAGTTAGGAATGTGTAACCAGTATCCCAAAGGGATTCATGTGCCTCCGAAGTCATTTTTCCTACCAAAGTATAACATGCGCATATAAATGTATCAATAATAAATAAAAAAATATTGAACTGAAAATACTAAGCTGACCTGTTTGTGGGGTAGAAGTAACTAAAGTTAATGTCATAAAGTAAAATAGACTGTCCTCATTTTAGACTCTTTATACCACTCTATATCATTGATTATTGCCCGGTCATCTTTGGTTATCAGCTTAACGATTTCTTGAGCTTTCTAGAGCCTTGTCTTCTGAAACAGGCACTGTCTAGTAGCTTATATATAATTGTACCCTTTGCAGGACCCCAAATCTAGGATTACTATTTTTATTTGAAATAGGGGTTGACAACCTGGTATAAAATGAAACCTAATTATCTTAAACTGTAATTCTTTAGTCTTCAAACTCTTCTATCAGAATAGCCTTCAGATTTTTTTTTTTTTTTTAATAAAAATTATCCAGAGAGTAATTCAGTAGGTCTTGAGTAAGGCTCAGAAATCTGTATTTCTAAAAGAATACACAGGTCTGATAGGGCGAGGAACTGTCATTCCAGATCCCCAGGAGGTAGAAAATCATGAAAAGAATCGTCAGTTTTTTTTATTTTGTGGTGGTTTCAATTGTTGCATTGTTTTTCTTCCTTTGTTTTTCTTTTTTTTTTCCTTTGTTTTTCTTAGTATTTTATAATCTTGTATTTTTGATTAATAATGGGAAGGATTCTAAAACGACAGACTTATCAAGGAAATTAGTGAACACTTATAAAATCATATTTCTACTAGGATAATTGTATGGTGTTTGCCTTTAATCAGTTGTTATGAATGAACTTGAAAAATCCTTATGTAAATAGCATGTAGGGAGCAGCACTCTGTTGTGTCATAAGCTCTAGCCAAGAGTCTTGGCTGACTAGCTGCATGTCACATTTGGACCCTAGTGACTTCATCTGTGAAATTATAGTACAAATCTCCATGTCCAATAACATTCGTATCCAAGTAGTGATCTCGGAGTGGTAAATGGTAAGAGGGGATGTCAGTGATGAATTTAAGTACTACTATCCCTTTAACACATTCGATGTAGAAATATATCTGGTTATAGACTACCACTAGCAATGGTACGAATATAGATAGCCTGTTTGTATGTTTTAATTAATTTTGGAATAATTTTAGACTTTTGGGAAAGTTGTGACACTGATAAAAAACATTCCAGCCTAACCTTTACCCAGATATTCCAAATGTTATTTTACCACATTTACTTTATCATTCTTTTCCTCTCTTCTCTTCTCCTCTCTGCATAATCCTTTCCCCTCACATCCATTTTTTTTCTTGATATTTCGGAAAGGATATTGCAGATATATTGTCTTTTACCCATAAATATATCAGTATATGTTTTCTGAAAATAAGGACATTCTTTTATGTAACCACAATTACCAAAGTCAGGAAATTAACAATGATAGACTACCACAGTCAAATCAGCCAATTTATTTAAATTTTGCCCCGGGGGCGGGGGGGCGGGGAGAATAAGGATTGGGAAGGAGATTGATTAGGAGGGGCTCACATATGGCCCTCATTTGTCATGGCTCTTTATTCTTTAATCTTACACTATTAGTCTTATGACTTAAACATTTTTGAAGAGTATAGATAAGCCAGTTTTGTAAAATGTCTTTCAATCCCAAAATCGGTTTTGGATGGCATGCTTTCATTGTTTAGAAAGAAAGTTATCCTACCCTGAGTGAATTTTTTTCAATTTTGTAAATGCAAATACTAAATTCTGAGGTTTTTAGTAGGACTGAAATTCTGAGGGTTTTTTTTTTTTTTTTTTTAAACTCAAGGCAATTTAGCATTATTAGACCTTTTAGGTTGGCAAACAGTGTATTAGGAGTTTGGTGTTAGGGAGCTGATAGAATATAATCAAAGAATATCTAGACATGGGAGAAATTTCTGTTGGATATTAGACATACCAAATAAAATTGGCATAGTCATTCCTATGATAATGTATCATGGGGATCTCGTAGGGGGTAGGTATGTATTTTGCATTTGGTGTTGAAAATCTTTAGTTCATTAAGGTCAAAGAGATATAGAATTGGTCCTTATGTTTGAGGTAATGATAAGCAATGGTATAGAGATAATAGGAGGAGAAGTGAACAATTAAATTAGGGTTTTCTACTAGGAAATGTGTGTGGGAAATAGGTTCAGAATAGTGACTTGAAAATTAAGCTGAAGGTTTTAGAGAATGTACTCTAGCAGGATGCTTTACTGTAAAGTGACATCATCAAAGTAGCCTTTGAATGGGACATTATAATTGTTCTTTGTAAAAACAGATTGGAATGATAACCAGAACACCCCCTACCCTACAAAAAGAATTGTTAGATATTTGAATGAGCTAGTGAACAGTTCATGGCACTGAATATTCACAGAACTGTATAAATAGAAATAATAGGAGCTAGAGGGTTAAGAGTATTGAGGAGATCAGTCAGCTGGGGTCACAATCTTGGGGTAGTGGGATCAAGCCCCTTGTTGGTCTCTGCACTGGACGTGGAGCCCATTTAAGATTCTCCCCCTCACTCCCCCTCCCCCTCTCCCTCTCTTTCTCCCTCTTCCTCCCCTTCCCCCTTCCTCTCTGCCCCTCCCCCCTTAAAAAAAAGAGTTGAGGAAATCAAGACAGTATAAAAACACTGAATTCTTTCACTTTTTAGATCTTTTATACATCAACACTGAATAGTTCTATAGACATTGAATGAATATGAGAATTTGATGTTAGTGGTTTTGGTGTATAAAATGGCTTAAATTAGGGGCGCCTGGGTGGCTCAGTTGTTAAGCGTCTGCCTTCAGCCCAGGTCAGATCCCAGGGGCCTGGGATCGAGCCCCGCATCGCATCGGGCTCTCTGCTCTGCAGGAAGCCTGCTTCTCCCGCTACCATTCTCTCTACTTGTGTTCCCTCTCTCGCTGTGTTTCTCTCTGTCAAATAAATTAAAAAAAAAAAAAAATGGTTTAAATTACACACTCTTAAGAAAGACAGTACAGAACTGGACCTTCAGCCGTTTGTTACATAAAATACTCAACGGGTGTCATTGTATACCCGCCGTGTGTCAGACGTTTTAGGTGCCAGGTATCTAGCATGTAGGTAGGTGAATGTAATTTTGTGGCACTTAACATCGGAAAGGGGACTGGAAAGTCATATAAATTATAATATGTGTAATCTGGATGGTGGGAAATTCAACCCAAAAAAGCTAGAACAATGGGGACTAAAAGTAAAAGAGGAAATGTTCTAACACAATTCACTCTCTAGGATTATACTCTTACTGCTCCTTGTCCCTATAACTCTTTTTGCCTTTAAATGCTTCTCTATAACTCTGCAACTTTGCACTGACAGTGTGTCCTTGGTATCCTCTCTGCCTTGTGGTCTGGATTGTATATATAGCACTACTCTACACTGAAGTGGTATACAATAGCATAAAGCTAATGGTAGATTTTGTTCATTTGAGCTACTGAATCTGTGCTTTATGGTTTTCTATACATTTTTCTTTTTTAAAAGGACACTGTCAAGTACTTTTAAATGGTTATTTGTAATAACAATTTCCTTCTTGTATTTTTTGTTTGTTTCTATTGACTGCCCTTCCTTTAATTTTCTTGTTTGGAATGGAATATAAAAGTTAAAGAGGTTTTTTTATTTGTCTCAAATAATCAAGATTAAAGTTCTAGGAAAAATAAATGTTTATTTCTATTTCTTGTTGGTAAAATAATAGTATTTTATGGAAAATATTCCTTTAAAATTTTAAAAATATTTTAGAATTAGATAGAATTTGGATTTTTTTATTATTTAATACTGTGTGTGTGTGTTTTTTTTTTAACTTGAAAAATTAATCTGTGTGTTAACTTCAAGAAACGGTTTTTCAGGGCTTCTGGCTGGCTCAGTCAGTAGAGCATGCAGCTCTTGATCTCAAGGTTGTGAGTTCAAGCCCTACCTTATGCAGAGAGTTTACTTTTAAAAAAATTTTTTTTCTTTGCATAGAGGTATATACAACTTAATGCATCTTTTTATATACTAGTCCAAAAAAAGGACCAGTTTAGCCCTCAGTGTTCCATTAACATTGCAGGTAAATTTCAACCCAACTCTGTTTCAGTGGCTTAAAATCTGAGTTTGCTAGCTATTTGTAACCTTGTTAATACTGGAAATTTTGTTGGTGGTTTCAGTGTTCTGGTATTGATACTAGTATGTATGACATTAGTTGCTGTAATTGTGTTTTAAACTAAGTTTCCAAGGACAGAAGTTTTGTGTATGACATTAGATGTTATAATTATGATTTAAATTGTCAAGAACAAATACGGGTTTATTTTTCTCATGTTTTCTAGTCTTTCCCCCAGATCCTACAGCCACACACACATTAAATTAAACGTGTGAGATTTCTCTTCCAATTTTAATTTCCTATTATGTAGGAATTAGTGGTTAGTGGAATGAATATTTTTTGATTAAATTTTTAGTTTAACTCATATTTGAGGAATGGCCTTGTCAAAAATATTTGCTGACCGCAGCTGCTTTGTTGTAGGAGGCCTGACAAATGGTAGTGGTCGATATATCTCTGCAGCACCTGGAGCAGAAGCAAAATACCGAAGTGCTTCAAGCACTTCCAGTCTGTTTAGCTCCAGCAGCCAGCTCTTTCCTCCTTCTCGGCTTCGGTATAATAGGTCTGATGTTATGCCTTCTGGCCGAAGTAGATTATTGGAAGATTTCAGGAACAACCGTTTCCCAAACCTTCAACTTAGAGACTTGATTGGACACATAGTTGAGTTCTCTCAAGACCAGCATGGTTCTAGGTAGGTGATTATCATTTATGATGCTCTGCACTGTATTTTTGCTTTGAAAATTACTGCCTTGTAAAAGCATAAATTTTTCTTGACTGGGATCATTTAATCTGCATGAAAGTTGGAAGTTTTTAAAAAATAAATACCTGATAAGGATTTTTCCTTTGATATTAGGAAAGATGATAAAAATACAGGTTTTTTTTATTTGCTGAGAGAGAGAGATCGCAAGTAGGCAGAGAGGCAGGCAGAGAGAGAGGAGGAAGCAGGCTCCCTGCTGAGCAGAGAACCCAATGCGGGGCTCGATCCCAGGACCCTGAGACCATGACCTGAGCTGAAGGCAGAGGCTTTAACCCACTGAGCCACCCAGGTGCCCCTAAAAATACAGGTTTTTAAATTATGGTTTCCCAGTTTTCTGTAATGAGAATATTTTTATAATGAATATATAGCAGTACCTTATTATTGGATTATTTTTATTACTTTGACTCACTTTAATTTTCCTTTTACAATAATGCTCTGAAGTACATTTGTGGACTTAAGTTCTTGTCCCTAATATAGACTTTGTCTAAAAAAAGTATATCAAAAAGAAAGTTAAATGCTTTTGTGCTCCTTTATAGATTTGTATTGGATGTGATGTGGCTTAAGTTGAAACATTTCACTTGTAACACATCTATTAAATTTGAATTGTGTTTTCCTTTAATAGTTTTATTTTACCTCCCTATGGTTGAAAATTCCTTAAGAGTAGCTCATCAACCTTGTATCACTCACAGTGGCTTAGAATTTATTTGTAAGAGCTTCTTTTATTGGGGCACTTGGGTGGCTGTTGTTGAGTGTCTCCCTTTGGCTCAGGTCATAATCCCAGGGTCCTGGGATCGAGCCCTGAATTGGGTTCCTTGCTCAGCAGGAAGCCTGCTTCTCCCTCTCCCACTCCGCCTGCTTGTGTTTCCTCTCTCACTATCTCTCTTTTTATCAAATAAATAAATAAAATCTTGGGGCGCCTAGGTGGCTCAGTGGGTTAAAGCCTCTACCTTCAGCTCAGGTCATGATCTCAGGGTCCTGGGATCGAGCCCCGCATGGGGCTCTCTGCTCAGCAGGGAGCCTGCTTCCTCCTCTATCTCTCCCTGCCTCTCTGCCTACTTGTGATCTATCTTTCTCTGTCAAATAAATAAATAAAATCTTAAAAAAAAAAAAAATCTTAAAGAAAAGAGCTTCTTTTGGGGCGCCTTGGTGGCTCAGTCGTTGGGCGTCTGCCTTCGGCTCAGGTCATGATCCCAGGGTCCTGGGATCGAGCCCCACATCGGGCTGTCTGCTCGGCGGGAAGCCTGCTTCTCCGGCTACCATTCCCTCTGCTTGTGTTCCCTCTCTTGCTGTGTTTCTCTCTGTCAAATAAATAAAATCTTTAAAAAAAAAAAAAAAAGCTTCTTTTATTATGCTCTAAGCCTAGATATTATTTAGTAATATTATGAAAAATATGTGAATAACCAATAAAATCTAATTTTTCATTGATTATAATGCAATCAGAACTAAAGTGTTAAACTTATGTCCAGACTTTTTACCTAACTAGTAGTTATTTCAAATTAAGCTGTTGCAAAGGAAGAAAATAAGGTGGTATAAAGAAATGCCTCATGAGTTTTGTCTTTTTTGCTTTAAAGTGGCTGTTCACAGTACTAAATGTGTTAGTGCTGTTTCTAGAAATGATATTATGTGTATGTATGTGGGATGTGTAATACTCAAGTCATATTTTTACAGAAGCTTGTTTCCAGTGTGTTTTCATGGCATGTAAAATTGTTTCTACATAGATTCATTCAACAAAAACTAGAAAGAGCTACTCCAGCTGAGCGACAGATGGTATTTAATGAAATTATACAAGCAGCCTATCAATTAATGACAGATGTTTTTGGAAACTATGTTATACAGAAATTTTTTGAGGTAAGCAGACATACATGTTGTATATCTATCTAACTATGTTTCTAATGCTTAGAAAAGCCCAGGAACTTGGGTAAGAGTCATTTTCATATATATGAAAATATATATGCTTGGAAGACATCCTAGGTGGCTCGATTGAGCATCCACCTTTGGTTTGGGTCATGGTCTCAGGGTCCTGAAATTGAGCCCCATGTTGGGCTCCCTGCTCAGTAGGAAGTATGCTTCTCCCTCTGCCCCTCCCCCTGCTCATGCTCTCTCTCTCTCTCTCTCTCTCTCAAATAGATAAAATCTTCAAAAGTATGTATGTTTTATATATATATATATATATATACATACATACATACATACAAAGCTTTATATATAAAGCTCATTATATATATATCTATTTAAAGCTTATATACATATGAGCTTGGGAGAAAATATTTGCAAATGCTACATCTAATGAAGATTTTATATCCAAAATACATAAAGAACTCCTAAAACTCAACAGAAAGACAACCCAATTAAAAAAATGGATGGGAGGGGTGCCTGGCTGGCTCAGTCAGTGGAGCTTGTGATTCTTGATCTCAGGGTTGTGGGTTCCAGCCCCATGTTGGGTGTAGAGATTACTTAAAAAATCTTAAGAGGACTTGAAGAGACATTTGTCTATAGAAATACAAATAGCCAGTAAGCACATGAAAAGAAGCTCAACAGTTTTAGTCATTAAGGAAATGCAGATCAAAAACCACAATGAGATTCTACTTCACATCTACTAGCATGGCTGTAATAAAGTGGAAAATAACCAGTGTTGGTGGAAATGTGGAGAAAATAGAACCCTCATACAGTGTTCACTGGAATGTACAATTCAGCTGTTGTGAAAGACAATTTGGCAGTTCCTTAAAAATAAACATAAAATTATCATACAATTTAGCAATTTCACTCTTATATATACACCCAAAAGAATTGAAAACAGGAACTCAGACACTAGGGTTTGTTTCAGCATTATTCATAATAGCCAAAGATAGCAACAACCCAAATGTCCAGCAGATGAATGAATAAACAAAATGTGATATATGCATACAATAGAATATTATTCAGCCACAAGAAGGCATGAATTTCTGTTAATGTGCTACAACATGGATGAAGCTCAGTTAAATAAGCCAAATGTAAAAGGACAAACATCATAGAGTTTCACTTATATGAAAGACCTAGAATAGGCAACTTGATAGGGACATAAAGTAGATTGGGTCTTAACAGATGTTGGGGGAAGTGGGGAGTTACTGCATCATGCTTGTAGCGTTTTGTTTGAGGCAGCAGGGAAGATTTGGAAACAGTCTGTAGTGATGATTGCACTACACTGTGAATATAATTAATGCCACTGAATTATGCACTTTAAAAGAGTAAAAAATGACATGCTATATATATTTTATCACAAAAATAGTTCTAAAATATATGGGCCTACTTTAAATGAGAAGTTTAATATTAATCTGATTAATATTTGAAAATATAAAGCATTGGGGGTAAGCCGTAGGTGAAGAAATTAATTATATTCCTTTTGGTTTTGTTAGGTGTCCTGTATTTTGTGATTTAGCTAATTTTCAGTTTACAACTAAGTATCTGTATTGTAGCTTGACTTAAGTTTCTTACACAGTTAACATCAGAATATAGTTGAGAATTAGTTGATCTGAATGTATGGCTCAGAAGTTAAAGGAGATTTTGTTTGCTTAAAGTGAAGACTAAAGATGTTTAAAAGAATAGTTGGTGCTTAATGTATTAGTAACAAGAAAATTTTAGATAGTGAGACTTAACCCCCCCCACCCAAAAGTAATACAGTTATTTCAGGCAGCTTTGGATTTATCTTAATTATTTTTTACTCAAATCCTCCTTCCTACATGATTACCAAACATGATATTTTTAAAATAGAATGAATAGGCTGCAAACAGTGGGTTATTCAGGTTTAACAAAATACTATTATGGTTATTTTTATTAATATTAATTTCTTTTCCATCAGTTTGGGAGTTTGGATCAAAAATTAGCCCTCGCTACTCGTATCCGGGGTCATGTTCTGCCTTTAGCATTGCAGATGTATGGCTGTCGTGTTATTCAGAAAGCATTAGAGTCTATTTCATCTGACCAGCAGGTAATTGTAAGTTAAGACAAAATTTTTGTATCTTTCTCGGTTTTTAAATTACTACTTTATAATCTTAGAGTGAAACATTAAATACTTCCACAATTAGAATAAAATATCTTAAAGCATTTGTCTCAAACAGTACATTATTGTTATCCAGTAGATCTTTGATCTGTCCTTCATTTTCTTCAACATCTTTTCATCTTTAAGTGAAGATACTTGAGTGCCTCCTGTGTGGTAAGCAGAATGCTGCATGCTGGGTATTTTTGCTGTACTTGCTTATTTGATTTTCTGTAGTATCAGGAATACCGTTTACTATTTTTTTTTTTCTGTTTATTTCTGAAATGTATTTGGATTGTACTTATTTTTCTATCATAAGAATAAAAAAATGTTTCGTTTAGTAGAGTGCTCTTTATTTTTTAAAGTTTATTTTACTTCCATTTAACATAAAACTGTGGAACGCTTCACAGATTTGTGTGTCATCTGTGTGCAGATGCCATGCTAATCTCTGTACCATTCCTGTTTTAGTATATATGCTTCTGAAGCGAGCACAAGAATAAAAATTTTAAAACTAGTTGCATTCCTATAAATCAGTAAAGTTCTTAAAATTTTTGATTTAAAAAGTTCTTTAAAAATTCAATAGGAAGGGGCGCCTGGGTGGCTCAGTGGGTTAAGGCCTCGGCCTTCGGCTCAGGTCATGATCCCAGGGTCCTGGGATCGAGCCCCACATCGGGCTCTCTGCTCAGCGGGGAGCCTGCTTCCCCCTCTCTCTCTTCCGGCCTCTCTGCCTACTTGTGATCTCTCTCTCTGTGTCAAATAAATAAATAAAATCTTTAAAAAAAAAAAAAAAAATTCAATAGGAAAAGTAACCTAAGAATTTTATAACGATTCACAGTTAAAAAAAAAGATAAAGAGGAAAGAGAACACATATATAAATTAAATGGGGGTATACTGTATTCTTGGATGAAAAAGTCTATTAAAATTTTATTTTAAATTTTAATATTAATGTAATTCTAATCATGTGCTCATGGGAGTTATAACTGATCAGAGGAAATAGAAATATTAAGAGGATGAGGACAAATGCTGATCTGCTAGATTTTGAAAATGTGAAGCATTATCACTAGTGTGGTTCTTGTAGATGAAGCAGAGTTTAGAAATGAAATTTATAACCCTAAATAGATACTATTTTATATATATATATGTGTGTGTGTGTGTGTGTGTGTGTGTATATATACATATTTATATATATATATACACAAAAAAATTAGTTTGTGTATTACAGTAAACTTAGAGTAAAGGAAATAATTATTTCTTAAAGGGCATTGGGTAATTAGTAAATTTGGAAAGAGATGACATTTCATTCTCCACCCACGTGCATTATTGTATAATAAAGTAAATTGCAGAATTAAAAACACTAATAACACATATATGGATATGTGTGTATATCTGTAAAAATTTGTGAGAAAATAGTATTACTTCTCTGGAGGAAATCCTGAGTTCTAGAATAATTGAAGATATGTCACAATGGAAAAGATCGACACATTTTGATTATTGTAGATGCTTACATAACTGCTCTACCATAAGTCTCAAGCTCGTTTAGATACATTAAAGAATGAGATCTTGGGTGCCTGGGTGGCTCAGTTGGTTAAGCGTCTGCCTTTGGCTTGGGTTATGATCTCAGAGTCGTGATCTCAGGGTCCTGACATCGAGTCCTGAGTCTGGCTCCCTACTCAATGGGACGTCTGCTTCTGCCTCTACCCTTTCCCCTTGTTCATGATCTCTTTCTCTCTTTCTCTCTCTCAAATGAATAAATCAGATCTTAAAAAAGAATGAGATCTGCCACTTGCAATAACATGGATGGATCTAGAAGGCATTATACTAAGTGAAATAAGTCAGAGGAAGGATAAATACCTTTGATTTCACTTATATGTGGAATCTGATAAACGGAACAAGCAACAAACTCTTAAATACAGGGAACAAACTCCTGGTTCCCAGACTGGTTGTGGGTGGCAGGTGGGGGGAGGCAATAGGTGAAGGGGATTAAGAGGTATTAACTTTCGGTTATAAAATTACAGAGTCACGGAATTGAAAAGTACAGCATAGGGAATATAGTCAGTAATGTAATAATCTTTTATGGTGACTATACGTTTCATGGTGAGTGATGTTTAGTGTGTGTGTAATTGTTGAATCACTATGTTGCACACCTGAAACTAATATAACATTGTATGTCAGTTATACTTCAGTAATAAATAATAAAGATATCTTAAATGTCTTTACTATTTGACAATATAAATCACTAGGAATAAGCCTTATGTGTACCTGTTAATGGTATTCTTTGGATTCTTTAGGATATTTTATTTTGTTTTTTAGTTATAGTTAAATATCTGTTTATAGTTAAACATATAGTTAACAAAATTCCTCTAGTATGTAGTTGAGAGTTCTTTGGGTGAGAGAGACTTTAAATGTGATAATTTTATATACTGTTTGTACTCCATTTCCTTACAGTACTATTTCCTGTTGTACTAATAAGACACACAGATTATCTTGTGGCTACCCATATGTTTCTCTAAGGATTAAGATGTTTATTTAGTAAATGCTTACAATTTTATTTAAAAAAAAGAAGATCACTAGCTAGAAGAAAATACAATTAGTAAATAAACCTTACTGTAAATAAGCTTAACCTTATTGGTAAGCAAAGAAACAAATGAAAGAGGTTATTTTTGTCAGTTAAATTAACAAAAATCTATAATTTCCCTAGAATTCATTTTCAGAGAGCCACCTAGGTGACTCAGTCTGTTAAGTGTGTCCCAACTCTTGATTTCACTCAGGTCATGATCTCAGAGTTATGAGATCAAGCTCCACATCGCTCCCTCTCCGTCTGCCCTTCCCCCACTTGCATGCACTCTAAGTAATAAATCTTTTTTAAAAATTAAAAAATTATTTTTTGAGGAAATGGGGTTGCTAAGTAGAGAAAAAGTGTAGAATTCTGATTTATATAGTTAGCTGAGAAAGATGATGTAGAAGGTTTATACAGTGAAGAGAATTGTTGAAATATGGCAGATTTAGCATCACTAGGTTATTTTTCATCAAGTGTCATTTACATTACAATCCTACAAAAATGTTTTGATAGTTCTCACCATCAATGACTTCTGGGGGGGCCAGATTTTAAACTTTGATATCTAAAAAATTGCAAAGAAATTTTTGAGTATACTTTTGTACTCTGTAATTTTAATCCTTATATCTTGCTTAATGAGGTGATTTTTTAAATGTCATCTTTTTACAGAGTGAAATGGTAAAGGAGCTAGATGGTCATGTACTCAAATGTGTGAAAGATCAGAATGGAAACCATGTTGTGCAAAAATGTATTGAATGTGTTCAGCCACAGTCACTACAGTTCATCATTGATGCCTTCAAAGGACAAGTAAGATTGATTTTTGGCTACTAATTAGGGCATTCTTTTAGAATTTGAGTGTTAACATATTTTTCCTAAGTCACAAGATTACAAACATATGAGACAAAACAGTAAATGTACAGTGATTTCTGCCTCTTTCATAAAGTGCATCAGTAGAGAGCTTCATTTTTTTTTTTTTTTAGCTGAAAACTAGAGAAATAGGAATTTAATAATACTACTTTAGGATCACAGCTCTTAGAATTAGAAACTCAGTAGTATATTCCAAATATTTCGGGAGAAGGAAAGGAAAGGAAGACTTCAGATCCTTTAGTAAGACCCAGAAAATAAATACCAGGGGCTCCGGGATGGTTCAGTTGGTTGGACGACTGCTTTCAGCTCGGGTCATGATTCTGGAGTCCTAGGATCGAGTCCCGCATCCAGCTCCCAGCTCCATGGGGAGTCTGCTTCTCCCTCTGACCTACTCCCCTCTCATGCTCGCTCTCTCTCTCTCTCAAATAAATAAATAAAATCTTTTAAAAAAATACCAATAAGTGACTAATACATAGTAATAAATAGCTGCTAATTCTATTGTGCACTAACCTCACCCCGCACTCTGTTTTCATTATTACATGCCCTTCATCTTCTAGTTTGGTACCTTTTGATCAAAATGTCTGTTAGCTCCCGGGGTGCCTGAGTGGCTGTCCTTTAAGCATCCTACTCTTGGTTTCAGCTCAGGTCATAATCTTGTGGGATCGAGCCCCACATTACACTATGCTCAGTGTGGAGTCTACTTCAGATTTTTCTCTCCCTATCCCTCATTCTCTCTCTCTCAAATAAATAAATAAAATCTTTAAAAAAAAAAAAAAAAAAAGGGCACATGGTGGCTCAGTCGGTTAGGTGTCTGCCTTAAGCTTGGGTTATGATCCTGGGGTCTTGGGATCAAGTCCCACATTGGACTTCAGCCCTGCATCGCACTCCCTGCTCAGCGGAGAGCCTGTTTCTCTCCCTCTGCTTCTCCCACTGCTTGTGTGCAGTCTCTATCTCTCTCACTCTCCATCAAATAAATAAATAAAATCTTTAAGAAAGAGAGGGAGACCTGAGTGGCTCAGTCAGTTAAGCATCTGCCTTCAGCTTGGGTCATGATCCCAGAGTTCTGGGATCAGGTCCCGCATCGCACTCCTTGCTCGGCAGGGAGCCTGCTTCTCCCTCTACCTGCTGCTCCCCCTACTTGTGCTTGCTCGCTTGCTTTCTCTGACAAATAAAATCTTTAAAAAAAAAAAAAAAAATCTTTTAAAAGAGAGAGAAAAGAAAATATCTGTTACCTCCTAAATTGAGCACCCTGCTTTCCAGTCTTTACTAACAGGGTGATGGTCATACTGAAGGTGACTCCCCACCCTTCTATTTTAAATGAATTCAATATGTCCTCAGGAACCTCTCTGCCTCGTAGAACTTTCCAAAAATGTCAGATAATGAAAATTTATTTTTTCCAATTGTTTTAAGGTGTTTGTACTTTCAACTCATCCTTATGGCTGCAGAGTGATCCAGCGCATCCTAGAGCATTGTACTGCAGAGCAGACCTTACCTATCTTAGAAGAACTCCACCAACATACAGAGCAGTTGGTGCAGGTATCAACTCCCTAATAGTCTTAAATCTTTATGTATTTTTTAAAATGGCTCAAAACATAGGCAAATATAATGTATTGCTAAAGTAACACACTGTAGAAACACACAGTGAGACAAAAAGCCTGGTATATTCTTGTGACTATATACTGCTGAATTTCTAGTAAAAATAACACCTTTTTAAAGAATAATCATTATTCTTAAGGAATGACTTAAGGAAAGTAATTTTTAAATATCTGTACTTAGGATCAATATGGCAATTATGTTATTCAGCATGTACTGGAACATGGTCGACCTGAAGACAAAAGCAAAATTGTTTCTGAAATCAGAGGAAAAGTCTTAGCCCTGAGTCAACACAAATTTGCCAGGTATTGCAATATTTTCTAATTCCAAGGGTCAGTTCTTTTAATTCTTTCGCTTTTATTAGTAAACAAAGAAATGTATGTAGACTATAGCATTAGAACATAATCTTTCTTGGGTGCCTGGGTGGCTCAGTGGGTTAAGCGTCTGCCTTTCTCAGGTGTCATGATCCCAGGGTCCTGGGATCGAGTCCTACATCAGGTTCCTTGTTCAGCAGTGAGCCTGCTTCTCCCTCTGCCTGCCGCTCCCCCTGGTAGTGCTCTCTCTCTCTGACAAATAAATAAATGAAACCTTTAAATAAAATAAAACTTTAAAAATTAAAAAAAAAAAACCAACATAATCTTTATTTTAGTAGAGGGGAAAAGCACATACCGAACATTGCTTTTATTCTTACGTGACAAATTTGTTTGGCCACATATATTCCATTTTTAAAATCTATATTCAGAAAATGATTTGTCTCCCCAAACCTGTAAATGCAAATTCCTTAGTGCATGTCAATGAAAGTCTCAGACCTCACTAATAACCTGGTTTCCTCCTTTTTGAATTATAACCATTATTGTAAAAGGCATATAATTAAACTTGTGGTTATCCAGTGTGGGTTCTTCTATGATACTAATTTCTTTTTTAAAAGTAAAGGGTAAGAGAATTAGAAGAGAATACCATCTTGACTTACGTCTTTGAATGTGTTGAGCAAATTCTTCAAACCCAAGGATGTTTTGCTATAAAGAAAAAAGTAACAAAATACAGGATGCCTAAATGGTGCAGTTGGTTAAGCATCCAACTCTTGGTTTTGGCCAAGGTTGTGATCTCAGGTCAAGATTGAGCCCCAAGTTAGTCTCTGGGTTCAGCCTGAAGTCCAGTTGGGTTTCTCTTTCCCTCTCTTTCTGCCCCCACCCCACCCCCCACCCCCCTGCCCCTGCAGGCGTGTGCACCCTCTAGCTCTCAAATATATCTTTAAAGAAAAAAGTAAGATAACTTTTTGGGGCGACTGGGTGGCTCCATCAGTTAGGCATCTTCCTTTGGCTCAGGTCATGATCTCAGGGTCCTGGGATTCAGCCCTGTGCCAGGCTCTCTGCTCAGTGGGGAGTCTATTTCTCTATCTCCTTCTGCCTCTCCTCCCCTCTCTTTCTCCCTTCCTTTCTCTCTCTTAAATCTTTTAAATAACTTTTTGTATATATACTTAATTTTTAGCAATGTAGTAGAAAAGTGTGTTACTCATGCCTCCCGTGCCGAGAGAGCTTTACTGATTGATGAAGTTTGCTGCCAGAATGATGGTCCTCACAGTGCCTTATACACCATGATGAAGGACCAGTATGCCAATTATGTGGTTCAGAAGATGATTGATATGGCTGAACCTGCTCAGAGAAAGATAATCATGCATAAGGTAATACAGTTTATAGCACCTAAAATAGATGATTCAATTTGTATAACTTTCAGGCTACAATTTTAGCTTTCTAGGTTTTAATTTCCTCTTTTATAACTGGAGAAAATATAAAATCAGTGGATAACCTTTGAAAATGTAGGTATGGTGTACCGTTTCATTAAATTCCGAAAGTAGTCTCAATAAAATCACATTCATTCTCAACTATTTACCTGTCTTGAGCATTGCCCGTCCCTGTCTTATTTAAATATATTTGGTTATGCCGTAATACGTGGGTGAAACATTAATTTTAAAATCTAATTAGGTTTTCTTACTAACCTAATACATTTTCCTAAAGAGAGAATTTATTTTGATTGGATTTTTTTTTTTAAACAAGCTGTTTTTTCCCTTAGAATCTAATGATTCTTTTAAAAATTTTCATGGGAAAACTGTTAAAAAGAATACTGGAAGAAATATTAAATACTCTATCTTTTTCTAAATCAATTCATTTAAGAAACACGGATGAGGGGTGCTTGAGTGGTTCAGTTGGTTAAACATCTCCCTTCAGCCCAAGTCATGATCTGGGGCAAGTCCCACATCAGGCTCCTTGCTGGGCTGGGAGTCTGCTTCTCACCCTGCTTGTGCGCTCGCTCGCTCTCTCTCTCTCTCTCTCAAATAAATAACATCTTCAAAAAAGACAAAGCAGGAGACATATAACTTCTTAGGACCTCTTGTTATATAAAGAAAAATATAAGATCACAAATTTTTTACCTTTATAAAAAAGTAATGTTTCTGCTTAAAAATACATACTTATAAAAATTGTCAGTCT
Source organism: Procyon lotor (assembly GCA_028646535.1). Lineage (NCBI taxonomy): Eukaryota > Metazoa > Chordata > Mammalia > Carnivora > Procyonidae > Procyon > Procyon lotor. Next base: position 104,451,465 of record CM053610.1, read on the forward strand.
TCTTTTTAACAACTAACTACATTATTTAACCAATACCATATTTATGACATTTGGATTGTTTCTGGGTTTTTGTTGTTGTTTCTGGGTTTTTAACTGTTGTAAGCAGTGCTGTATATGAATGTCTTTGCATAATCATCTGTTTTTGTAGGATGAATTCTTAGGTGTGAAATTGCTGATGCAAAGTATGTGAACATGTTATATGTTGATAGATATTGCCAGGTTACTCTCAAAAAATCTGTACACGTTTGCAGTACCTACCGATGTATAAGAAGAATGCCTGTTTTGTCATCAGCTCATCAATACCAGTTGTTGTTCCTTACAAAATTTTTGCCATTCTGGGGCCCCTGGGTGGCTCAGTCAGTTAAGCATCTGTCTTCAGCTCAGGTCATGATCCCAGGGTCCTAGGATCGAGCCCCGCATCGGGCTCTGTGCTTAGCAGGGAGCCTATTTCTCCCTCTCCCTCTGCTCCTCCCCTGACTCATGCTCTTTCTCTCCTTCTCTCTCAAATAAAATGAGTAAAATATTAAAAAAAAATTTTTTTTTACCAGTCTGGGTCAAAAGATAATGATATAATTCTTTTCATTTGCATTTTAAAAACTATGTCAGTGAGATTTTGAACAATTTAAATGTATCACATATCTGATTGCTCATTCATGTCTTTTGCTCTATTTTCTATTGAATTTTTATCCAACAGATTTGAGCTAGAAAATTCTGTCTTCATCAACTTTTTAAGAACTTATTAGTTCCTTAGTGATGCTTTCCTGCTGTTTGGAGCCTCTCTGCTATTTGCATTTGTAATAGTTCAGAAGTAGTGGTTTATTTATTCATTGAACAATTTTGAGAGTAGAAGTTTGGAGAGGTTGACTAGAATGAACTGCCTTTTGCAAACAACTTTTCTTTAAAGGATTTGAATATTAAAATCCAATTATTCTTCTAAATCACTGAGATTTAGGAGTGCTTTTTTAAGAAACCAGAAAATAAAATAAGATTTACTAAGCAGATTATTTGTTTTTCAGATTCGACCTCACATTACTACTTTGCGCAAATACACATATGGAAAGCATATACTGGCCAAGTTGGAAAAATATTATTTGAAAAATAGCCCAGATCTAGGGCCTATTGGAGGACCACCAAATGGAATGCTGTAAAGGGAAAAGAGAAAGAAAAAGATGTAACCATGTGAAAAGAACGTTTCTTTTGTGAATTATCAAAACACAACTCAACTATGAATCTTCAAAATTTTTTTTAAAGCAAAACTATTTATTGACTTTATTCATCCATTTGTAAATTTTTTAAGGTTCTTGTGTATATTTGGGGGGTGGGGGTGGTGAATTATAAATTATATTCAGCCCTGAGTGGAGACCTATCAGATTGGATTGCTGGCAAAGCACAGAATGCCTGTATATGATGTAACTATCAAAAAAAAGCTGTCACATATTTTGTAAATTTTTACCTTGTAAAGTCACAAAAATAGTTTTTAAAGGAAAAAGTACAGTATTCTTTTAATAAACTGGCTTGCAGTCTGGTAGGTCTACGGACCCCATAGCACAACAGGTTTATAGAGATGTATATAGAAATATAGTCCTTATTTTTTTTTTTTTGTCCTTTGTGTGAAGCCTTTTATAACTGATTAACAATCAACTGCATAAATATTATTAATATTTTAAAAAAGTTAAGTTGTATTTTGGTAATTCACAAACTATCATGCAAATAAAAACTCGGCGAGTAAGACAAGAATTAAATGATTTGAGATGAAAAGAACTTATATTATTTACAGTGGATGTGATTTTAATACAAATACTGCCCTAAACCGTCTCTGGCAATGTACAGAAGTATTGTATATACTCACATATGTAATTGTTGTAAGAAGTAGAAAAAAAACAAAATCATGGTGACACTTCCATTCAGTTAAATGCACTAATTGAAAAGTTAAGTCCCTTTTTAACTTTTCAGTTTGGTTTGCAATCTGAGAAAGAGTGGAAATTTGTATATTGTTTTGCTTATAGAATTACAAGGACATGTTGAGGAAGTGTTGAGCTTTATTTTGCTTTTTTATAGTAGATTTTGAGAAAGTAGGAACCAGATAGAGGTGAAAGGGGCCACTGAAAAGTGAGTTTGATAGCTCAACATTTAAGCATGACTACATATTCAGATAGCTTTTTTTGCTTCCTATAAATATATGCATTGTGTGTGTAGTAATAGATGTAAGTTTACACTTTGAAAGCAAATCTTATTTCAATGTTTATTATAAAAGCCTTGCTAATTTAGTAGTGATGCTTTCCTTGGTTGTACAGGTGTACATTTGTAAACCTTCATGCTGTAAATGGAATTTGTTTTATCTCTTTGGGAAACATTAGCATTTTAGTGTACATTTATGTCCCTGCCCTCTTTGACCTGGCATATAGTGTTGTATAATGTAAATTTATTTCTCCAAATCGAGAGTGATTTTTTAAAAATTTTTTATCTTTATATGGTTTCAGAAGTATGAACCAGCTTTCTTTTTATTATTGTGGGAAACATTTTCTTTTATAACATAGTTGTTGACTCTGTTAATATGGACATACTAGGATTTGGATCACTTTCAAGAAGTCAGGGTATTGTGCATAATAGAAAGTATTGGACTGAGATATTTGGTTACCATGGAGGCCAATGCTTTTTCCATCTTATTAAATGTGATGTGACTTTTTTCTTTGTACAGAAGAGTACTGTATTTTTGAATAGCCTATTCCCAAGTAAGAGCAAATCTGTATGATAACATTTTTTTCTCTGGACATAAGACATAATAACAGTAACATGATGTACATTTACAAGCGGCCTTATGTACATTTCCCAACAATCTTTTTAAGGCAAAATTGTGACCATATGTGTATAATTAAAATCGTTTTTAATCCTTTGCCTATGAAAATATTTTGGAAAAAAAAACTTGCTTTGTATATTCAGTTTCTGAAAGATAAAGAAAGTGCTTTGTATTTTGTTGAAGTCAGTATTTTGTATAAAACCATTTATGTTGACCTACTTTTGTTTAGTGCTGAAAACTAATGAACCATGCTATCTCCTTTGATTGAACATGTAAGGGATTTTTTATTAGAAGTCTGCAGAAGAAAAGCATTCTTCTGAGCACAATATTGAATATAAAGGTTTTATCACTTAGCTGTTCATATCATGAGCCTAAAAATAATGGCATAAAGTTTGGGGTGCCAGGCATACTTTTTCATGTTTGACATTGAGTTATTCTAATTTTCTAACCCAACATTCCATGTTGAGCCCATTAAATCCAACCACCTGTCACTGTCCCCTCTCCTGGTCATACTGGTTCATTAGCACGCCCCAGTCACAGTGGCAGTGCTTTTTCCCCCACATAAAAAGCTGCTCTCTTCCACCCCATCCTACTTTGTTTTGCCAGCCTCAGAGTGTCTTGGCCCCGTGTTGAAATTTGTTCCCAGTATCAACTCATTATTGTGAGCTGGTATGATCCAAGTTCTTGCTGGAGATTGATAAGTGACTTTCCTGGATTTGCACAGTTGAATTCCTGGTTCTCCTTTTTCCTACGCGCTGTTGGCACAGGCAGTTATCTCTACAAATTTAGAAAGCCCTAGGGGATGGCTGGGAAATGGAACCTTCTTGGGGTTTTGATGTTCCCATGTATCCCAGTGTTGGCAGCCCAATCTTCCCAATACTTTGGGGCCTGTTCTGGAAGAGTATCTATTATTGTAGAAATTTTATGGTCTGCCGTTTTGGTGCCCACCTCTCTGATTCACCATTTAATAAGTTGGCATGGAGTTTTGCTAAAATCTGAACATCACATTTCAGAATAAAGAAACTAATTGGGCAGAACCACTTAGACTTTACTCTTGAGTGTCTCCTTTTGATATGGATTGTTTCTGGACCAGTTTGTCTAAGTCCTGGCTCTTCTTGGTTCATATGAAATAATGTTATCTTCACTTTGTATATTATGTATAAATTAGAAAATGAAGAAAAATGTGTGAATAACATTGTATGAAATAAACCTGGTCTTGTGTTTTTCTCTAGATAAAATACCCTTCTGTACCTCAATTATAATTTAGATTGCCCATTCAAGTTTACTCTGATTTAAGGAAAAGCAAATATTTTTATCACATGGATGCAAATCTGGGGCTACTGATTACTCTGATGGTACTCCTATCTTTTGATTAGTATTTAGGATCTCTAGTCTAATTACATAGAGTTATTACACACTTCATAGGATGAAACTTTTAGCCTGTTTCCTTGACAAAATGATATTCAAGGTTGTTTTGAGGATTCAATTAAATCACTTATCTTTACCTATAGGTGTTTGTTTCCTTTCCACATGAACTTCCAGAGACAGTGTTGTCTAAAGGAGAAAACAGTTTGGGTTCAGGCTTGGATTTGAAGTTTACCTTGCAACTTAAAAACATTGTAACCTTGGGGGTGTCACCTTCGGTGTGTCATCACCTGTACCATGGATGAGTACTATTTAGGTTATTGATTTTAAGAGTTGAGAGTATCTTAAAAAGATCCATAGAACCTAGAATGTTAATACATAATACATTAGAATGCTACTACTATTTCCATTTTCCTCTCCTATAGCTATTCATTTTGTTTTAAGCCATACAGATAATTTGATCTGTATAAAACTACGTTGGAAAAGGCATTTTCATCGTACACATTTTTAATTTTATGCCAGTTTTAATTTCATTTTGTTTTGGTTCTGTTCTGAAGGCAGCCCTTCTGGAATTTTTGACCTATCGCACATCTTAGAGATGAAATTAAAGGACCCTAAAAGAATTAAATAGTACATTGTCCCACCCTAGCTTACTAACCCTAAGAAAGTCAAGTTTCCTAAGATTGTCTGAATAGTAGTTCTAATTGCCCTCCTGACTGATTGCTCAGGATGGTTGGGGTTGGGGGTGGACCAGGGGGAAGGGCAGAGGAACCCCAGAGGAGCAGTGTTCCCTGTCTACCTTACCTAGCCAGCTTTCCAGGAGCAATTTAACCCATGTGATGGGATTTGGATGCCCCAGACAGTAAATCTCTGAACACAGGTGAGAAGCATGGAGCACTGTGGCACCGTTGCTCATCTCCAGGAGGCTGCAGTGCACAAGAGCACTCAACTCGGTTGTGTGATCCTGGCCTGCTAGGCCTCAGGGTTACCCATCTGTAAAGCTGGAATAGTATCAGGGCGCCTGGGAGGCTCGGTCAGTTAGGCCTCTGCCTTTGGCTCAGGTCATGATGCTTTCTCTCTCTCAAAATATTTTTAAAAAGTTGGAATAGTCTCGGTTGCACACAGAACCTTGGGTCTGAGGAGTGCTTGATACTAAGAACCTAAGAACTACAGACAGATCCTACAGGAAATTCACAATTTGGTGACTTTTTTTAAAAAAAAAAATATTAAAAAAAGATTTTACTTATTTGACAGAGATCACAAGTAGGCAGAGAGGCAGGCAGAGAGAGAGGGGGAAGCAGGCTCCCTGCTGAGCAGAGAGCCTGATGTGGGGCTCGATCCCAGGACCCTGAGATCATGACCAGAGCTGAAGGCAGAGGCTTTAACCCACTGAGCCACCCAGGCGCCCCATTTGTTGACATTTTTATTTAACTTCATTACTTTCATATCCTGTAGACAATTTCTCATTTTTTCTATGTTTCAGTCACAGGACTTTTGTTTTCTAAATATTTACCAGGAATTTAAACCAAATGAAATAGCCCTGTAGTTTGAAGAAAAATTGGCTAGGCTGACCTTAATTCAAGTTTTCTTGGACAACAGGGTCTTAGGTTCAGAGTCACGACTGTGGGATCAGCCCAGATTCCACACCTTTATCCTTATGTCATTAGGCAAATGGTTTCATCTTTTAAGCCTTCGTCTCTTCATGTGTAGGTAAGGGAAATGAGACCTACCTCCTAAAATTGCGAGGATTAAATGAGATCTGTGATGTCCACGGGTGGGTGTTCAGTGACTCCTGTAACAGTGAGTTAACAAAAGGTTGGGGGGAGGGGTTGTTTTTAATTTGCCTACATGCAGCCTCAAAACATGGGGATTGAGCTCCTTTATGTTTCTGCACAGGAGCAGATAAATCACTAAGTAGGAAAACTGTTGAAGATAGGAATAAGGAATTTAGTTGTTGGTACATTTAATCTTTTCTCTTGGTACTAATACAAGTAATAGTAGCTTTGCCCTGATGGCTGCCAGGATGTGAACAAGGGGGAGTTGCCCTCCCTCCGGGAGCAGTGGAGTGACCCATGTGCATGATGGGCAAAGCCTGGAAGTAGCCAGAAGCTGGAGGGAGGGCGAAGTTGGCACTGCAGATTACAGAGAGACGTCCCCATGACGACGGCCACACGCCACCTCACCTCCGTCTCACCCCGGGTCTTGCATGGGAAGAAGCCCCGAGAAGTTGGGTCTGAACACTTGGTGGGCCTGTCTTACACCAAGGGGGGGGTGGCACAGAGATCCCCCTGGAGGAGAGGGGGATGTTCGGGAGCCTTCCCCACACCCGCTTCGAAAGTCAATTCTGACATCATCCAGGACACATTCAATTGAGTAGAATGCGATAGGTTTCACTGAAGAGAATTAGAGAAGAAAATATACCTTAGAAATACATCTCCTACTAGAAATATATCTTAGAAATGTTTAAAATACATTTCTTAACTCCTAGGTTAAAGAATAATCTAATCTGGAATAAAACATTTGGGCCAACTTAAGAATGAGTAGCAGTGTTGGAGCGCCTGGGTGGCTCAGTTAGATGTTAAGCCTCTGCCTTCAACTCAGGTCATGATCCCAGGATCCTGGGATCGAGCCCTGCGTCCGGCTCTCTCCTCAGCGGGAAGCCTGCTTCTCCCTCTCCCATTCCTCCTGCTTGTGTTCCCTCTGTCACATAAAATCTTTAAAAAAAAAAAAAAAAAAATGAGTAACAGTGCTATTTATCAAAACTTGGGGGACTTGGGCCAACGGCTACTCCGAGAAAAACATTTCTCCAAGAAAGTCTGAAGATAATTTAAGAAGCTAGTAAGGGGAGCCTGGATGGTGCAGTCAGCTGAGTATCTGACTCTTGGTTTTGGATTGGGTCATGATCTCAAGGTTGTAAGAGCAAACCACACAGTGGGCTTGAGACCCTGGGCTCAGCACAGAGTCCCTTTAGATTTTTCTCCCTCTCCCTCTGCCCCTCCCCACTCCCTAAAATAAATCTTTTTAAAAAATCTAGTAAAATAACAAAAAATATATAGAAAGGATTAATAATAAACTCCACAAAAAAGGAATAGGCTTGATTGGTTAAAAACAATAATGAGGGGCTCCTGGGTGGCTCAGTCGTTAAGCGTCTGCCTTCGACTCGGGTCATGATCCCAGGGTCCTGGGATGGAGCCCCGCATCGGGCTCCCTGCTCTGCAGGAGGCCTGCTTCTCCCACTTCCATCCCCTCTGCTTGTGTTCCCTCTCTCGCTGTGTTTCTCTCTGTCAAATAAAATCTTTGAAAAAAAAAACAAAAACAATAATGAGACATATTTTTGGCAAGTCAGAATTTTAAAAATAAGTGAAAGACACAAATGGGATTTATGAAATTGCAAGTTTTTTTTTAAATTATAGACATTATATAAAAAGTCTACCTATGGGGTACCTGGGTGGCTCAGTAAGGTGTCTGATTCGATTTCGGCTCAAGTCATGATCTCAGGGTGGGGAGATCGAGCCCCGCATTGAGCTCTGCACTCAACAGGGAATCTGCTTGAGATTTTCCCCCTCCCTCTGCCCCTCCCCCCCACTCTCTCGCCCTCTCAAATCTTTTTAAAAACAAGTCTAACTATAAATTAAAAATCAAGTTTTCTAGGAAAATATAAAGTTCCAGAATTAAGGAATAATAGAAAACATAGACTAATAACTATAAAAGTAAGAAGCTAGTCAAGAGAGTAAAGTTAAAGGTCTCACATTTGCCTGATGTCAAAACTTATTACAAACCTACAGTAATCAAAACAGTGTTTAGATGTTAACTACACATTGTGATCATTTTGCAATATATACAAATACTGAATCATGGATGTTACACACCTGAAACTAATGTTATATTTCAATTATACTTCATTTTTTTATTTAAAAAATGTGTGGTACTAGCATAAAGACAGACATATTGACAAATAGGATAGAATCGAGAGCCCAGAAACAAACCCTTGCGTATAGGATCAAATGATCTTCAACATGAGTGCCTAGGCCATTCAATAGGGAAAGTGGGTGGTATTGGGAAAATAGGATATCCTCTTGCAGAAGAATGAAGTTGGACCCTTACCTTACACCAGATACAAAAATTAGCTCAAAATGGACTGAAGACCTAAAATGAAAGACCTAAAACTATAAAACTCCTAGAAGAAAACATGAGGAAAGCTTTATGGCTTTGGATCTGTCAATGATATTTTTGCATATGACACCACGAGCACATGCAACAAAGCAAAAATAGATAAATGAGACTACATCCAACTTTTAAAAAAAACCTGTGCATCAAAGGGAATAATCAGAGTGAAAGGCAAACCACAGAATGGGAAGAAATCTTTGCAAATCACGTATCTGATAAGGGGTTAATATCCAGAACATATAAAGAACCATAGTTCAAGAAGAAAAAAAATCAGTCTGATTTTAAAAAAGGGCAAAGTGAATTTCTCCAAAGATGATGCATGCAAACGACCAACAAGCTTTTGAAAAGATGCTCAATGTCACTAATCTTTAGGTAAATGCAAATGAAACCACAGTGGGATATCACTCATCATGGCTTTGATGACACAGAAAACAGGAAGAGTTACACTGTACAGAAACTGGAGCCCTTGTGCACTGTTGAGAATGTCAAATGTCACGTATTTACCCAAAGGTGCCCCTGCTATTGAAAACCGTTTGGGGGGTGGGCGACTGGGTGGCTCAGTGGGTTAAAGCCTCTGCCTTTGGCTCCGGTCATGATCTCAGGGTCCTGGGATCGAGCCCCACATCGGGCTCTCTGCTCAGCGGGGAGCCTGCTTCCCCGCCTCTCTCTGCCTGCCTCTCTGCCTACTTGTGATCTCTCTCTCTCTGTCAAATAAATAAATAAATACTAAATAAATAAATAAAATAAAAACTGGGGGTTACCAAAAAAATTAAAAATATAATTACCATATGATCCAGCAGTCTCACTTCTGGGAAGTCCCACTTCAAAAGAAGTGAGTGCGCCTGGGTGGCTCAGTGGTTAAGTGTCTGCCTTCGGCCCAGGTCCTGGGATCAAGCCCCGCATTCAGGCTCCCTGATTGACAGGAAGCCTGCTTCTCCCTCTCCCAGTCTCCCTGCTTGGGTTCTCTCTCTCGCTGTGTCTGTCTCTGTCAAAGAAATAAATAAAATCTTTTTTAAAAAAATAAATAAAAATTGAAAAAAAGAAAGGATTTCAAAGAGATACTTGCACACTCATGTTTGCAGCAGCATTGTTCACAATAGCTAAAAAGTAGAAACAATTCAAGTGTCCATCAATAGATGAGTGAATACAAATGTGGTCCATACATATAATGGAATATTGTTCAGCCTCGAAAGGAAGTTCTGACACATGCTGCAACGTGAATAAGCTTGACATTATGATATGTGAAACCACAAAAAGGCATACCGTCTGATTCCCCTTATATGAGGTTATTTAAAGTAGTTAAAAGTTAAAGAAACAGAAGAGTGGTTTCCAACTGCAGCGTTGCTGTTTAATGGGTATGTATGGAGTTTTAGCTTTGCAAGATGAAAAGGTTCTGGATACCTGTGGTGTAACAATGTGAATTCCTACTGAACTGTACACCTAAAGATGGTTAAGATAGCAAAAAAAAAAAAAAGAAAGAAAGAAAAGAAAGGGAGGAAGGGAAGGAGGGATCAAAAGAAAAAGGAAGAATGAAAGAAAAGAAAAAAGAAAGTTGTTAAAGGTCATGAGCCCAGAATGTTTAAGGGGCAAGTTGTGTAAATTTTTTTTTTTTTTTTAAAGATTTTATGTATTCATTTGAGACAGAGAGATACAGAGAGAGAACAGGGGGAAGGGCAGAGGGAGAGGGGGAAGCAGCCTCCCTGCTGAGCTGGAAGCCCAATGTGGGGCTCGATCCCGGGACCCAGAGACCACGCCTGAGCTGAAGGCCGATGCTTACCCAGCGGAGCCACCCAGGTGTCTCAAGTTCTGTCCATCTTTAAGGAACATACAATGCCCAGTTTATATAAGTTTTTTTTTTTTTTTTTTTTTTTAAAGATTTTGTTTATTGGACAGAGAGAAACACAGCGAGAGAGGGAACGCAAGCAGAGGGAATGGAAGTGGGAGAAGCAGGCTTCCTGCCGAGCAAGGAGCCCGATGCGGGGCTCGATCCCAGGACCCCGGGATCATGACCTGGGCCGAAGGCAGACGCTTAACGACTGAGCCACCCAGGCGCCCCTATATAAGTTTTACAGAGCACAGAAAACAATGAAAATTTCCCAAGTTGTTCTACAAAACTGTAACAACCTTGAAAACAAAACAGAACTAGAGTGCACGCAAACCATGAAAGTGGGATATTTTCATATGTCCATATAGATGCAAGACTCCTAATATCAGCTGAATCCAGTGCGATTGCGTTCCTGTATTATGAGATTAAAAGGCAGTCTTAACCTATTACCCAACCATCATGTTCCTGCATATTTACCCAAATGAGTTGAAGACTTAGGTCTACACAAAAGACTGCACACAGATGTTTATAGCAGCTTTATAATTACCCAAACCTGGAAGCAAAACAAGATGTCCTTCAGTAGGTGAGTGGATAAGCAAACTGACACACCCAGACAACGGAATATGATTCAGAGATCCAACGAGCTACCAAACCGTGAGACATGGAAGAAACTTCTATGCATATTGCTCAGCAAAAGAAACCAATCTGAAAAGGCCACATACTGTATGATTCCAACTTCGTGACATTCTGGGCAAGGCAAAACCAGACAGTAAAAAGATCAGGAGTTGCCAAGAGTTGGGAGGGGTAGGAAGGGATCAGTACCTGGAGCAGAGGGGATTTCTAAACGTTTTCCCACACGCTGTGGCTGTGTGACCTGGGGAGAAAACAAACTGTCCGGATCAAGGAAGGCCCTTTCCAGGCTTCACAGAGGTCAGTTTTGATCCTGAGATCATGAGCTGGTACCAGAAGCAGTAACAGCAATAGCTGGAAAGTACAGGATACTTAAGTGCGAGGTGTTAAGTGGTTTGCATGTATTATCCCATTTCCCCCAGAACAACTGTGTTAGGATGGCACTGGTCTCTCTCTCTCTCTCTCTATATATATATTTATATGATACATATACCATATATGTATATGTGTATACATATATCATTTATATGTATCATAGAAATTTATATTTATATTTATATTAATAAATCATATAAATATACATTAAAATTTTGATTTATTTGAGAGAAACAGAGTGAGCAAGAGAGAACACAAGCTTGGAGGGGAGGGAGAGACAGAGGGAGAAACAGGCTCCCTGGGATCATGACCTGAACTGAAGGCAGACGCTTAACCCACTGAGCCATCCAGGCGCTCCTTCTTGTATTTGAGAGAGAGCCGGGGTGCGGCAGCCGGGGAGAGGGGTGGTGGACAGAGGGAGAGGGACAACCAGACTCCTCGCTGAGCAGGGAGCCTGGTCCCAGGCCCCCCTGGGATCGTGACCTAAGCCAAAGGCAGACGGCAGACAGCAGACGCTCAAGGGACTGCACCCCCCCAGGCACCCCAGGAAGGGACTCGTCTCACACGCTTTTTACAGATGACAAAGCTGAGGCTTAGCAGGCTTGTGTGACTTGTCCAGGGAGGCCAGGCCAGAGCTGAACCGCGGTCTCACGCCAGAGCCGACCCACTTGGGCTGGCTGTGCAGAGGCTCTGAAGTCAGCTTCCCTCGGGGCCCAGGACGCGGCCGATGTGGGGAAATACATGAATTTCACGAGTTGTGGCTTTAACTGGCCGCGGCCCTGACAAGATGGGGGATGGGGGTCCAGGCTTACGAGCTCTCTGATTCTGCTAGAAAATCAGCATGTGGATTCTCGTACGCAATTCCCTTACGGAAATCTCCTCTTTTTAAAAAAACACTGTGAGGGCGAAACATTTCTCCAAGCCAAATGCCGCCCTGGGGGTGTTGGCCACCCCTGCCTAATACAGTCCCGGGACCAGGAGGCAAAGACACCTTCCGTCTGTGCGGTGAATTCGCCACACACGGGCTCCACACCCGTACCCGCAGCCGCATCCCCGTGTGCCTGGCCACCGGGAGCCCCTTCCCTTTCAGAACCCACCCCAGAGGCTCCCTGGGGGCCTGAGAACACCTCACTCCTCTGCTCTCTCGGTTTACCAGGCCTGGGCCCAAGTGCTAAGTGTCGTGCGTGCCATCTCTCCTGTAATGGTCACAACTGTCTGAGTTCAGGAGGCTTAAACACCTTGGCCCAGGTCGCGGGGGAGAGGGTTGCAAGGCTGAGGCCAGACCCACTGTCCCGTTCTCAGCATCACTCACGAGCAGGCCCAGCGTGCCCGGCACCAGGCTGAACGCTTCATGGTGCTCTAGCCCTCGCGACAGCTCTCTGAGTAGGTACCGGTAGTTCCCCAGTTCACAGGGGCTAAGTTACTGGCTCGAGGTCACACAGCTAGAGCCCGTGCTAAGAATGTGCCGGAGGAAATCGCCTCTCGCGGCTAGCTGTGTGACCCAGACACGGTGTGCCGCTTTCCCGCTTTCCCGCTCTGAGAACATCGGCCCCAGGCCTCTCGCCGGCTGCGGGCTGAGTCAGGGAGAGCCTGGTGGCGTCTCAGATGCCAGGTCCCTGGGAAGTAGGCACAGGCTGCTGGGGGGGCAGAGACAAGGGGCCCCACCCCAGGAAGTGGCTCCGGATGAATCAGTCTGACCGCACCTGGGAGGGTGAGGCTGGCGTTGGCTTCCCAAGCCTCCCACAAAGGCTGCTCCCAAGGTGGAGCTGGGCGGCCCTGCAGCTCTGGACACGTTTTCTCAAATGAATGAACAACAGGCCACCTGCCTCCAAAAACAAAAAACAACCCCCCCCCCCAAAATGCTCATAGACAAAGAGTCCTTAGGTCTCCTTTGAGTGGTGGGATGGGCAGCACCCGGTGATAAACACAATCCCCCCCAGGGGAAGGCTTCAGGGAGGTAACTCTGATTTGGATGCATGGATGGCAACAGAGAAGCAGTTTGTAAAGTTCAGTACACTTGCAATACCCCAGGCGGGGATGCAGAAGTGCAAACAGAACCCATGTAAGTTACACAGCTCTCCTATCCATGAAAATGAACCTGCAACAAAAACTTCTCCTGGCCCTTCATTCTTCATGGGTCACCCTGGACTCGAGCAGAGCTGCCTGCAGACCGGGCTGAGGGCTTCCTGCGGAGCCCCCATGGCACGCCTGCCAGCCCGTGAGAGGGGCCCCAGCCGTGGGAGCAGAGCAGAGGGACCCCATGAAAACACCCCATCACTCCAACAACTTCCTTCTCATCAAGACTTCTTTTGGGGACAGTTTGTTAGGGGACGTGAATCAAATCCAGAATTTAATCCAGGACTGGGGAACTAGGGGGGGTCACCCCCCCACCACCCTGGGGACTTACTGGCAGCACCTTCAGAACCCTCCCTCTCCCCCACCCCACACTCTCTTGGGGCAGGTGCAGAAGGCCAGGTTGGCCAGTGTATGGTCAGGGTTAGATTCCCTGGCGAGGGGTAGACAGTCCAAGATAACCGTGTCTGAAGAAACACAGAAGTCACGCACACAGCTGCGTGGGCAGTCCCAGGCTGGTGTGCTGCATCGTTGTCTGGGGAGCCGGGCTCCTTCTAACCTGGTCCCCTGCCATGCACGGTGTCTGTTCTCAAGTTCGCCTCATGTCCAAGATGACCGCTCCAGCTGCATCCATCATCTCTGCATCCCAGCCAGGAGGAATGAAAACAGGGAAGGGGAAGAACCTGTTCAATGTACATACACCCTCTCTGCTCCTGTCCCGCCGGCAAAACCCTCATGGTCCCAAAGATAGTCTTTATTTCTAATAGCCAAGAGGCCCGTTGAAATGTAGAGGTGCTTTTACTGAAAAAAAGGAGAAGAAAACAAATATGAGGAGCAACCAGGAGTGTCTTGGAGTGCCAAGCACCCAGCAATGAAAGGCTTCAATATAAAACGTCTCATAATAGCAGGGGCCATTTAAAATCAAATGACAATGAGATATTTTACTTGCATCAGATTGACAAAATATAAAATGTCCAATGAATGCCAAGTTACATAGAGGATGTAGAAAAACGGGAACTCTCATACCTGCCGCTGAGCATAAACTGCTGTGGACCCTTTTGGAGAGCAATTTGTTTAGAGAAATTAGAGCAATTCCTAAGAAGCTGAATATACTTGTATCTAAAACCCAGCTGTATCTACTTTTAGAAAAAGTCTCCCATGCACTCCAGGAGAAAGGTACAAGAATTGACGGCAACATTGTGTATAATATTGAAAAACTGGAAACAACCAAATGTCCATGGATAAACAAATTGAGATAGATGCATACAATTAAGGTCAGTAACCCAGAGGCACATGTATCAATACAGATAAATCTCAAAACGTAAACTGAGAAGACTCAGTGGAATCAATGTCTCATTTCATACAAAAATAATGAAAAGAGATCATGTTAAGATTTGATAAACTGAGTAGTAGTTGCATAGGTTTTTATTATTATTTTGAGGGGTAAGTATTGCATGTGAGGTGGAGGTTTCCTACATTCTTTTTTATTGTAAATCATACGTAACGTAAAATTTGCCATTAAAAAAAAAAAAGATTTTATTTATTTAACAGAGGGAGAGAACACAATCAGAGGGGCAGAGGCAGGCAGAGGGAGAAGCAAACTTCTTGCTGAGCTGGAAGCCTGGTGCAGGGCTCCATCCCAGGACCCTGGGATCATGACCCGAGCCAAAGGCAGACGCTTTACTGACTGAGCCCCCCAGCTCTCTCTCTCTATAGATCGATCTATCTGAAATTAAAAAACTGAATAGACTTAAATATTCTCCTACCCTGTCCACATCCCATTTTCCTCCCCTAGACGAAATTTATTTTTCATACATATATAGTCAATGTACATTACACGTTTTTGTTTTAAAAAAAATTGTGGCCATACCATATATCATTCCTTTACTTGCTTTTTCACCTAAAAATAGGCTTTGAAAAATATTGCATGTCAGGACTTAAACACCTGCTTTATTTTAAAAAGTGTCGTGCAGGAATGCCTGGGTGCCTCAGTTCACTCAGCCTGTGCCTTGGACTCACGTCCTGCTTCTGGGGCTCCGAGCTCCCGGGGAGTCTGCTTCTCCCTCTGCCCCTCTCCCTGCTTGTGCGCTCTCTCCCTCTCTCTCTCAACTAAATAAATAAGATCTTTTTTTTTTTTTTAAGATCTTATTTATTTATTTGACAGAGAGAGAGAGAGATCACAAGCAAGCAGAGAGGCAGGCAGAGAGAGAGAGAGAGAGGAAGCAGGCTCCCGGCTGAGCAGAGAGCCCGATGTGGGGCTCCATCCCAGGACCCTGAGCCGAAGGCAAAGACTTTAACCCAGTGAGCCACCCAGGAGCCCCAAATAAGATCTTTTTTTAAAAAATAGAACGTATATTGTATAGTTTTCCATGCGGTGGGTATACTCACATTTATTTCACTTTTCCTCTCCCGATGGACGTTTAGAAATGCCTGTTTGGACCCTGGGGAAAACACTTGGGGAGAATGAGCTCACTGAGGCAGAACTCTGAGTGGAGGACTAAGTGCATCTTAAGTGTTGATAGATGCCAACTTGCTTCAGGACACCTGTGCCAGTTCAGGGGCCTACTCAGTGAAGGGCAGCCCTGTGCCCAGGGTCCCACAGACGCCCTGCGGGGCCGACCTCTTCCGATCTGGGTGCTCTCCACCGGCCACCACCCCAGGGGCAGCCGTGTGCATTTCCCATTAATGATGCCCTAAGTGCCATGGGAAGAATAAGAGAAATGGGGTTGGGGAGACACTGGCCCTGCCTTCGTGGAACTTTCTTTCTCTTAGTGGGAAAAGGGAGAAACACTTAAGGCAGTTAGGGATCCTCCAGGGATGATACTGAACATATTTCATAACCCATGTTAGGAACACAAATTAAGGATGAGGACCTGGCCTTGGGGTCTCCCGATGGGAGGCTGGAGGCCCCCTGCTCAGTCAGATATTAACTCTTTAGTTGCTAGATTTATGAAGGTCTTGGAGGGGTTGGGGGTCTCAAGCCAGGGGCCTGATGAGCACAGCAGGGCTGGACGGCCATACCTCTGCATATGGGCTCATGTCGCTGCTTTTAAGGAAAAGGCTAGTTTGCTGACTTGGGGCTGGAGGAGAAGCAAGCAGGCTAGGGGGCAGCTGGGCCAAAGGCGAGCCCTGACCCTCTACTTCCCTTCTTTCTGTCCAAGCCCCCTTGTGGCCCCTCTACTGGGTCCCTCCTCTTCCGAGTCTGCCCAGAGAAATCCACTTGATCTGGGGCAAATGTACTGCTGGAAAGAAACACTAAACTGGTGATTTTTGAAATGACTCCATCAACTTCCCCCTGCTTCTCTATCTTGTGCAGTCGGGAAAAGGAAGATTCCAAACTGACCTATTTTTCCTCCACATTGGGTTGAAAAGACTAGAGATCTAACTTCAGACCTGTGGAGCCGGCTCCCAGGGGACACACAGTCTTTCTACTAAAAGGGCTTTTTAACCCACCAGGACTCCTGGAGCTCCCAGAGAGACCCTGCCTGGTGTCATGCTATCGGATGATCCGTGATACCAAGGCACTCAGGGACCCCACATCAGGTCCCCCAAACCCTGATGAGCATCTATCATCCCCAAAGACAGACCTGGGGAAACGGACCCCAAATGGGAAGCTGCCCAAGGTCACAGAGAGACAAAAACAGGGCTGAGTGCTGTTTGGGGGGCATCATCTTTTAGTGCTCTGAGTGGGGACTGTGGCTGGGATGGGGAGGCTGCATAGGTCTGGACGGGCCTGCTGGGGAGGTGGAGAGCCTAGGGGCCCACAGCAGATTGTCCCTGCCTGCCTGTATAACCAAGACCCTCGAATGTTTAAATCGTTTAAAATGGAACACTGGGGACTACTGAGAGGCCACGACACTTCAGGAGACCTCACTGGTTCCCAGTTCAAGCCAACCGAGGCCAGCCTTGCCTGCTGCCGCGAGAGGAGGGGCGAGGAAGGCGCCATCTTTGGTCTCCAGGTCCAGGTACGAAGGTCATTTGGCACCGTCTCTACCGCCTACCAGATTGCACGCAGGGCTGGCAGATTCTTCTCCTTTGCTCTCAAGGCCGTTTGTGCTACACCCATAGGCCTTCCATAATCTTTTTGCACAGAGGTGCCTGAAGGGTGTTGGACACACTGAGGTGCAGGGCGTCTCGGAATCACACAGGAGCAGAACTCAAGTGGTGCTCCTCGGATCTGCAGGCCAGAGGAGGCCCGACCTGGGAAGAAAGCCCTTTAGTTTTCCATTTAGCTCAGAGGGCAGTCTTCTATAGAAAGACACAGAAAACATTTTTTTTTTTTTCTTTTACAGCCAGTCCTGAGCATGTCCTGCTGTTCAAAGTAAGGCCCCAAGTTTTCAGCACTTTCTGGCGTGCTGGTAGAAGGCAAGGGCATGTGGGAGCCTGTCCTTGGGTAACTGGGGACGCAGGGACCCCTGCCGAAACCGGAGGAGAGGATGGGGAGGGCTCCATTGGTTTAAGGCCCCATCACCCTGAGGCCCCGCATAGCCCGGAAAGTGTTCCTGCCGCCAGGATTTGCGGAGTCAACGCACCTGGAGGACGCTCGGTGCCCACGCCCAGAGGGCGCTGCAGACTGGCGCCCACAGTCGAAGACCGACGCCCTCGCCCCTCCTGCTCCTCTCCCGGACAGCGCCCCCCTATACTGGGCCAGGGAGGAAGGGGGTGCGCCCTGGACCCCGCCACCCAGGATCAGCAGAGCTGGAACGCCGGGTACAACAGGCTGTGGGGACCACAGCTCCGGAGGAAGGCGAAATTCTGCCCAGCAGTGCGAGAGGGGGCGGGGATGGGGGCGGGGCCAAAACGCCGGGGGTGGGGCATTTTAAGGGGGCCGGGCCGGGTGGCTCAGGGGGCGGGGTCCTAGGGGGTGGGGACTGGGGCTGGCCGGGAGACCTGGCGAGCTGGGGGTGGGGGGCTAGTTTTTGCAACGGCTAAGGGCCTGTGGGTTTATTATAAGGCGGAGCTCGGCGGGAGAGGTGCGGGCGGGAGCCGAGCGGAACCGAGCGGAGAGGAATCCAGCGGTAGAGAGAAGACTGTAGCCGGCGGGTCCCGCAGCCCTCGCCGTAGACAGCTGCGCGCGGGGCAGCGCCCGACGGTGCGGAGCGCAACGACTCGGCGGAGCCGGCCAGGAGCCCCGCGCAGTCCGTGCCGCGCGGCGCCGCCCCGATCCCCGCAGCCTGCCGCGCTCCCGCCGCCGGTCCGGGCAGCATGAGGCGCGCGGCGCTCTGGCTCTGGCTCTGCGCGCTGGCGCTGCGCCTGCAGCCGGCTCTCCCGGTGAGTGCGGCCCGGGGCCGGGCAGGGAGCGGCGGGAAGCCGGTTCTCGCAGACCCGCCGATGCCGCCGGCGGCACGTGGAGGGGGAGGGGAAGCGGGGATTTGCCTTCCCGCGCTAGCCCGGCAGGCCCGGGACCGTGACCGCAAAACCAGGGGTCCCGCCTCAATTGCCTCCGCCGTCGGTGGACGCCGCGCGGCTTCCGCCGCTAAGGGCCGGGGGCTCGGGCGCCCCGCGCTCAATTCTGTGAACCCGCTCCACATGCGTCCGAGCCCGCCAGCCTGAGGCGGCGCTTGGGGTCGCCGGCTCCCCTCCGCTCCGCCGGCGACCGAGAAGATGCAGTGACCGCGGCCACAACGCCCCGCCCGCAGAGCCTAATTTAAAGAAGACTCGCCGAGCCCGGGCGCCCAGCCCCTTCGGCGGAGGCAAGTTTGGGCGCAGCGGGGCCGGCGCGCTGGCAGGGGACCCCGGGCTAGGGCTGCGCGGGGGTCGCGGTGGCGGCGGAGGCGGGGCCCTTGGCTTCCCGTCGGCTGCCCTAAGGAGCCGGGCCGCGCTGGCAGCGGAAGATTCCGGGAAGTTGGCCCCGGAACATCAGAGCCCCGCAGGGACCCAACTTTGGGGCTGCTGAAGTTGTGCTGCCCGCGGAGGGGCACGTGCGGTGCTGGGCACGGCCGGCGCGGGCTGCGGCTTCCACGCGAGTGGACCCCGGAATGGCTCTTCCCCTCCCCCGGCCTGGCTTTGTGCTGGAGCCGCGCGGAGGGAAGGCGGGTCCCTTGGCCCGCCCAGTGGAGCCGGGGGGAAAGAGGGACAAATGTGGAGCCCGTGGCTGGGGGAGGAGGCCTTTGGGTAGGACTCCAGCGTCCACCTTTGGCGAGGGGTGGGTCGCCCTTTAAAGAGGGACCTGGCCGACAAAGAGCATCCCGAGGGCCCCCAGAAAGTGATCTCCCGCCCCCGCCGCCGTCCGCTAGCCCGCCTTTCCCAATGGGGGCGCTTTGTTCTCGGCCCCTGTAACCCTTTCCTGGGAACCGCCCCGCCGCGCCGGCCCTGCCGTGGGCCAGGACCTGGGCGGCCGCCAGGTGTCAGCGCTGGCCGCCGGGTGTCCACGTCCACGCCCAGCCCCCACGCCCGCTGCAGGAGTCCCGGGGCCCTCCCCGCGGGCTGGCTCGGCCATCCCCGGGGATGGAGAGGCGAGGTGCGGACTGAGCGGGGGGCTCTTCCCCTCCCGGAAGTGGCGGTCTCTCGCCACATCTGGACCGCTCGACTTCCCTAGCTCTTGGTAAGGGAGGCACGTGGGCAGAGAAGGATCGCGGCCGGGGGGCGGTTGGGGGGAGGTGCCGGGGCTTCCCTTGGTAATGTGGCATCTGCGCAAGTCTCAGCAACGCCGACCCGTCTGTTAGCGGGTCCCTCTCCAATAATAGAAACTACCAGCTATTGAGAGCTGTGGGGTATTTTACAGGGTCCGGCTCAGGTGAGGTGTTTCCCAGGCTTATCTGTGAAGAGCCCTCCCTGCTTTCCGGGCGACTGTTGTGTCTGGAAGTATTTTGAAAAACAGGGTCCCTGATACTTCTTGAATTGCGGATGAGTTGGAGGTGGGGGGCTGAGGGTGCCAAATCTGGGGGAGCCATGGGGACTGATAGGATTTCTGAGGTCTGTCTCCGGTGCATTCCTGGCTTTCAGGTCCAAGAAGTTGGCATCTGGCTTCTTCTCTCTTTAGGGCTGCAGTTTCTGTGGGATTCAGTTGGTGCCTGGAATCATAGTTAATACTCCGGAGAAGAGAGTGGAGGTGTGTGGCTTACTTCCGTGGCCCCTCAGGGCTTACCTGGCTGTTCCACTCTTTCCAGGCCCAAGATGGGGGTCTTAGCAGAGACTGCTGAGGTGGGGTTCTCCACCTATTTCCAGTAGAATTGGGGGGGAGAGAGTGTGGGTGGTGGTTCTTTGGCCCGCTTTGGTTGAGGCTGGCATTCCCCTGAGCTGGGATCCCAGAGTGCCTATTGCCATGGGTGAAGCAGATGGAATATGAGGTTATCTGTGTACGGTGTTTCCCAGTTTCCTGTGTACTAAGGGCAGATGCTGCAGTAGGAGGCATTAGGTCTTGCCTAGAAAATTCGACACGTTACAGACTGAGACACAGTACTGGGAGACAGTTGTGTCTCAAGGGGGAAAGGATGGAAGGAGGGAGTCTCATGAATGTGGTGGTGGGAGGGCTTCCTGGAGGGGGTGGCTAAGTTTTGACTCCACTAAGTTTCTGACTCCACTAAGCTTTGGAGTCAGACCTTGGCTTGGAGCTCAGGTTTTGTTTTTTATAAAGTGTTGCGTGTTTTCTCTTTCCCAGCCCTGTTTTTTCCTTTTACAATGGATGTCCATGTTGGGTTAGAGGTGGGGACATAAAGTGGCAGAAAGTATCCTCCTCTCCCCCCTTCCTAAAAGAAATAAGGCAATGAGGTTTGCCTAAAATAGGAGGTGGTGTCTACAGATTGCAGACATCTGGTCTTCTCCCAGGCTTCGCTTTGGTCCCAGTGGGAAAGCAGGTCAGAACCCCCTGGGGACCAGTGAGGTAGGGCGTGATCCTGGGCACCTGACTTTGAATGGGCAAGGGAAGGCTGCTAGGGCAGAAGGTTGCTTGAAACCACTCCCAAGGGACAAGAACAGGTTTGTCTAAAAAGGCTTCTGAGTGTGTGTTTCCCGTGGTCTTTTGTTTCTTCCATGCCAGGAATATTGCTTGTTCTGAAAGAGTTACTTGCTGTTTCCCTCTCCTTCCCTTTTCTCTTTCTTGAAAGGCATAAAATTCCTTTTTGCCCTAATTATGGGGGCTAGTAGAGACATTTCCCAAAGGCCTGGCAGAGTGGGTGGGGGGTGGGGGAGGCCCTAGCTGCCTCCTCCTGGGCTCGGAGCCTTCTAGAGGTGATGTCACTCCTGGCTTCAGCTCCTCTAGGAGGGTGGAGCTGGTTTAAGTCTCTACCTGCAGCTCTTGGTGGGTTTCAATAAAACCTCATTAACCGAGGCTGGTGGGAGAGGGATGAGAAAGGAGAGAGGCCTGGAAAGAATTAGTGAAAAGCTTGAATTTTGTAGTATTTTATAGAGGACTGTTTCCTGTTGCCAAATTTTGGAGTCTGAAATCTGAAATCCCCTGGGAATGAGATATCCTTGGTATTCAGGTTTTCTTAGTGAGCTAAGAATCCATATTAGCT
This sequence comes from Procyon lotor, assembly GCA_028646535.1. NCBI lineage: Eukaryota > Metazoa > Chordata > Mammalia > Carnivora > Procyonidae > Procyon > Procyon lotor. The sequence goes on from CM053610.1 coordinate 104,473,153, forward strand.
TCAAAAGTATTCTTACTTTGGGCAGGACTTGGGCAGTAGTTATTTTCCTTCCTTTATTAATAGAAGAATACGAAGCATAAACTAATCTGGGGAGGCCAGGGTCCTCACTGTTGTCACTGTGTTGTTACGTTAGGCATTTAATCTCATGGGTTTATTGAGCTCTGAAGACCACTTTGCCCCTTGTGCGGGGTGCCCCCGGGTTGGTACCTTTTGAATTCTGGCTTGCTCTTTCTCTTTCCCCATCTCTGATGGTAGCCCAAGGTGACAGTTTTGGTCCTCAGTGTAGCAAAAAGCTTTTCTTGTTTAGTTCTTTTTTTTTTTTTTTTTTTTTAAAGATTTTATTCATTTATTTGACAGAGAGGGAGAGATCACAAGTAGGCAGAGAAGCAGGCAGAGAGAGAGGGGGAAGCAGGCTCCCTGCTGAGCGGAGAGCCCCGATGCGGGGCTCCATCCCAGGACTCTGAGATCATGGCCTGAGCCGAAGGCAGTGGCCTTAACCCACTGAGCCACCCAGGCTCCCCTCTGTTCAGTTCTAACTTGCACTTTTCTCCAGCAGTGCTAAAACACTAATCAGATTTGTAAGAATGATTTCTCAGATGGCGAGTTTTCCATGCTGAGAGTTTTGCTTGTGAGCAACGTTCACGATCTGTGACATGTGCAGTCTATGCCTTCACGGACCCAGCTGGGACCTCTGCAGTATCCCTCATGGTACCTAGAATAACAAAGGCTGTCAAGGGACGTGCTTACAGGCTCCCTTGGTGAACAGGTGTGGATGACCTCTGGAAGGAGACCCCGGAGGACCCCCACGTTGTGAGTTCCCCCATCTGGCTTGAGTTGTAAGCGACTCTCTAGTCACAGAGGTAGCCTGGACCTGGCGAAGCTAACTCGCTGTAAATCGTGATCGGAAGGGCCCTTGTTCTCAGCCTGGGTCCTGTCTCCATCTCTTTTGCGCCGTGTTTTATTTGGATTGAAGCGCCTCTTTCTTAGTGCACCCATACTGCCGGGCAGGCCAGAAACAACTTTGGATTAAGTAGAGCCCCAGGACTGAGTCTCAGTCCTGCCACTGATTCACCGTGTAATCTTGGGTGAGTCACTTCACTTCCAAGTCTGGGTGTCTTCTGAAAAGCGGACATCATACCTGTTCTCCCTCTCCTCTTTCTGTCATTTGCGTATTCATTTCATAATGAGCGCTTGAGAGTGTTTGGAAGTGAAAGTATCAGAGAGAAAGGGAGCCGACGGTAGAATTAGGGGTCCCTTTGATTGAATGCCTGCTGTCGAGTGCTCAGTGCTTTCCTGACATTCTCACTACGTTTTTACCCCAAACCTTTTTGAGATACGTCATTGCCCTCCTTTTGTGGATGAGGCCTTAGAAGTGAGCCCCTCTAAGGGGTTGATGTGGAAGCAGGATTTGTACGGATGTGAGGGCCTATGTATATGGACGAATGAATTGATGGACTGTCCCATCTCCCCAGTGAAGCCCAGTAGAGGCTGCCTGGAACTTGCGAGGCCCTATGGGTAATTGCTGTTCTGTCCCAGAGAGCTGTGGGTGTGCATGTTTTGGACGGAGGGGGCATTGGGCTGGGCTGAACTGGCCTGAACGGTGCCTTCAGGTGAACCCTGAGCATTGGCAATATCCTGGGCTCGAGTTGGGTTCAGCGCACAGCTTAGGGACAGGCAAGAGTTGCTCCCAGGAGCCTAGGTCAGGAAACAGTGGGACCCGTGAGAGCAGGATGGGACGTGCTCCCAGGTCTGAAGCCCGTGCAGGGACCATACGTCCTTGGCTTGGTGCAGAGTGGCCTGACGGGGGGACTGTCCCCGTGCCTGTGCGCCTGTCCCCGGGGCAGCAGCCTGTCCCCACGCACTTTCATCTTAGGCACTGGGGAAACGTTTTCGGAATTAGTAGAACCATTTTTGAGCTTGGGAGGCAGGCATCATGGTGCCAGCCGGGTGACCAGACACCCCCAGGACGCCTGACTCCTGTGTTGGGCTCCCCAACCCCCCCAACCCCCCGCCCCCAGCTCTCACTCAGCAGCCCTGTGAAGAATTGGTCATCAGTGCTTTCTGGTCCTGGAACCTTGCTGGTTTTACAGAACAAACGATTTCCTGATTTCTTCCTGCTTTTCAACAACCAATCTTAGAGTCGTGGGTTGAAAGCTCCCTCCCACCCCCCTCCTCTCCCCTCCCCCGTGAGGGCCTGCCTAAGTGTGTCTAGAGAGAAGGAATGGGATTAAGGGAGTCTGTGGAAAGAAGGCTTTTGGCGCCAGGACCCTGTGCCCTGGAACAGACTCAGCCCGGTGTCATTTCCCTCTCAGCTGTTCCAGCAGACGGGCTTTAGATGGGAGTGTGCCTTCTGGAACCTCCCTCTGAGCAGGCAGGGAGCGCCGAGCGAGGGCAGGCACGTATCTCTCAACCCAAGGAGGCCCGTTTGAGGCCACAAAGGCAAGACCCTGTGCCCGCGGTCACCTCAGCAACTGTGCGACTTCGAGACACGGGCAGCGTCCCGCACAGCCTCTGGGACGGCCAGCTCTGTCTGCGTGATGGCCCCGCTTCGTCCCGGCCTCACGAAGCTTACGTTGGGTGGGGAACGGGCCCTAGAAGGTCCCCAGTATTTCTGGGCCTGAGAGGGGCACCTCGTCAGCTCAGTGCGCTGGGGCCCAGAGGAGTGAGCCAGTGATGGGGGGCGGCCTGAGGGAAGGTGGTGGGGAGCCAGGGTGTCTGGAGGGGCGCAGGTGCGGGGAGGCAGGCTGCTGGGGGAGGGGAGTGCAGCGGGCAGGCTCGGGGCTTGGGACCACGGGCCAGGAGAGGGGAAGGCTGGTGGCCGGACCTGCTCCCGGACTCAGCCGTCTGCCCAGTGATGTCTCCTGTGACTCATGAACTTGGAGGCTTCCACATGCACCCTGCCTCTGGAGCTTCTTGCGGGTCTCTCTCCTCCTGGCCTCTGTTTATGGCTCTGAGGGCTGCCGGGTCATACGTGGAGGCTGCTTCTCCTCTGGCCTTCGGTGCTGGGAAAACTCCTGTGACTCGCCTGAGTGCAGCCCCGCCAGAGGCTGTGTGTGAGCGTGCATGTGAGCTTGTGCACGCGGAGGGGGTGGTGGACCCGCAGTGCAGGTTGCAGCCAAACCCGAGCTTTGCTCGGGGCGTCCTGTCTCTGTTTGCTCATTGGACCTTCCTGCTGGGTAGGCCGCAGTCTGTTTTAAGGGGAACCTGGTTCCCACCTGTCTGCAGCTTCCTCTTCAGAAGCTCGCAAGCGGTCTTCCTCTCTCTGTCCTTCTGTGGACTTTTCCCTCTTTAGCTGCAGCTCTTGACACTCTCCATTGCTGGCGTTAGAAGTCTCTGGAAGTTCTTCCTAGAGAAAAGGGTGGCCAGGACACCTTCCTAGTCCCAGTTTAACCTCTGACTGGCCTGCGTAGGTGTTTGCGTCTCTGTGCCTCAGTTCTCCCATATGCTCAAGGGCCTCCTTCCCCTTCTTCAGCTCTGATGGCCATGTGGTTGCAGAGAGACCTTGTCCTGGGGAGGGTGAAGGTGGCGGTGGGGGACGTGGCAGGAGCTTAGGGTCCTCTGCTGTTACTCTTCTGGGCCTTAAAGGGACACTCACTGCCTGAGAGGTCCTCTGTGGAGGGCCGGGCGGGCTGCTTGGAGGAGGTGGACTTAGAGCTCAGAGTGGGAACCAGAGGTGGACAGGGGACCCTGGGCAAGGTCAGGCTCGGTGACGTTCTGTGCACACACCCAGGCCTCCGGGCCACGCGCCCCAGGCCCGCTCCTCAGCAGGAACGGCAGCCATGTCGGGCAGGTTGGGGCAGTGGGGCAGGTGGGCGTGTTTATCGCTCCACTTGTCAGCTGAGTCATGGTGCCAGGCCCACAGATCCTCCCCTGACACTCACCCAACCAGTCCTGACCACGAGCCCACTCTGTGCCAGGCGTGGGGTGGGGAGTGGGCGGCGGGGCTGACTAAGGCTCTGCTGCCTGGCTTCCAACCCTGGCCCTCCTCCTTGCTGCTGAGTGACTTCGTGCAAGGGCCTGTCTTGGCCTCAGTGAGCCCATCTGTGAAATGGGGGGAGGGGGCAAAGAAGCCGAGACGACCATCATGCATTGGGGTGTTTGCGATGTCCTGCTTTGTCACCCTCCTTGGGGGTCCTCTGGCCCTGGGAGGGTGTGGGGAGGTAAAGAAGGGCCTTGGGCAGGGCCAAGGTGCACTCCTCCGCCCCAGACCCAGCACGTGCCGACAGCGGGTGGCCCTGGGGGACTTCCTGTGCCCCCTGCCCCACGGTGGCCGCTGATGCCTGGGGCCTCGCCGGCCTGCTCGGGGCCTGGACTGTGTCGGCCTCTCCGACTCTTCTCTCCGTGGCTTGTCCACGTCCCTGCTGCCCAGGAGACCGTCGGGGGCCTTGGAGTCCCATCTCTGGGGAGTGTCCCCGACGGATGTGTGGTCAGGTTTGGGCTCGCAGGGCCCCAGGCTGCGGGTGTTTTGGGAAGCCTCCGAGACTGCGGCAGAGGCTGACGTCACTCCACCTTCTCCCAGAGAGAATCACAGGGGTGCGGTGCTGTTGTCTTTGGGGACCGCACCTCCTCCACGGTGCCTTGTGGGGACCGTTGGGGCAGCGGGACCTCCGGGCTGGCCAGAGCCTGCGGGCTGTGGGCCAGGCTAGGAGAATGTGCCACCTCGGCAAAGGGAGCTCCTCAGACTCTGCCCTTGCCTCCTCTCCCTGCCTCCGCAGGCACTCTGGGGGTCTGGGGGAGGGGCATAGTTGCAGCGTTTTCCTGGGGTCATCCTGTTTGTTTTAAGGTCCTAGGAAGGCACTGAGGTCTGAGTCCTTGTCCTGGCAATTGCATGAGGAGCAGAGAACCTGCGAGACAGCCCCCCCCCAGCCCCCCCTGCAGAATAGGGCCCTTCGAGGCCCCTACCTAGGGGCTGGGTGTCCAGGGGACACGCGGGTCCACCTTTCCCCCCAGTATGATATGACAGCAGCAGCCTGAGCCTGATTGCTGCGGTCTGCCTAACTTCGGAGTGGGTTCTGGGTTCCTGATGCCATGGGGCTGGGCAGGCCAGGTGGGGTCTAGAACTGGCGGGCTGGTGGGCATAGGTGAGCGTCCCCGGGGACCTGGGGAACAGGGAGAGGCGGCCTGTGGAGGCTGGGACAAGCACCAGACATGGAGTTGCCAGGCTCCGTCACGTCCTCCCTGGGTTCCTCAAGCTTATTTCTTCACCTGCCCCTAAGTCTCAGTTTCCACTTCTGTAACTTGGGGGTTTTCATCTGCCTCCGAGGGCTTTGGAAAAGATCTCAGGAAGTAACGTATGTGGCAGGAGTGAGAGCCCCTTCCTTGGCTGGGCTCAGAGGAGCAAGTCTAAGGGAGTTTGGGGGCTGACTGTGTGTAAGGGGTGCCCCAGGGACAGCCCCTGCTGGCTGTCTGACCTGGCCCGAGCTTGCGGTCCCTTCCTGTGAGTGGCCGGCTGGTCTTACTCCAGCGTGTTGATATTGTAGGGTCTGAAAACAGGGCTTTTGCCCCCTTCTCTGAAATTGGAACCTTCCCTGGCAGGCCAGGCTCTGCTCACCTCTGTCCGAGGCGTCTGCCGGGCAGGGGGTGGGGGGCTCCTAACCTCGAGGAGGTGTGGGCTGGGCCAGTGGGAGGGGGCCAGACACCAGGGTTCCTGGGCAGGGGCTCGGGCCAGCTGAGCAGGGCACCCCAGACTGTGGGGGGGACAGTGGCTTATCCCCAGAACTGCAGACTGAAGGTTGCCCAGGAGAGGGAGCTGGGCTAGGCCGGGCTGCAGGATGTTGGGGGAAGAGTACCCCACTTCTATGGTCCTTCCTTCTGCTCTTTCCCCTTTGCAACCTCCCATGGAAATGATGGCTCTTCCTGAGGGTAAGGGAGCCACGTGGTCCTCACCGAGGGGTGGCTCACAGCATGTGGCTGGCTTGCCTGCCCTTCCCTGGCACTTCATTGGCTGTGTGCCCTGGGACTAACGACTTGTCCCCTTTGCCTCAGTTTCTTTATCTGGAGGATGACTATGGTACTAGAATCTAAGGTTATTATGAAGATTAATTAATTCAGCTAAAGCGCTTAGATTGGTGCCAGGCACGAAGTACACAATAAATCTTCGCTGTGATAACTATTTTTGCCCCCTAAGGCCTAATTCAGGTATTTTTGGTTTTCGAGTAACCCCTAGCCCAGGTTAAAGCCTGAGGTTCTTACTGTCACCCTTGACTGTCCCTGAGCCCTGGGCATGGTGTTAGGGCTACTCCCTGTCCTGGGTGCCTCCTGGGCGCCTCTGAGCTCCTGAGACTGGGCCTGCATCCACGGTCTCCCTTCAGCTGCCTTAGGACCTACTGTGTGTGGGTGCTGCTAGTGCCTGGGAGCTCAGTGCTGGGCATTTGCGGCTCCGCGGGCCTGGCAGCCATCGAGAGGCCCCTGGCGGACAGTAGGCTGATGGTCACGGGGGCCCAGGCTACTCTGCTTCTGTGGAGGTGGGCCTGGGGAGCAAGCTCAGCCTATTCAGACTTGGTCTTCATGGAAGATTCTGCCATGTCTTGCTTACGCCCCAAACTCCCAGTTCCACTCTGCATAGTTCCCCCGTGGGACTCCTTCAAGGACACTCTGCCCTTCCCGGGTCTTGGTCTAGGCCCCCAGCAGCCTCAGTGCCTAATCAGTCTGAATCGGACTTTGTCCCGGAGGCAGGTTCCCAGGCTAGACCATTTTTCTGCATGTGGGAGGAGAACCCATGCCTGAAGCTCAATGTGGGAACAAAGGGAATTTAGTCTTTCTTGGGTATGGGGTTGGCTGGCAACCTTATTCTGACACAGGTTAAAAAATGTGCTCTTGGCATCTCCCAGCCTCTCTTTGGTAATCCTTTCCCATCCTCCATAGCCCCTCACCACCCACAGTGCGCCACTTCCAGAATGAACCCCTCCCCTGTATAGAGCTGCTTTATACTCTAGTGTGATGACTAGCACTGGAGAGCCTTCCCAGAGGCATTTTGATGGGGATACTCTGCTACTGCAGGGACACCAATGGGGTAAATCGGGGTGAAGAAGAGCCGCCTTCCCTGCATGCACAGCCGGAGCCCTTACTGGTTGCAGGTGCGTCCAGAGCTACAAGTTTCTGCCTCTGTGAAACTTGAGGATACTTTATTTAGAGCGGGGGTGGGGTGGGGTGTCCTAGAAGCCCATGTGTTGGAGGTGAGTGCAAGGGGCCCCCGTGAGGGCTGGCTGGGGAACCCTACACCGAGCTTCTGGTCTGAGCTGTCTTGTTTGGAGAGCCAGGACCGGGGAGGGACAAGGATCTGGAGGCCTCAGCTTCTCCCTCTGTCCTCATGGGTTGCTAGTTGCCATCCCAGAGTCCCCTTGATTTGGGACATCTCCAGCATCCTGCCTGGGCCATAACCCTCCTCGGGAAGCTGAGAGCAATGACCCCGAGTCCCTGTGATCAGGTGCCCTTCCCCCCACTGGCCACAGAGGGTCTGCACCCCACGAAGCACCATGTTTGTGGTGCACCCCTCAGGTGGGCGGTCTGCTGTGGCTACAGCACCTGGCTGCCCCTCGAGGGCAAGTCTCGGCCTCCCAGCCATAGACCGGGAACTAGGAGCCCCCTTGCCATCACTCATCGGACAGATGGGGAACTGGAAACGGCGTCTTTTCCAAGGTCATCCAGTAAGTTGGGAACAGAGCCCTGGCTATAACCAGGTTTTCTTGGTGTTGGGTTTGGTCACTTTCCCCAGGCCGTCCCTTGTCTGGCTCCCAGGGCAGCCCCGGCCACAAAGGCTGGCAGGGCCAGGCTGGGCAGCCTTGCTCAACGCCCAGCCCAAGGCACTCGCGGGAGGGGTTGGGGGGGCAGGAAGCCGAGGAACTGGTCCTCCAGCTCTGCGGCCCCACACCCAGCCCTCAGCTGGCCTGTTCTGAGACGAGTCCCAGCACGTGGGCTGTGAGGCGGGCGCCAGCTCTGGGGAGGGGTGAGTCTGAGGGTGCTGGTGCAGCTCCGACCTGGCTTGGGCATCAGGGCCTGCGGCTGGCTGCAGGATCCTCCCTTCCTCAACACAGCCTTGTCCTCTCCGGGTATTTGAAGGTAGAATGGGCCAGGGCGAAGGGCTCTGCGACCTTGACCTCAGGTTTCCATCCGGACAGCCCAACATTAGCTCTGTGGGAAATACTAGCGCAGAGGGGCTTTCAAGGCCTATATGGGCATGCCCTGCCCCCCGGCCGAGCCCTGGAACCCCCCCGACGTGGGGAGGCCTGTGTCCGAGCAGCAGGCTGGGGACGGCTCAGGCGGGTTGTGCGCTTTCGTGGGGGGAAGGGTACACGCATGGGAGGTTCCCTGAAAGGCGCTCCTCCCGGTGGAAGTGCCAGTGGGGGTTGGGGCCCTGGGTGCCCCCATGGCTGCTGAGGCTGAGGGCAGGGTAAGTCCGCTGCCCGGGCCCCTGCCTCCCTGGGCCAGGCCCATCACGCCCTCTGCAAGTCTGGGCTTGACCTGGTTCTGGGAGAGAGACACTGAGCTGATAAATCATGGGGCCTGTCAGGCCGGAAAATGCTGGGGCAGCTCTGGGGCTCTGGTGGGGCCCCCACCTCCTGGGAGTGTCTTCAGCAGGGGGAGATTTCAGGGTCTTGAGGCCAAAGCTGGGAGATCGGTGCCTCTCAGTGTCGTAAGCATGTCTCCCTGACAGCTCCCAAGGTAGGAAAGAAGCCTCCACAGAGAAAGTGATTTATGTGCCACCACTCGGATAGCCTGGGGCAGGAGGGAGCCCCGTGTCCTCCTGGGCCCTGGCCATTGTCCTGTCCCTCCCGCCTACCCCGGCCTGGCTGTCTGCGGCCCCCGTGTCACCCCTATACCGCTCCAGCCCTGCTGACAAGGAGTGGGGGCTACTGCGCCCTCATCCCTGCCTAGCCTGTCAGAGCACCAAGGGAGTTTGGGGGACTCCAGCGCTGTCCCTCTGTTGTCTGCAGAGAGGCAGAGAGCTGCCCAGGTCACCCATCAAGGGAGCAGGACGGCTGCTCCCAGGGCAGCCACTCTGGTCGGGCTCTCCCCTTCCCCCAACCCTGGCTCTGGTCCTTCCCCTGAGACCCTGGCCCCAAGATGCTTTGGGTTTGACCTGCCCGACCCATGGGGTCCATGCTTAGGCCTTGTTAGCCAGGGCTAAAGGAGGGGGTACAGATGGTGCCCCAGATGAGGAAGGTAAGGCCCCAGGGTGTAGGGTGAGCCACAGGAGTGGGGCTGCGTGTTCTGCAACATTCTCTTCCCCAGGACCCCCTCCCCAGGCTCTCACCCCATCTTCCCGCCTCCCCGGGGAGGCAGATGCCCGTGAAAGACTACAGAGAGGCTTGGCAGCCCCTGCTCCCTGCCCCGGTGGGCCCACCTGGAGAGACCTCGCTCCTCCCACCAGGTCGGTGCCTCAGGCCTGAGATCCCACGGAGGTCCTGCGGCCCCGGGAGCGCAGGGCAGGCTGGATGGAGGCTCAGCTCTGTCCCTTGCTGCTTGTGCTAGGAGCAGCCGGAGGGCCAGGCACTGTGGTGTACTGTTGGTGGAGAGCGGCTGCATTAGAAATGCAGAAGGGGCGACTGGGTGGCTCAGTGGGTTAAGCCTCTGCCTTCGGCTCAGGTCATGATCTCAGGGTCCTGGGATTGAGCCCCGCATCGGGCTCTCTGCTCAGCAGGGAGCCTGCTTCCCCCCTTTCTCTCTGCCTGCCTCTCTGCCTACTTGTGATGTCTCTCTCTCTTTGTCAAATAAATAAATCTTAAAAAGAAAGAAATGCAGAGAATGTTCCAGAGCCATCTTGGATCCCTTTGCCACTAGGGCTTATTTATGGGGACCTGTTGCTGTTTGGTGCTTCTTCCTTGAACACGACCAGAGTGAGGGTCTTGGGACCTTTGTAGGGGTTTGCCTTCCCCAGCGCCCAGGCCCTGGGCAACTCAGGGCTAGAGGTTTTTCTGTCCAGATTAGTGCTCTCCAAGTACAACTGCATCCCACCTAGTGGAGCAGGGACTTTGTTCAATATCAGAGCCCTGGGCCTTTGCCCCAGACCGACTGAGTGAGCCTCAGGGATGGCACTCGGAAGACTCCATCTCTGATCATCTCCTGGTGATTCTTGGGACATTGAGGAAGGGAGCCCCGGGCCTGGGCAAAGGTGATGGTTTGGATGTCCCTTTGGGTCAGTTTGGCATCTTGATGCATAGGTGGGGGGTAAAGGCTGGGGTTAAAGCTCTGAGACCTCAGGACCCAAGAGTTATGAACTGTAGGGGTATGTGTGTGTACATGTGGGGGAGGGGGGATCTGCCCATTCCCTTAGTTCCATAGATCTGACCAAGAAACTGAGGGAGTAACAATTCCTAAAGAAAATATAAATCTTTTAAGGTTCTCCTGAGAATGTCTGCTGCCTTGTGGGATCTCGGTGGGAACAGTAGACGTTTGAGGTCTGTGGGGCCCACCTGCCATTTGACCCCATAGCTGGGCTCCTGGAGCAAGTTGGGGGCCCCTCTGGTCAACAGCCCCAGAGCTAGCACCAAGGCTGGCTGCCCAGGGAAAGCTGTGGCCAGCGCCTTTAGCTTTGGCTTCCCCCGAGACTAGGAGGGCTGTGGACTCAGTGACCTGGTCCTACCACAGCAGCCTGGGCTTTGTCGTCCCACTGGGACAAATAACGATGAACAGATACCTAAGCCTCCTTCCCTGCAGGCCGCGTAAGCCTGCCACACTCCTGAGGTTCCCGGTGTTGCCCAGGTTAGTGACTTGGGGGCTGAGCATTATCTTATTCTCTCCAGGTCTGCCTGGGGGGTTTCAAGGCCCAGCCTCAGTGTCCCCTGGAGGGTCACCCTCTGCTCCCCAGTCACCCTTTTGGAAGCCTGAAGTGGCGTTCCTGGCTGTGTGCCCTGGGAGCTTGCCAGGACCAGGGCCAGGACCAGACCATGTCTCTTCTCTCCAAAGCCCCCGGATGGTGATCCCCTGAGTTTTGATGTCAAGGACCCTGTTTATATCAGTCTGTGACCTCCTTACATGATACTGTACTTTTAGCCATGTGTTGGCTCAGTGATGCTTTGTAAAGGCTTTGTGCTTTGTCCATCAGTAAGTCAGGCAGCCCGTGACGCATGGTTAGTGACTCAGGGTGTGGGTTGGAAACCACAGGTCTTTGGACCTGTTGGCTGCAGTTCATGGGGCGGCGGGCGTCTGGGGAGCGGGTGGACGGGCAGCCTCTTCCACGAGTCTGGAGTTGGAAGCGCCGGGGTCTGCCATCTTCCCTCGAACCTCTCTGAGATGTCCACTTGCTCTCCTGACTTGTGAGCTACCATGGAACTCTTGGCCCCGAGATGTCTTGGGGGGATGCTGCCACATGGCCGCAGTCCTCTCGGCCAGCCAGGATGGAGGTTGCCCAGGAGGGTGGTGCTGTCTCTGGCTAGTGCGGGGTGAGAGCTGGCTGGGCTTGGCTTGAGGCTCTGCCTTCTTGAGGCTCTTCTGCTGGCCCTCCGCCCACAGACTCCCGATCTGTTCTCGGGAATGGCTGGCAGCAGCCCAATGCAGACTCCCAGCCCTTGGCAGCTGTGACGTGTGGGCTGGCACCTTGGTCCCCTCGGCTGCTGGAGTAGGGGTCAGGCATTCTTACTCTGTGACACCCTCACCCTGTGGCTCCGGAGCCGGTGGCTGTGTTGACAAGATTGGCATCTTCGTGTATGTGCTGCAGAAGTGTAGACGGGCACCTTAAACCAGATGGGCCGGCCAGGGGGTCTTTTGGGGCTGGGGGCAAGGAGAGAGCTGGGTAGGCGAGGGGAGCACCTGCAGCCACAGCCCGTGGCCTTGGGTAAGTCCCTCCCCTGAAACAGAAAAGTCTGTTTCAGTTCCTTATCTGTGCAAGATACTAATCTCAGGCCTGCCTGCCTCAAATAGAAGGGTAAAGGTGGAAAGGGATAGAAAGTGTTTCCAGTGTGCGAGAATGCCTCAGTTTCTCGTGCCCCCTTTCCTGCTCTGCTGAAGCCCTGACCCTGGCTTACCTCTCTGAGTCCTTCCACGGAGCTCGGGTGTGGCCGGCAGCTCAGGGTGGCCGAGATCGGGGAGGGCTAAGTTCCTCTCCTCCTCCCTGTCCCCCTGCCTCCAAGCGTCTGCCCCATGACCCCTGCCCTCCACTGGAGCCCATTCTGGCTTTGGCCTCTTAGGCCAGTGGGCTTAAGGGTCTGGAGCAAATTGGCCCTTACTCTGAGCAAACCAAACGTGCAAATGTTTAGATCTTCCTACAAGGGTTCTGGTGTGTTAGAGGAAAACTGAGCCCTCTAGGATTCTGCAGAGGTTAAAGAGCCCCATTCAAGGTGTGAGCTGGCCTGCCTTTACCTTCCCAGGCTGCTTGAGGTGCGTTCCCAGCTGGGCCAACCTGTCCCCAGGCAGCCCTGAGCTGTGGCCTCGTGGTGGTCTCCAAGGGGCCCAAGGCAGAGACAGGGCGACGGAGAGCCCCGCAGGAGGCCTTGGGGGCAGCTGGCCACAGGCTCTTAGCACAGCTGCCAAAGTGAAACCGGAAATCTCACCCAAAAATGCCAGAGTCATCTGGCACCTAGTGATCCAAGTTCAGACTCAGCAGTTTCTGCTCATTTCCTCCCCAGGGAGTGGAGGTGCTCGGTGAGGTTCACGAAGCCAAGCCGGAGGGGATCCCGAGGTCATTGCCGCCCTTCCCTCCTGGAGACCTGGCCCTGAGAGGGGAGGGGCTGCCCTGAGGCCTGGGAGCTGGTTTCAGTAGAGAAAGCATTTGCTTAAGAGCTTGTTGTGTAAACAAGATCGCACAGGGATAAGCTGAGCAGAGTTGAGGGAACAAATTGTTTTTAGGGACTGGGCAGATTCACAGTCTTATCTAGTGGTGAAAGAGGCCCTGTTCTTGGGAAACAGCTAACCTGTTGGGGCTTCTCTGGGTAGGTGAGAGGCTGGGCCTCCCCTCACCTGCCACCCCTCACCTGGGCCCGAGACGCAGCTTCTGCTAGAAGATTTGGCCCTCCTTGGCCCGCCCCCGAAAGCTTGTGTCTCCCCCCTGCGCCCCGCCAGGCTGCCCTGTGGGCACAGTGGGCTTGGGGGGGGACCTGCTCTGTGCCCGCCTGGTGAGCAGTATTCTTTGCTCCCGAAGGGTACAGGCCTAGAGGAGGTGGGGGGCGCCTTTGGAGCCGGCCAGGTATAGGAAGCACCACCCAGGGATGCCTCTGCGGGATGTGGCCCGAGGGGCGGGTGGAGGACAGGGACTAAACCAGTTCAAGTAGATGGGCCCTTCTGGGGTCAGAACCTTTTTGGGGGGGGTGGGGGAAGGGGTAGAAGTTGGGTTTTGTACTTTCAGAGGAAGCTCAATGGTTATTTCTAGCCTGGTGGTTTCTACACGTGTCTGAAGTGTCCCTCTGACCTGAGCGTCTGGATGGGGAGCCTCCACCTGGTCCAGCTCTGCCCCGGGGTGGCCTCGGGAGGCCGAAGGTCTGGTCTGTCTCTTCCTTGCTTTGCTCCACTCAAGAGTGAAACTCTGGGGCCTGTGGCCGGGACCCAGCGAGGCCTCTTGGGCTGAGGAGGCCTCATCCCCTGGAGCACAGCCTCGGGTCTCCTGTGACCTGGCTGCGTCCTGCCTGTCTTGTGAAACCCCACCACGTCCAGGCCGGCTCTCCCCAGCAGACACCAGAATCCGCTCATCCATGCTGAGCAGCTCTTGCTCCCCCAGTTAGAGCAGCGGCTGCTGTCGGTGCATAACCTCTGAATTTTTGCAGCAATCCTGGAACCGTAGACCATACTACTGTCCGCATCTTACAGATGGAGAGACTGAGGCCCTGAGAGGTTTACTCAGCTAGGAAGTGGCCAAGGTCAGGGGGTCTCCTACCCCGTGTGTTTTGGAAGTACTGCTCTGCCTCTTCGTTCGTGGTTTGTTCAGGACCTTGGCATTGGGCATCGGGGCCCCTAGAGATGGAGGTATGACGAACCCATCGGGGTCAAAGGCTTGTTGCTGAACAGGATGCTCATAGCTGCCCTTCCTGCCGCCTGGCTGTTGGGTCTTCCCTTCTCAGACCCAGATGTTCTGGAACTGGCGTTGGGGAGCCCCCCACACCCCCACATTGCCCTGCTCCAGGCTTTTCTGCGGCCTGCTTGGCTGTGTGTGGTGTGTCTCGCCTCCTCCCGGGCACGCTCACTAGTTCTGCGGGGGCAGCCCCTGCCTTAGGAGCTGCCCTCTGGCCCCCACAGCCCCTCAGAGCCGCACCGGGCAGACAGCATCCCGGGACAGCTGTTTGCACACAGGGTCCCTACCAGGCCCATAGCCCGAGTGTCGGTACCTCCTGAGTGCCAGGCCTCTTCTGGGTCAGCTCATCTGTCCCCAGCCTAATGGGCACCCTGTCTTTCCTTCCCGTGGATGAGAAAACAGGCCATGTGTGAGAGGGAGCATGGCCAGGCCTGGGGCTGTCCCGTGAGGGTGTATGCCGTGCCCATCCCTGACCTCTGCCCCATGAAGCCCTTGATGTCCACACCCTGGTGCCCAGCATGCCTGGAGAGTGCCTGTCTGGAGTCAGGTCACTGGGGGATTGGTCCTGGGGCTCTAGAAAACCCCAGCCTTAGACCCTGAAGCCCCCTGGCCAATGGCCCCATTTTCAGTGAAGGGTGAGCTGATGGGGTCCATTGGGGCCACAGTCTCTGTTCCCAGTAATGGCATCTTCTGCAGCTCTTGTTAAAGGTCCGGGTCCCCCTTACCAGACTGAGTTTCTTGGGGCAAGGGCCCTGCTCCCTCTGGTGTGTTGTACCCCTAGCACCTGGCACAGGACCAGGTCATCATAGCATTAGGGGGGGGTGTGGGGGACCAGAGGGCTGCCCCGAGCTGAGGGTCCCAGAGCCACACACAGAGGTTTCTTTCCTGTGCTGTGTGTGTGTGGTGCAGGAGCTGAGCTTTCCCGGACAGGGACTGCAGACTAGCAGGGCCTTGGCCAAGCCTCCACTCATACATTTTTCTATTCTTTTCCAGCAAATTGTGGCGACAAATGTGCCCCCCGAAGATCAGGACGGCTCTGGGGACGACTCCGACAACTTCTCTGGCTCCGGTGCAGGTGAGCAGACACGAGGTCCCCCCCAAGATGGCCGCCAGGCAGCTGGGTCTGGAGGGTGGTGCTGGGGAAGAGAATGGGGTCCACGCTGCAAGGAGGAGGCACGGATGGGTGGGCAAGTGATTGTTGGGGTTCTAGGAGGCCCCGGGGGCTGTCTGCTGCAGACAGACTCGGGCTCACACTGTCCTAACTCTCTGGGCAATCTTTGGAAAGGGGGACTTCTCCGGGCCTCTATTTCTTCATCTGTAAAATGGGAATATATCTTGACCCCATAAGATTGTTGGGGGCTGTTTGTAGGGTGTAGATCCTCCATCGATGTTCCCTTATCTTCTCCTATTTCCCCGTTCCCTGGGGGAGCGAAGTCCTGGAGTGGGAGGTGATCAGGGAGGCCTCCCAGAGGAGGTGCTCTGGAGCAGGGTTTTGGAAGAGGGTCAAGACCATCCGTGGGGAAAGTGGCCGAAGTAGGGGGCTGGGAGCTGGAAGGTAGGACACAGGCCTCTGTTCTCGGGGAGGCGGGAGCGCTAGGTCTTTCTGGGGAGAGGGCGGGTGAACAGGGAGGGGCCAGGGAGGTGTGTGTGTGAGCCGGGAGGAGGCATTCAGGCTCCGGAGAATGCCCCACCCACGGGCTTTCGGCTGCTGCCAGAAAGCTTCCTTCCCAGATGGCCTTGATGTGGCTCCAGAGGCCTCGCTGTCCCCAGGCGCGTGCAGCAGAAGAGGGCAGCTTTCTTCGCCCACTTTCCAAAGCGGAGTTCCTCCCCCGGGAGACAGCTTCTCACGGGAGGGTTTGCTCTGCCAGCCGGGGAGTCGGCGTGCGGGTCCTCGTCCAGGCCTTCCTCACCGCATGAGCCTGGCTGGTCTAGATGTCACGGGCGTTCCCTGCACCAACAAGCTGCTTCTGGGCCTCCAGGTGCTCTGCAAGATGTCATCTTGTCACAGCATCGGCCGTCCCCCCGGAAAGAGGTGGCACTCCCGACGGCCGTGCCCACGGCTCCAGAGCCCACTGGCGCGGATAGCCCCACCGCCCCCACCTCCGGCCAAGAGGCGCCCGAGGAGAGAGGGCCCGTGCTCCTGGCCGAGGTGGAGCCTGGCGTCACCAACAGGGAGAAGGAGACCACCCACCCACCCAGTGAGACCACGCCGCACCCGACCACTCACCGGGCCTCCACAGCGAGAGCCACCACGGCCCTGGGGCCTGCCACCTCCCATCCCCACAGGGACACGCAGCACCTGGAGCCCTCGGCGGGACCCAGCCAGCTCGACCCTCACACTCCGGGTGTGGAGGACAAAGGTCCTTCTGCCACCGAGAGGGTGGTGGAGGATGGAGTCTCCACTCAGCTCCCAGTAGGCGAGGGCTCTGGGGAGCAGGTGAGTGTCCCCTGCTGTGGTCCTCTGTGTTTCCAGGGTGGCAGCTGCTGGGCACGTACAGTGTGTGGCGCCGAGGGGCTCTGGCTCGGCCATTGGCACCCCCAACACCCTGTGTCCTGTAAGCACGTCCCATCCCCCACCACGAACACAGGGTACTGAGGTCCCCCCTTCCCCCTGCCTCCAGGGCCGAGCCCAGGGCAGGACAGACTAAATAGGAGACGAGAGCAAAGGAGTCCTTCAAGGTCGCCTGTAAGAAGGCTTCCCAAACTTAAGCAAGAGAGTGTAAAAGAGAGTGTAACTTTCTGTCTTACAGTCATGGTAACTTGACACTTTACATTAGAATGACTGTACTTTTCTTTTTAAAGATTTTTATTTATTTGGCAGACAGAGCGTACTCGTGTGCACACAAGGGGGGGCGGCAGGGGCAGAGAGAGGGAGAAGCTGAGTCTGCACTGAGCAGGGAGCCCGATGCGGGGCTCGATCCCAGGACCCTGAGATCATGACCTGAGCCGAAGGCAGACACTTAACTGACCGAGCCACCCAGGCGTCCCCATGTCTATTTTTATATAAGTACATGTGCCTTGTCTCCCTTGCTGTGGTGTGTCTGCCACAGTCCAGCCAGGGGCTGGTGTGATAGGGTGAGAGGTGCCTGGCTTTGGGGGTCCAGGAGGTCTGGGTTGGGTGCATCTGAGCTGGTGGCAGCAGTGACCAGCGAGGCCCCAGCTGCTTCTGGGTTGGGAAGGGAAACTGGATGCTGCTGCCAGCGGAGGCCCACCCAGCCCAGCCTGAGACCGCCCCTGCCTCCCGTAGGACTTCACCTTTGACCTGTCTGGGGAGAACATGGCCGGGGCGGTGGTGGAGCCCGACGAGCGGAATCAACCCCCGGTGGACCACGAGGCCTCACAGGGCCTCCTGGACAGGAAGGAAGTGCTGGGAGGTGAGTTTCCCTCAGGTGGGTGGGAGGTGGGCTGTGTTTGTCCCTGGAGCGGGGCTGACCGTAGCCACCTTGGGGCCCCTCCTGCTGTGGAAGGGGGGCACTGCTGCTAACCCGCGCTGAGCCGCCTCCCTCCCCTCACAGGGGTCATCGCTGGAGGCCTCGTGGGGCTCATCTTCGCCGTGTGCCTGGTGGGTTTCATGCTGTACCGGATGAAGAAGAAGGACGAGGGCAGCTACTCCTTGGAGGAGCCCAAGCAAGCCAACGGCGGAGCCTACCAGAAGCCCAGCAAGCAGGAGGAGTTCTACGCCTGACGGGGACCGTGCCCCTTCTCCCCGCCATTCGCTAGGCCCCCACTTGCCTCTTGCGTGAGGAACTGCAGGCCCCGCACCACGCCCCTTCCCCAGCGCCCTGCCCTCGGGCTCCCCGGGCACGCTGGGGGCTCTCGACTCTGCTTCTCTGACTTCTGCCTGGAGACTCGGGCGCTGGGGGCTTTCTCTCGCGTGGTCTTCCCACCACAGCCAGCACCTGGTGTCGCCTCCTCCTGACTCAGTTTCTCCAACCTGGAGTAGCCCCTCCCCTGGCCCAACTCTGGAGGGAAAGGGGACCCTGCCGCTTTGGCCCCGGAAGGATCCGCTGGCCGGTGGCAGGTACCCCTGTAGCACTTGCCGGCGGTGACCCCCGATCTGGGGGTGTTTCCTCCCCGGAGGGGCGGGGAGAGGCGTTCAGAGCGCCAGCCGATTCCCATTGTTTTGGGGGGAGGGGGGTCTCCTTTAGATTCCAACTTGGTTTTGCACATGTTTCCTCTAGTTTCTCTGTTCATAGCCCAGTAGCCTTCGTTACTTCTGAGGTAAGTTACCTAAGTTGATTCGATGACCTCCGTCTTGCTTCCCCTCATCTATGGCAAGGAGACAGCATCAGCGTTCAGACTTTTTTGTTTTGTTTTCTGTTTTGTTTTTTAAACTAGGAGAACCAAATCGGGGAACCAGCATAGTAGGCCTAGTTTGAGGGTTGTCTCTGAGTTTGTCACTCACGTGTGCAACAGGGTATGGAGCGTCTGCCGGGTGGCCCTGGGGCTGGGCTGGCTGGTCCCGGTGGCCCATGGGCAGTCACTGCTGGAGCCGCCGTGGCCGTGGCCATGGAGCCGCTGCCATGGCCGGGCTCCTGTGAAGCAGAGAAGCCGTGGGAGAACGGAAGCCTGACACCTCTGGCCGGGGACCGAGGAGAGGGGACTGTGGGGCGGGAGACGGGGCAGTGGGCCCAGAGAGTCTCCGCAGACCGAGCCCTGCCTTGGGCGCCCCAGGAAATGTCTCTGGGGGATGTCTGCTTCCGGAAGGTGATGTGAGGGGCCCACGCACACCTGGCATGGGGTCATTCCACGCGGGACCAGGTTCCCCTTCGATGTGCTCCTGTGCCCTGCCCTGGGCTGGAATCAGGAATGTTCCAAAGAGTGATAGTCTTTTGCTTTTGGCAAAACTCTACTTAATCCAATGGGTTTTTTTCCCTGTACAGTAGATTTTCCAAATGTAATAAACTTTAATATAAAGTAGTCACGTGAACTCTCCTGCCTTTGCTGCTTCTCTGTGTGCTGGTCGTGTGGACGTGACCAGCCTTTTCTCTAAACACAGATGATACTGGGAAACTTGGCCAAAAACTCTGTGCCTTTATCTTTCCCGCGAGGAGGGATTCTGGGGCCAGAGTCCCTCTGGTTGCCTTGCTTCTTGTTTTTTTTTTTGTCTTTGCAAAAATTCTTCCAGAGGTCAGTGAGTTCAGCCAAGGTTACAGAAGGCCTGATGTAAATTTCTGTGTTGCCAAGCTCGAAGCATTGTCTCTTCAACGGCTGGAGAAGCTGCGGCAGCCCCAGCCTAGCCTTCGGCGGAGGCCACTGGCCCCACGCGGCCGGGAGCCAAGGCCTGCCGACACCTTGGACGGACCTCCTCTCACACCTTTGCTAGGACCCGAGGCCCTCAGCCCAGCCCTCCTGGGGGCCCCCGTGCTTGCCTATTTAATTTGACACCGTTACAGCTGCTCTCTTGGCTGTTCCAGGAGCGAGGCCGTCTGTGGCCCAGAGAGTGCACCGCCAGGAGAAGGGAACCTGTGCTCAGTACTGGGACTTTCTGCCCGGAGTGTGTGACCCGACGCAACTCGGTGGGGAGGGTTGTGGGGAGAAGGGTGGGGAAGGGTCCGTGACTGCTCACATCTGCTCATCCCTGGGATGGCGCCGAGCCCGCGGCTGGGCCTGTTTGTGTAACTGTAATAAACGGCACTTGTCATTTTGGGCTGTGGTGGTGGTTGAGTCTCTTCTTGGCCTGGCCGTGCCCTCGCCTGGCCTCGGAGGGAGCCTCGCTCTGGGCCATGCTGTTGGTTGGTGAGGACCATGGGACTAGTGCTGGGCCCTCTACAGTAAGGGAGGGCTGTGTCCCCTCTGTCCTGGATCTGGCCTTTGTCATCTCACCTCCTCCCAGGCCTCTTGGTCTTACTGTCTTACTGTCTCCTGCCCAGCCCGTACCTCTCCTTCTAGATCATTCCCTACCTTGTGGACATGAGGGCTCTCTAGTGACTCAAAGTTGGAAAACGTGCAGTGCACTGTGGGAGCCCTGGTGTTCTAAGGGTGTCTGGCTGCCCCCCCTTACTCGGTCCCATCCAGGCCGATGCCCCTCAGCTGCCCCTCCGTGGCAGGTCTTCCTGCCTGGGGTCCTTGGCATCTGTTCCTCTGGCCCTGGGTGCTGCCCGGCACCCCACGTGTGTCCTAGGAGCGCAGGGCAGGAGGGACCACTCCTTCCAAGGCCCTGCACCGGTGGGTGGGGTGGGGACCACAGGATCCGGGCTGCTTTGCAGAGTGAATTGTACTTTCCCCAATATGCTGTGCTTGACGAGTTTGGAGACGGAGACAAAATCCTTAGCTCATTCATTTGTTCAACATCGAAAACCGTGAATGCCTGTTGGTCCGGATGGTGAGGGCTCAGCAGCAGAACAAGCAACTTCCTACTCTGACTGAGCTCACTGTGGGCCAGACGCTGCTGGACACCCTCCCGCCCCCACCTTGATGATCTCCACCACCACCACCATCTCCTAACCCATCTTGGACACTGCGCTGTTGTTGTTATGCCCACTTGGAGACAAAAACTGGCCCAGAGAGAAAGCTGCTTACCCACAGTCGCGTGCTTGTGAGCAGTGGAGTTGGGCTTTGGAAGGGCAGCTTGGCCCCTTCCATGGGCTGGATGCCTCCGGCCATCACCCCCTGCAGGTGGCACTAGGACCCAGGAGGGTTGATGGCCCTTCCACAAGGGACCTGCAATGTTCCAAGTCCCAGGGTCCCGGGCCACCTACTTCCCTCCTTTCTGAAGGGCGAAGCTGTGCCACTGCCCACAGCTTCTTTTGCTCTGCCAAGTGTCCCTCCTGCTCTGAGCCCCGTGGGAGTCCCACCCCCCACCCCCCACCCCTGCCACCAGAGGCCACTGCAGGTACAGGATGGGGACATAAAGCCAGCTTCACTGAGGGAACCAAGCAGGGAGAAAGCTGCAATGTGGGGGTTACACAGCATCTCCAAGTGCCTCAGGCACCCCAACTTTAAGGAATCTCTCTGCCTCTCCCTTCTCAGGCCTCAGCTTGCTGCCCTACTCCCCATGACCTTGACCCGCTTCTCCTGTTTTCTGCGTTCCCGTGACTCTCCCTGCCCAGTCCTGGGAATGGAGCAATGGAGCGCTATTTCCTTTTCTCCTCACCTTCCCGTTGTGCCCGTGTGCCCCGTGTACACCTGGCCAAGTGTCCCTGCATTGTGTGGGGGTGGGGCACTTGTGGAATTTTTTTACTAAGAGCCCTTTCGAGCTATTTTCTAGACTAATGAGCATCTTCTCTTACACTGATGGTGTCACCTCTTCATTTAAGCCTGTTTCTGCTTTAAATGGCACTTCCTGCCTTGTTTGCCCCCAGGTGCACCCTGTGCTCTCACTTCCAGAACAAAGATGTACAGTGTTGCTCTCAGGGGTGTCGCGGTCCAGGGATGCCGTGTGGGCTGGTGGGCACCCAACCCAGCATGGCGTCGGGGTCAGGGGACATGCCCGGAGGTGGCCCTGGAACTGGATCTTGAAGGGCAGTGGGGTGAGGGGAGGCATTCCGGGCAGAAGGCACGGCTTTGGCAAAAGTAGGGACTCGGGGGACTTGGTGTGGGGAGAGGTGACGCTGGGATGGCGGGAAGTCACCTGCAACTTCTCTGAGGGTCTCCGAGGAGCAGCTCCGGGAATTACAGAGGGATGTGGGGCCGAGGCCCAGGACAGCAGGGAGATGGGGAGGAGGGGCTGGCTTTGAAAGCTGGTTCGGAGTAGAACTGGCAGAACCTGTGAGGCTTGTCCCCACTTCACTGGGCGTCACCTTGCCCTCCCCCAGGTGCACTTCTCCAGTGGAACCTGAGGTTGTCCTCTGGGCTGGCCCGTCACAGGGTGGGGGCAGGGTAACGGGCGGCAGAAGGGACAGCAGTCCCACTGGTCTCATGCCCCCTCCCAGCCTCGGCTTGTTGGTCCATGGACCCCAAGCGGCATCTGGGGAGAAAGGCTTCTTTTAAATAGGTCTGCAGGGGACTCCTGTGCAGAGAGGAGCGCGGGCCCGTGCTCCCACCTCCGAGGCACCCTGTGGCACCTCCGAGAGCCACCACTCTCTCCCCATCCATCCCACCCCATCCCCCATCTCTCCAGCCTGGAAAGCGAGGCAGAGGAGCAAGGCGGGTGGGCTGCTTTGGAAGAGGTGAGCGCTGGTTCCTAGAGCTGCGGGAGCTGGAGGAGAGGGCCCTGAGCCAAGGGACCCTCGAGAGGCTTGGGATCCTGCCAGCTCTGCCTGGCCGTGGGCTCAGCCCTTACCGGGCTATCTCGCTTCCTCCCATCCCCCAACACCATTGTGCCCTGTCACCCAGTGCCGTCCTCGCGTCCTGCCAGTCTACACTCACCTGCAGAGTGTGGGTATGAGTGTGAACGCACCCCCACACGGGCCCTTGTCTGGGCTGTCACACACCTGCTTCACTTCGGGGCTGGGCTCACAGCTCGAGGGAGAGGCCATGTGTCCTCTATGCCCCTTTACCTCTGGTACCTCTCACCTTATCCCCGAGGTATTTGCTTCCACAGTGCCTTTCCGCTACCCTGGGTGCCTCTCAAGGGCAGGCGGCTTGTTACGACCCAGCGTGACACACGGGCTCCCTGCACACAGCGAGTCTGGGCCTTTGGGGTGCTCACTGTAGCCGCCTGGTGCTGCTGCCTTGCTCTGAAAGTCGGGCACCACCACACCCACAACAAAGGCTGACATTAGAGATGGACAATGGGGGGGGCCCTGGGGGAGCGTGTGGTTGGGGAGCGCTGATGGATGGGAGCACTTTGGAGCAGTATCTATTGAAGAGAAACCTATGCCTTCCATATAATGCAAGCAGAATGAGGGTGTGTGTGCTGGAAGCTTCATTCCCCACAGCCCAAACGTGCAAACAACCCCCATCAGGACAGTGGATGAATCGAGAGATTCATTCATACCGTGGAGTGCTACTCAGCAGTCAAAAAGGACACAGTACGGCTTCACATATGACATAGATGAATATCACAGACCATGGCTACAGCTCAAGAAACCAGTCACCAAAGAGCCCTTGCCACATGCCTCCATTTACAGAAAGCTCAGGGACAGGCAAAGCTGATTAACAGAAGCCAGGGGTGCCTCTGCTGGGGCCTTGGGGTTGGCAAGGCAGGGACATGAAGAAAACTTCTCTGGAAGTTTCTCTGGCTCGATGTAGGTGGTGATTACAAGGGTGTCTGGGTCTGTACGGAAATCGTCAGGCTCTGCATCAGACGAGTGCACTCTGAGTATGTTATTACGCAGTAAGAGACTTAAAGCGGGTCGTGGGGGGAGGGGGGAGCTTTTAAAAGGGCTTCTGAGATTCTAATTAGTTCCTTTAAACCCCACTGTAGCTTTTTCAGCAAAAACGAGGGAGGCCCACATGGCCTACGTTTTCTTCAGGATCCCAGAGGATTCTAATTTATAGGCAGAGAGGCCCAGGGCGAAAGCCTTCCCCAGCCGTGAGCTGAACAGAGCAAGTGGGCTGCTTCCCGGGGGTGGTGGGGGGCAGGGGGTGGGGGGTGACGGGCTGGTGGGGCGGCCTGTCCGCGGCCGGCCCGGAGAGCGGGCACTGGGCACAGAGGGCCGCCCCGAGGACCACCCCCCCCATCTGTGGCCAGACCCCCGCTCCTCCTCTGGTTCCTGGAAGCTGCCCGACCAGAGGGGTTTCCAGCACTCAGGGCTGGGAGCTAAGCCGCTCCTCCACTCCAGGAAAATATTTGTTCAGGGCCTTGGCACCCGCCGGAGAGGAAATAGAAGCCAGCGTGGAGCGAGCGGGCGGCGCTGCTGCGGGTGGCTCCGTCTGCCCCTGCAGACTGCGTCAGGGGACCCCGAGGCCCCGGGACCCCACCCCGCAGCCAGGCCCGCGGGGGGGACGAGCCTGGGTGCCGGCCGCGGTGTGCGTTCCTTCTCCTCGGGCGGTCACCTGTCCGTTCCGCCCGCAGCCGTCCGTGAAGTGTCCTGTGCGCCCGGCGCAGTGCTGGGCCCGGGACGCTGTCCCTGTCCCCACCTTCCAGGTCAGGGTGAGGAAGTGCGGCGGGCAGAAAGGCCCTCCCCGCTTGACAGAGCTGGGTCGGGGTGCCGGGGAGCCAGCCAGGCAGGGCGACGCTGCCAGTGGAGGGAGGGTGGCCGGGCGCCTGGCGCGGGGCTGGAGGAGGAGGAAGGCGAGAGGAACAGGGAATCGGAGGGGCCGAGCATTCCAGGTAGAGGAACAGCACGGCCAAAGGCCGGGGGGTAAGAGAGAGCAAGGGGCTCTGGGGTGTGGAAAGCGGATGGGGTGGCTGTGGCGGGACCCAGGAGTCGGGAGACTGGAGGGGAAGCAGCCATTGGCGCCAGAGGACCTCCCAGGGCGAGCTCAGGAGCGTGGACTTTATCCCCAGGGCAGCGAAAGTTTTTGTTTGTTTTGCAACATTTAAACACATTGATTTTGATTCTTTTTGATACAGAAAAGTACAAAGAAGAAAACCAAATTGGCCTCACATCCCACCCCCCAGATATTTCCCGATGACATTTTAAAAATTGAAATACTCTGTGCCTACGATTAGAAATCCAAGCAGAACAGCCAAGTACACCTCAAAAAGGGAAAGCCTCCTTCTCCCCACCTGTCTCCCTCCCCAAGGGCAATTTCATTTCACAGGGTTTTGGTGCGTGCCTCCAGAAATGTTTCCCTGCGTATCCTTGTGAGGACAAGCCTGTGCTTTCAAGAGTTGCAACTGAGGGAGATCGGCAGCTCCTCTCCCTGACGCGTGTCATCTCGGCCCTACTCCTTTCTCCCTAACGTCTGCGGGGCATTTCATTGTCCGGACATGCCGGCTCCACTGGCTCGACTCGCCCCTCTTGGTGGGCATCTTATTTTCAGACTTCTGCTCTGGCAAACAGTGCAAGGTCTGTGTCCTCTGTCTGTGTCACCCCAGTGCAGGGGATACAGACAGAGGACATTGACCCACATACACACCACAGGCCCCTTTTGAGCACTGGGTTCTGGATGGAAAGGGGTGTCCCTCACGGTGACCCTCCAAAATGTCACCGCTCGGCCGTGGCTGTCGCCATGCCCAGACAGCGTATGGGAGACGTGTGGGCACCCCCCTCACGGGTCACCACGAGTACCAGCTGCGAGTTCCATTTTCCTTTTCCCCGGAGGTGGGGGAGGCAGACATTATCACGTGGTTGTTTTGATTTTCATTTCTTTAACTGTGAATGAAGTTAGGAATCTTTGAATAGGTTTTTGCTATCTGTATTTCTTTTCTCATAGGGCAACTGCTTCTTCATGTGTTTCGGCCCGTTTTTCTAATGGGCCTTTTGTCTTTTCCTAATGGGTTGGCGTGGGCTCCTGGTGTGCCAGTGATTTTGAGGGAGCAGCCTGTCGGGTTCTGGGGTCCAAAATATCCCTCTGGCTGCAGGGCGAGGGGGACGGGAAGGTTGGTCAGCTAGGAGGCTGGTGCAGGGGTCGCTGTGAGAGGTACATGGCCCGGAGAGAGTGGTGGTCTTGGGGAAGGGAGGTGTGAAGACATTCAGAAAGAAAGACCCACAGGACGAGCCAGTGTATTGATTTTTTTTTTTTGCACAACAGTCCAGGGGACTTCGGGGTCAGTAAAAAAACAAAACAACATTGCCACCTGCCCTCCTCCAAAGCTGTGACGTAGGTAGGATTCAGACCGATAAGCCACCACGTAGGCCTGAGCCCCTCAGGACACATGCCTGCTGGTTTGTGTCCCCTCCTTCCCTGACTGTGTGAGGCATGGGAGGGGTGGGGTGACAAGGAGGAGGGACGTGTCAAGGATGGTTCCCAGGTTCCCACTTCAAATATTATGGCCCCATAAACCATGGAAACGTCTCAGAAATTCCAGTATTTCAGCACAGAGTTACCGACCGACCCACATCAGTCAGCCCGAGGCTGAAAACATCCAGAGTCCCCTAAGAGGGAAATAGGGGTGCACTGGGCCTCAGCAAGCATGTTGGGAGGTGTGGGGGGAGGCACAGGCTGAGGACGCGAGCTGAGGAGGAGCAGGGGTGAGGGGGTCCCCAAGTGAGCGCAGGCTTCTGGGTGCCACTCTCTTCTCTGGGCAGAGCAGAGGGCCTGGCCCGCAGGAGGCATGTGGGAAATACCCACTAATTCAAATTTGTTGATATTCAAATTTATGTGGAGGTCAAAATGCGTGGAAAAAAGGACAGAAAAGGAAATGTAATTTTCTTCCTTTTTTTTTTTTTTTGCTTTTTTTTAATTGAGATCCATTTTACATACAGGAAAACCCATTCGTATGGTCATTCAATTCTTTGACAAACACAAATTGCCATGTAGGGCCCTCACCAGTATGACACAGAATAGCTCCAGTGCCCTGAAAACTCCCCGGTGCCCCCTCTGTCTCCCAAACCCTCCTCCCCGCCCTGCCCCTTGGCAGCCACTGATCTGTTTTTTGTCCTGGGAATTTTGCCTTTTCCAGATGTCTTACAAATGGAATCATATAGCATGAAGCTTTTTGAGTCCGGCTTCTTTCACTTCGGAGCCTGCCTTCGAGCTCCAGCCAAGCGGCCGGTGTATCAGGAGTGTGTTGCTTTTTATTGCTGAGTCGTATTCTGTGGTAGGGATACGGTGACTTTACTCTCAATCGCCCCAAACTAGAACGACCCACATGCTCCTCAACCGTGAGGATTTCCTTAGTTCTAGATTCGTACATCAATACTGCCTCTGTCTGAGTTCAAATCCTGAGCTCAGATCCAGAAGGCATGACCCTTGCTGCCTGAGGGAGAGAAGTTACCGGTGAGGGCCTGCAGAGACTCGCAGGCCCCTGGGGAGGAGAGAGACCCGCCCAGAGGGCACGACAGGATGCCTGCCCCAGGGCTCTTGGACCGACTGTCCCCCCCTCCTTTGAGGCAGGCCCACCCTCGGTCCAGGCAGCTCCTCTGGTGAATTAAAAAGAGTCCCCATTTGGGGCCTGGCTCAGCGGATTATACCTTTGTCCAGTGAGAGCAAGGACCGTTTCCTCCAGGCCTGTGAACCTCGAACCTGGGAAACAGAATTGGCCCCTGCTGGCCCCTTGACCCAGGCTAAGGCTGCACAACCACAGGGGGCAGGCCAGACTGGGGCCTCTCACCCTTACAAGAAGCAAAATGCTAAACTCTGCAGACCTGGGAGGCAAGCAAGGGTGAGGCCCTGTGTGCACCTCAGAGGAAGCCTGCGTGGTGTCTTTAGGCTTCCTCAGAGCCTCCGGCCCGGGAGGTCTGGACCCCAGAGACCTTCGCAGGGGAGCATCTTCAATCCTGGGTCTACAGAGCCCTTCCTGGGCCAGAAGCCCTGAGCGGCCAGGACCCACACTGGCTGGCACACCTGCCCCGGCAGCCCCCGGTGGGAGGGCTTCTCAGGGTGGGGGCCTTAGTGCTCCTGGTAACCCCCGAAGGTGGTGTCAGGGGAGCAGGAGCGGTGGCCACCCCTCCACAGCTCAGGGAGAAGGCGGAAGAGCACAGGGGTTGAGACAAAGACTGAAACCAGAGGCTTGGCCCAGAATCCTGGTGGTTCTGTCTACCAGCCCCGTGATCCCGCTCACGGGGCGTCCTGAGGACTCCGTGAGGTGCCGGGCGGACGGCCCTCGGTCTGCTGCTGCCTCCTGGTAAGTAACAGACGCTGTGGCTAAACCTGGGTAGCACCACGGGCTAGCAAGGCATCAGGGGCCCCAGCATGGACGCCCTGGCCAGCGTTCTCTCCCTCTGGACCCAGTCTCCCATTTCCTAAGACATAGCCAGAGGGAGGATCACCCCTCACACCTGCCAGAACCCTGCCAGAGCACGGTGAGCAGGCCTGCTGCTGACCAGGCCCAGGGGCTGTGATGGGGCAGACCCCAGCACTCACCCTCCTGGGAGGGGGTCCCTGCGGCCTGAGGGCCGGGGGCAGAAGGCCTACACCAGGCCCCAGGGAGCCCCAGTGCAGAAGCTGCGGAGCCCCCCGGGATAGGTCCAGCCTGGCTTTTGCCAAGCACAGGAGAAGCTGAGGCCCGGGGCTGTGCTCCAGGCCCGCTACTGGCCGGCTGTCCGTGGTCCGCAGAAGGAGGAAAAATTTTATCAACTGCTTTTCTCTGTACAACGGGTCCTCAAAGCTATATGAAATATTTATATCTTTCTCTCTCTCCCTCAGGGGCCACACGCTCCCCCCCTCCCCTGCAGAGCGCAGGCCCGGGGCCGGACCTGGTGCTCAGCCCGGGGCTTCGGGAACTGGCCGGGGGGCTGTGAAGAAGCCCGCGTGGCCTCAGGCCTCTGCTTTCCT
>CM053610.1:104501802-104520947 GCA_028646535.1 Procyon lotor
CCTAGGCGGGACTGGGGGCGCGGGGCTCTTCCAGGCCCGGGCTGCCCCAGGCCTTCCTAAGGTTATTCCCAGGCACGGGAAACAGTGGCCTCCCCGAAATGCCCGGGTGCTGGTGCCAAAGTCAATAATGATAGCCCGCCCTGCAGGAAACCATGGTCACCAGGATACAAACAACTGGGAGGGGCGGCAGGTCACTTGGGCCCCAGCACCTGCCAGCTCTGTGCCTCTTTGTGCCGGAGGGCAGGCTGGGGCTGGCACCTGGGGACTCTCAGACCCGGGAGCAGGGAGCGTGCCCCTTCCCCCAATAAGGGCCATGTCCCGTCCCTCTCCTGCAGCTCTCCTAGAAAGCTAGCCACGATGGTGGCACTGGGCTCTGCTGGGAAAGATCCAAGGGAGGGCCTTGGGTCCCCAGGTAGCTCCTCCCATGGAACCCTGGGCCCCAAGCTTGCTACCCCATGCGCCTCACTCCCTCAGCTCAGTCTTGAGGCCTCTTCTGGATCAGGGGCTGAGACCCAGAGACCCCAGAACATGGCACTGGCCCCTGCAGAGTCGCCAGTTCCGTGACAAGGACAGACATGCTTTACTAAATAATATAGATGTCCAAGGGCAGTGTTCTAGGATCACAGAGGAAGGATGCTAATCAGGCTTGGGGAGTTAGAGAAGACAGCCTAGAGGAGGGACATCTGAATTGGGTCTTACCAAAGGAGCTGGACACGTCACATAGGAGATGGTGTTTCCAGCAAGTGCTGGGCGCACTCAGGGACCTCCAGGTGCCCTCCCGCGTGCGATGTCTTCGTAGGGGCTGGGAAAGCAGTGAGAGATGAGGCTGGAGGGACAACGGGGACCAGTAGAGGAGGACTTTGCACCCTAGGTCAAGGGGAAAGGGGTAGAGGTGACAGTGTGCTGAGGTTAAGAACTCCTGGCTTGTGAGTGCTGATGGGGCACGAGTTCCGTGACCTCACGCTGTGGCTTTGAAATCAGCTGGGGCGGGAACATTTACACCAGTGGACCTGGTTAGTGCTACAGATCAGAGCTAGTTGTTAACACACACACACACACACACACACACACACACACGACCTGGTCAGTGCTACAGATCAGAGCTAGTTGTTAACACACACACACACACACACACACACACACACACACACACACACACGGCAGTCTTTGGTGGGTTTAAAAGTAAGGGCTTGGGATACTTAGCTGTGTTTCTCACTAGGACGCTCTGGCCGCTGCGGTGTGAAGGACGGGTGGGAGGAACCGGCTTGGAGCCGGAGCCGGGCGCTGGGTGACCTCCTGGATAGGGTGAGAGGCTGCCCACAAAGCGCTGGGTGGGGGGAGAGGACAGTCCCCCTGTGTCGGTGCAGCCTGGGGTCAGGGGCGTAGAGGATTGGGGAGCTCCTTCAGCCGCCTTCAGGCAGAGCCTGAGAATCCGGAATGAAAGCCTTAATGGGAAACACCTGGGCTCTGCCAGCGGGGCTGGGAGCCTGACGGGAGCATGAGGGATGGAGGGGGAGCACGGAGGACCGGCTCCCCATCCCTCCCTTCGGGCACTCCCTGGGCCTGAGCGCGGTGAAATGGGGAAGGAGGCGCGACCTGGGACATGGGCATGGGCCCCTAGTGATCGCCTGGGCCAAAGCGCTGGTTGTGTGGGCGTCTGTTCTGTGGGGCTTCTAGGGAAGGTCTCATGTGTCGGAGCCACAACCAGGCTGGGTCCTGGCTCTCCCCTGCCTGCACCTCAGAGGCCTGGGGTGGGGGAGTGGGGGCTCCACTGGAGAGAGTGCGGGGAGAAGACTGACGCCCTCCCCATCTGTGCCCCATAACCCTGGTCCTGGGACCCGTCGGGGAGGGAGTACCTGAGACCCCAAACGGGAGACTCTGATCCCAGAGCCCACTGGGGCTTGGCCTTGCCCGGCCTGGCCTCCAGATCAGAACGGACCCGTGGGCTCCAGCACCTGGGGATGTGGTTCTGGGAGGGGGCTGGGCTCCAGGCCCTCGACCCCCCCTGCCCTTGAGGGAGCCGCTGCCAGGGCAGGGCTTGCCTTGGGCGGGAGGGCCCATCCAACCACGCATTTCTCTTTGGCTTCTCAAGACAGCACAGCGTCAGCCGGGCAGCTGCCACGGGGCTCACAGGCCCCGTGCTGATGGGCTAAACGCTCGCTCTCCTGGCTGGGAGTCCCGGTGGTCAACAACCAGGCGGAGCCGAGATGGGGAAGAAGATGTTCTGGCACCGAGAGATGTCATGCTGTGCACTGAGTTCCCACCTGCCGTGTGCCTTCCAAGCCCTCCTCCCCACCCAAATTCCCACCCAGGGATGGGCGACTCCCAGCCCCGGTGGCTCAGGGCGCCAGGGTCATACACATCTCTGTGCACGTTAGAAACAGCGCCACCTCTGGACAGATCCAGCTCTGCGGGCGGAGGGCTTGGTGAGCGGACAAGGCCTGGATCGTCATCAGAAAGGAAGACACTTCCTTCAAGCAGTGACCAGTGTCCGGGAGGAGAGGGCCTCCCTGGCGCACAGGCAACTCTGCCCTCTGCCCTCCCCCCGCCCACGGGCCGCCGCAGCCCTCCCTAAGAAACGACCCTGAAAAGGCAGGGAGGGAGCAGCGGGGCGGGGAGAAGGGCCTTGAACGCAGAAATCCTCACACGCTTCAAGGGCTGGGGGAGGTGTAGCCCATCCGAAACCCCACTCTAACCATCCACCCCCTGCCGACAGGCTGCCTCCAGGAGGGGAAGCCCCAGGCTCCTTCTGGGCACCATCTGGAGATGAAAGGCATAGGGCCAGCTGCGGGGTTTCCCTCTGGTGCCATGTGGTCCCATCCAGCCCCCACCCCACCTCCAGACACACAGAGTCACCAGCGTAACCACCCCTTCTGGGGAGGAACTGGCCTTACCAGCTGGGATGCGAGAGCCCCCGGGCCTTTGTCCCAGCGCTTGAGAGCCAAACCCCCCCTCCCCACATCCTGGCCCTCCACCCTTCAGGGTGCGCCCTCCGGAGAAAGGGGGGAGGAGCTCAGAGCTGCAGACCAGCAGGCTCAGGGACATGCTTGATCTTGGGGACGTTCCTTCCCTCCTGGGTCTCAGGTCTCATCCTCTGTGAAGCAAGGTCGGGGAGTTGGGTTGTGGGCAAGTGAGGGGCAGAGCTGGTGTTGGAACCCACAGCCCGGCTGCAAACTTCCTCAAGCTTCCTCGCAGCCAGAGGGGCGGGCTGTGCTGATGGGGACACGCCCCTCGTGGATCCTTGAGGTCGCGGCCCCCCTCAGCACTTCTCCACATATATGAATTTCTGGAAATCACAACGTGGAGGATTTTTAGGGTGCTTGAGGCCATAGCCTTGAAACTGAGGTTCAGAGGAGGGGAGTGATTGGCTCATCAGAGTGGGAGCCAATTGCTCCCAGCGCAGCGTCTTTCTGCTGTTCGCTGTTTGGGTGGTTGTCCAGGCCCCCCACTGGTGACACTGCACGCACGTGGTACCTCGATTGTGACTGGGGCCTCCTTCCTGCCGCAGGAGCCCGTCCCTCTGGAGAAGCAGAAGCAGATGCGCCTCCCCCATGACTGTAGCTGTCACATGAGACTAGCCTTTCCCTTTGTCCCCAGTCACTCACAGAACAGCAGTCAGTTCCTTGAAGAGAAAGGAGCCATGGCCAGTGATCGATGGGAAGTTGTTGAGAGTTCCCTGGGCAGGTCGTTTGCTAAGACCAGGCCCCCAGTTTGCGAGGCCTGGAAGAAGCCGGGCTCCTGTCTGCCAAGGCTGGGGTGCCAAGGCACCCACAGGCAGGAATTCCTGAGGCCAGCAGGTGTGGGCACTGGGGGGTGGGGAGGAGGAAAGGGGCCGCAGCCGAGGATTCGGTCCGTCACTGAGTTTCCCCTGAGCACCCACAGATGCCCAGCCCTAGGCTCCCCAGTAGAATAGGCCATTAGGGACCCTGGGGTCCTGCTGGGAAAATACCCATCAGACTGGAGCATTTGGCACTGTGAGTTGCCTCCAGGCCCTGTAGGAGCAACGGGAGGAGGGAGAAGGCTGCTGAGGGCTGTGGGAGTCGGGGGTGGGGTGGGTGGGGTGGCTCTCAGGCTGGTCTAGAAGGATGGGCAGGATTTCTGATTGGGAGAGGTCTAGAGAGGTCTAGAAAATAAGGAGCTAAGAAACCACGTCCTGCAGGGGAAGTGAGCTGGTGCGGGGCTCCAGCCTTTCCGGACGTTGCTGAAGTGGATGCTGCTTCTCCAAGAGCAGTTTCCCTGTAGCAGGCGCCACAGGGGCCAGAGCAGGCCACCCCGTGGGCATGACCGTGCAGGGACAACGATGACATGAGCTCCCTCGATTCCCAGCACTCCTTCCTTGTTCGGGGAAGACTTCCTGGGAGGGTTCAGGATGCAGGGGTCAGCTCTGTGGGTGCCCCCGGGTGGGGAGCTCAGACACCGGAGTTAGGGTGACCTCCACCCACCCGGCTCTGTCCCCTCTGGGAGGCAGCTTCCCTGTGGCCTTCTGGATTCTCCTTTTTCCTGCCCAGGAAAGTCTTCCCTCTTACCTGCTGCCTCTCCCCACAGTGTCACCTGTTCCACGGGCGGCCACCTGGGAGAAGGATCCTCAAGGAGCTGGGGCCACACACCAATGGAGCCAGCCTCCTAGAGAACAAGAGCCCCGGGATGGACCTTGTGGCTTCTCTTCCCTCTCCTTCCTCTTCACCCCACTTACTTTTCTGGCCTCTGCTTCCCCTCATTACGTTCTCAGCAGCTGCCCACTGGTTCTAAGACTGCCCGCACTGACGGGGTGGGCTTCCAGGAGAAGGTGTCACTGAGCTGGATCCTGGAGTGCTAGGAGGATCCTTCTGTAACTCTAGAAACTTCCAGCAGTTTCTAGGAGCCTTCCAGGGCCGGGCTGAGGCTGTGAGCGGAAGCAGCTCTGCCCTCCATCAACCCCCTTACACTGACCCACAGGTTCTCCTCAAGCCCAGAGGGAGTGGTGTGCGGGTTTGCCGAGTTCTCAGTCCCTGGAACAAAGAATTTTGTCTGCCTGGTGGGATCTGCAGGTCTGGGGCAGCTGCCTGGGGACAGAACAGGAGAGGGAGGGAGAGACAGGAATGGGCACAGAGAGAGGGGAGGGGGCGAGGCCATCTCTCCTCACCGCCTCCACCCTCCTGAACACAGTATTCCAGGCTCTCACACCAGGGTCTCAGGGTGTCTTTGTCAGATGCCTTCTTTTTAGCTTTTTGCTGGAGCTCCTGGGGATCTTAGTTCAGGGGCCTTGTGCTGAGCTGTACTGAGCTGTCCACTGTCCCTGTGCTGAGCTGTCGTGGGCACTGTGCAGAGAGCTGGCACTTTAGCCAGGTGCACAGATGGGAGGGACAGCTACACACTACCTACTTGTGACAGTTATGATACCCCTCCCCTCCCCCACCCTGCCACCCAGACCGATGACTTCCTGAAAAGGGGTTCAGTGGGGGATTTGTGACATGGAACATTTGACGTGACCTGAGAACTTCCTGTTCAAATGACCCCCGGGGCTCCTGACCTCTGAATGTGTCCTGTGCAGTCAGAAAGTCAGACCGAGCCCTGGGAGGTCACAGCTTCCTAAACAGAGCTGTTGGCAGGCTGTGCCTGCTCTGGGCACCGGAATCCAGGCTCCCCTGCTCTGTAGGCTCATCTGACTTTCTGCCACAGAGGCTGCTTGGTGACCTTGAGGTTCAGGAAACCAACAGGGGAAGACCCGCGGGAAGCAGATCTTCCCATCCAGAGGTGTTTCCCACCCCCCTCACCCCTCCCCAGGGCACTTAGGAAAATGGATCCCAAGCAGAGCCTTGGGAGCTGGCATCCATCCCCCAGGCCCTCAAGGCTCCCAGATATGAAAGCGCCCCGGGTTGCTCCTCAGGGCTCGTTGGATTCCCTGATTGCCAGTGGGTTCCCCGAGAATGCCTGATCAAGCCCACACTCTACAGGGACCCCTATGGCACCCCTCCTTACATGAACTGGACTGTGAGGGATGTTTACCTTCTTTACAGCAAGCAGTCTTTGAGAAGCCTTAATCCGGGTGGCTGATTCTCATCAGAAATGTCCTTGTTCAATACCATCTTGTGCGAGCTCGGATACTCACGCCTTGCGTTAAGAAAAAGTGTCCAGCCACTGATTTCTACAGAGACTTGCATCCCTCCACTTCTGTGACACTCGGGCTACTCTGCAATGGGATCTGGAGCCCTTAGTTGTAATCTGAGCCCAGGGGCTGCAGTCTGTGGGCACATCTCGGTGTTCCTGGGGATTTTGTGGTGGGAAACCTTCTTGCATGAAGTCTGAGCTGAAAATGGTTCGGCCGAGACAAAGATGCACAAACTTGCATAACCTCTTTTCATCCTGTCCCCCCCATAACCCCCTTGGCTGAGGTGTAGGTTTAGGTTTAGTAGCTGAGTACCTAATGGATCTTCTGGAAAGCTCAAGTCCCCTGCAGTCTCTAGCATGTCACAGAACGACCCAGAAAGCAGTGCTCAGCCAATGAACACCCTACGGTCTGCACAGACCAGGCAGGAGCGACTGCTGGGTGCCTACCCTAAGAAGAGGGTCCGGGCCTGATGGCAGAGCCAGGAAGCCTCTCTGGGCAAAAAGGCCTTCCTGCGTGTTTCAAGGTTTCAGCATCACCTGGTGAGTCAGAGCAAGGGGCTGTTCCACGGGCCTGTCTCCCGCTTCTCGGGCTGAGGTCCACATAGTTGTTCCTGTTTGTTACGGGACCATCCGACTTGACCAACCAGTTGGTCAGACCTGGGTTGCCTAAAGCATTAGATGTCTGCCCACTGGGCTGCCTGGGGGAGCGATGGGTCTGAATCAGGCCTCGACCAGACACTAATAAAAACCAGGCCTGGGGACTGGAGCTTAGGTGGTGGGGGTGGGGGGCTTGGATGCAGGCCAGCCTCGAAGGAGAAGGACATGGAGTGATTCGTTGCGGGCACATGGAGAGAAGTGTTGGGCAAACTCCTGTGCTCTCAGAGGCAGGGAATCTAAGCTGAGACTCTGACTGCCCAGCGTTCTGTGGGTGAGAGAGAGCAGAGAAGCCTAAATGCCTATCCCAGGAGAAGGTCAGGCATGACTGTGGTCAGAATGATGAAGAGACAAGGCCAGAGTATGTTTGATTTCCTGGGAGAAGGAAAACTGAACAGTGACTCAGCTGAGAAATATTCAATCAAGTGTTTGTGGAAGGACAATGTAATCAGAAGGCAGTGCAGTGATGAAGGAGACAGGGCCTTGGAGAGGTCTGAAGGCGGTACCCTGCCCCTAGCCCCCCTCGTGTGCCAACACCAGGACCCCCCTCTGGAGGAAAGCCTGGATCGGACCTCCTGCCTCCTACGAGTCACAAGAATGGGTGGTTAAGGAAGATTTAAAACCAAATATATCTCAAATTGAGGTGCCTCATGGTGTTTAGCATCCTTGGCTGATGGATGGAAGCATCCCTTGTCAATATCACGGGCTGGTGGCTCTGGCTTTAATTCAGTTCTCCTGGGCCTCTCCTGAGGATCCAAAAGTTCATGGATCCAAGAGCCTTCTCCCTACATCTAAAGGGCCGGCAACCATTCATGGATTGACCCCTCTCCAAGGCTCCCAGGCTATTCCCAACAGGGTGGCTCACCTGGGACAATGGAGTGGGTGGTGGTTAACGGTTGGGTAGAAAATCAGGACTGTAGGAGGGCTGGGGTACACCTGTCCATCCAGCCACCTGGGTGTCCTGTGGGC
The DNA here is from genome assembly GCA_028646535.1 of Procyon lotor. NCBI lineage: Eukaryota > Metazoa > Chordata > Mammalia > Carnivora > Procyonidae > Procyon > Procyon lotor. The sequence goes on from CM053610.1 coordinate 104,509,513, forward strand.
ACTACTTCAAACTCATTGTTTCCAATACAACTGCTTGCTTCTCCCCCTGGGTATCCTCTCCTCCTGAGTATCCTCTCCTCCTGGATACCTCCTGGGTGTCCGGAGCATTTCCATCTTTGGGTCCCAGCTCTTCCTTCCCCTCGCAGTCCCATTGTTTCGCCTTCCTTCATCAACATGACAGTGGTCTCCTAACAGCTATCTCTTTGCAATATCACTCTCTCTGAGTCAGTTAGTCAGCCGTTGCACCCAAGTTCAGAGAAACAGAAGAATTTGCAAACATGTGAGCAAGGGGCAGGAAGACATTGAGAACTAGTGAGGGCAGCCAGGCCTAGGGCTTTGGCTTTCCCTCAGCAGCTTGCCCACACCCTGCAGAGAGTTAACGCCGGGAACTTTGCTCTCTTTCTCTCCCCCACCTCCTGCTGGGGCTCCCGGGTGGCAGAGTCAGTCTAGCCCTGGGAGGGTGCCCTGGGAGGGTGGGGGAGCCGGCTGATGCTGTCCTCACAGGCTGGTCTTCCCCGCCTGGGGCAGCAGGCGGAGGGAGATCTGGAGGGTGAGATGGAAGGTATTCACACATAGGTTGACCCATTCTTCCCATGGCCACTGGGGAGATGTTTCCAAAACCTGTATCTGAATTAAGTTCCCGCCTAAAATCTTGAGAATAACCAAAATGATGGTATGAATTGGTAAGGGCTGCTACCCCCACCCCTCACCCCCAGCTGGCCCCATTCATAGGACTTTCAAGGCCAATGGCATGTTCCGTTTTATAGCTGAAGTGATTGAAGCGCAGAGAAGCAAACACCTGGGTCTCCACAGCCAGAGCCTAGTGACATTGGAACCTGAGCCTGGGGCCGACCCCGCTGTGACAACACCTCCTGTCAGGAGGCACCCCAGGCCTGGTGGCCCAGACTCCTTCCTCACTCCTGAGGCTCCCGGGCTCTAGCCGATCTGCGTAACAGCTCTCTGAAGCCTCCCTTTGGTGTCACCTCCGTGAGCCTTTAGGGCAGAGGTTGGCCACCTGCGGCTCGTGGCTCCCCACCTGCCTGTGAGCAAAAAACACTTTTTGCCTTTTAAATGAGCGAAACATTGAAAAGAGTCCTATTTTGCGACATGTGAAAACCGCGTGACATTTCCATGTCCCTAAAGTTTTATTGGCACACGGCCATGACTGTTTGTTCACAACCGTGGCAGAACAGAGTCGTGGTGACAGATAAAGTATGGCCTACTTTGCCATCCGGCCCTTTACAAGAGAAGTTTCCCAAGTCCTGTCTCAAGGTGTTGCTTTTTTTTTTTTTTTTTTAAAGATTTTATTTATTTATTTGACACAGAGAGAGAGAGAGAGATCACAAGTAGGCAGAGAGGCAGGCAGAGAGAGAGGGGGAAGCAGGCTCCCTGCTGAGCAGAGAGCCCGATGCGGGGCTCGATCCCAGGACCCTGAGATCATGACCTGAGGTGAAGGCAGAGGCTTTAACCCACTGAGCCACCCAGGCGCCCCAGAGGTGTTGCTTTTTGACAGGCTACTCAGCCTTCATCGTGCTCGAGTGTGTTTCAGTTTTACCTGAAACACGGAAATAGTGCTCATTATGGGAGACTCTGACCAGACAGGAGGAAGGCGGCCCGTGGAGCCCTATTGACACCTCCTCCCTGGGTTCAGGCCCAGCTCTGCCGCCCCCTAGTTCAGGAGGCCCCAGGCCATCCCTTTCTCTTCTATGCTGCTTCAGAGGTGGCCTACCATGGCGGCTAGGAGGTTGGAGTCCCAGCCCTGCCGCTTACCTCCTTGGGCGAGTTACTCAATTTCCCTGCTCTTCTCTCATGACCTCCAGTGGGGGCATAGCTTGCTGCGAAGCTCATGGGATAAAAACCAGTAACTGGGCGGGACCCGCTCACAACAGAGCCTGGTATCCAGAAGGTGCTGTGTAGAAGGCAGAGCCGCGGGGGCCGGTCTCCTTCATGGAAATTCTGACCAGTTCTCTGCCATTTGTTCACCTGCCGTGAGGTCACGTGCTCCTGAGGGCAGTGAGCACGTTCTATTCTCTTCACGCCGGGAGTGGGTGCCCAGTGAAGAAACGGATTTACTGTCAGAAGGCCGGCGGGAGGGGTCCGGGCAGGGGCCTCATGTGGCCCTGAGGGGATGAGACCCAGGCTTGGGCGGTGGGAAGGCGCTATGAGAGAATAAACGGGATGGCTCAAAACTTGAGTTCCCTGAGGCCGGGCAGGTGAATCTGGGCCCCAGAGAGTCAGTCAGGAGGAAGGCAATCTTTGTTTATGGCTGAAAAGTTTGCGTAAAACCTTGGGTCACTGTGTCCCCAGATTGTGAGGAGAGGCCAGGCAGCCCACGTGGGCCCAGGCCTTCCCTAGCGCCCCCGCCGCTGGCGACTGTGGGGGGGTGGGGGGCAGTTCTCTGAGGGGCACCCGCAGGTCAGCTAAGGCACCTCAGTGGCCCAGCAGACCTGGCCTTCCTGGAGCATTGAGGAAGGGGAGAGGGGTTGGAAGGGGACCAGCTCTGTTTGTGGCTCCCTGCTGAGCTTCAGGGCAATTATCTTTCCCTCCCCCACCCCATCTCCCACGCACACAGCTCACCCGTCCCTGGACTTCTGAAACGGCAGAGCCGGACCTGAAATGGGCACAGGCTTTATGCAGGACAAAGGGCAGTCACAGTCCACTTGGCTGAGGAAGAGGCCTGGCTGCCGGTGAGGCAGGCGCGAGGCTGTGGCCCCAGCAGCGCGTCTAGAGAAAGCTCTGGCCCAGTCGGAAGGGAGGTTCACTACTACCACTGCTCCAGGAACCACGGTGCTCCTGGGGAAGGGGTCTCGGGGGTGGTGCGTGGGTGGGCGCCCCAGGCCTGGAACGTGTGTGTGCCTGGGCATCCCAGTGCAGTGAGGTCAGGGGCGGAGGTGCAGAGGAGCGAACCGTGTGGCTCCATCAGCTGAGGGCCTGGAGCAGGGGTGGGGGCCCTCGGGGTGAGCTCCTGCCTCCTCCCTTACAATCTGGGTATGCTGGTCTGTGGTTGGAGGAGAGGGGACAGGCTCAGGTGATACGATTTGAAAAACATCTCCAGCAAGGCCGATCCCCCCAAGCCCTGGGGCCGGAGTCTGCTCCTGGGACCCACGGGAGCCCCCAGAAGCTGGGGACCAGAGGCACGGAATATGGCAGTGATCACTGGCAGCCAGGCTGTCCCTTGTGCTTCCCGGGGCCGTCTCCCCAGCTTCTTGGAGCCTGCCTGGCCCTGCCCTCCCTGGGTCGCCCGTGAGCCCGGCAGGCGGGTGCGGCCGCCGTTGTGCAAGGGCTGAGCTCACCCGTGGAGCCCGCCCCGGCCTGCGCCGGCCTGCCACTGCAGTTAATCATTGTTCAAAGGCCCTGGCAGGCAAACGGGCTGCGGAGGAAGACGTGATGGGCAGGGTCACCCCTGCCAGGTCTCAGCAAAGCTTCTCCCGCAGGCCTGAGCCTGAGCCGTTCCCCAGGACCCCACAGTGAGCGTCTGAAGGCGGACCTGAGACCACCTCCCCTAATTCTCCAGTAGGAACTCAGCAATTATGTCTGATCGCAGCAAAGAATGTCCCTTTGTCGATCTCCTTTTTTAGTGAGAGTGGCCTCAGTGCGGTGTGGTTGCCATGTGAGGAGGGCAGGTACCAACACCAAATGCCTTGGTTTGAACCACAGCGATGCCACTTACCAGCTCTGGGACTTGGGCCAAGCGTCACCATCTCTCTGGGCCTGTTTCCTGGGCTCTGAAAAGATGGTGTTTTTCCTGATGATGCTGCTTTCCTCAAAGGACTGTCGTGAAACTTAGGACCTACGTCAAGTGCTTCCTATGCCGGTAACACAGAAAGCTCAGGACCCCAACCCAAGACTAAAACACTCATCGCCAGGCAAGGCTAATCCCCAAGAGGAAGCCAAGAGACCACCAGGCACTGGGCTGGGCTGTTTGTGCATGTGTGTCAATCGTCCCTCATGCTGGCCCTTGTGACTTAGGTTCAACTGTCCCCATTTCTTGGCTGAGGACAGCCAGGCTTAGAGGAGTGAAGCGACCCCCCCAGGTCACACGGTGTAAATGACAAAGCCGGGACGAGAGCCCAGGTCCATCTGCCCCAGATCCTGAGTTCTCTCCCCTACCCACACTGCCAGGTTTGCAGATCAAAGATGCGAATCCAAACTTGCCAGGCAATTAACTTCTGCCCACACTCACTGACATCCTCTGTGCGTGAGGGCGGGGGGTGGGGACGGGGCGAGGGGGTTCGGGACTGAGATCTGTTGTGGGAAAGACAGAGATCTACGAGAGCCAGCCCCGGCCCTGCGTCTGTGCTCAGAGAACCCCAGATGGACGAGGCTTGAGTAGGCGCCACACACATACCCTGTAGAACCCAGTGCTACTGTGGGCTGGGGTCTGGGGGAGCTCAGAACCCCCCGATGGCCAGGACTTGAGTGGTAGCTGGTGGGAGAAGGACCTGGAAGCAGCATAATGGTTTGGGGTTTTTTTTGAGGGAAGGGGAGCTATGGGGATGATAGGAGGCCTGGAATCCCTTCTCTCTCCCACCGGAAGCTTCCCCATGGTGTAACTTTTGGCCATGATGGCCTTGTGCCAGAGATCCCCGCTAAATAGAAGAACACATGTCCCCTGGGGGGAAGTCTTGGCCTCCTGCAAGGACTCTTCTGTCTGTTTCAGAGGCGCCTCTTGAGGGAGCTTGCCTTTGGGCCAGCGGGAGCATTTGAGGGGTCCCATGGGAGCTGGCACAATACGGGATTAGCAGCTAGAGAAACTCCATTATCAGACATGTCACCTGATACCTTGGGAAAGAAGGGGCCATGAGGCTAAGGAACGCAGCCAGGGATCTCTGGGTGTGCGCGTGCATGTGTGTGTGTGTGTGTGTGTGTGTGTGTGTGTGTGTGCGCGAGCGCGTGCACATGGGTTGGGGACCGGCCAGGGCAGCAGTGCTTCTCCTCAGAATGGTGATGTTAGTGGAGTTCATCTCATGACAGCTCCCGAAAGTTCTCCCTGGATCCTCCTGCCTCCCTCGGGGTGCTGGCCTTCTTTCCCTGTGATGCCCGCCCCCTCCCCACCCAAACACTCCGTGCTCCCCACCCTCTCCACTTCTCTCCAGACAAATAGGCTTTCAGAATATGCTCCGATAAGTGTGCTTTCCCTGAGCTGTTGAGGGCTGAAAAGAAGGTTTCCTGAGTGGCCCCCCCAGCCCCTCTCACTGTTCGCTGACGGTCCCCCAGCTGCTAGCTTCATGGTCCCCTCTAATGACCAGGGAGCTCGACTGGGGGCAGGAAGCGCGGCGCTGAGCTGCCAGGCCCCCTGGCTTTCGAGGACACCGAGGCAGCCTGTTCCTGCCTGGCTGCTGCTGGAGGCAGATGAAAGGAAGCTGAAAGCCAGCCCTGGCCACCGGGATGGATTCCAGCCCCAGAGGCCAGACTCAGGCCCCAGAGCTGTCCTGAGTATTTACTACCCTCCTTGGAGGCCCTGGGCACAAAGACACCATTCCTGGCCGTGGCTGAGGCCACGGATGTGGGTGTTGGGAGACACGGGTGAGACCCTGGCGGATGGGAAAAGGTGTGAGACGTAGCACTGGTGCCAGGAAGGGAAGGGCTACCAGAAAGATACGAGAAAGACACAGAAGGAAGGAGAAGGTCCAGTCTCCTCTGCCATCTGTCCCCGGCACACACCACCAGCTTTGTCCTCCTGATCTCAGCCAATGTGGCCCTTCCCTGATTCTCAGGTTCTTGAGTAAACATCGGTGTCCCAGGGACTAGGTGGGGGTTCTCAGGCTTCAGGGGATGGGATGTTACAATGAAAGTAAATTTCAGATTCTGCCACAATGACCTATTTTAATAGCTCGTAGGCACAAAAGCCGGCATTTGAGCCTTTTCACTAAGCCTGGGGCTTCCCCCTTCTCTGTCCGTGGGTGCGCCAGCAAGCACTGCATGGGAGTTCAGTGCCCAGAGATAAGCCTATGTGCTGTCGGCAGGACCAGCCTAGCTGCCGGTTGGATCGGGAGACAGATGCTTCTGTTGGGGTTGGGGGGCCGTCGGGGCTCAGAGAGACACCCAGAACCAAATGGGGACAGACCCAGAGCGCCTGTCCACGGCGGCCGTTCACGTAGAGACATGCGTGCCTGGACCGTCTTTCCAGCCAAACACATTTCCTGACTATCGCTTACTTCACCAGTGACACATTATCTAGAATGCCTTTCATGCTAACTAGTGAATTTTGGGGAGCAGATTTAGATACCTGTGCTCGAAGCTCTTGCTAGCCACTCCTACAGTGTGAATTCCTTTCAGTGTTAACTAATCATCCCCAGAGCATAAATTACAGGGACTCCTACATGAGCATACCATCCCTCGTGTTCATGGACTCGTGCTTTAAAGTAAATTATAGACAATGTCACTAGCCCAGGTCCCCCAGCCTCAGGACCACGGGCTGAGTAATACTTGAATGAATAATGACTCAGGATGTCTCTAGATGCTGCCAACTGTTGGGGCAAAATAGAGTGACCATATTTATCGTCCAGCCTGGGATGCTTTCTTTTTAAACTTTTTTTTTTTTTTTTAGAATTTTATTTGTTTGAGAGAGAGATAGATAGACAAAGAACACGAGAGGGTTGGGCAGGAGGGGCAGAGGGAGAAGGAGAAACAGATTCCCTGCTGAGCAGGGAGCCCAACGTGGGGCTCAAACTCAGGACCCAGAGATCACAACCTGAGCAAAAAGGCAGACGCTTAACCAACTGAGCCACCCAGGTGCCCCTCTTCTTAGACTTTTTATAATAGATGATTTCAAACGAATATTGTAATAGAGTGGTATGATGAACCCCCATATATCCACACCAAACCTCGACAAATATTAACTCTGCCAATCTTGTGTCTTCTCTACTCCCCACTACTCCCTCCTGCTATCCCACCCCTCAGCTTACATGGAAGCAAATCTCGGACATCATTCCTCTATAAATATTGAAATATATATCTCTAAAAGGTAAGATCTCTCTTTTTTTAACATAACCGCAATGTTCCTATCATATCTCAAAAATTTCAAAATAATTCCATAATATCATAAAATATCCAGTAAACAAAACCAAGATACTTTCGGAAGTATAACGGGGAGTTAATGTGGATAATAGGCCTAAACTGGGACTGTCCCGGAAAACCAGGACAAAGCCAGGCACACTGGAACATTCGGTTTCCCTAAATAGAACACTTCTGATGCACATGTCTAAAAAGTCACTCTCCTGCTCAATAGCCTCCAAAGGCTGAAGCACAAAGTCCTGACTCAAGCAGACCCCCCAAGGCTCCCGTCATATGGTCCCACGTGCTCTGCCTTATCCTCCCATAGCTCTTCTGCAGCGGCTGCTGAGGTTGTATCTGCTGACCAAAGCTCTTGCCTGGGAAGTCCAACCCCTGCTCCCTGCTGCCCAGAAGCCTTACTGACACACAGGACGGGGGGCTGTGCGTGCAGGGAGGCCCTGGGACTGGCCGGGGTGTGGTTTCTTTGCTCACTTAAGTTCTAGCTGTCCCTTCTAGGCACCTGATTTTGAATGTTGGCAGAAGTAGGATGTTTGATGTTTCCTTTTCTTTTTAAAAAAATATAATATTTATTTATTTGACAGAGAGATCACAAATAAGCAGAGAGGCAGGCAGAGAGAGAGGGGGAGGCAGACTTCCCACCGAGCAGAGAGCCCGATGTGGGGCTCAATCCCAGGATCCTGAGATCACGACCTGAGCCGAAGGCACAGGCTTTAAACCACTGAGCCACCCAGGTGCCCCTGATGTTTTCTGTAAAAAAAAAATCCTGGGCTAGAGGTTAGAGATGCCTGAATAGCTTTTTGGTCTTTTTTCCCTCTTTTCTTTTTTCAAACATACATATCTAGGGCCTGCTTTGCTCTTGTGGAACCAAAATGACTCCCTCTGGATGCCAGGGCCCCTGCCCGTGCTCAGCTGTGCCCAGTGAAGGAGAGCTGTGGCTCGGTGGGGCGGGCAGAGGGAGCTGCTGAGACAGGTGGTACCATCCCCTCAATGCAGACGGACAGACAGACATGCAGAATTCAGCTTGCTGCTTCCTGGGGTGGGGGCTGCTCCCAGGGAAGGAGTCTTGCCCTCTCTGTCTAGAAAAGGCAGAATCTCTTTCCTCTCTGGCAACCCGAGCTCCCGAGCCAAACTGGGTGAGTGGGGGGGGGGCGGAAGCCCCACCTACGTCTACCAACCTCCCGAAGGTTGAATTTGGGGGTTCCTGGCAGAATGCAGCTCCGAAGAATGACAGCAAGCCATACTCCTTGAGAGAAAACCAAAGCACGATCAGAAAATTCTTCCAGGTCCTGGAAGGACTTGATCCTCAGCTCTGGCTTACCCCACGTGCCCAGGACAGGCCAGAGACCGGCTCTGCTGGTCCCGGCCACCCGTCACCAAGATGCCTTCAAGATCGACCAGGCCCTAATGCTTCCAGAATCCCATTCCTCGGCTTCACCCCGACTAGATGAGTCTCTCTCCACCTCTCTGCTCGACCCCCAGCCAGTGCCCGACCCAGGCCTTGTGGTGACCTGTGGCCCAGATCACGTTTGCCTTGTCCTCCTGCTTGCTGGGCACCCTTCGGAGCCCTTGTAGTCCTTTCCTGCAAACACGTCTTTGTTCATTTATTCCCTACACAAAGATTTATTGAGGACCCACTGTGTGCCCGGCCCAGGAGCAAGTGCTGGGACACAGGTAAGTAGTACACACCAACTCCCCTGGCCCAAGGGCTCCCATTCAGGACGGCAGGGCGCCCAGGCCACCGAGACGAGTTTTCACACAGGTCCTGGGACTCCTTCTCTTCTCGGAAGCCCCGGGATTCTCATGAACAGGATTCCTCTCTTCCCAAGGGATCAGGTTTACAGCTCAAAGGACCTGAACATAGATGTCTGCCCTGGTCGGGCTGCAGAAAGTTGTGTTATCCCCTTGCCCTGGGCAGTGGGGGTCTCCAGCCCCTGTGATGACACAGGAGAGAGACCTGCCTCCTGGCTTTTCTCTGAGGAAAGGAGGTCCATTCAAGGTGACTTGTTCTTTCTACTGGTGGGGACAGGAGTGTGTATGTGTGCGTGTATGCGTGTGTGCGTGTGTGTGTGTGTGTGTGTGTGTGTGTGTGTGTGTGTCAGTGGGGATTTAGGCTTCCAGGAGCAGTCTGGTGAATTCTATGAGGATTTTATATGGCTTCTGAAAGTCTATGAAGCTTCTACATGGATTCCATTTAGACCTGACAAGGATTTTAGGTTCCTCCACCAGTAGACACAGCTTCCAGAAAGACTAAGAGATTTCAACCTGTCAAGTGCTGACGCCCTGAAGGTTGAGGGGGTGAGCGGTCCTTTGCTCTCAGCTGTGCCCCACTTGCCACAGATGGGCTTCCACCACCCCTTCCCCTATAAACTGTAGCATTTTTCTTTTCCGCCGGGTTCCTTCTTTTGCTCTTTACACAACCAATTTAACGAGATGAATTTAAAAACAAATAAAAGGAAAACCCCAGAGCAAACAGCACATGGGGAGCTTAGCTAAGGATATCTTCTGACATCAAAGGCTCTGAGGCCTCAAGAGGCTGTGAAACACACACACAGTGCTCCCCCACCCCCACCCACAGCCTCTCTCCTGGGGCCAGCCGGGGGCTGAAGGCCAGTGGCTTCTGGGTGGCAGACAGAATTCATTCAGCTACAGCCCCTGCTAGCTCCCCATCCCGACCCTCCAGTCCCTCATCCCTCGAAGCTCTCTAGGATGAGGAGGGCAGGCGGGCGGTTCTCTAGCTGGCCCCGCTCCAGCTGGGCCACAGTCCCTTCCCTGTCCCTGTGAGCTCCGCCCCCCACCCCCCTCCAGTGATGCCGGGTGATGGGGACAGCTGCAGATAGGCCTGGGGCTGGGCCTGGGGCTGGGGCTGGGGCTGGGTGGGCAGGAGGGGAAGGAGGAAGGACCTGGGCCTGGGGGTGGGCCCTGCTCTGGGTCGCCGTTCCTTGCTGGCCTCCTCCAAGACCCACCCCTCCGCAAGAGGCTCAATTCCAGCGGGGTTGAGCACTGCTTTTCATTTCATTTGACTTCCTTCCAGGGCCAGAGCTGGAGCAGAGTTTTCTGCGATGATGGAAATGCTCTCAGTCTGCACCACCCAGCCCATCACCCCTGACCAAAGGTGGCTGTTGGTGTCTAAGGAATGGAATCTTATGTTTTGCTTAATTTAATTAGTGTAAATACAAATTGTCAAATGTGGCTAGTGGACAAATGAATGGACAGTGTGGCTCTTTTTTTTTTTTTTAAGGTTTACTTATTTGCGAGAGAGAGAGAGAGAGAGCGCAAGCACGTACGCATGCGCCAGTGGGGGGAGGGGCAGAAGGAGAGCATCCTTAGGCTAACTCCCTGATGATCGTAGAGCCCAAGTGGGGCTCCATCCCACGACTCATGAGATCAAGATCTGAGCCAAAACCAAGAGTCCCATGCCCGGTGGATTGAGCCCCCTGGGTGCCCCTCATATGGACAATGCAACCAGTGGGTTGGAACTTGTTGGGCCCATTGCCATTCTCCTCACAATGTCCCCCACGGCTGACCCCCGTTCTGTCGTCCTGAGCGTCTCTGGGCTACTGTTGGGCCTGAAGACCAACTGGCCCATCTCTGACACCAGCAATAAAGTCACATTTCAGAGTACGTCCACACTAGCCTTTGGGGACACTTCCTACCCCCAGCAGAAGGCCAGCAGGACTCCAGCGTCTCCACCCCACTGGGAGGCCACAGGGACCCCACGGAGGCCCTGCAAACACCCCTGTCAGAGACCTGTACCATTTCTGAAGGAACTTAGCAAGGACCGCGCTCAGAATGGAGTGTTTTCGTGTATCCCTGGATACTCCACCTGGAATGAGCTGGCTTCTGTCCGTCTGTGTGTCTCAGCCCTTCCGTGGTCATTCAAGGCCAAGTTCAAGGTCACTTTCCCAATTGAATGTGAGGTTTTACTCTCTTGCTCTTTGCAACTTCACTTGCCCGCTGCATATCCCTTTCTTAAAGCTTCTGTCGGTGTCCCCGGGGGGATGTAACTTCTCGGCTCCCGCCACCGTAGGGGCACAAACGAGGCCTTCTGCCACCACCGCACACCATGGCAGGACTTCCAGGCAGCACAGCGACCCTGCCCCCACAGGGTGAGGTGCGCTCAAGAATGAGCTGCCCCTGCTGGGCCCTGCTGCGTTCTCTCTGCAGGCCCGGGGCATCTGTTTCAGTTTGTGTCTCTAACCCTTATGTCCACACAGCCTCAAACACTAGCTCCAGGGACCAAACAAGGTCACATCCTCCATGGTGCCGTGTTCTCCTCGTCCTTTAGCCAAATACCCTGTGCCCTGGAGGCTTCCCTTCTTGGGCACCATCACCTTCCCAAAGAAGTAAAAGGGAAAAAGAAAACCTTTTGGCAAACCTACTCACCAAAAAGGATACCCATAGCGCTGCAGAAGAAACTC
>CM053610.1:104521447-104570949 GCA_028646535.1 Procyon lotor
AGCCAAGTCCCACCTGTCAGCCTCGTGCCGGCGTGGACCCTGCTGAACGGGGCAGCCCAGCTCCCTGCCCTTGCCCTGGGCCCATCTTTCTCGCTCCTGCAGGCCCCTCTCCTCCTCCTGGCTGAACGAACGTCCTCAGGACACCCCCTGAGATGGCGGCTGCTCCCTGCTGCCTGGGGGGTGTCGGTCCTGTGCACCAGCCAGCCCCTGAGGCTTATTAGGGAACCCCATCCATGCCTGTGCTGGGAATCTTGCTGACCACACTGGGTCTTTATGGAGCAGCCCCTCCACACTCCGAACTGGCCCTGATCAACCCCTTTGCAGCGTCCTGCCCTCTGAGGGGGTCGAGACAATCATGTCTCCCACCTGCTGGGCTCTGAGGACTTCACACTCAGGATCGCCAATCCTCCTAACAACAGTCAGATGAGTAATATTATCCTCGTTCACAGAGGTAGAAACTGAGGCACAGAGGTTAAGTGACTTTCCTGGGGTCACACAGCTAGGAAGGGGCCAATCATAGACTCGATCCCAAAGTCCACACACTTTCCCCTGAAGGGAGTGCTTCCTGATGGGAGAAGGAAAGAGTGAGGAGCTATCTCAGGGGTGGTCATGGGGAGGGGCTTTTCCCGGGGGTTTAGCTCAGCTGTCCAAAATTGACAGCAGTATCTCTGGCCTTCGAGATTCATCTTGAGGGGTCCTCTCATCTTTGGGCCGTTAATGTCCAAGGCAGAATTCACTCCACAACTTCTCATGGTGGGGAACCCCTTTTCTCACCCACTGAAGCCTGTCAGCCTGCTGGCCGCTCTGCCTGTCCCCCCTCACCCCAGCCCCCTGGTTCTGGTCTGCTCCGTGCAAAGGAGACTGAGGATGGGATGGGAAGCTCCCACGTCAGGTCATTTCATGGGCTCAGGGGTGGCCTGCTGAGGCCCAGGATACGCCAGAAACTCTTCATGGAGCACTGCAAACAGATCTAGAACCATATAGCATGGTTATCAGCTATATGGCATCAGCATGACACACTGAGAAATGTATTTTGCTTCTCTGAGCCTCAGTTTTCTCACCTGTAAAATGGGTTATTGTGAGGGTTAAATAATGAGAAGAGAAGAGGGCATCTGGTATTTTGCTTGTCATATAGTAAATGCTTAATAAATGGCCGTAGTCGTTACTAACCTTCCTCTAGATCTGGGTATTCTGGGTGAGGTCAAGCCACCCAGCACTTTAGGAAACTTCTGGATTCCTTGCTGCCCTGTACTGAGAGTTCACAGGTGCGGAGTTGAGATCAAAGGCAATTCACCCGAGAGGGGAACCTCCTGTGGGATCAGAAGAGCCCACAGTGGGATGAGCATCTGCTGGGGCAAGAGAGGCAGTGAGTTCACAGTCAAGGGCAGCAGCCCATCTCCTCCAGGGGCCTGAGCCCCCTTTTCAGTCCCTCTGCTCACCTGCAGCCTCAACTCCACGGCTCCAGTGAGCAGGACGGTCGCACAGGAGCCTGAGCCTCAAGGATGGGATGAAGGCGCTCTCTGCTCTGTGGTCTTTGTGGAAGGCCATCCCTGCCTCTCATTGCTCAGACCAGAAGGGGCAGGGCCCAGAGCAACACCAAGTCTGGGAGGGAGGAGGTGCCCAGGAGGGCCCTGGATGCTACAGTCAGGAGGAGGCTGTGCTTTATGCAGCAGGGCTTGGGAGTTGAGGTGAGAGAACCAAAAGGAAGCCAGCAGCTGGCTGGGTCAGGGAGCCGTGGGGAAATGGGTGGCACCGGGTGGGGTCAGCGGTCTTTTCAAAACCCGTAGCTTGTGCTCTACCTCTTGGGGGCCGCTGTGTAACAGGGCTGCCGGACTGGATCGTGGCTGGTTACCAAGCCCACCTGGAGGTTGGACATCGGTCCCCTGAGAGCCAGGCCCCAGCACAACTGTGCTCTGCAGCAGGAAAGCTCTCAGCTGGTTTGACTCCCTGGCTTGGGACTGGGACCTCGGAGAGGGGGCTGGGGAAGGCGGAGCTTTTGTCGGCATAAAAAAAGCTGGTAAGGCGAGGATTTAAGATCCGTCTCCTGGTGGACAAAGTCAAGGGCCTACAAGATTTCCAGCGGATGCACCCAGCCCAGAGGTGGCCAGGCTTTCCCGCTCACACGCCCTGGCGGCTTTGCTGGTCACAGCATGGCTGCAAATTACATGTTATTAGAACAGTCCGGATGATGAAGTCACTGCAGCTCTAATCCTATTTAGTTCAATGACAGCTTTGGCAGAGCAGTAAATCTTGCTGCCAATCCTGTCTCTTGTGGCTGGTTCCCCGAAGGAGCTACCATCAGACGTGACTACAGGGAGGGGTCCTTGTCAGGGCTGTGATCCACATTATCTTTTTCCTTTAAACAGAGAATTCTTCCAGGAAAGCCTGCCATGAGGCACACTGTATTTTATAAAGATGGCCCGTGTGACATATGCCATGGTGCATACTCTTCTTGACACTCCTCCCCGTAGGGAGTGGTCTAAGTCCCCTTTCTTTGAACTTGGATGGGATTTTGTGACTGCTTTGACGAGCGGAAGTCACCGCAGAAATCACTGTGTGACTTCTGAAGCTAGGTCAGAGAAATGCCATACACGTCCATCCTCTTTTCCTGGAGCTCCTGCTCAGGAGCTCCTCCTGGAGCTCCCAGCAGTCCTGCTGGGAGGAAGCCCAGGTCAACTGGAGAGGCCACATGTGAGAGTTCTGAGCAGCAGCTCCCTCTAGGTCCCGGCTGACCACCGACATCAGCCAGACCAGCCGTGTGAGTAAGGAGACTGTCCAGATGACTGACCCAACCCAAACTGGAATTTCCAGAAGGACCCTGAGCGAGAACCACCAGGCTGAGCCCAGCCTGTCCTCAGAACTGGGAAAAAGGATAATAAAATGATTGTACAGTTGACTTTGAACAACACAGGGCTTAGGGGCCCTGATTCCCCACCCCATGCAGTTGAAAATCCCTGTATAGGTCGTGACTCCCCAAAGCTTAACTACTAATGGCCTGTGGTTGACCAGAAGCCTTACTGATAACACAATCAGTTGATTAACATATTGTATATGTTGTATGTATTATATACTGCATTCTTGTAATAAAGGAAGCTGGAGAAAAGGAAATGTTATTTATTAAGAAAATCATAAGGAAGAGAAGATACACGGACAGTACTGTGCTATATTTGTTGGAAAAGTCTGTGTATATGCAGACCCCATGCAGTTTAAACCCATGTTGTTCAAGGGTCAACTGTAGTTGTTTTAAGCCACTAAGATGTGAGGTGATTGGTAGAGCAGTAGGTCACCAGAATGCTCATGGATGATGGTAATGGACAACCTTTGCCTCTCAGGGTCCTCTGCTGTGGAAAATGTAAGTGCACTCCTCCCTCCCGAACTTTACTTCTGAGGTTCTGGAACCTCATGGTAATATCTGGGTGATTCAATGTCTCAAAGCAGGATTTGAGAGCAGGCATTCCGGTTTTCAGAAGTGGGAAGACTACTCTCTTACTCACTTTCCCAAGGAACTTATTCTCTCGGGCATTTTGACTGAGGCAGTTAGGATGTTCTGGAAAGATCATGACTCGAATGTCAGGTAGGCCCAGTGTCTTAGTCTGTTCAGGATGATATGACGAAATACCAGAGACTGTGCGGTTATAAACAATGAACACGTATTCCTCACAGTTCTGGAGGCTGGAAGTCCTAGGTCATGACGCAGGTAGATTCGGTGTCCGGTGAGAGCCCACCTTCCTGTTCATGGCCGGTGTCTCTGGCTGTACTTTCACAGGGCAGCAGGGGTAGGCTAGCTCTCTGGGGTCTCCTGCACGAGGGCACTAACCGCAATCATGTGGGCTCTGCCCTCCGGACCCAAGGAAGTACCCCCAAGGCTCCACCTCCTAATACCCTATATTGGGGGTGTATTCAGAACAGAACTCCCAGGTACAAATCCCAATTCTGCCACCTCCTGGCACTCTGTCCTCAAGTCGTTCACTTGACTTTGTGCTTCAGGGGCCTCAGCTGCGAAACGGGAAAGCTGATACCTACCTTACGGATGAGTATGACAACTCGAGATTCTTTATAACTAGACTTGTTCTAGAAAAGGGTTTGAGACAGGTTATGGAGATGATGTACGTAAATCACCTTGCAGTAGCAATAACAGCTCATGTTTGTGAAATGCTTGCACGGTTTTAAGCACTTGGCGCATATCAGCGTATTTGACGGTTACAACCATCCAGTGAGTGAAGTATTACTATTACGTGTATTGTACCGATGGGGAACCAGGGCATGGGGAGATTAAGTAACTGTCCCAAGGCTACACAGTTAGTAGGTAGCAGAGCTGGAATTTGAACTCGAGAAGTTTGACCTCAGAGCCCTCTCTGCCATTCCCGTCTCTTGGTAAATGGTTAACTCTGGGTCAGACGCGCCTCTGGCCCGAGTGTCCAGCACATCGCCTTCCCGAAGAACCAGTCTGAAGAGACCCAGGGCTTGAACCACAGTGACACCCATGATGGGTTGCCTAGTGCTGAGGTGTGCTCACGTGGTGATGCAGGAGGGGTGAAAGGCACGCCCAGGGCCCCCCAGCTGCCGTGGGGGGCAGTGACAGCCAGCACGCAAAGAAACAGCTAAGAGGACATTTAGCAACACTGGGACAGTAACGTCCATCTGGAGCCCTTTGGGGCTGAGTCATCGCGGAGAGGGGCAGCTGTGGGGAAATGGAGCTGCCAAAAGTGTCCCGAACACGTGATGCTGGGACTCTCCCTTCTACCTCGGCCGTGGGACCCTCCAGTGAGTCACGCACCCTCGGCTCCCAAGTGCTGAGAAACCGTGCACCCTCCAAATGAAAGGAGGGGCACAAAGTGCTGAGACACTGGAGACGGAAGCTGCCACTTCATTTTCTAGCTAGCAGAGGACATTGTCTTTTAAGCTTCCTTAAAACAATTTTAACTGTTTTGTGAGGAAACGAATGTAAAACAAGATGCTTCCTTAACCTCTTAACCAGTCATTTGAATATCATTTAACTTTTCTTCGTGATTCAGGGTTAATCATTAGGAACATCATTTCCATACTGAGCTGCAAAGTGACACCAGGTTAGAGGGCACTGCCTTGCCGAGGTGTGGCTCTGTGCCCTGTGCCGGATGGCCCCAGGCGGCTGGGCTGGCGTCCTTCTGATAGTGCCACCCGACAGTGGGTCTCACGGCTCACGAAGGCCGCCAGCTCTCACCTCCCAGCGCGGCTCGAGTGTCAGCCCAACGCAGTTTCACGATACTCTGATTTGTTTCTCCTAATCTGTTGCGAATTTACCAACCAGATGCCTGTGTTTGTTAGAAATGTTCATAAAAGCAGGGATTCCTGGGTATGAATCATGGAATCCAATGGCTCCGGGTGGGGGAGGTTACCATAGCCGGTGACCTGTCAGTGACCCTCTTTTATTTATTTCGATTCTTGGTTTTTTACATACTTTTTCTTCCTGCAATTGGTGTGTATTGACATTCACAGTAACTTCAGGGCAGAGACAGCTTCTCCCATGCCCCACCCAATCTTGACCTGACACCTGACAAGCGTTTTCTAAGTGCCCCTCTCTGCCTGGTGCCTGGCCAGGCACCCAGTGCGGCACTGCTAGGGCAGGCCGAGCCAAGCCCTGCCTTCCAAGGGCCCACGGTCCGACTCAGGAGGCAAGGTCAGCACACAGGAGCAGTTGGGAAACACGCAGGAAGGCCAGAAGCAGGGTAGAGGCTGGCTGGCTGTGGCCCCATGTGGCCAGCATGTTAGTGCCCTTGGGCCGTCAGCAAGGAAGGCTGCCAAGCAAGGGACCTGCAGGACACACACTGGACAGCTAATCCCGGGCAATGCCCAGGTTCCAAAGAATGCTGGCAGGTAGGAGGTGTGGGCCTCCCAGGGTCCCCCTCCCAGAGAAATGAGGAGTGGCTAGTTTGGGAAGTGCGGGTGGAGCCTATCAGGATGATTGCCTGATGGAGAAACCATGGGCCTTCTTCTGAAAGCTCTGCGGTTGGGGCTGCGGTGGGGAGAACACCAGGAAGGAAACAGCAAGAGTGGACAGTGCAGACGGGAAGTCTGAGTCCAGGCTGGGAGAGCCCCAGGGTGAAGGTGGCACGGGAGCTTAGGACGGGGACAGATGGCACCTGCCTGTTGCGGAGGGGTGCCCGAGCTCCCCAGCCTCCCTGGGAGTCTGCCCAAGCTGAGCTCAGACAGTTAGTTCAAGGTCCAAGCCTCCCCAGGTTCTGGCGGTGGTGCGTGGTCTCTCCAGCTTGCTGGAGTCGGGGATTATCAACGTGAAATGGAGACAGGAAGCCTCATATCTGAGCACCCGCGAGTTGGTTTCAGGCAATATTAACTGAGCATGCCCAAGATCTCTCCCTCACACACCTCTTGCACACACACAACAAAGCAAAGTTTTCAGATTCACCGTGGGAGGGGAGCTTGCTCCCACATGTGCAGGAGGGGCTGGGGGGCCATTGTTGCCCACCCCCTACACCAACAAGGCGGTTTGGTTTGAGGGCAGAGATGCCCTGGGAGATACAGTACTAGAGGTCCCAAGGCATCTTACTCTGGCCCTGGAAGGGCTTCAGAGTGCCCTGTGGGTCCCCCGACATTGTTAGCGCTGGGATAATCAGTGCATGATCCGCGCCCAGCCTTGCCCTAACATGCCTGGCTCCCAGCCGGGGGTGGGAGGGCGCTGAGGGCCTTGGAGGGAGCCCGCTAGCTTGCAGGACCGTGGTCCTAGTAGCTCCCCGCCCTTGCTCCAGAGACCTCAGGAGTGGAGCAGGGACAACTGTGTTGCCATTGTAGCCCTCACTCCGTTTACTTTCTACTGAATCCTCTGGGGAGAGAGTTGCACCCCTACTCTGTTCAGATGGGGCCTCCCAAGCCCAGAATGATGCAGGGTCACCTGGCAAAGTACGACCCGCTGCGGCTTTCAGGCCCCATACGACCCAGGATGGCCACCAGCGTGGGGATGGGGGACACAAATCTTCATAGTTTGGAAATCTACAGAGGCTCCTGTGTTCCAGGCGACAACACAGAAGGGCCTCTGGTCATCCCACGCGTCCCCAGCCGGGCGCCATCCAGGGAGGGCCGCGCCGCGGGGTCTCCGCCCGCTCCAGGTACCCTGCTGGCCCTTCCCAGGGAGGCGCCGGGGCTGCGGGAAGCGCGGGGCAGTGGGCGGGCGCGGGAGCGCAGCCGGACCGGGCACCCACCCCCCCGCGCGGCGGTAGCGGGAACTGCCGCGCGTCCCTCTCCCGCCGGCTTGCGCGGAACATCACCAGGTGCAGGGAATCCGGTGTCCTTCCCCTGGCCGCCCGGAGTCAGGTGACAGAATGGGCAGCAGAGTGATCGATGCCATATCGGAGCATAGGCAGGAGAGGAATGTTTGGAGGGGAATGCCACCAGAGATCCAGGAAGATCCAGCCCGCGGGACAGTTGGCTTCCACGGGGAGAGAAACGCTAGAGTAGAGACAAAGGTTGGAGGGATGAGTCCCCAGGGTCCAAGGTGGGCTGCCTGCCTGCGGAGCGGGCATCCCACAGAGGAGCTAGGACTCTGGGACTTCTGGTGATTGTTGTTTTGCAAAGGAAAGCAAGGAGCTGCCCCCCACCCCCCACCTCCCTTCCAGAGGCGTTTGATGACCTGCCTGGAAATCCAGAGGTCACAAAAGAAACGTGACTTGCCTTTCTGGAGTTTGCCCGAGAGCACATAAACACATAGACTCAAATTCGTAAAGACGGATAGCTTATGGAACCTAGAACAAAATCCCCATGCACTTAAAGCTGGAACACGAGACTTGCCTTCTGGTGAGCCTCTGCGCTGGGTCGAGATGTATCCTGGGGCGGGCTCACCATTCTGGCCACCGCGCGCTGAGCACGTGGCTGTGCACAGGCAGGCAAAGCCCTGGCAAGTGTTTGGAGGGGAAGGCTTTATTGGGAAGTGAAAGGAGGTCAGGGGGCCTTTTACAAAGCTCCCTCTGGCTGTTCCAGTGCAGGGTGAGGAGTTGGAGGGCTGCTGCAGGGGCCAGGGAAGAGGGGAGCAGCCATGAAGCCTGTTTTAACCTCCGGGCTCCCTGAAAGGGTCCTGGGCACCGTCAAAGAGTCCAGACCACTTTGAGAACTGCTGAGTTCTTTTTTATTTTTAAACAGCTCTCATTTGGAGGTCAGATTTCCTTTCCTTTGCTCATCCAAAGAACCTACAGTGCACTGAGACGGGTAGGGTTCATGCTCCTGTGGTGTTCTGTAAGCGGAACCAGGGCACTCTCACAGGACCCCTGCCCATGTGTTAAATAATTCATTAAATGAATTAGTCATTTTCCAATATAGGGGCATAAGCAGAGTTATGGGAGATTAGAGCTAGTAGGACCCTGATAATTCTAGTCCAACTCTCTCATTTTAAAGATGAAGTTACAGTCCAGGGGATCATTTCGACTCAGTGCAACAAATATTGAGCACCTATGATGTGATGAGTAAAATTGAGCAGAGTAAGATGCCAGGGGCCGACAGATGGGATATTTACATAGGATGTCCAGAGACAGTCTCTCCTAAAGGTACTTCTGAGTTAAGGCCTAAAAGAAATGAGGAGTCAAATTCATGTGATGTTTGGAGGAGACATTCTAGGTAGAGGAACTTACTCTTCAGTAAGTACAAAGGTCCTGAGGTCAGAGGATGTCTGGCATGGGGAAGAAACAGGAGACCACTGTGGCTGGGCCACGGGCCACGAAAGGCAGTGGTGAGAGGTTGGAGGTGAGCTCAGAGTGGGGACAAGGTAGATCTTGTAGGGTCCAGAAGGTCACCGAAAGAACTTGAGTTTTGTTCTGAGTCAGTAGGAAGCTAATTGAGAATTTTAAGCAGAGGCATCACATAGCCTGACTTAGAAATCAATTCAGGTCACTGCAGAGGGTAGACCAGGGCCAGAGAGCTGGGGCAGAGGGAGAAGGGGGACTTAGGAGGCTCCTGCACTAAATCAGACAAAAGATGATTCTGGCTGGGGTCAAGGATGAAAGGGGAATAGATGTGAAGAGTGGTCACAATCTAGAAACATTTCAAAGTAGAGTCTTCCTAAAAGGAACTCATCCAGGTCATACACAATCAGGAAATGATATGGCTGGGGCCTCAGGTCTATGGAAACCCTGGCCAGCATCTCTAAATCCTACCACGACTGGGAAAAGGGATTCTATTAGTTTCACAGTTTTATAGACGAAGACGCTGAAGTTGAGAAGGACAAAGAGAACATCCCAAGGTCATATAGGTAGTAAGGGGCTGGCTCAGAACCACACCAGCCAGACTCCTCCAGAAACCCCTTTGCCCAGGCCCAAGGTAGCACGACTGAACACCTCCTCCCTGGAAATCTCAGTCAGCACTGTCATGGGGTCAGCCTCAATGGTGAACACCGCCCCAAATCTCCTGCCCTAACATGTCCCCTTCGATGGTTCTTCGAAATGTCCGAAGTCCCTATGACTAGAAATTTCTCGGAGGGGTAAGGCCTTATAGGCCACTGTCTACTATGTGGAAAGTGATCATTAAACCTGGTGAAGCTCAGGGTTTGAAGAGTTGCCCAGGGACCTCGGGGCGGGGCAGAAAGCAGAGTGCCCAGGGCCACGCCCTCTGAGCAGTGCTTTTGGGTGGCAAATGTTGGCTCAGGGACAGGTCTGTTTCTTGGGACAAGCAAGCAACAAGCAAGCAATCTTTCTCAACTTTCTTGTTTTGGAGGAAAGAGTGTCCCCTGCTTCTTTCTGCTCAGGGGTCCAGGAGTATCCCGAACAGAAGGTTCGGCCCTCTGACAATGTTAGCTGCCCAGGCAGTGACCAAGCAGGAGGATGGGTGAGAAACAGTCTGAAAAGTGCTCACCCAAATGTTGGTGATTCCCTGGAAGGCTTGCCCTTCTGCCCGGGGTGGGCCTGCGGGTCAGGATCTCATGGGACACGGGGACCATTTGGGGACATTTCTTCCTCTCTCCCGTGTATAGAACATTATGGGACCACGCTCCCTTCTCATCTCAGGGCTATGTGTTCTTTGGTTAGCGAAGAGAGGGAAACCTGAACAGCAAGGTTGGCCATTAACAAAAATACTATATTCTAGACCTGTACCCGGGCCTGTGGCTCATGTGTCTATACACTCAACAGTTCTCATAGTTCTCTGGGGTCCACTGGGGGTCCCTAAGACCCTTTCAGGGGGTCCTGAGGTCAAACCCGTTTTCACAAAAATACTAAGACGTTATTTGTCCTTTTTACTCTCATCCTTGCATGAGTGTACAGGGGAGTTTTCCAGAGGCTGAGTGACATGTGACATGGCAAGAGACTGAATGCGGAGTGACCATAAGAATCTAGCTCTGAGCCACACATTAAACAGGTTTGCAAACATGTAAAACGTCCTTTTTACTGACTTTTTCACTTAAAAAAAATCTAGTTATTTTTCATTTAAATGTGTTAATGTGGGTTTATTATTACTATCTTTAAATTTTTATTTATTTGTTTGTTTGTTTGTTTGTTTGTTTAAGAGAGAGAGAGGGAGAGAGGGGAGGAGCTGAGGGGGAGGGAGAGGGACAAGCAGACTCTGGGCTGAGTCCCGAGCCCAGTGGTGGGCGTGATCCCACAACTCTGAGATCATGACCTGAATGGAAACCAAGAGTCAGACCCTTAACGACTGTGCAACTCAGGCGCCCCTTTTATTGCTATTTTCAGTGAAGTGATGCATACTTTTAAAATTCTCCGCTTTAGTTTCTAACAGAGTATAAACCAAGAGATACAACCCACACCAGCGTCCTGGGATCCTTGATCATTGCCAAGAGCGTACAGGTGTGTATTGTGTAAAGGGACAAAAGTTCAGTCTGGCTGCTGCTGCTCGCACCCGCAGGGGCCGACCCTAGCCTGGCGTTTCTCCTCAGGGCGCCGGAAGTGGGCCCACTGGCCAGGGACAAGGAGAAAACGCAGGCGGGAGACCTTGCAGGGAGATGCAGATTGCTGCGGCCTCGACCGGGTTGACATTACCCCGTAGTAACACAGGGCGGCGCCCTTACCAACCAGCAGATCTGTCCAGCCGGATGCCGAGATTCCCAACGTGGGTTTTACTTACCGAATTCAAAAAACTTTAGTCTCCCTGGTAATGTCACTTTTAACCTCTCTCGTGTTTCCCTTGTTCGTTGTGTGTCCAATAAGTTTGCACTGTCTTCTTGTGGATCACCTTCTTGCTGGTAAATGGCCCTGCTGTGGCCCTTGAGGAGGGTTTCGGGAAGACATGACACCAGGCCTATGACAGTGTCCTGAAGTGGCCGCTGAAACCCCCGGCTCCCATGGGTTCCTGGTGAGGCGGGAAGGACGCTTTTAGGACACGGAGCTCCCACAGAAGCCATAGTGCTATGGCAGCCGTCACCAGGCCGAACTGACATTGGACACTGCTGTGTCATGTCACGGGCCGTCTTTCTTGTTTTTATTTTTATTTTTTATTTATTTTTCCCTTATCTGTGCCATCATCTTTGTGATTACCCATACCTGAGACTGGTTGATAACTACCAACTAGATGTGGCCTTTGGAGGGGAGCAGCACCAGGAAGAGGCTTGGCGGAGGTCAGGAATCTGGCTTCCACATATGCCTCCTGGGTGTCCCGGACGGCTCATGGGTGCATCCTATGGGGCTAAGGTTCTTGTCTTCCAGAAGACTTCTCCCTGGGTCAGAGGGCTGTTATGGGTGTCAGATGGCCCCGCTGTGCAATGGGGATCATCAACCTTAAGGCACTAACGTGTGAAGTGTGGAGATTTATGGACTTTCTCTCTCCTACTTTGGGGCGGGGGGGCAATGACAGGTTTTTAGGAGGGAAAGGATATATAGTCTGTTTTGTGTCTTAGTTTTTTTGGAGGATGTTTTGGAGGACCATACAGGTGGAGGGACATAAGTTAGGAGGCCGTTATTAGAGGCCAGAGGAGAGAAGATGAAAGCCATCTTGGGGAGATGAAAGGAATGGAGGGGGAGGGGAGTGTGTTGAGAAACCTCAGAAGGTGAATGGAGGAGGCCTGGTAATGATTAGATGGGACAGGGAGGTTCTGAGATAGGAATAGCCTGGGACCACTCCCAGGCGTCTGGAGGGAAAGGAGTAACACATTCCTGGAGATGGAGGTCCTTTTCCTCACTTGCTCCAGGTTTGTTCCTTCCCTAAAGGTGGTGCAGGTTTTGTGACTAGCTGCTCCCGAGGGCTCTCTGGGCAGCCTCAGTGCCTCCAGCTCATGGGCCATACATGCCCATAAACATTATGCTAAAGAGTTCATTAAACACAGGAAGAAAAAACACACTTACACATACTATTTTGTCCTCATTTACAAGTCATTTTCCGACACAGGGGTGTTAGCAGAGTTAAGGGACATTAGAGCTAGTAGGGCCCTGAGAATTCTAGTCCAACCCCCTCATCTTAAAGATGGAGAAATTACAGCTCAGGTAATCCAACTCCACCCAGGTCAACAAACATTGATCCCCTATGACATGGGGAGTAGAATCAAGCAGAGTAAGATGCCAGGGACTGCAGGATGGGGTGTGCTATGTTCTGAATGTTTGTGTTTCCCCCCAAGTTCATATGTTGAAAGCCTAACCCCCAGAGGTGATGGTATTAGGATGTGGGGCTTTAGGTCATGAGTGTGGAAGCCCAAATGAATGGGATTAGTGTTCTTACAAGAGGGACCTCAGAGAGACCCCTCACCCCTTCCAGCAAGTGAAGACACAACAGGAAGTTGGCAGTCTGCAAACCAGAAGAGGGCTTTCAGAGGACCCGACCATGCTGATGCCATGACCTTGGACTTCCAGCCTCTAGAGCTGTGGGAAAATATACGTTTGTTGTTTATAAGCCACCCAGTTGATAGTATTGTGTAAATGCAGCCCAAATGGACAGAGATAGGGTGTTACCTTAGGTGGGTTGCTCAGAGAAAGTCTCAGTGACAAGGTAGGACGTCTGGCCAGGTTCCTGGGCACCTTGTGGACATGAGGAACCTGATATGTTCTAGGACCATAGAATCTGGTTATGTTGGAGAGAAATGGTATCTCCATATATAATCAGGGGCTAGGAAAAAATACAGTCAGAGGAAATCCTCAATAAAGTATTTTAAGAACATTTCTGAGATTTGAAGAAAGGGTTTCCACATTGAAAGGTACCAGGCAGTGGATGAAAAGAGACGTACAGCAAGGCAAGCCATCGTGAACTTTCTAGAACACTGGGGACAAAAGAAAATAAATGAGATTTAAAAGGAAAATCCTGTCCCATACAAAGGAAGCACGAATCAAAATGTTTTCATATTTCTCAATAGCAACAATTTTTAAGGCGTTGGAGAAACACTTTTACAATTTTCAAAGAAAATGATCTTCAATGTAGAATTCTGTTTCCAGCCGAACCGTCAATCAATTGTAAGAGTAGAAGAAAGATTTTTCCAGATATTCAAGTGTTGACAAGTTTACCTCTAATGCACTTTTCCCCAGGAAGCTACTGGGAGATGGGCTCCACCAAAGTACCCGGTGGGGGCAACAAGAGGAAGGCAAGGGAACATTAATCCAGGGGAGGTGACCAGCATCCTTCACAGGCCTCTGGGGTCATCATTCAGATGAGAGCTTCAGGAGGGATTCCCAGGAAGACAAAACCGGTAGGCTGTCACAGGTGTCTGAGCACCTTGAGAGGAGATGTATATACTTTATACTACTCCAGGTTTACAAAATTGGGGTTTAATTTTATGTTTAATTTTTAATTTTATCTTAATAAATTTACAATAAATTGATAAACTTAATAAATTTATTTTTATTTTAATTTTATTTAATTTTAGCTTTAATTAGTGATAAGTAACTAGAAACCTAACCAAAACAAAACCAAACAAAGACAGCGATTAATTTTAGGAAAAGCGCAAAAATAAGCAAACAAAAAAAGCTGTCACAGTATATTATTTAATTCAACATCATTGGCATATTGATAGTAATTAGTAGTAAAGTAAATATAAAAAGTAATAAAAATAATAAAGAAAATAGTAAGGGCAAAATATTCATCCAGCTAAAATTATCATGTAACTGTATTTTAAGGGATAGGAAATATGTTTATGTTTAGTGGGAAGGAGTGAAATCCTCATCTTCTATGGTGGAAATTCAGTGAATGACATTTAAAATTGAAAAAGCAAATAATGGTCATATATGTCATATTTATTTATTTATATATTTATTTTTATTTTTAAGATTTTTTCCCCCAAATATGTTTATTTTATTTTTTCAGTGTTACAAGATTAATTGTTCACGCACCACACCCAGTGCTCCATGCAATACGTGCCCTCCTCAATACCCACCACCAGATTTTTAAAAAGATTTATTTATTTTATAGAGAGAGAGAGAGAGCATGCAAGTGAGTGCACGGAAGGGTGGGTAGGGGCAGAGAAAGGAGAGAGAATCTCAAGCAGACTCTACACTGAGCAGGGAGCCCAGAGCAGGGCTCGAGCTCACGACCCTGAGGTCATGACCCTGAGATCATGACCTGAGCTGAAAGCAAGAATGGGACGCTCAACCGATGTGCCACCCAGGCGCTCCTATATGTCAGATTTAGAGGAAGGGAGATAAATACTAAAAGAACCAGCTGAAAGCTTGGGGAGAAGGAGGCGGTGAGAGGTGGGTCTGAGGACAAGGGCCGCCTCTAAACTCTGAGCAGCTGTAACTCACGAAGCCCCAGCTGAAGTTAAACACACATTCCCCCTCTGCCAGGCCTTCAGCGTTCTTTGAAATTTGTCCCCAAATTAGGCTGTTCTTCTAAGTTTTTTCCCCACTGTCCTTCCTCTCCCCACATACCTGTGATGTTTCGGCCTCCATTATGTCTCCCATCCGGAAGCTGTCACCTCTGCCCAGGATGCATGCCCCCACCTGTCTTGTCAGTGAGGTCGTCCCACTGGGCACGGTCTCTGGCTCGGGGCACGAGGCTCCCTCCCCGCCGGCCGGGGTGGCTGGGGTCCCTCATCCTTGTCTCCTACGGGACCAGCACCACCGAGTCTGGCGCCCCCCACTGGGCTTGTTCCATCTCAGTTTTTCTCATCAGGGTCGGATGCCGATGTGGAGCTGTTCCCAAGAGATCCAGAAATCCAAACCCTGGCCTGTGGTGTGAACTGAATGGGACTTTTCTCTGCCCTCAGGACCAAGACGGCCCTCCTTCCCCCGCTGGCGCGGCCAACAAGCTCCCCAAGATCCTCCCCGCTCACTGGTATCCCCACACCCCCCTCAGCTCAGTCCCTCTGCTGCTAGGCACTCACCCTCGTTAACAAGCCGGTTCGGGAGGGGTCAGATTTCCGAGGAAGAGGTGAGGGACGATTCACAGAGATATTAATGTGTTCACCCCATGTGCTGGGGGGATGGGGTGGGACTTTGCAAAGCAGGCCTGATGAAGAGCTCGACTGGTGTCCTGCAGGGGGCGCCTTTGACAGTAGCGCTGAAGAGAGATGCTTTTCCCCTTGGCTTGAGGGAGCTCTCCCCCAGGCGTATGAACACAGGGCTGGTGCCCTGTGCATCGGGGCCTCCTGGACCCCCCACCCCGGAGCTTCCAGCCGCGCCAGATATTCCTGCACTGGGAATGTTGCCCGGAAAGCACCGAGGCACCCGACCCAAAGGGGGCACGCCAGGCTCCCTGCGTCAGGAGGTGTCTCAAGTAGTTAAAGAGCAGGAGCCAGTTTTACCCCTAACCAGCACCCCCACATCCCCAACAGTTAAATTAATCCCAGAGTTAAAGTAAAATAGAGTGAGCTTATAAAATGTGGCTGCACCATAGCTTTGAGCGACTGAGGCTTGGACTGGGAAACAATGGGCAGAATGAGTCACTTTTCCTGGAATCATGTGCCTTTGAAGATTCCAGAGAGCACAGCGCCTCTGTGGCACCTCCCGGAGAGCCCCGCTTCCCATCGTGGCAGTGTTGCGGGCTCCTGCAGCCATGGCCATGCCTCCAGAAGGGGCAGGGGTTGGGGATCTGACGGCACACTGCAAGTGGGCGATGGTGGCCACACCAAGTACCTTTGTCTGGACTCGCTCCCCAGGTAACGTCAGCCTGTCCTCACTAGCACGCGTGGCACCTTCATGAGAATTCCAAGAAGCGGGAGCCCAGCCTGAACAGATGAATTATGAAAGGGCCCCTCTCCTCTGGTCCACAGCAGGGCTGACCAGGGGGTCTCAGGCTGGATTTCAGCCTTGCCTCGAGGCTAGACAGTTGCCCAGGACATCAGTGAAACTCCACAGGAGAGCCAGACGTGCAGAGAAGAGAATGGGGCCCGTCAGGAAAGGTGGTGGGGGGTCGGCGAAACACTCTGACTAGAGCAAGACATTCTTAAAATCCAGAAGACTATAAAGAAGAAGATTGAAATCACCCATAATCTTGATATCTGATGTTTGAGCCTCAGAAATTTTGATGTGGAGAGAAATCAGATCCAGAGGGTCCTCTGGGGGCCTTCCTTTGGACAATGATGTTGAGTCTTGCTGGCCAAACTGGGACCCGTCCTGGACTCCAGGCCTGCTGCTCCCTCTCCGGCCTGGGACCCCGGCCACGGTGACCCGCAGGCTGTGCTGAACCACACCATTGTTTCCTCAGCAGCCTTGACCCAGGGATTCCTCTTCACAGGACTCCAGGTGTTGGATTCCTGGGGCGCCTGGCCCTTAGAAGTTCCCAACCGCTGGAAAACCATTCATTGACTCATTCTCATTCGAGATTATTTCTGGAGTGTCTTCTATGCCCCATTTTTACCCTTGAGAAAAAAAAAATCACAGCGTGTGAAAACCAGCAGTTGAGCCCCTCCCCCCTTGCCCACGTGGGCCAGCTGCCCTCACCCTGTGCAGCCGTCCCTCTGCTCAGAGCCTGGCCTCCCTTGGGCCGCCCACCCCAAGATGCTGGGCTGCACGTCAGAGGTGGGCTTGATGCTGATCCTCTCCAGCAGCCGTTCCCAGCAGAGGGTCCCTAACACCCCTTCACGCTGGTCTTGCTTCGCCAACATCCTTTAGAGTGTCTCGGGACGAGGACCTGCCATTATCTGCAAGGTCCCAGCAGACAACAGAAAGTGATTGCAATAAAAAGGAGTATCAGACAAAGCTCCAAGAAGGGGGTGGGTTTGAAGGACTGAGGTTCTCAAGCGGTAGAACTGGCACCAGGTGCCTGGGGGGCTCAGTGGGTTAAGCCTCCGCCTTCAGCTCAGGTCATGATCCCAGGGTCCTGGGATCGAGCCCTGCATTGGGTTCTCTGTGTAGCCAGAAACCTGCTTCCCCCTCTCCCTCTGCCTGCCTCTCTGCCTACTTGTGATCTCTCTCTCTGTCAAATAAATGAATAAAATCTTCTGAAAAAAAAAAACAAAAAACAACAAGGTAGAAATGGCAGAAGAAGGCTATGGACTCTTGGGACAAACCAAGGTAGCCCGTCACTAGGTTTCCACACATGTAAACTTCACGTGCAAGCTAACATCATACACCCCCATGCTCGCATTTGTACAGGGCTCTTTCCCTCCTTCTCTTCTCTCCTTCCTCCCTCCCTCCCTTCTTTCCTTCACCACCAGAAAGGGCCCTTGAGCCCCACAAATATAATATGACCATTATTCTTGGGGAAAACTATAGCGTTGTTAATTCATAAAGGATGCTGTATGGATGTGTCTGAACTTTGTCGCCAGAGCTGCGAGCAACGTGTGTGTGGGGGGGTGTGCACAGAAGGGAGGAGAAAACGTGTGGGAAGGGCCGAGGATGAGTGACAACACCGTACCTCCACGGCTGTTTGTTCCTGAGGAAACAGGCGATTGCTACAATAGGAAATAGGGGGCACACGGAGCCAGGCAGCCTGTGAGTTTTTTATTTTTTTTAAGATTTTTCTTCAGGACTATGAACATTCTAAGTCCATTAAGACCACACACGTGTTAACAGATAATTGTATAACATTGTTTTGGGGCCAAAAGACTATTTCTTAGAAATAAGACTTATAAAAGCTGCATCATTAGCAAGCATCAATGAATAGTTGATGTGCAAATACGGACTGTTAGTAAACAATATACTTTTAGTCCCTCTCCAAGCCGGCCCTCGGGCATGTGTGTGTCACGCATGGCAACCCCATGTGGAGAGAGGCTCTCAGGGTGTGTACAATGAGCGGAGGGAGCTGCAGTGATCCCCCAAACATAACATTCCCTCTGCTTCTTGAAAGAGTTCACAGGCTCCTTAAAGCTCATCCACGGATGCCAAGTTCGGAACAGCAAAAACTAGAGGAAACTCTCTCCCATGGGAGAAGCGCCACAGATCATCTGAATCAAGTCCTTGTAAGAAAAGTATGAAAAAGATGTTTGGCGATCTTGAGTTAAATTTACAAAGAAAACTTGACATGGAAAAGGTCATCTTATTAGAATGCTACTGCGTGTATCCTAGGGGGAGCAGTGCAGAAAGCAGAAGTTGAAACATCCATCAGAAAAGTCCTCACTCTACCAGGATGGGACCCGGCACTCGGGATCCCGGACCCCATGCGACACTTCCAGCTGCGGGAAGAATTTCTGTCCCCAGAATAAATGCGGCAAATATTTATGGACGAAAAAAAATGTAAACAAACCAAGGTCATCTGATTCTAAAGTCTGTGTTTGGGGTTGGTTTTTTTTTTTTTATTAAACTCCAAGTACCAAATTAGGCAAATCTTTAGTTATTTAATAACTATAATTATATCGTTGAATTATAACAAAAGGATATAATCTTAAGGGAAAATCACTGTGTTCTCACCGCCAGCACTGTGCCAGAGGGAAAGCTTAGAAAAAGAACCTTGAATTCTGGTCAGGGAAGAGGGACACATAGATAGACAGCAAGTCAGAACAAGGCTGCCCATCAGGAGAGGAGGGAACCCTTACTGTGCGTCAAGGTCCTGGCTGGGAGCCCTTGCTGGCTTCCTGGTGCAGACCATAGTGGGTCCAGGAGGGTTGGTTGGCTGGAGACAAAGTAGCATTAAGTGTGTCCTTTCCCCTTACCATGCCTGAAGTTTCATGTCTTGCCCGTAAGGGGGTGAGAACAGTTCCTCCAAGGGCCTTTTCAGCTCTAAATTCCATGACTGCTCAAGGGAATAGCATAAGCAAAGGCCCTGAGGTTGGGTCGGGCCACTGAATTTCTTGTTCACCTGGGAGACATGCCGGCCCTGAGGAGGAGAGGGCAAAGACTCCTGTGATGCTAAAGAGCTTGAACTTGGCCCTGTAGGCAGTGGGAGCCATTACAGGTCCTACAGGAAGGAGGTTGTAATACCTTTAACCCAAACCTTTGAAGGGTCAGTAAGGAAAGGAGAGAAATCTGTATGTGAGCTATGTTGGATATTTTTTGTCCGTTTCTCTGCTCAGATCTGTTCTCTGCCCTGCTGGGTGCCAAGGACCCCTAGAATACTGCACCGGGGCCTCCTTTGCTAAAGGGAGGTAGAGCAGGAGACCAGAGGCACTAGGCTCTGCCCATTTCCTCCCTGCCTTGCCGAGTTCTGGGCTCACTGATCCTCCACTTCCCAGGACCTCCAGTCCCCTCCTTCAGGCCCTCTCGGCCTAGTTCCTGCTGTAGTCAGTCCTTGGGTGTGCTTCCTTACCCAGTGTGGCCAGAATTTTTTCTGTTTACCCAGAAAAAAAATACAGGATGCTCAGTTGGATTTGCAGTTCTAGTAAGTAAAAAATAATTCTTTAGTATAAGTATGTCCCAAATATCACAGTATTTATCCTAAAAATATGATTCATTGTTTATATGAAATTTAAATTTAACTTGGCATCCTATTTTTTTATTTGCTAAATCTGGCAATACCATTTTAATCCCCCTCATCCTGTCCACACTCTGTAATAGTCCCTTCAGTGAACCTTCCAGGGTCTTTCATCACCTGCCCTTTCTGGCCCCCATACAGACCTTCCACTTCCCACCGGGGCTCTGGCTGGTACAGCCGCGCCATCAGCAGTCGGCCTGCCTCTCAGCGAGGGGGAGCTTTCGCCAGTCCCCGAACCCGGGGCCCAGGTCAGTGGGGGGTGCGCCCCCTTCTCCGGCGGCTTCTTCCCACTGTGCGTGGTGCAGGGAGGTCTCCAGGGAGGCCCCCCTGTGAATCAAGGGGCCAGGGGTGCCCACACAGCCCTGTGCCTGGGAACTACAGCTGAGCAGACCCGGCCTCCTCCCGAGCTTCCCTGGTGATGCTGTGGGCACTGTGGTCATGGGGGGCTCAGGGCCGGGGAGTGGAATCTCCACCACTTAAGGGCAGAGGGCTCCTTTCCCCATTGATAACTGGGAGATGTACTCCCTCCCCCGGGCCAGCAGGAGGAATCGATAGAATGGACATTAAAAATGTATATAAACGTTGCCACAGCGCCTAGCGGGCTTCCCTAGAATAGGAGCCGCTGTCATTATTGCCGATCGTGTGTCCCTCCGCCTCGCCTCGAGGCCAGGAACCGTGCGGTCCACTTCCGTCCTCGCTGCCTCCGCCTGCGCCTGGCAGAGGGCAGGGCTCGGACGCGTCCACAGCGCTGACATAAGGGGCACGAACAGGTGACAAAGTTCACAGACCTGGCAAATTGAGGGCTTCTGCTAGGCGCTGAGCTTCTCAGATGGGAGAGCTCGGAGTGAGGGGCCAGGTTTGGGCCTCCGAAGGCCCTGAAGGCTGAGTGTAAAGCATCGCAGAGGGAACACGGTCTCCGATGGTGTTTCTCTACTCGGGCTGCCCCTTCCGCCGTCCTGTGTGCATGAGATCCAGCTCTGCTGATGCACTCAGCGCGAGCTTTATCTACTCCTTCCGGGGACCCGAAACTGGGAGGGGGGTGCAGGGCCTCCCACCAGATGGCAGTCAGGCCCCCGCAGCCCTCTGGCGGCTTCTACTCCAGAAAGCCAGGACTGGTGCTCCAGGGCCCCGGTCCGGCAGAGCCAGGCTGATCTTGGTGGGTGTCTCCTGGGCCACCGCTCACTCGTCAGTGCTGGGGTTTGAGGTGGACTGTGGAAGAGGCGTGGGCGAAGGGGCTCTTTTAGGGGGAGCTCTGAAGGGCAGCTCACACACCCTCAGCCCCAGGTGGCCGCGGGGGTTCTGAGGACCCTGGCTGTGCCCCTGGGGCCTGGGGGGCGTGGGCTCCGTCATAGACCGCCGGCACAGGCCTCATCTGGGCTTTGCCAAATCAACACAGTCGGCAGCACCCGGCCACACACAGGACGGACCCCCTCTCAGATTCGGACCTCCAGGGCTCCCATGACTGAATCCAGTGCCTGGAGCCAGGCCAGGCTGGGACAGAGGTAAACCAGACAAGGAGGATCAGTGCCACCGCACAGATCTAAGGGCCCTTGCCGCTGCGGTGGGGACACAAGCCACAGACCCACCCCACCCACACCCCAGATGCCATTCGAAGAGAGGCAGGAGGAGGGGATAGGAAGCCTGAGTAACACCGTCCAGAGGAATCGTGGAAACTACTACACCAGAGGATGTCTCTGGGTTGAACCACAGGCATTCTGCTTTTGTTTCTGCTCAGTGGATAATAGCTTGTTGGGAAGATTGGAGCCACTCTTTGCAAAAATGTGAACGTCTGTTTTCTCTACAGGTCTGAGTTGTGGTGTAGACCGACTTGGGCCCCTGGGGCAGATGGGGAAAGCCAGGCAAAGACTGAAGGCTTAGGCTGCCAATGGGGAGCCAGGGGCGTTTCGAGGACACTTTTGAGGCTGACGTCCAGTGCTGCCTACTTTCACTTCGGAGGGGACATGGACCGTGACGTGGAGACCTTCTGAGCTGCCCCTTGTTCTGTTCTTTTAGCCATAAGCTGCCTCTCTATGGCCATGTGTCAGGGGCCAGAGGGCCTGGGCTCGGGACGTGCTTTCAGGTGACCACAGCGCTGGGGACAAGGCGACTGCATGTACCTATGGGTCAGCTGGAGAGCCGGAGGGGTTGCCGCCGATCCCTGCAGAAACAGCTCATCCAATCTCACACCCACACCCGATTCTCCGCCCGAGAATCATGCCTCATCCTGGACTCATGTCAGTGTCGGGCAGAGTCTTTGAGAGACACGTTTCCTCTTTTTTCAAGGGCGGCAGGGCCCCTCACACAGACAGCCACCTGGACTTGTTTTAGGGAGGCCTCGGAGATCACATGGTGAATCCCTCCTCCCACCAGTGGGTGAGCTCTCCTACTTGGCCGTGGCTTGTCCTCCAAACCCCTCGCTCTCTCACACTCGGGGTGCTGGTTCTATTCCATGTGCCTCCCTTCTTTGCCCTGACTGCCCTGGGAGGCTGACAAATACGGATCTCAGCTGCTGGGCAATGAGGATGCTTTCTGTCGCATTTCTCAGAGTCTACTGCTTTCCTAAGCCCCTCACCTCGGGTGGTTTGTAGAGGTTTGATGACCTGAGAAGGTTTGGGAGCTGCTGCCTGGGTGTGTCGACCTACAACAGTCACTTTTACTCTAGAACGAGACTTTGTTAGTCCCTGGATGGTTTGGCAAAACCACGGCAACCTTTCTAGGAGACAGATCTGCGGCTGGACCTATGCTGGGACCCTGGGAAGATAGGTCACCATCGTGACCACCACCATCACCACCGCTACCTTAGGGACATGACTAGAGTAACACCGGGGTCCAATTCAGGCCACACGTGGCAGAGGCCGGGGTGAACCAGGCCCCAGAACAACCAAGGGAACACGAGGCCTTGGGCACTTGCACACTGCAAGCTGAGAGTCTGCTCGCTTTCCACCTGACATGATTATTCTAGACCCAGCTCAGTTCTCGGGTGTCTGAGGGGTCTCATTCCTCTCACGCTGGATCATGCTCCTGTGGAGTCTGGGGACATGGCATTGTGTTCGTTGGGGGTTTATGCCCATCTTCGTCCTCCCACTGCCACCAGCTCAGACAAGAATGGGAGCTCTTCAAGGACAGACCTCGTCTTCATACCAGTTGGATGAAAGAATGGCGGGATGAACTAGTAACTAGTTTCCACTTACTAGACTGAGAACTAAACCACAGTTCAGTGATTTAGTGACAGTTGGTGGCCGCATGAGTGGGGAGCAGAGTGTAACGATACAGGTGTCGCACCACTACCTTGTGCCCCTGAAGCCAATGTAACATGTGTCAACTCTGTTTCAACTAGGAAAAAACCAGCTGAACCGCGCATAGATTGGATCAGGCAAATCACCACTGTCTAGATGGTCACCGAGTACGGATTACAAAACATGTCTCATGGGACGTCTGGGTGGCTCAGTGAGTTAAGTGTCTGCCTTCGGCTCAGGTCATGATCCCAGGGTCCTGGGATGGAGCCCCGCGTCCGGCACCCTGCTCAGCGGGCTCTCTCACTTTCCCTCTGCCTGCAGCTCCCCCTACTTATCTCCCTCTCTCTCTGCCAAATAAATAAAAATCTTAAAAAAAAAAAAGTCTCACGTTTAATTTGCCTGGGATCCAGGCCAAGAAATTCACCCAGTGAGTTTCATTTGCCTTTCCTGAAGATGGGGGTGGGGGTGGGGGAGACCAGAAACATCCTAAAATTTGCAATGATTGGGAAACCTGCTCACTCCACAGGCATCTCCTTTGCTGAGGACAATTAAAGAGCTGGAGGCCCCTAGGCTCACGTCAGGAGGCCTTGGCTGTAAGGCAGGCTTCCCTGTCCGCAGGTGGAGAGCCTCAGCCTTGGCTGGCCTGACGCTCGCGCTCCTCATCTGCAGGAAGTCAAGACAATAATGAAGCAGAAAACCTGTGAAGTGGGAGAGCGCGCCCCCACGGGAACCTCGGCGGGGGTGGGAGTCCAGCTCCGTGAGTCCTAGCACCGCACACCCCGCAGGAGCTGCAGGGCTGGGAGGAACCCGTGGGACCAAACCACAGCCCAGCTGTTTGGACCCGCTCCGTGGGCTCCCCAGCAGCCCCGGATTTGGAGAAGGTGGATTTGGGGAGGACGCTGGAGCTGTCTGCTTTGCGAGGCAAAAAGAAGAGGTTGGGGTGGCCGAGAGGGAGAAGGAAGGAGGAGCCGACTGGGAGGAGAGCTTGGGGCAGATGTACAAGTTTTTCCGAGAGAGATCAGAATACCATCCCCTCTTCCCCAGGAGACCCCCCCGCACACGTACCCTGCTCACCAGTGCCTTGAAACTGGCTTTGTGACTCGAGGGCCTCTGGGGAGAAGCTGAGACCGGTCACTAAGCAAATGTGTGATGAAAAACACGGCTGTCCCCAAAGGATACTCCAGTTGTGCCGTCCAGGGCTGGGCTGGGGGAAAGGAGTGTAGCAGACAGGGACAGGCCCCCTCCGCAGACTGGAAGCCCCCTCGCCCCCTCCTCTCCGCAGTGTGGCTGCAGAGTAGGGGTCGGACCTTGAGTTTGCTCCTAGACACCCGGACTGGAGATCCTGCTCTCGTCATCCAAGAGCTTTCTTCGATGCTTCTACCTGAGCTTTCAGGTACTGGACTGAGACCTAACCCGTGTTATTCTTCCCTATCTCAGTGTCGAGGGGATGGACAGTGCCATAGAAACAGAAACCAATTTCAGGAAAAAATACAGGTAATCCAAGATTAAGCTCTGTAGCTGTGGGAGGAGGGAGGATGAACCAAGGAGTTCATAATGGTTTACTAAGCCAGATTATTGCTGATTTGAGCTATAAGAAAATGGTTACTAGGATAGATTTAATTTCCACAGGACCTGAGGAAAGATTCTTGACATTTGAATATAAATATACGATATTTGCTCTCCTGGCAATGGTCTTGCCCCAAATCACCGGAGTCCCCCAGTGCGGGGCCAACCCAGAAGGAGTTGTGTATCACTGTCCTTCCCAGTGACTGTATTTCATGCTAGGGAGGGAAACTCTCAAGCTGCTTAATGCTCATTTGTGGTTCCTGTTCACCTGCTTCATTCCTCCCCCGTGGCTGCTAACTGCTCCAGGAAGTAAGAGGAGCTGGCGTGCCCGGGAAAAGTGAGCAGTAATTGTAATTGAATGTCTTCCGTCTGGTAGGCGCTGTGCTAGGCCATTTGCACGCGCTCTGTATATTGCTTGAGAAGATGGGGTCTCATCTACTGTTGGGGGCAAGTTTCACGTGTCAAGAATGGTGGAGGGTCTATTGTTTTATCCCACTTGCAGCATAGTGACTTCGCTGTCTAGAGTTTCAGGAACACTGACAGACACAGGAGCCTTCTGGATCAGAAACAATGGACTTGATTACCACACAGCAGGGAGTGTGTGCTTCCCAGCCTCTGGCCCCTCAAGTCCCAGGTAGATGCTGGATGTGCTTCCTTCACAGCTGAGGGTCCCCAAGCTTGGAAAGCTCCAGTTTTATAATGGGCTCTAAGCAAACCTGCTCAGATTTTGCTCTGGAGGGAAAAATTCATCTATACTACACTGGACAACGAACAAATTATTCCTCAGCTCCAAAGGGAGATAGTCTGGATATTATTCCAAGGCTGTTGACTATGCAAGCATTCTTGAACAGATATCTGGAGCAAAAGCTGCACTGATAAGGTTTGCAGAAGTATGAGAGAGACCAATGGAGAACTGCCTCCCTATACTATGTAAGTACATTAAATCATACTGGTTAACTTTTTTTTCAAAAATTTCTAATTTTTTTGTTTGTGCTTGACATATCAATGGTATGTGATGGAGATATGTCAAGTTTGTTAATTTCTCCCTATAAGTCTTTCATCTTTGCTTTATGTATTTTGAGGGTATTTAAATAATTATAATATAGGTTTAGAATTGTTATAGCTTCCTGGTTGAATTGAACCTTTTACCCTTATGTTGTGATCTTCCTTTTACCTAGTAATTTTTTTTCTTAGAAATCTGCTTTATCTGACATCAACTTTCTTTTGGTTACTATTCCCCTGATCTCTCTTTTCCTATTCTCTGATTCTCAGTTATTTTAATATCCTTTTTTCTAGGTGTGTCCCATGTAAAGAACACATAGCTGACTTTTGATCTAATCACAACCTTTCATTCTTCCTTCCTTCTTCCTTCCCTCCCTCCTTTCTTTTCTTCTCTTTCTTTCTTTCTCTCTCTTTCTTTCTTTCTTGAAGAGAGAGAGAGACAAACAGAGAGAGAGAGATGGAGGGGAGGGGCAGAAGGAGGGAGAGAGAGAGAATTCCAAGCAGGCTCCATGTCTAGTGTGGAGTCAGACACAGGGCTTGATCTCAAGACACTGAGATCATGACCTGAGCTGAAACAAGAGTCAGATGCTTAACTGACCAAGCCATCCCAAGCACCCCTTATAATTTTTTAAATGAAAGATTAAGAACAATTAATTTTATTGCACATTTCATACATATGGACTTGTTTTTAATACTCTCTTACTCTGTGCTATCTGCCCCATTGTTCTGTTTTTCTCCCTGTCTCCTGCCTCACCTCTGATGGGTTCTTTCCATATAGAGATTAGAAAGAAAATGCCAAAGGAGGATTGGAGTAAAGAGAACAAGGCTATAAAATTGGCCAAGAGAAAGAAAACAATGCTTATTTTAATAATCTCTGACGCTAAGCAGGGTGAATGACTGGTTTGCATCTGATCTACCAAAATAAGTGTCAGTCTCAAAAAATTTAATCTGCTTATTCACTGTTTTTCTTTGGTAAAATTAAAAAAAAAAAGTAAAGAGAAAATTAAAATTGCAAAAAAAATTGCAGTCAGAGAGGCAACAATGATTTATGGAGCTTTATGTAAAGCTCTGAGCCAGAGTCTGAGAGCTTCCATGCCAAGGGGGAGACCAGCAATAGACAAAGTACACCAACATGCTACCTTCAGCGTGATAAATACCACAAAGAGGAAGATATTAGAGACAGGCCTGGGGTCAAGGTAGAGCGAGCTATTTAAAGGGGATGATGCGAGATGGTGGAAGGAGATGGTGGTCTTGGGAAGGCTCAGGAGGAAGTCGTAAAGTCCAGGCAGAAGGAAAAAGAGGGAAAGAACCCAGACTGAGACAGGGATAAACCTGGCCTGCTGAGGGGAGAATGAGGGCAGGGTGGCTGATGGGAGGGGTGAGGCCGAGAGTGGTCCCAGAGCAGAAAGGGATGAGGAGGGAGGGAGGTGAGGCTTCAGGTGACAAGAGGCTTGGAGGCTTGATTTGGATTTGAAACATGATCTGATTTTTTTTTATTTATTTATCATTTTGTAGAAGGAATTTTGAATAGGGAGAACGAATCACCCCAGATTGCCTTTCAGTTCTCCAAGTCCCATGTCCTGGGAGATCCCTCTGACTGGAGCAAACCGGGGCGACCCTCAGTGTATCATAGGTGTGAATCTTGATCTGCATTCGATTGTCAAAGAAACACTGCTGTATTTCTAGTTCAGCCAAATTCTGCCTGAAGCCCCTTCCTTCCCGAAAGGTCATTGAGACCCCTCTAGTTGACTTGGTTACAGCAGGTACCCTGACGGTTCAAGGCAAGGGTGGTCCCCCAGTGACTAGGCGCCCCGGCCTTCAGCAGAGTCCCCCTGCCTTGGCATCTAGGTAGCTAAGCCATCTAGTCTAGTTCCTTCCTTCCCTGGAGCCTTGGCTGGGTTCCTCATGGCTCTCAAAGAACTCTCTCCTTTCCCACTCTGGCACAGTCTCAGGTCTGACTCTGTGGCTGGGTCCAGACATACCCTCTCTGCCCACAGCCTCCAGGGCATGTAGCGAAAAACCATCTCCCCTCCAGGTTCCTACAAATACAGACACGGGTTGCTCCATAGCCTTTCTGTACTTCCAGGATCATGGGATCATGAAGTCCGTCTACCTGCTTGAAAAATGAACTACGGGGTGAGGGATTGAAGCAAAGGATGGAGATTCAGAGAGGGAACTTTTGAATACATTTTTCTGCCCCCGGGGAAAGCAGAGAGACGAGAGGAGAAGCTATTGCATGTTCCAGGTGACCAAAGGTGGTAGCTTGGCTGGAGCTTATGGCCGTAGAGACAGAGGGGACACTGGGAAACCATACTTGGGAGGGAGGACCCGGAGTGCGTGCTGATGGAGGGAGGTGGGACGTGAGCAGACCCTGGGGCTCAGGATCGGACATGGAGTAGTGGCTTTGACTTGAGTGTTTGGTGTGAATAACTTCCGTCTGATTTGGAGACCAGACAGGAATGTGCGGCAGGCCCTGGATTTCTGCCTCCAGGGAGCAAGCTTGGGGGGGGTGGGCGGCACGGGGCATTGGGCTGTCCGGCTGGGGCACAGTTCCGTCACATGAGCTGCCACTGGCAGTGTTAAATCTTGGAAACACCAAGAGGCCTTGGTTATATTTGTCTTTTAGCACGTGGCAGCGGACTCATGATGCAAGACAGCGAAGACACGAGCCGTCCTTTTCTCAAAAATGCACAAAAATGTGCTGACACCTCTTACAAGAGTTCTAGAAATAAGCAAGATTTTAACTATAATTTATATTGAAAAAAAAACACCCTTACATTTTTTCAAAAACAGCTAGGCTGGTGGGACAGACTCCTTTTTACAAATTTTTTCCTTTTGGTTTTACTGGGACTTAGCCGTTGTTTCTTCACTGGGTCCTGAGCCAGGAAATGCTGGTTTTCTGGAAAGAAGGGAAACGAGAGAAGAAAAAAAAAAATCTTTTAAAGAGTTCCTTCCCCTCGCTCCTCAGAAAGAAACTCCAACTAAGCAACCAAACAAAACCCCAAAGATCTGTTTGAAAATGTGCCCATGCATTGCCTGAGCGAGTGGAGTGGCCATTGGGGCTGTGGCTCTGTCGGCCGCTCAAAGGAGTGAGTGGGGTGGTCAGGGCAGGGGGGGAAGGAGGGAGCCAAGTCAGCCTAGAGTTTAGGGGAAAATTCGAGGATGCTGGAGAAGGGGACTAGGGAGGTGGGAGCTTGGGGAAGAGGAAGGAAGCTGGAGGAATTTGGAATCACACAGCAAACAACAGCTCTTAACCACTACCATATGTTGATCATGAATTTGCAACACATGCTGGCTTTTTTTTTTCTTTGAAGTGAAGCCCTATTATTATGGAGTTCGAATCTTTAAGAGCTGGAAAAGCAGGGAGTTTAGCAATCTACCCCATGCAAGGATTTCCTCTGAGGGGGCCTCTTGTGAGAAGGGGGTCTCTCTCTACAGATTTGTAAGCTGTAACAGTCAGGGCAGAGTCTGGTCTGTAAACAGAAAGAGATTTCCTCTGGGTGGGTTAAAGGCTCCTGGGACCTATGTCATCTTTCTCATCCTCAGACCGGGAAGTGAGCAGGCCAGATTTCACTGCCAAGCAAAAAACACAGCCATGATGGTGAAGCCATGATGCTCCTTGGCCCACTCAGTCCCATCCTGGCTCTCACAGGCCCTTCCAAGCTCCAGCCATAACATCCGGGTCCCTGGCCTCCGCCAGCCACCCTGCAGCAAAGAGGGGCCGCTGCACTCGGGGGCCTGTCCAGGCCACACTCTGGCCTCCATCCCTGCCCCTCCCCCTTGTCATCACTTTTGCTCTGAAGTCACTGCCCCTGTGTCTGCAGCCCTCGAGGGGCAAGGCTGGGACACATCTCTAAGTCATGTAGCTGGGATCCAAAGCCAAGGCTTCTTCTGCACATGCCACCAGATTTCAAAAATACAAAAGGCAAGAGAGTGAAATAAAAAAGAAATCTCCTTTCTTTCCTATTTCCCAACCACAGTTTCCTCCTTCAGATGCAACTTCCTCCTTCCCCATGCCATTGTCTGGCATGTCTGTTAGGAAATATACTATGTGTCTGCAATCATAACCACGTCTTATTAAAATATTTTTATAATGGTAGTGTATTTTACATACTGTCTGCATCTGGCTTTTTTCACTTAATAATGTGTCTTGGAGGTATATTCATTTCGGTACACATATAGAGCTGCTTTTCTTTTTTAAGGGCTGCATAGTATCCCACCCAAAACTCTGATGGTTAATTTTATATGTCAACCTGGCTGGGCCATGGGGTGGGTGCCCAGATACATGGTCAGAAATTATTATTCTAGATGTTTCTGTGAGGGTGTTTTTGGATGAGATTTACCTTTATTTTTTATTTTTGGATGAGGCTTACATTTAAATTGGTATACTTTGAGTAAGCAGATTGCCTTCTGTTGTGTGGGTGGGCCTTATCTAATCGGTTGAAGTCCTGAAAAGAACAAAAAGCTGACCTTCCAGACTGGGTGGCTCAGTCTGTAAGCGTCTGCCTTCGGCTCAGGTCATGATCCCAGAGTTCTGGGATCAAGCCCTACATCAGGCTCCATACTCAGCGAGAAGCCCGCATCCCCCTCTCCTACTCCTCCTGCTTGTGTTCCCTCTCTTGCTGTCTCTCTCTGTTAAATAAATAAATAAAACCTTAAAAAAAAAAAAGAGCTAACCTTGACTGAGCAAGTGTGAAGTCTGCAAGCAGGCTGCTTTTGAACTTAAAACTGCAACACTGGCAGGGCATCTGTGTGGCTCAGTTACTTAAGTGTCTGCCTTTGGCTCTGGTCATGATCCCAGGGTCCTGGGATCCAACCCTGCATCCAGCTCCCTGCTCAGTAGGGAGTCTACTTCTCCCTTTCCCCCTGCACCTCTCCCTCCTCCCCCCATGCTCACTCTCAAATAAATAAATAAATAAACAAAAAAACCCCCAACCAAATAAATAAATAAATCTTTTAAAAAAGAACAAAAATAACTGCAAATTGGTTCCTTCCTGGGTCTCCAACCTGACTGACTTTGGGCTTGAATTGTAACTTTTTCCTGAGTCTCAAACCTGCTGGCCTCCTTCATTAGATTTTAGACTTACCAAACCTCCGCAATCACATGAGCCACTCCTTAAAATAAATCTCTTTTTATATGTAGCACACACCCTATGGTTCTGTTTCTCTGGAGAACCAGACAAATACTATAATCTATTTGACCACGTCTCTATTAATGGACACTTGGGTTTTTCACGGCTTTGCTGTTACAAACTAGGCTGCAATGAAGATCCTTGTATGCATGTCATTATGCACTTGCCATGCCCATGTTGTAACCACTATGGTATTTTGCTTCTGTTTATTGGAATTTAGAAAATCCTCTCCCCTAGCAGTAGCCAGGGTAGCTTGGGTAATGCCTTGCTACAAATATTATTGTGAATCTCGTTAGTTATTACAGAAGTGCATCATGAGATACCCCTTATAAACCCATTAGAATGGCTAAAATTCCCAAGACAGGCCATATTAAGTGTTGGGGAGGATGTAGAGCAACTGGAACTCTCACATCCTGCTGGTGGGAGTATAAAATGGTGCCAGTATTTAGTAAGAGAGTTTGGCAGTTTCTTAAAAAGACAAAAACACACCAATGGTATGATCCAGCCGTTCT
Organism: Procyon lotor; assembly: GCA_028646535.1. Lineage (NCBI taxonomy): Eukaryota > Metazoa > Chordata > Mammalia > Carnivora > Procyonidae > Procyon > Procyon lotor. The sequence continues at coordinate 104,552,588 of CM053610.1, forward strand.
GTCCCTAGGAATTTGCCCAAGAGAAACGCAAGGGTGTGTCCACACAAAGACTTGTATACAAATGTTCACAGCAGCTTTATTTGTAATAGTCCCAAGTGAGAAACAACCAAATATCCATTAATGGGCAAAGAAGCATATTGTGGGATATCCATGCCATGGAATATTCCTCAGCAGCAAAAAGGAATGACCCGCTGATTTATGTAGTGGGTTATGGGGTAAGTCCCAAAATAATTATGCAGACAAACGTGTAAATACTGTATGAGTCTATGTATATAAAATTCTAGAAAATACAAGTTACTCTATAATGATGGAAAGCAAATCAGTGGGATGATGAATAAGTTCACTGTCTTGATTGTGTTGACTGTTTCACAGATGTATACATAATGTCGAAACTCATCAGCTAGTATACTTGGAATATGTGCTGTTACTGTGTTTCTCTTTCTCTCTATATAGTGTTTCAGTATAAAGCTCTAACATTGTATTTTATTTTTATTATTATTTTTTTAAGATTTTATTTATTTACTTTACAGAGAGAAAGAGATCGCAAGTAGGCAGAGAGGCAGGCAGAGAGAGAGGGGGAAGCAGGCTCCCCGCTGAGCAGAGAGTCCGATGCAGGGGCTCGATCCCAGGACCCTGAGATCATGACCTGAGCCGAAGGCAGAGGCTTTAACCCACTGAGCCACCCAGGCGCCCCTCTAACATTGTATTTTAAGTGTCAAAAGTTATATATTAGTGCTTTCTTCTTTGCCATATGTTTTCTTGAAAAAAAAAATCTTAATCTTCCTCATGTAAATGAATGCCTCGGGACCACTGGACCATGTCACATACCTAGAACGGTAAAAGGGAAAAGCACATTCATATTTTTCCAAACCATTAGCCCGGTTACAAATGGATGTCGCGAGTATGCCGCCCAGCCCCCCACGGCTCTTCAGCCTTGTCTCCCGTCACACCCCAAAGGCCAGGTAAGCTGCTTCACACCCAACTGTCAGTTCCCCGGAGACACACCCTGTGGCCCGCGGGACCCGCAGAGCCGGCAAAGCTGAGCGCACCGCAGGGTCTCCAGAGCAGGAACGCACTGCCTGCCTTGAGGGCAGGGCCTGAAGACGTCCGAGGGGGACGCCCTTCCTTGCTCTGAGCTGAGCTGAGCTGAGCTCTCCTTGCCGGTTCCACGCTGTGGGCAGAGAAGGAGCAGTCAGGGTCTCAGCGCAGCCCGCGAGAGGCCCCGGCACTCCTCACTGTGTGGTGGCCTGCGCAGATGCCCCTCAGCAGGGCCCGGAGAAGCAGCTGCCCAGGGCTGGGTGCTGTGTGAGCCATGGAAGCCCCTGTTAGGTCGCAGCCAGTCCCTCTTGTGTCTCAGCACAGGCCAGAAGCGAGCGGACTACGGCTGCCCGCCGCCGCTTAGAGCTCAAGGGACCAGCACCACTCATCCGGCCTCCCTTTGAGGCTGCACACCAGAGCGCCAGGAGCCTTTTCAAAGTCTCATGTTCACTGTGCTCCAGGAAGCCCTGAACCCCCAAGGCTGGGCACTGTCTGAAGCAGAAGACTCCAGCAAACTTTGCTTGTTTTCTCTGCAATTTTCACTGGCTCCCATTGTTGGTGCGACGTGTCCCCACCCATTCCCCAGCCCAGCCCGGTCCTATTTTCCCAACCCCAATAGAAGAATCTGCGGGCCTCCTTACGTTTCTCTTGGACTCCAGAGGACAATAGTCTCAATATTATGAATTGCACAGAAAAGAAGAACACATCCTGCCCATCCCCCGCTCACCCAGGAGTAAATGTGAATGGAAACCACATTGTTTATTACTTCTAAAAAATTATAGCCCAGGTGTTTGGCCAGTTCAGATTTGCAGGATCAAGAGAGAGATGCTTGAAAGCTCAGATATTGACAACGAAACAGTGAAGGACTCTGGGTTCTTTGGTTTCACTTGGCTAACACTCACAATTCTGTAGATGCTCCCAATTTGCAGGATTGCTTTAGCTCACAGGCTCCGGATCCTTGTATTCCCTGGAGTCTCAGATGCTTGCTTATGCTCCTCCTCTATTTGTCTTCATTTTGGAAGTTCAAGAAGAGCGGTTAAATTGAATGGTGAGGGTGGTGGAATATTCCTTTCTCAGTAAGATGCATTTAGAAGATTCTACCATTAATAACAACATTCAGGGGCACCTGGATGGCTTGGTGGGTTAAAGCCTCTGCCTTTGGCTCAGGTCATGATCTCAGGGTCCTGGAATCGAGCCCCACATCGGGCTCTCTGCTGGCACGGAGCCTGCTTCCTCCTCTCTCTCTGCCTTCCTCTCTTTCTACTTGTGATGTCTGTCAAATAAATAAATTTTAAAATAAATAAAATAAATAAGAACACTCAATAAACAACATGTATAAAGAATCCCAAGATCAAGTGTTTGTGAGGCATCAAAGGCAAAAGAGTTCAGAGGTCTCATTTTATCTTGGCCAGAATGTTCCTGAGAGTAGGGGCAAATTTATTCTTCCCAGGTGGAAACTGTTTGACATGCATTGTCAAGGTTATGGGGGCCTGACTAGCAAACAGGGGGCCTTGATGCATATTTCTCAGAAATAATCTGGAGACTAAAAATCAGGCCAGAGGTAGCACAGGATGGTATATTGGTCAGAGTTCTACCAGAGAAACAGAGTAAGTATGTATTAAGTGATTTATTGTGAAGAACTGACTTATGTCACTGTGGGGGCTGGCTGGGCAAATCTGTAGGAAAGGCCACCACGAAGGGCAGACGGGAACTCGGGATGGACGGAAGCTGTTGTCCGCAGGTCGAATTTCTTCCTCGGGGAAGTTGCGTCTCTGCTCCTAAGGCCCTTCCACTGATTGAAACAGGCCCACCCAGATTCGCTAGGATAATCTATTTTATGTAAAGTCAACTGATTATGGATTGTGACCACAGCTATAAAATGCCTTCACTGCAACACCTAGATTGGTATCTGAATAAGTGGCCCATTGAGCGGAAACAGAAAAAAACATCACCGTGGATTCTGCCCATTGGCCTCAGGCTAAGCCATGTCCATGGAATCCTCCTGAGAAGTCTGGAGGACCAGTAAGTGAGTGGCGGCTGGGGCCCCTGAGGGATGGGTCCCCCTGTGGTGGGTGAAAGGAGGGGCTCCAGGCTGCATGGGACTTTATACCGTGGGATCCCAGGAAGAGCAGAGCCTCAGAGCTGGGTGGGCCTTTAGACGCTCTCATTTGAATATTCCCTTTGTCCCTTGAGAAAACTGTGGCTCAGATCAGTGAAATAGCCCAGAGCAGCTCGAAAAAGAGTTGAGGTCTCCCACGTGCAAGGATGAGGAAAGAATGAGAAGGCAGAGGGAAAGCAAGGAAGGAAGAAGGCCTGACAGAGAAGGAAGGGCAAGCAGGCTCTCCAAGCTCAGAGCTGAGAGGGACCCTGGGGTTCCCTCACCGCACCTGTGGGGAACATGAGGCCCAGCAGGAGGGAGTTCCTGTAGGTCACTGTGAGACGAGGGTGGGACTGGAACTGAAGCCAGGCGCACGTCTCCCGGGAAGGTGCTGGGTCCCCAGCCCCCCCCACCACTGCCCTCCCAGGGAGCCGGAGACACTAACAGCGACTCCTCTCACCCTCGGGCATTTGGAGTTTGGTGTTCTAACAAAAATAGAATCAATTCATGTATTCGAACAATTAGTTTCAGAGCCAGAGGGCTTAGGGATTGCATTGTGGGAACAACCCCAAACACAGTCTTTACCCTGAATAAATATAACCACCTGTGTCCTGTGTCTACAGGTGACTCCTCCCCCAGCCCTCCAGGTCAACGGCACCAGGGAAGGGTTGGGTGGCTCTGTACAGGCCTCCCCGTCCTGGCTCCCCAGTTCTCACTCCCAAAGGGACACGTGGCTCAGGACAAGTGCCATTCGGATGGCGGGGCGAGGCACCACCTTCTTCTTGTTTTTTTCCTGCATCTTGCAAATGACATCACCAGAGCAGAGAGAGCGAATCGGCACGTGCATCCAACAGACTACTGCCTGGAAACGCCAGCCCTCCAATGCTCGGTTCAGCCTCTTGCTTGTGCCTCTCCCACTATTTCTCACTCATTTCCAGCAGGCAGCCCAGCAGGCAATACCGCAGAAGGGCCTGGAAGTGTTCTCACTGCGTGTTAGCGGGCAGATGTAGGTAGGCAGGCTTGAGAGGGCTCGATAAGATATAATTTAGTTACTCTAACTCTTACATTAAAGGAGAAGTATTTGAGTGTGGGTTTGAGGCCTTGTTCTTCAAAAAAGCCACGCAGGGAAATACTGTGGGCCCCTGGGGGAAACGAGAGCCTTGGCTGCTCCATGACTGCATGGACAGCGGTTATGACTGTGACTCATCCAGACCCTCTCTGGGCTCTGCCGAGGAGGTCGGTTCTCCCTGTGGTTCCCGAAGTCCCCGCTCAGAACGCAACACTTGTAGAAAAGAGGAAACTGACGCTTGCAGCAAGGGGTAGAGAGCCGCCTCGGGTCACGTCATGCCGCTGCTCGGAGATGCCCTGTGTCGTGAAAGGTCACATTTCTGAATGGCTAGTGTTAGCACCAGATGCCAAAGCTGGGTGGAATCAGGTTCACGGAGCTCTAACGTAGATTAAATAGTCGTTTTATCTGTGATTCGGGGTCGATAACCCCACTTCTGGGTTGTCCTTCCATCAGCAGGTATTTTTCGGGCTGGGTTTCGGGCCGGGTGGTTTGGCATATAGCAGGGTTCATAAGACTGTCCTGGTCGCCGAGGTAGGAAGGCAAACTCGTACAGATGCCGAACACAGCCAGCCCGGGTGTGCACATAGAATGCCCCCTGAGTGGTGCTCGCTGGAGTTGGGCACCGTGGCGGCCCTGGCCACTGGGGTCCAGGCCAAGGGCTCCAAGTGGGGACAGATCCCAGGGGGCTGGGCCGCTCAGGGAGGACAGCTGTTCAAGGACCCTATCCCTCCTCTTCCTTCCTCCTGCTGGCAGTCACCGGCTGGGGCTTTTGCCAATGAGGGTAGGAGTCTGGTGAAGCGATGGCTAAGGGGGGGCACCAGTGTGATAGATAGAGGGACCCTTCCCATCCTCCTTCTTTTCCCCCCATCCTCCTTTTTGAAATACCAGTGGGGAAGTGGAGAGGGTTTACTTGCTATTACCTTGGTGTGAGTTGTTCAGATTCACTGTCTCTATAGAAACAGGGTCTCCAGGAAAGGCAGGCTGTCCCCTCATTGGGTCTGTGTGCTCTGGATCACCCTGGGAAGGGCCCCTTTCTGAGACAATGACCCCTTGCTCTGTGTCCAAAAGGAAGAAGAAAGCAGGGCAGACTTGGGGGGGACTTGAAATCTCATCCTCTGAGGACAGGCCAAAGGAAATTTTATTTTCAAACCATGTGAATATATTTCTTGATAAAATAATGACATTTGAAATTGTTTTGAGAGAAAAGGCCATGTTACAACCGCAATGATGTAAGGACTGAAACTGGAAGACGGAATTAAGCGCTTCACAGGGCTGGCAGACGCATGCACGTGACCACATCCTGTCACCAGGCTAGCGGTGACATTCACACGGGGAAGTAAGAATGGGCAAGGCAAAGGCACCACTCTATCGGAAAGCAGCTCTGAGGGGCGCCTGGAGGCTCAGTCAGTTAGGAGTCTGCCTTTGGCTCAGGTCATGATCCCCGGGATCGTGGGATCCAGTCCCACATCGGGCTCCTTGCTCAGCAGGGGGCCTGCTTCTGCCTCTGCCTGCTCTTCTCCCTGATGTGCGCACTCTCTTGCTCTCTCGATTTCTCTGACAAATAAATAATTAAATTAAATTAAATTAAAAGAAAGCTGCTCCAAAAATTAGTTTCCCTTTTTCGGCTCTCCAGAGACGTGCTTGGCTCTGGTTCTCTCAGCATTCTGTCCATTGCGGGCCACTCCCCTCCAACGGGTGGATTTCATACCGTCCTCAGGGCGGCAAATGGTGTGCATGTGGGTAGACTTAGCCCTGCTTCTGTAGCTGGTGAGTCACCCCAAGGTCACCTCCAACCTCATGCATTCTTACGGCTCCGAGGAATCTGATTCCATTCCCATGATGCAAGTCTTGCAACACCGAGCTTTTTATGACATTATATCTGCTTCTTGGATGAACTTGGAAGCAGCCAGATCACGCCCAGGTGCTTGCTCTTATTTTAGGCTCATATGCTAACAAATACATTGATGAAATGAGCTTCCAAACTTTTTGTATTTTCATGTTTTTGATTAGGTAATACACATGCATAATTCAAGTCATAAGCTGCTCCGCGCTCAGGGAAAAGTCTTCCACTCTTGCCCCTCATGTGCTAGCCCTGCCCCCCTAGGTTCTTTCTTATTAGTTTTGTATGCTTTTTCCAGAATATATTTATGCAAATATATATAAGCATGAATATATATTTTATTCCCTGTTGTTTTTTATTTACAAAAATGTTATTTGCGCCTTTTTTTCTAAAGTCTTAGAGATCTGTTTCTGTTTATACAGAGAGCTTCTTCATTCTTTCCATTGGGGGTGCAGATTGTTTATTAAACCAGTTTCTGTTGCTGACAGGCTAAGCTAGCTTGGATGGTCTCAAACCTTTGCTATCACTAACACCGCTGCGATGAATCACGTTTTTTTTTTTTTTAAAGATTTTATTTATTTATTTGACAGAGAGAGAGATCACAAGTAGGCAGAGAGGCAGGCAGAGAGAGAGAGAGGGAAGCAGGATCCCCGCCGAGCAGAGAGACCTATGCGGGGCTTGATCCAGTACCCTGAGATCATGACCTGAGCCAAAGGCAGAGGCTTTAACCCACTGAGCCACCCAGGTGCCCCTGGGGGGAGCTTTTTGATATAATTTTTAAATTCTTAAAAAGTGTGTATGAATATAGAAAGAAAGAGTAAGCAAAGGCTTCTTATGTATTCTTGGTTTGGCTGTAATTTGCATTTCTTCTAGTGAAGAGTGAAATTGTAAGTAAAGGCAAACTGACTGACAGCATCATCAACAAAACTAGGTACAAGGTGTTCCTTGTATGGGCAACACAGAAGCAGGTGGAACAAATCCCTGCGAGCAGCAAGAGCTGCTGGTCCTGGTTTCCATGCAGAAATGGGGAGGGCAGGGTGAAGGCTTCTGCTGGGGTCCCCACAACCTGGAGAAGCTGCATTGCCCAACAGATGCTCACAGGAAGCTTGGGGGGGGGGCATCTTGGAGGGCAGCACCCTTGCTGGGAGGGGGCCCGGCCGGCTTCAGTTTGTGAATAAGGGCAGCTACACCTGGCTGGTAAGGTGGGACGGTGAGAATCCTATGAACTCTCAAAATTAACCAACTCACAATCTCTTCCAAGACAAAGCCCCATGTTGAAGAGAACTGCTGGGATATTATCCAATTTGAACAGCTTGGGGACAGTGGAACAGAGGAAGCAGGAGGTCCGACGGAGGGGGAAAATGGTCCGCAGGCAAGAATGAGGCCATATTGTTTTCAACAGTTGTGAGAAGAGCAAGTCCAAAGGCGTGCTGGCAAATGTCCAAAATGATGTGTGCCACAATATTGATTGCAGCGCTGTTTGCAACCGCAAGAAAACTGGAAATGAATCCCCAAATCCTCAATAAGAGATTCAACCACAGCGCATCCACACAAAGGACTGCCAGGCAGTTCTAGAACGAATGAGTGCCCCATGTCTACTACCGGGTGTGATGTCCGGGACACGGGAGGGACTCCCTGAAAAAAGCAAGTTGGAGAACAGTTGAATACGCCACTATTTATCGAATAAATGGGGGTGATGGGAACATCAGTTCACATGTGCTTAGATTAAATTCTTTTTTAATTAAAAAATAGCTATGGGAGAGAGGAGATAATGTACAGGGGACAGGGATAAAAACTGGTTACCTATGAATATATTTTGTTTTGTAGATTTGACCTTGGAAACAGGTTGGTTTTACTTAACTGTAAGAAAAAGTAAACCAAAAGGAAAATACAGCCCTTAAAAGTTGAAAAAAAAAAAAAAGTCAATCAGATGTAGCTGTGTATCCAATTGATGGAAAAAACCCACACAGAGAGGAATGACTTCCTCTTTACTTTAAAACCCGGGTCATTTGACTTGTGGGGGCTCACATCCTTCAGGTTTTCCTGCCCAAAGGCTCTCTCTTCCAGGGGGTTGGAGGGGCAGCAACAGAGGGCTTCTCAGATGTATGGTGCTGTGGGGTGAAATCTTCACCCCCCAAATTCACATGTTGAAGTCTTAATCCCCCGTATCTTAGATTGTGACCTTATTTGAAAATAGGGTCATTGCAGGTGGCATTACTAAAATAATATTAGCTCATTAGGATGGGCCCTAATCCAAAGGACCCAGTGTCCTTATAAAAGGAGGAGTTTGGACAGTGACCCACACATGGGGAGACCGCCACATGAAAGTGAAGGCAGAGATCAGGGACATGCTTCTACAGGCCAAGAAATGCCAGAGATTGCCCTGATTCGTATTTTGAAGACCATGGATATGAGCTCTTAATTTTGCTGAACGTCGAGTTCACTGATCTGGACATCCTTCTTGATGTTTTTCTTTGACTTAAAATAGAAGCAAGACAAAGATGCCAAACCTATGTTAGCATGTTCATATCAGAAGTCCTTAAGGTTAAAATTTAATGCTAGAAGCCCAAATCGTGATTTTAGCCAAGTGCAGGGAAAGTCATTTTCCCATGGTGATAATTACATAGTACTTTTCATCTCCAGGGTTCAGGGGCAACACTTACCAATTACTCCTTGCAATTCCCTTGGGGCAAGTAAAAATAGAAACCACGTATTGAATTTGGCTGAAGGAGATAATTACCAATATTAGCAGACAAGAAATAGCTTGAGGGATTAGAGGTGAATAATTAAATTGTGGTAGAAATATTTCAAGGGATAATTGCCTTCCGCTTTCATCAGGGTAAAGAAATTATGCCTTCCTTGGGGAGCAAATCTTATTTCCATTTCGTAAATGAAGAAACATATTCAGACAAAAAGTTTCTTGTCCAGGCAAACACCTATTAGCCAATAATCTAAACTGAAGTTAAGGTGAGAACTGTATAAATCTACAGTATTACGAATTTTAAAAATCCTGAATCCATTTTCTTCTCTTAAAAAAAAAAATTGCTGATGTTAGCTATTAGTATCTCAAAGTCCTCATTCTGAATAACAGTGACCATTGTCACTGTGGTGGTTAGAAGGTTAGTGGGTTCTCGAACTTTTTGGTCTCAAAACCCTTTATATTCTTAAAAGGTATTGGGAACACCAAAAAGCTTTTGTTTATCTGGAATATAGCTATTGATAGCTACTATAATAGAAATTAAAGTTGAGAAAATTTAAAAATATTTATAAATTCATTTTTAAAATAAGGCCATCATATATTAACCCAGACAACATAATTTTATGACAAATAACTGTATTTTCTTTTTTTTTTTATTTCTATTTTCCTTTTAATTTTTGGTTCACACATAACTTTGATCATCTCTTTACATTATTACTATTTTTTAATATGTGGAAATGAGAGCCTGAGATATTTTGGGTGTTTACATTTTCTAAAGCCATTAAGTTAATCTCCAAAAATACTGACAAAATTGAAGTTAAACATACTCAGAAAAGTCACAAGTTTTATATACATATATATGAAAAACGAAAGTTGGATTAGTGTTCTGAAAAAAGAATTACTATCTTTGTTTTTTTCAGAATTACTATCTTTCTAAGTATTTTAATAATCTTCTGAAAGTGTTCGATTTTCTGCTCCTAGAATTGCTGTTCTTATTCTCTTCTCTCTCCTGTTGTGTTTGCCGGCTTTTAGAGTGATTTTCTGCCTCTTTAGCTGGACTTCTGGGTCCCAGTGCTCTCTGTGCCTCCTACACCTCCGCCATCTTGCCTCCTCCATAACTGTATTTTCTAAAATTTAAAAAAAGCCATTAGAAGAATGGCATTGTTTTATATTTTGAAAGTCTCTTTTTAATGCTTGGCTGGACTCTCACATCTGTTTCTGATTCAGTTTGTTGTGATATGTTCTTTTGGTTGAAATGTATGAAGAAAATCTAACTGCACACAGATATGTAGTTGGGAAAAGGGAATATTATGATAATCTTTTTGATAATTGTGGCTATTTTTATTTTATTCTATACAAAAAACTAGTAAGTGGTAATTCCTTTTTTTAATATTTTATTTATTTGAGAGGGAGAGAGTGAGGGAGGGGCAGAGGAAGAGGGAGAAGCAGACTCCATCACTGAGCAGGGAGCCCCATGCAGGGCTTGATCCCAGGATCCTGGGATCATGATCCAAGCCGAAGGCAGGTGTTTAACTGACTGAGCCACCCAGGAGCCCCAAGAAAGTGGTAATTCCTTACAGGTCAGTTGTAATGTAGGATATGAAACCATATCAGTAAACTTCCAAACTATTACACTAAAAATTACTGGTCTGCCTTGTATTTTGATTGCCTTTTACTGTGTATGATTCTATAACATTATGCCTTGGTTATCTGGGAAATGCTGTTTCACTGAGTTATGTGGATATTCAAATATTGACAATATTATGCAACATAAAAAAAATCCCATTTGTCTTTTTCACATGAAATCTCATCAGAAAACTCTCTCACCATTACTGTCAAGATCCTGGTGGGAGATACAAGTCTTCCAATATTCTCATTTTAACCTCAAAACCTCTGATTTTATCCTTGGTAACAAATTCTCTAGTTAGGACAGGCTCTCTTCATTCATTTCAAGAAAATGACTGCCAAATACCTACATCTGATCTTTGTATTTGCCTGTCAGTCATTCTTTCAAGTAAAAACAGTGCTCTGTGAACAAAAACAGTTGTGTTCCTAAGGCAGACAATTGCAGAAGTGCTTTATGTGGACTTCTCATTTTGTTACACAGAATATTTTAAAAATTTGGTCGCAGAGGTCAATGTAATGAAATTAATAACTTTTTGTTCATCATGAACATTCTGAATCCAAGCTAGCATTTTTGAACTGCTGCTGTGTGATAGTGAGGAACGCCAGGATGACTAGTTATGCTCATCACTTCTTTATACCTAGTACCTTATCTTTCTCCCTCACTTTATAATCTTGCTTCTTGTAAACTATAGTTTATCTTTAGTGCCTTGCCTTCTCCTTTTTCACCTCCATCTGTTTCCCATCACCACTGCTCCATTGAACCTACTCTCATAGATGTCACTAAATCTTCCAAAGGTTAGGAGTTGCTAGATCCAAACTTTTCTTGCTTCAGACTCCTAGAGATCAAACACTATTGACTACTCCCTCCCCTTTATTCCAAATTAACTATATTTTTCTCAAATTAATAATACATATAGTATTATTTTATTATTTATTTAGTTTATTTATTTATTATTATATATTTATTTAGTATTAATATATAAAAATGAAATAATAGACTTGTTACATCTACACAGACAAATGTAATGCTGGTGAGAATGTGAAATGAGTGGTTATTAGAATATACTTCTAATGGTAATGTGATACCAATTGTCTGGAAAATAACATATGTATATACAGTAAATGTAAATAGATATTCTTCAAAAAAGCATTAAAACGTTTATACTTTCTTATCTAAGAAACCCATTCCTAAGACTCCATGCTAAGAAAATAATAATTTTTAAAATGGCTTTAATGCAAAAAAGGTGCTTGTTGCAATGCTATTTATAGTACTAAAATACTAGAATGTTAGTAAATTATGGTTTATCCTCCTGATGAAATATTATATGGCCATCAAAATGGATTCCCATAAAGCCATATTTTTGACTATAGTTAACACACAGTGTTACATTAGTTACATTGTACAACATAGTGATTTGACAAGTTTATACATTATGCTATGTTCACCCCAAGTGTAGCTGACACCATCTGTCACCATACAACATAGTTACAGTATCATTGTCGACATTCCTTATTTTGGGCCTTTTGTTCCCCTGACTCATTCTGTTACTGGAAGCCCATATCTCTCACTCTCCTTCATTCTTTTTGCCCACCCCCTTCCTCTGGCAAACTGTCAATTTGTTCTCTGTATTTATAGGTCTACTTCTAGGTTTTGCTTATTTATTCATTTGTTTTTCCACATACAAGTGGAGTCATATGGTATTTGTTTTTCTCAATTGGACTTTTTTCACTTAGCATAACACCAGTCCATCTATGTTGTTACAAATAGCACCATCTCATCCTTTTGTGTGCCTGTGTAATATTCCTCTGGGGGTGTGTGTGTGTGTGTGTGTGTGTGTGTGTGTGTGTGTGTATCACATCTTCTTCCCATTTATTTATTGATGGATACTTGGCTATTGTAAATAATGCTAAGGTAAACAGGGGTACATATATCTTTTTGAATTAGTGTTTTTGAAAGAAAACCAGTTAAAAACTAGATATAAACTTGTATATATGCTGTTTGTTACAAATGTTATTTAAAAGGCCTTTAGAGGGGGCGCCTGGGTGGCTCAGTGGGTTAAAGCCTCTGCCTTCAGCTCAGGCCATGATCTCAGGGTCCTGGGATTGAGCCCTGCATCATCGGGCTGTCTGCTCAGCAGGGAGCCTGCTCCCCCCTCTCTCTGCCTGCCTCTCTGCCTACTTGTGATCTCTCTCTCTGACAAATAAATAAATAAAATCCTTTAAAAAAAAAAAAAAGGGGGCCTTTAGAGGAGCACCTGGGTGGTGCAGTTGGTTAGGCATCTGACTCCTGGTTTCAGCTGAGGCCTTGAACTCAGGGTGGTGGGATCCAGCCCACATCAGGCTCAGCACAGAGTCTGCTTAAGATTCTCTCTCTCCCTCTCCCCTTCCCCTTGCTCTCTCTCTTTTTGAAAAGATTTATTTATGAGAGAGAGATCATGCATGCACAAGGGGGAGGGGCAGAGGGAGAGGGAGAGGGAGAGAGAAACTTAAGCAGGCTCTGGGCTGATCACAGAGCCTGACGCCGGGCCTGATCTAATGACCCTGAGATCACAACCTGAGTCGAATCCAAGAGTTGGCCGCTTAACCGACTGCACCATCCACGCACCCAAATAAATAAATCTTAAAACCAAAAAATCAAAGATCTTTAGAGGCAATTGCAAAAAATATATACAAAAATTAAATGGAGTCTCCCAGACAAAATTTAAATAGCATGGTACTAAAATGCTTTTTATAAAGTACAGTCGGTCCCTTCCTTAGCCCTCCCAACTCTCCTCAGTCCCCAACCCACTTCACCTGTCCCCGCCTTGCTTCCTCAGATCCTCTCTGCAGAGACAACCACTCTTGTTGCTTATACCACGTATTCTTGCCGTCCCTGTATTTACATCCTTCTGCAGTGTGACTTTGCAGATCCTACCATCGAGAGGGAGAGTCTAGTTCTTCATCCCTTGAACCCGGGCTTAGCTATATGATTTGTCTGGGCCAATGGAACTTTAGCAATTGTCACACCAGCCTTGCAAATGTGTGTGTGCATTGGGTTTGCCCTTTCATGGTGTTCTTACAGAGCCTGCAAGAACTACATGAAAGAGGGAAGCCCGGGTGGCTGTTGGTTTAGCATCGGCTCAGGTCATGATCTGAGGGTCCAGGCTTCCTGCTCAGTGGGGGGCCTGCTTCTCCCTCTCCCTCTGCCTGCTGCTCTCCTGGTTCAGCGTACTCTCTCTGACAAATAAACAAATGAATTTTTTTTTTTTTTAAGAGCTATATGAAAGAGCCTGGGCCAGCTGCCTGCATGATGAAACACAGATGGCTATATCATCACCATCGCTCCAGCTGACATGGAACCAACCACCAAATGGGTGGGAACATTCCAGACCATCCAACCTCAGCTAAGTTCCCCAGCTGACCACACAGTTCAGCTGACCTAAACCGGAAGAAATGCCCAGCTTATCTACAGAGTTATGGGAAATAAAAAGATATTTGTTGCTTAAAGTCACTAAGCTTTGAGGTGGTTTATGACCTAGAAAAGCTTACATATATATTCTTTCAGCTTTCTGCCCCCACCATCTACACACTTCTATATTTTTTAATAATAGGTATATATGCTGTATTTTCACAAATCAGCATGTGATACTATCTCTTGGCTTCTGTAATGATAAAGATTTATTACTCTTGTACTGTCTTCTCCTCTGCCCCCAAATATGCATATTTCAATGTTTTGTGAAATCAATAGTCAGTGTTTACTTGATGATGCCGTGGAATCATTACCCACATCTGAAACGTGGTGGTATCCTCTGGTTACATTTCTTTTCCAACTTTCTGTTTTTCTCGAACTTACCATAATTGCCTTGTTTACTCATGTGTTTCGTTTTCTTGGCGCTTATTGTTCGCTAAGTCTTGCCACACTTTCCCAGGGACTTTCATGACAGCTTGGAACGAGGGGGTGCGGCGGGGAGAGGGCGGTGCCGATTCTGACCGCGTTCTTCCTGACTTACCTTCTGGAGACCTTTCTCTTCCATCTGTACTGGCCGTTTTCCAGTCCTCCCTCACAGCTGTCATCCAGAGACTTCCCTTTGCACTCAGGCTTTGAAATTCCTTTTGCTTTTCTCCTAGATTTGATCTCCTCTTTCCTGGTTGTCATGTCTTCCTCTTTCTTGGTTTTCAGCTTTGTTTTGGTGGCATACATCTTTGAGTAGGTTCCTCAGGATGAAAACCCAGTATTGCTGCAGAGGCAGCCATGCTCACAACCTTCCGTGTATTTTGCTCCTGAGTCACAGCGCTCCTACCTGGACTGGTTGACCTCTGCACGTGATTTCCAGTTTTCACCCTGAGCTCATCATCACCTTTGGGAGTTTTCATCCACATCTCACCCCTGTCAGATCTCTTGTCTGCACCTCATACCTTCCTCTTTCGTGGCTTCATTTCACTTCTTCTGGTGGCTTTCTGAAGTGGGAAGTAAAAATTTTGAGCCTTGTCTCAAAATATAGTTATCCTGTCCCCATCCTTGATGGGTAGCTTGGCTATGTGTAGAAATAAATTGGAAATCATTTTTTTGCTCAGAGTTTTCAAAGACAACCACTATTGTGTTCTAGTTTCCGGGGTTGTTGCTGAGAATTTCAAGGCTGTTTGATTTTGATTCTTTCCATATGGCTTGTTTTTCTTCCCTCTCTCTGTAGAGAAGCTTGTAGAAACTTCTCTTTGTTTCCAGTGTCTTGACATTTCACTCTGATGTGCCTTTATGTGAATCTGTTTTACTCCAATGCTATGGTCACCAAGCCAGCCTTGCAGTCTTGGAAACTCATCCCGCTAGTTTTGAGAAACGTTATAATAGTAATGATTTTCTCACTTCTATTTCCTCTATCTCTTTCAGGAATTTCTATTATTTACATTTGGATGTCTTTGACTAGTCCTCTCCTTTTCTTTTCGTTCTTGTTATATCTCAGTTAAACTCAGTACAAAACTGTCCATATGGTTTCTTTCAAAGCTGGAAGATTTGGAAGTGTTCTGCACAGACTAGTTTCTGTCTCTGACTATTTCAAATCTTGTTTCTCCTCGTGATCCAGGTACTTCTAGAGCCGGTTGTTGAAGGACATGCTCACATGTAGGGAGATCCTTGGCTTTGCTTTTCATGCAGAGGTGAGTCAGGAGAGTCAGGACAGTCAGTCAGCACAGTGGGAATGACAGCGGTCCTGGAAACCATTCCCAAGACAAGGAAATGCAACGGAGGCACGTAAATTCCCATCCCACTCAAAATAATGAAACCCCAATTCAATTTCTCCTTCCTTGAGTGCCTCAAATCCCAATAGCCACTAGGACACCCTCTGACATAAGAGAAAATGTTGTAAAGGAGAAGTAGAGGAAGAAATAGCCAACTGTCTTACCCAATCTCTTACCCAATCAAAATCTCTTATTTTTTTTTTTTTTGCAAATTAAACAAAAACACATGCTTTCTAGGCCCAGACAAGGGAATGGTCCTGAAGCTGAAACTTGTTAGACTAAAGTCTTAAACAATTTGAGAATTAGTAGGTTTAAAGCATTTTGAAAGCCTTAATTTAGAATCGTAATTATAGATATGGAATTTGACATCACTTAGTTTAACCCACTAGTTTTGCCCAAGAAGAAAATAAAGCCAATTGAACTACAGAGGCTGTGGCTTGGGAAAGTGGCATAACGTAAAATCCTCAGAAGTAACAATAAGGAAATTTAAGCAATGGAGAGAGTTCCTCAGAATACCCTGATGGGGGCTGAGGCAGGAACACAGGATTCCCCACTTATGTTTCCTGGACAAGAAAACCTTACTTCCATCATAAAAATGATCATAGGCAACTAACATGCTGATTACAATTAAGCTTATCTATTCATCAGTTATGTCTTAGAAAGGAATAAAGCTAGATTTCTTTTAAAATATTCTATAGGGGCACCTGGGTGGCTCAGAGGGTTAAGCCTCTGCTCAGATCATGATCTCAGGGTCCTGGGATTGAGTCCCTCATTGGGCTTTCTGCTCAACAGGGAGCCTGCCTCTCTGCCTACTTGTGATTTCTCTCTCTGTCAAATAAATAATAAATAATAAATAAAATCTTTAAACAAAATTCTATAACTTGTTTTTTTCACTAAGTTAGACCTGGGTAAGAATTTAGTGTATTTTTAGGTTGTCTGACATTTTATTATAAAATGAATTTTTCAGGGTACCTGGATGGCTCAGCTGGTAAAGCATCCAACTCTTGGTTTTGGTTCAGGTCACACTCATGAGATCGGGCTCTGTGCTCAGTGAGGAGTTTGCTTGGGATTCTTTCTCCTCCTTAACTCTGCCTCTCTGCTTGTCCCTGCACTCCTTCCCCCACTCCCCCGTCTCTCTTCAAAGTAAATAAATATATAAAAATCTTTTTAAGAAGTAAATAAAATGGGGGCATCTGGGTGGCTCAGTGGGTTAAAGCCTCTACCTTTGGCTCAGGTCATGATCTCAGGGTCCTGGGATCAAGCCCCGCATCAGGCTCTCTGCTCGGCGGGGAGCCTGCTTCCCCCTCTCTCTCTACTTGTGATCTCTCTCTCTATGTCAAATAAACAAAAATCTTTAAAAGAAAAAGAAAGAAAGAAAATGAACTTAAACAACCACACACACACACACACACACACACACACACACTCATTCACTGGAAATTAGATAAAAGGAATATTGTAAACCCATAATTTCTAACAGTTTAACAACTATTGGTGTTCATTTTGATATATTTACTTTTGGTTTGTGTTTAGTATTACTGTAAACACAGTGTAGACAATTTTGTATTCTCTTTTCCCCTAACACTATATCATAAATATTTTTCCTTGTCTCACAATTTCAAAAACATTATATATTTTATATATATAATTATATGTAAATTATATATATATTCAGAAAAATATATCTCATCATATAGGTGTACCATAATTTACTAACGTATCACTGGTCATTAAGGTTGTTTCCAATTTTTTTCTTTTATAAATAATGATAAAAGATGATAAAGGATGTCTTTATGCAGATCATTTCTCATTTTTTAGATTTTAAGAACAGACTTTTAAAAATGGCATTACTAGGTTAGAGAATGTGAATTTATTGTGGCTCTTAATACATACTATCAAAGAGTTTTCCAAAATGGTTGCCAATTTACAATCCTATCAGTTATGTATCAAAGTATTAATTTCATGATATCATCAGATCAGGATATTTCTTTTCAAGTTATATTCCTTTAATCAAGAGAGGGGAATAATATTTTGTTTATATTTAATTTCAATTCTTTATCATTTTCCTGTACATTTCTTAGGAAATTTTGTCACTGGTTGTGAATTGTCCATCCATATCCTTTGCCCATTTACCTGTTTTTGCTGTGGTGTTTTAGTTACGAATTTCTAGAATGTATTTAGATAGTAAAGATATTCAATTTGCTATAGATTATTTTTCACTGTTGCCCTTAGTTTATTCGTTTTCTTTGGTACTGTTACTTATACTAAAACTCAATTTTGGGGTGGGAAACAAATCCATTGATTTATAATACAGCTTAAGTGTTCTGTTAACTTCTAATAGTCTGTGAAGCAGAATTCAAAATTCCAGTTTTCTCCTCTCCGTTAAGCTTCTTTCAGGTATAAGAAATTCATTGAGGGATTCCTGGCTGGTTCAGTCAGTAGGTGATGCAACTTTTTTTCCCCCCCAAATATGTTTATTTTATTTTTTCAGTTTTACAAGATTAATTGTTCATGCAACTTTTGATCTTGGGATTGTAAGTTTGGGTCCCACATTGGGTGTAGAGATTACTTTAAAACCTTACCAAAAAAAAAAAAAAAAAAGAAAAATTCATTGAGTACTATCCATATTAACATTCAGAGAAATAATTCTATCAAACCATAGACTTTGGGCAGTTTGCTAAGTTGTGTCTATAAAGTAGTTGTATTTGTTTTGCAGCCACCATCCTGTATGATTAAAAGGCAAACATTTCAACACAACCACGAAATATACCAAGTCAGACTT